>JAVGWX010000001.1:175925141-177125141 GCA_036924085.1 Ariolimax columbianus
TGTTTCTACATAGCTGTTGTATATGATTTGTTTTGTTTCTACATAGCTGTTGTATATGATTTGTTTGTTTCTACATAGCTGTTGTATATGATTTGTTTGTTTCTACATAGCTGTTGAATATGATTTGTTTGTTTCTTCATAGCTGTTGTATATGATTTGTTTGTTTCTACATAGCTGTTGTATATGATTTGTTTGTTTCTACATAGCTGTTGTATATGATTTGTTTGTTTCTACATAGCTGTTGTATATGATTTGTTTGTTCTACATAGCTGTTGTATATGATTTGTTTGTTTCTACATAGCTGTTGAATATGATTTGTTTGTTTCTACATAGCTGTTGTATATGATTTGTTTGTTTCTACATAGCTGTTGTATATGATTTGTTTGTTTCTACATAGCTGTTGTATATGATTTGTTTGTTTCTACATAGCTGTTGTATATGATTTGTTTGTTTCTACATAGCTGTTGTATATGATTTGTTTGTTTCTACATAGCTGTTGTATATGATTTGTTTGTTTCTACATAGCTGTTGTATATGATTTGTTTGTTTCTACATAGCTGTTGTATATGATTTGTTTGTTTCTACATAGCTGTTGTATATGATTTGTTTGTTTCTACATAGCTGTTGTATATGATTTGTTTGTTTCTACATAGCTGTTGTATATGATTTGTTTGTTTCTACATAGCTGTTGTATATGATTTGTTTGTTTCTACATAGCTGTTGTATATGATTTGTTTGTTTCTACATAGCTGTTGTATATGATTTGTTTGTTTCTACATAGCTGTTGTATATGATTTGTTTGTTTCTACATAGCTGTTGTATATGATTTGTTTGTTTCTACATAGCTGTTGTATATGATTTGTTTGTTTCTACATAGCTGTTGTATATGATTTGTTTGTTTCTACATAGCTGTTGTATATGATTTGTTTGTTTCTACATAGCTGTTGTATATGATTTGTTTGTTTCTACATAGCTGTTGTATATGATTTGTTTGTTTCTACATAGCTGTTGTATATGATTTGTTTGTTTCTACATAGCTGTTGTATATGATTTGTTTGTTTCTACATAGCTGTTGTATATGATTTGTTTGTTTCTACATAGCTGTTGTATATGATTTGTTTGTTTCTACATAGCTGTTGTATATGATTTGTTTGTTTCTACATAGCTGTTGTATATGATTTGTTTGTTTCTACATAGCTGTTGTATATGATTTGTTTGTTTCTACATAGCTGTTGTATATGATTTGTTTGTTTCTACATAGCTGTTGTATATGATTTGTTTGTTTCTACATAGCTGTTGTATATGATTTGTTTGTTTCTACATAGCTGTTGTATATGATTTGTTTGTTTCTACATAGCTGTTGTATATGATTTGTTTGTTTCTACATAGCTGTTGTATATGATTTGTTTGTTTCTACATAGCTGTTGTATATGATTTGTTTGTTTCTACATAGCTGTTGTATATGATTTGTTTGTTTCTACATAGCTGTTGTATATGATTTGTTTGTTTCTACATAGCTGTTGTATATGATTTGTTTGTTTCTACATAGCTGTTGTATATGATTTGTTTGTTTCTACATAGCTGTTGAATATGATTTGTTTGTTTCTACATAGCTGTTGTATATGATTTGTTTGTTTCTACATAGCTGTTGTATATGATTTGTTTGTTTCTACATAGCTGTTGTATATGATTTGTTTGTTTCTACATAGCTGTTGTATATGATTTGTTTGTTTCTACATAGCTGTTGTATATGATTTGTTTGTTTCTACATAGCTGTTGTATATGATTTGTTTGTTTCTACATAGCTGTTGAATATGATTTGTTTGTTTCTACATAGCTGTTGTATATGATTTGTTTGTTTCTACATAGCTGTTGTATATGATTTGTTTGTTTCTACATAGCTGTTGAATATGATTTGTTTGTTTCTACATAGCTGTTGTATATGATTTGTTTGTTTCTACATAGCTGTTGTATATGATTTGTTTGTTTCTACATAGCTGTTGATATGATTTGTTTGTTTCTACATAGCTGTTGTATATGATTTGTTTGTTTCTACATAGCTGTTGTATATGATTTGTTTGTTTCTACATAGCTGTTGTATATGATTTGTTTGTTTCTACATAGCTGTTGTATATGATTTGTTTGTTTCTACATAGCTGTTGTATATGATTTGTTTGTTTCTACATAGCTGTTGAATATGATTTGTTTGTTTCTACATAGCTGTTGTATATGATTTGTTTGTTTCTACATAGCTGTTGTATATGATTTGTTTGTTTCTACATAGCTGTTGTATATGATTTGTTTTGTTTCTACATAGCTGTTGTATATGATTTGTTTGTTTCTACATAGCTGTTGTATATGATTTGTTTGTTTCTACATAGCTGTTGTATATGATTTGTTTGTTTCTACATAGCTGTTGTATATGATTTGTTTGTTTCTACATAGCTGTTGTATATGATTTGTTTGTTTCTACATAGCTGTTGTATATGATTTGTTTGTTTCTACATAGCTGTTGTATATGATTTGTTTGTTTCTACATAGCTGTTGTATATGATTTGTTTGTTTCTACATAGCTGTTGTATATGATTTGTTTGTTTCTACATAGCTGTTGTATATGATTTGTTTGTTTCTACATAGCTGTTGTATATGATTTGTTTGTTTCTACATAGCTGTTGTATATGATTTGTTTGTTTCTACATAGCTGTTGTATATGATTTGTTTGTTTCTACATAGCTGTTGTATATGATTTGTTTGTTTCTACATAGCTGTTGTATATGATTTGTTTGTTTCTACATAGCTGTTGTATATGATTTGTTTGTTTCTACATAGCTGTTGTATATGATTTGTTTGTTTCTACATAGCTGTTGTATATGATTTGTTTGTTTCTACATAGCTGTTGTATATGATTTGTTTGTTTCTACATAGCTGTTGTATAGGATTTGTTTGTTTCTACATAGCTGTTGAATATGATTTGTTTGTTTCTACATAGCTGTTGTATATGATTTGTTTGTTTCTACATAGCTGTTGTATATGATTTGTTTGTTTCTACATAGCTGTTGTATATGATTTGTTTGTTTCTACATAGCTGTTGAATATGATTTGTTTGTTTCTACATAGCTGTTGTATATGATTTGTTTGTTTCTACATAGCTGTTGAATATGATTTGTTTGTTTCTACATAGCTGTTGTATATGATTTGTTTGTTTCTACATAGCTGTTGTATATGATTTGTTTGTTTCTACATAGCTGTTGTATATGATTTGTTTGTTTCTACATAGCTGTTGTATATGATTTGTTTGTTTCTACATAGCTGTTGTATATGATTTGTTTGTTTCTACATAGCTGTTGAATATGATTTGTTTGTTCTACATAGCTGTTGTATATGATTTGTTTGTTTCTACATAGCTGTTGTATATGATTTGTTTGTTTCTACATAGCTGTTGTATATGATTTGTTTGTTTCTACATAGCTGTTGAATATGATTTGTTTGTTTCTACATAGCTGTTGTATATGATTTGTTTGTTTCTACATAGCTGTTGTATATGATTTGTTTGTTTCTACATAGCTGTTGAATATGATTTGTTTGTTTCTACATAGCTGTTGTATATGATTTGTTTGTTTCTACATAGCTGTTGTATATGATTTGTTTGTTTCTACATAGCTGTTGTATATGATTTGTTTGTTTCTACATAGCTGTTGTATATGATTTGTTTGTTTCTACATAGCTGTTGTATATGATTTGTTTGTTTCTACATAGCTGTTGTATATGATTTGTTTGTTTCTACATAGCTGTTGAATATGATTTGTTTGTTTCTACATAGCTGTTGTATATGATTTGTTTGTTTCTACATAGCTGTTGTATATGATTTGTTTGTTTCTACATAGCTGTTGAATATGATTTGTTTGTTTCTACATAGCTGTTGTATATGATTTGTTTGTTTCTACATAGCTGTTGTATATGATTTGTTTGTTTCTACATAGCTGTTGAATATGATTTGTTTGTTTCTACATAGCTGTTGTATATGATTTGTTTGTTTCTACATAGCTGTTGTATATGATTTGTTTGTTTCTACATAGCTGTTGTATATGATTTGTTTGTTTCTACATAGCTGTTGTATATGATTTGTTTGTTTCTACATAGCTGTTGTATATGATTTGTTTGTTTCTACATAGCTGTTGTATATGATTTGTTTGTTTCTACATAGCTGTTGTATATGATTTGTTTGTTTCTACATAGCTGTTGTATATGATTTGTTTGTTTCTACATAGCTGTTGTATATGATTTGTTTGTTTCTACATAGCTGTTGTATATGATTTGTTTGTTTCTACATAGCTGTTGTATATGATTTGTTTGTTTCTACATAGCTGTTGTATATGATTTGTTTGTTTCTACATAGCTGTTGTATATGATTTGTTTGTTTCTACATAGCTGTTGTATATGATTTGTTTGTTTCTACATAGCTGTTGTATATGATTTGTTTGTTTCTACATAGCTGTTGTATATGATTTGTTTGTTTCTACATAGCTGTTGAATATGATTTGTTTGTTTCTACATAGCTGTTGTATATGATTTGTTTGTTTCTACATAGCTGTTGAATATGATTTGTTTGTTTTTACATAGCTGTTGTATATGATTTGTTTGTTTCTACATAGCTGTTGTATATGATTTGTTTGTTTCCACATAGCTGTTGTATATGATTTGTTTGTTTCTACATAGCTGTTGAATATGATTTGTTTGTTTCTACATAGCTGTTGTATATGATTTGTTTGTTTCTACATAGCTGTAAGTGTTTTACTGGCAATACGAATGAAGTTAAAGTTGTTGCAATTGTAACAAACATTGAGATGAGACTTGTAATGTACACTAATTAGTAACTGGTGTTTGACATAGGGAAATGTTCCAGCTAGTAATGTCTACATTAATGATGTGTTGTATAATTAAAATATGTCTCAAGTACAGGTAGGTGATACTAACATGTAAGCGTGTGTGTTTGATCACGGCCAGGTGGAGTGGATGTCTATAAGGTGGGGAGGCCAAATCAAAAGTGGACATTGGGGAAAGGGAAATGGAGGGGAGGGGGGAGGCGGTTGTTGTTAAAAAGCTTTAATGTTGTGGACGTCAATTATGGATGAGCCATTTGATGGCCGTGAACACGTCTGGTGGTTTTGTTGCTGAAGTACCACTGGTCTACGGCCGTGACAGGATCAAGTTTCGTCAGTGATGGCCCATTCATGATGCTCGTCATTAGGTCACATACATTTTCTCGTTCCACTGAGGATCGAAATTTGTTTCTACACTGGAGGAAAGTGGTTTTATTTCAAGTGGGGAGGTAGACTAACGTCTGGTCAGGCTATACATATCAGACATGTTAGTCAGGGTCAGGCTATACCTATCAGACATGTTAGTCAGGGTCAGGCTAAATATACCTATGAGACACGTTAGTCAGGGTCAGGCTATACTTATCAGACATGTTAGTCAGGGTCAGGCTATACCTATCAGACATGTTAGTCAGGGTCAGGCTAAATATACCTATCAGACATGTTTGTCAGGGTCAGGCTAAATATATACCTATCAGACATGTTAGTCAGGGTCAGGCTAAACATACTGACCAAGACTCTCACCTCGGCTTCCTAGTAGCCCTCCCTGTAAAGGGCCTGTTTTCATGGCAGCTTGGCTAACAGGGTGAGGGATCGACGTGATCCCCGTAGTAGTGAGTGACACGCAGATGAAGCCAAGCATAGCAAAACCCGTCTGGGGGATCCCGGTCCACCTTCATCAGTACGCTCGGGATGCGAGGAAAGCTACTGCAACCTGTCACTTAACGTCCTTTTCAGGGCACACCAAAGTAATCTAATCATTGTGAGTATTCTTAAACAACAACACTTCCAAAAATATAACATTTGTGTTGCTATTGCGCCTTATGTCTTGCCTGTAGACCCTTGCGTTATTGACTGTTTGATAAAAGGCATTTATGTATTACTGTATTTTATACAAGAACTGAAGATCAATATATTATTAATAGCAATAAAAATAATAATAAAAATAATAATAATGAATAATTATTTATCGCCGGCGTAATCTATCACCGTCAATGCTATGAAAAGCTGATTTACGCAGACATTGTGTTAAGGTTCCTTCGAAATCGATTGCTTGAGTCGATCACTCGTACCCACACAGAGCTCGTACCCACACAGAGCTCGTACCCACACAGAGCTCGTACAATTGCTAGCCGTGCGCATCAAAACTGAGTTTTGAAAAGAGTGAAAACTAAATAGTAACATACTGAGCATCGATTGATCTTAATCACATTCGATTGGCCTAGTGGGAAGAACAGCTACTGTGTGTAACATGGCGCGGGCAGTCTAACCTTGAAAGGTGATGGATGGTGAGGGAATTTGGCGGCAAAATGTGTTATTGTGTGTGCACTAAAAATAAGCGGGGAAGGAGGGGAGGGGGACATATACACTCGGCTGGATAAATTGAGTGAGTACATACGACACTGGTTCTGAAAAGTTTGGCGTCAGTAACATTTCTCGGGGTCGGTAACATTTATAGGCACCATAGTAACATGTTTCGGAGTCATAGTAACATTTATAGGCGCCATAGTAACATTTATAGGCGCCATAGAAACATTTATAGGCGTCATAGTAACATTTATAGGCGCCATAGTAATATTTATAGGCGTCAGAGTAACATGTATAGGCATCAGAGTAACATATATAGGCGTCAGAGTAACATGGTATAGTCGTCAGAGTAACATTTATAGACGTCCGAGTAATATTTTCAGGCTCCACTCGCAAAAGCGTTTTGTCGCCTGCCATTTGTATGTTTCAACATCAGGGCTGTTTCCTGTTTCATTGTGTCGGTTACAACTCTGACAGCCTGGTCGCCATGCATTCAATGGTCAAGACGACAAACACAACACTCTTTAATCACAGCTTTTATTTGAAGACATATTAGCCATTGCTCTTTATGCTTAAGCTATGTGAACTAAATATAGTCTCTCATCTTCCTTGGATAATTAACTAGTTTTTTCTACAAGTTTTATCTCTTTTCTTTTGACATGGTAGAGGTCTGACGACGGTAGAGGTCTGACCATGGTAGAGATCTGACCATGGTAGAGGTCTAGCCATGGTAGAGGTCTGACCATGGTAGAGGTCTAACCATGGTAGGGGTCTGACCATAGTAGAGGTCTGACCATGGTAAAGGTCTGACCATGGTAGAGATCTGACCATGGTAGAGGTCTGACCATGGTAGAGGTCTGACCAATGCACACACATTGAAGAGAGATTAGAGAGAAATGACGCTAAAAGAGCATACAAGGTGGTCAAAGAACTGGTAACACCAAGACAAGGCAGGAACTTTATGATCCAGAATAAAAGTGGCAAGTGCCTTATTGAGGACAATGACGTGCTGGCACGATGAACTATTCCGAGCTATATAACTATGAAAGACGGACGAGCCTGGGAAAACAATCCCTCCAACATCAACAACAATAGAGGATAACCAACTGATAACGTAGGAGGGGGTAGCTGCAGCAGTAAAGACATTGAGAAGAGGGAAGGCGGTCGGCATGGACAATATACCAGCAGAGCTCTTACAGACAGGTGGAGAGGTAGTGGTGGAAGGCTTGACACAAATCTGCAACAAAATATTGGCGATGGGAAACTGGCCGGACTTATGGACAAAATCGATGGTTATACTCTTACATAAGTCTGGAAACCTAAAGCTGTGCCAACACTACAGAACAATAAGCCTCATCAGCCACCCTAGCAAGGTCATGTTTAGAATAATCCTCGACCGATTGAAAACCAAAGCAGAGAACATCATCGCTGGGAAACAGACAGGGTTCAGACAGGGAAAAAACACTACCAAATAGATCTTTAATTTAAGGCTGATAAACTAGACATATCTAGAACAGCAGCAAAAATTGAATCATGTGTTTGTTGATTTCAAATGCGTTTGATAGGATATGGCATAAAGCGCTATGGGCAACCATAAGGAAGTATAAAATCAACGCAAATATTATACAGGTTCTTTAACATCTGTATGGCAAGGCGTCCTGCCTAGTTCTTGTTAATTGGAGGCGGGGGACTGGTTTCGCACATCAGTTGATGTGAGACAGGGTTATACACTCTCTCCAACTCTTTTCAATATATTCCTTGAAGGAATTATGAGTGAGGCACTTGGAGGTCACGTTAGTACTGTCAAGATAGGGGGCCAAACGATTACCAACCTTCGTTTTGCAGATGATATCGACGGGTTGGCGGAAATAGAAACAGAACTCCGTGAATGGGTCAGAAGGATTGATGAAACAGCTCTTGAATATGGTATGGAGATTAACGCTGGAAATACAATATTAATGACCACTAACGCCGAGGGCTTCAACGGTAGGTAAAAAGCTAATGGTCAGGAACTCGAAGTGGTCGACCGTTTTAAATATCTGGGTTCGATTATCGGTGATCAAAATGTGAGGTGTTGGCGAGAATAGCACAGACAATAACGGCGCTTGCGCGGCTTAACAAAATATGGCAATATAAACGGTTAGCCATATGCACGAAGATCGTATTAATGCCTACATTGGTCCTGTCAATATTCCTCTATGCTTGTAAGGCATAGATAATTACAGCTGACTTCCAGCGGAGGGCACAGGCCTTGGATATCAGAAGTGTCCGAAGACTTCTAAACGTCACGTACAAAAATCGAGGTACAAATGAGGAAATACGAGAAAGAATTACAACAGCAATAGGGCCTTTAGAAGATGTGTTGACAGCTGTCAAAGGAAGGCAGCTCGCTTCGTACGGGCACATATCGAAAACAAATGGTTTCGCAAATACGATCCTGCGTGGAAAGGTGCAAGGCAGACGAAGAGCTCGTCCCAAAATGAGGTGGGAGGACAACATAAAAGAATGGATCAATCTCCGACCAGATGAGGCACAGGCAGCAGCCGCTCACACAGATGTCTTCATGTGTGTCCTAAAGACCTTACCGGTTATCGGATGACCTGACCTGATCTGAGAGGTCTAAAAAATAAATGACAGTCAATACTAACCCTGTGTTTAAAAGTTACATCAGAAAACAGAAGCAATGCACGTTATGGCTATAAACTGTGTTAGATTAAGAAATGATGGCATGGACAGCCCCTGGATAATAGTTCATTTAATAGTACGAGAACGACCTGTGCTGGACACAAAATATGTGGTCTTCTCACATCAAATATGTGGTTTTATCACATCAAAAAATGTGGTCTTCTCACATCAAAAATGTGGTCTTCTCACATAAAAAATTTAACTGTGTCAGCACCGAACTATCGAGCAATTGAACACAATTGAATAAGTTGTATCCCGTCACGGAAAACGTGCTAACGTTAAAGGATAAACCAAATATCACAGAGCTCTACCGACATTTTGATGACAACGTGCAGACGTAAATATCAGTTTCATCAAATACAACTGACATTTGTATTTTAACGTTTCTTGTATGTTTGCATAGTACCCATGACTCTAATCTATGGAACTCTCTGCCTTTTTGTAATCTGGGATCCTGGTATTTAACCAGGCATAGGTAGTGTCAGATGCCAGGTCGCCAAATCTTATTTAAATTCGATTAGGTCTTTTGTCCTGGGGTCCCATGTTAGACGAAGGGCTTTACTCATTTCATCTCTCCATCCCAATTGTGGACGTCCGTTTGGGTGTTAAAATGTGTCTGGTCACCAGAACGTCACTTACACTGACCATCTGTTCTCATGTATGACGTCCCCCATGCCCTGACCATCTGTACTCAGGTATGACGTCCCCCATGCCCTGACCACCTGTTCTCAGGTATGACGTTCCCAATGCCCTGATCATCTGTTCTCAGGTATGACGTCCCCCATGCCCTGACCATCTGTACTCAGGTATGACGTCCCCCATGCCCTGACCACCTGTTCTCAGGTATGACGTTCCCAATGCCCTGATCATCTGTTCTCAGGTATGACGTCCCCCATGCCCTGACCATCTGTACTCAGGTATGACGTCCCCCATGCCCTGACCATCTGTACTGAGGTATGATGTTCCCCATGCCCTGACCACCTGTTCTCAGGTATGACGTCCCCCATGCCCTGACCATCTGTACTCAGGTATGATGTTCCCCATGCCCTGACCATCTGCATTTTTTTCAACATTGAAATATTTACTAAATCATTGAATGCTGTTCGGCGCCTGATT
Source organism: Ariolimax columbianus (assembly GCA_036924085.1). Lineage (NCBI taxonomy): Eukaryota > Metazoa > Mollusca > Gastropoda > Stylommatophora > Arionidae > Ariolimax > Ariolimax columbianus. The sequence continues at coordinate 175,935,347 of JAVGWX010000001.1, forward strand.
TCTATGTTGCCAATTCGGTCCGGCAAAAAACTGACAATTTTCTTTGCTACATTGCCCGTAGATCCTTGCTGGGATAACCATGCTGTCTCAGGTGTCGGCTCTTTTGTTATTGTTTCTCACTTGTTGAAGTATGGGTTTGATACAGTTGCTGTTTCCTACGTTGAATCTCGCGATTTCTCTTTGTGGAGTTGCATATTTGTTGGCCTAGGTAAATGTAATAATTCACTTTCACAACGGGATCATTTCATTGCAGCAGTTCCCCAGCTGGGCAGTGGTTAGTATATATTGTATTTTCTTTCTATTAATGATGAGGTCTACTGGGACGACGAGGCTAACGTCTGGTCAGACAAAACACACTGATCAGACAATGTTAGCCAGGGTCAGGAGAAATATACTGGCCAAGACCCTTATATGACATTCTCGTTGGTCGTCCTGGAAACGGGTGGTTGTCGAGGACAACAGTTTGGCTAACAAGGTGAGGTTCGACGTGATCCCCGTAGTAGCGAGTGACACGCAGATGAAGTCAAGCATTGCACAACTGCCTGGAGGACCCCGGTCTACTTCATCAGCACGCTCGGGATGTCAGGAAAGATACTGCAGTTTGCCACAAATTCCGTCCTTTTCAGGGCGCACAAAAGAGTTACTAACCCATTGTGGGCATTAGCAACCAACCTTTAGGTCTACTAGCTCGCTTGCTTCATTGCGCTCACTTAGACATTGCTCAGCATCTCTGTCAATGTGCCTGTGGATGGTATGTCATCAGCAAACCGTAGATGGCTGAGCATTTCTCAGTCTGTGTTGGTACATGTGTCTTCCCAATTTAGCTTTCTCAAGATGTCCCCAAGGGCCGCTGTGAACGATGTTTGGGAAAGTTGTACCGATACGACTAACGATGCGATGTGTTGGTTCGTTGATTTGCTGGTAATATCCGTTTAGCATCTGTCATTTATCTTCTCTATCAGCTAACCATGCTTCCCTTCAATGTTTAGCATCTGTCATTTATCTTCTCTATCAGCTAACCATGCTTCCCTTCAATGTTTAGCATCTGTCATTTATCTTCTCTGTCAGCTAACCATGCTTTTCTTCAATGTTTAGCATCTGTCATTTATCTTCTCTGTCAGCTAACCATGCTTTTCTTCAATGTTTAGCATCTGTCATTTATCTTCTCTGTCAGCTAACCCTGCTTCTCTTCAATGTTTAGCATCTGTCATTTATCTTCTCTGTCAGCTAACCATGCTTTTCTTCAATGTTTAGCATCTGTCATTTATCTTCTCTGTCAGCTAACCCTGCTTCTCTTCAATGTTTAGCATCTGTCATTTATCTTCTCTGTCAGCTAACCATGCTTCTCTTCAATGTTTAGCATCTGCCATTTATCTTCTCTGTCAGCTAACCATGCTTTTCTTCAATGTTTAGCATCTGTCATTTATCTTCTCTGTCAGCTAACCATGCTTTTCTTCAATGTTTAGCATCTGTCATTTATCTTCTCTGTCAGCTAACCCTGCTTCTCTTCAATGTTTAGCATCTGTCATTTATCTTCTCTGTCAGCTAACCATGCTTCTCTTCAATGTTTAGCATCTGCCATTTATCTTCTCTGTCAGCTAACCATGCTTTTCTTCAATGTTTAGCATCTGTCATTTATCTTCTCTGTCAGCTAACCCTGCTTCTCTTCAATGTTTAGCATCTGTCATTTATCTTCTCTATCAGCTAACCATGCTTTTCTTCAATGTTTAGCATCTGTCATTTATCTTCTCTGTCAGCTAACCATGCTTTTCTTCAATGTTTAGCATCTGTCATTTATCTTCTCTATCAGCTAACCATGCTTTTCTTCAATGTTTAGCATCTGCCATTTATCTTCTCTGTCAGCTAACCATGCTTTTCTTCAATGTTTAGCATCTGCCATTTATCTTCTCTATCAGCTAACCATGCTTTTCTTCAATGTTTAGCATCTGTCATTTATCTTCTCTATCAGCTAACCATGCTTTTCTTCAATGTTTAGCATCTGCCATTTATCTTCTCTGTCAGCTAACCATGCTTCTCTTCAATGTTTAGCATCTGTCATTTATCTTCTCTGTCAGCTAACCATGCTTTTCTTCAATGTTTAGCATCTGTCATTTATCTTCTCTATCAGCTAACCATGCTTTTCTTCAATGTTTAGCATCTGCCATTTATCTTCTCTGTCAGCTAACCATGCTTTTCTTCAATGTTTAGCATCTGTCATTTATCTTCTCTATCAGCTAACCCTGCTTCTCTTCAATGTTTAGCATCTGTCATTTATCTTCTCTGTCAGCTAACCATGCTTTTCTTCAATGTTTAGCATCTGTCATTTATCTTCTCTGTCAGCTAACCCTGCTTCTCTTCAATGTTTAGCATCTGTCATTTATCTTCTCTGTCAGCTAACCCTGCTTCTCTTCAATGTTTAGCATCTGTCATTTATCTTCTCTGTCAGCTAACCCTGCTTCTCTTCAATGTTTAGCATCTGTCATTTATCTTCTCTGTCAGCTAACCATGCTTTTCTTCAATGTTTAGCATCTGTCATTTATCTTCTCTGTCAGCTAACCATGCTTTTCTTCAATGTTTAGCATCTGTCATTTATCTTCTCTGTCAGCTAACCATGCTTTTCTTCAATGTTTAGCATCTGTCATTTATCTTCTCTGTCAGCTAACCATGCTTTTCTTCAATGTTTAGCATCTGCCATTTATCTTCTCTGTCAGCTAACCATGCTTTTCTTCAATGTTTAGCATCTGCCATTTATCTTCTCTGTCAGCTAACCATGCTTTTCTTCAATGTTTAGCATCTGTCATTTATCTTCTCTGTCAGCTAACCATGCTTTTCTTCAATGTTTAGCATCTGTCATTTATCTTCTCTGTCAGCTAACCATGCTTTTCTTCAATGTTTAGCATCTGCCATTTATCTTCTCTGTCAGCTAACCATGCTTTTCTTCAATGTTTAGCATCTGTCATTTATCTTCTCTGTCAGCTAACCATGCTTTTCTTCAATGTTTAGCATCTGTCATTTATCTTCTCTGTCAGCTAACCATGCTTCTCTTCAATGTTTAGCATCTGCCATTTATCTTCTCTGTCAGCTAACCATGCTTTTCTTCAATGTTTAGCATCTGTCATTTATCTTCTCTGTCAGCTAACCCTGCTTCTCTTCAATGTTTAGCATCTGTCATTTATCTTCTCTATCAGCTAACCATGCTTTTCTTCAATGTTTAGCATCTGTCATTTATCTTCTCTGTCAGCTAACCATGCTTTTCTTCAATGTTTAGCATCTGTCATTTATCTTCTCTATCAGCTAACCATGCTTTTCTTCAATGTTTAGCATCTGTCATTTATCTTCTCTATCAGCTAACCATGCTTTTCTTCAATGTTTAGCATCTGCCATTTATCTTCTCTGTCAGCTAACCATGCTTTTCTTCAATGTTTAGCATCTGTCATTTATCTTCTCTGTCAGCTAACCATGCTTTTCTTCAATGTTTAGCATCTGTCATTTATCTTCTCTGTCAGCTAACCATGCTTTTCTTCAATGTTTAGCATCTGCCATTTATCTTCTCTGTCAGCTAACCATGCTTTTCTTCAATGTTTAGCATCTGTCATTTATCTTCTCTGTCAGCTAACCCTGCTTCTCTTCAATGTTTAGCATCTGTCATTTATCTTCTCTGTCAGCTAACCATGCTTTTCTTCAATGTTTAGCATCTGTCATTTATCTTCTCTGTCAGCTAACCCTGCTTCTCTTCAATGTTTAGCATCTGTCATTTATCTTCTCTGTCAGCTAACCCTGCTTCTCTTCAATGTTTAGCATCTGTCATTTATCTTCTCTGTCAGCTAACCATGCTTCCCTTCAATGTTTAGCATCTGCCATTTATCTTCTCTGTCAGCTAACCATGCTTTTCTTCAATGTTTAGCATCTGTCATTTATCTTCTCTGTCAGCTAACCATGCTTTTCTTCAATGTTTAGCATCTGTCATTTATCTTCTCTGTCAGCTAACCCTGCTTCTCTTCAATGTTTAGCATCTGTCATTTATCTTCTCTGTCAGCTAACCATGCTTTTCTTCAATGTTTAGCATCTGCCATTTATCTTCTCTGTCAGCTAACCATGCTTTTCTTCAATGTTTAGCATCTGCCATTTATCTTCTCTATCAGCTAACCATGCTTTTCTTCAATGTTTAGCATCTGCCATTTATCTTCTCTGTCAGCTAACCATGCTTTTCTTCAATGTTTAGCATCTGTCATTTATCTTCTTTGTCAGCTAACCATGCTTTTCTTCAATGTTTAGCATCTGTCATTTATCTTCTCTGTCAGCTAACCCTGCTTCTCTTCAATGTTTAGCATCTGTCATTTATCTTCTCTGTCAGCTAACCCTGCTTCTCTTCAATGTTTAGCATCTGTCATTTATCTTCTCTGTCAGCTAACCCTGCTTCTCTTCAATGTTTAGCATCTGTCATTTATCTTCTCTGTCAGCTAACCATGCTTTTCTTCAATGTTTAGCATCTGTCATTTATCTTCTCTATCAGCTAACCATGCTTTTCTTCAATGTTTAGCATCTGTCATTTATCTTCTCTATCAGCTAACCATGCTTTTCTTCAATGTTTAGCATCTGTCATTTATCTTCTCTGTCAGCTAACCCTGCTTCTCTTCAATGTTTAGCATCTGCCATTTATCTTCTCTGTCAGCTAACCATGCTTTTCTTCAATGTTTAGCATCTGCCATTTATCTTCTCTGTCAGCTAACCATGCTTTTCTTCAATGTTTAGCATCTGTCATTTATCTTCTCTATCAGCTAACCATGCTTTTCTTCAATGTTTAGCATCTGTCATTTATCTTCTCTGTCAGCTAACCATGCTTTTCTTCAATGTTTAGCATCTGTCATTTATCTTCTCTATCAGCTAACCATGCTTTTCTTCAATGTTTAGCATCTGTCATTTATCTTCTCTGTCAGCTAACCCTGCTTCTCTTCAATGTTTAGCATCTGCCATTTATCTTCTCTGTCAGCTAACCATGCTTTTCTTCAATGTTTAGCATCTGCCATTTATCTTCTCTGTCAGCTAACCATGCTTTTCTTCAATGTTTAGCATCTGCCATTTATCTTCTCTATCAGCTAACCCTGCTTCTCTTCAATGTTTAGCATCTGCCATTTATCTTCTCTATCAGCTAACCATGCTTTTCTTCAATGTTTAGCATCTGCCATTTATCTTCTCTGTCAGCTAACCCTGCTTTTCTTCAATGTTTAGCATCTGCCATTTATCTTCTCTGTCAGCTAACCATGCTTTTCTTCAATGTTTAGCATCTGTCATTTATCTTCTCTATCAGCTAACCATGCTTTTCTTCAATGTTTAGCATCTGCCATTTATCTTCTCTATCAGCTAACCATGCTTTTCTTCAATGTTTAGCATCTGCCATTTATCTTCTCTATCAGCTAACCATGCTTTTCTTCAATGTTTAGCATCTGCCATTTATCTTCTCTATCAGCTAACCATGCTTTTCTTCAATGTTTAGCATCTGCCATTTATCTTCTCTATCAGCTAACCATGCTTTTCTTCAATGTTTAGCATCTGCCATTTATCTTCTCTATCAGCTAACCATGCTTTTCTTCAATGTTTAGCATCTGCCATTTATCTTCTCTATCAGCTAACCATGCTTTTCTTCAATGTTTAGCATCTGCCATTTATCTTCTCTATCAGCTAACCATGCTTTTCTTCAATGTTTAGCATCTGCCATTTATCTTCTCTGTCAGCTAACCATGCTTTTCTTCAATGTTTAGCATCTGCCATTTATCTTCTCTGTCAGCTAACCATGCTTTTCTTCAATGTTTAGCATCTGCCATTTATCTTCTCTGTCAGCTAACCCTGCTTCTCTTCAATGTTTAGCATCTGCCATTTATCTTCTCTGTCAGCTAACCATGCTTTTCTTCAATGTTTAGCATCTGCCATTTATCTTCTCTATCAGCTAACCATGCTTTTCTTCAATGTTTAGCATCTGCCATTTATTTTCTCTGTCAGCTAACCATGCTTTTCTTCAATGTTTAGCATCTGTCATTTATCTTCTCTGTCAGCTAACCATGCTTTTCTTCAATGTTTAGCATCTGTCATTTATCTTCTCTGTCAGCTAACCCTGCTTCTCTTCAATGTTTAGCATCTGTCATTTATCTTCTCTGTCAGCTAACCATGCTTTTCTTCAATGTTTAGCATCTGCCATTTATCTTCTCTGTCAGCTAACCATGCTTTTCTTCAATGTTTAGCATCTGCCATTTATCTTCTCTGTCAGCTAACCATGCTTTTCTTCAATGTTTAGCATCTGTCATTTATCTTCTCTGTCAGCTAACCATGCTTTTCTTCAATGTTTAGCATCTGTCATTTATCTTCTCTGTCAGCTAACCCTGCTTCTCTTCAATGTTTAGCATCTGTCATTTATCTTCTCTGTCAGCTAACCCTGCTTCTCTTCAATGTTTAGCATCTGTCATTTATCTTCTCTGTCAGCTAACCCTGCTTCTCTTCAATGTTTAGCATCTGTCATTTATCTTCTCTGTCAGCTAACCATGCCTTTCTTCAATGTTTAGCATCTGTCATTTATCTTCTCTGTCAGCTAACCATGCTTTTCTTCAATGTTTAGCATCTGTCATTTATCTTCTCTGTCAGCTAACCATGCTTTTCTTCAATGTTTAGCATCTGTCATTTATCTTCTCTATCAGCTAACCATGCTTTTCTTCAATGTTTAGCATCTGTCATTTATCTTCTCTGTCAGCTAACCATGCTTTTCTTCAATGTTTAGCATCTGCCATTTATCTTCTCTGTCAGCTAACCATGCTTTTCTTCAATGTTTAGCATCTGTCATTTATCTTCTCTATCAGCTAACCATGCTTTTCTTCAATGTTTAGCATCTGTCATTTATCTTCTCTATCAGCTAACCATGCTTTTCTTCAATGTTTAGCATCTGCCATTTATCTTCTCTGTCAGCTAACCATGCTTTTCTTCAATGTTTAGCATCTCCCATTTATCTTCTCTGTCAGCTAACCATGCTTTTCTTCAATGTTTAGCATCTGCCATTTATCTTCTCTGTCAGCTAACCCTGCTTCTCTTCAATGTTTAGCATCTGTCATTTATCTTCTCTGTCAGCTAACCCTGCTTCTCTTCAATGTTTAGCATCTGCCATTTATCTTCTCTGTCAGCTAACCATGCTTTTCTTCAATGTTTAGCATCTGTCATTTATCTTCTCTGTCAGCTAACCATGCTTTTCTTCAATGTTTAGCATCTGCCATTTATCTTCTCTGTCAGCTAACCCTGCTTTTCTTCAATGTTTAGCATCTGCCATTTATCTTCTCTGTCAGCTAACTATGCTTTTCTTCAATGCTTAGCATCTGTCATTTATCTTCTCTATCAGCTAACCATGCTTTTCTTCAATGTTTAGCATCTGCCATTTATCTTCTCTGTCAGCTAACCATGCTTCTCTTCAATGTTTAGCATCTGCCATTTATCTTCTCTGTCAGCTAACCATGCTTTTCTTCAATGTTTAGCATCTGCCATTTATCTTCTCTGTCAGCTAACCCTGCTTTTCTTCAATGTTTAGCATCTGCCATTTATCTTCTCTGTCAGCTAACCCTGCTTTTCTTCAATGTTTAGCATCTGTCATTTATCTTCTCTGTCAGCTAACCATGCTTTTCTTCAATGTTTAGCATCTGCCATTTATCTTCTCTATCAGCTAACCATTTATCTTCTCTATCAGCTAACCATGCTTTTCTTCAATGCACTGATTTCTCAAGGCATTTACTGCTGCAGTTATCTCAGTGATGTCTAAGGTTCCTGTCAGTGTCGACAAACACCAGGCACAAAGGTAGTTGTACTTATTTCTCTATTAAATGGCTGACCATGCAGTAGTTGTCCGTGAGTGGGAGTAGCCCCTTCTAAATAGCCTCACTCTCGTGGTCGATCCTTATCCAGCTACTTATCGAGTTTCTTCCCAACCGCTCTCGGGACAAGTTTTTGGGTGGATAACAGCAAGCAGATCGGACGGTAGTTCGCCAGTTGGGCCAAGTTTGTGGGTGGAAAACAGCAAGCAGATCGGACGCTAGTTTGGACAAGTTTGTGCCTGGATAACAGCAAGCAGATCGGACGCCAGTTCGCCAGTCGGGACATGTTTTTGGGTGGATAACAGCAAGCAGATCGGACTCTAGTTGGGACAAGTTTGTGGTTCATAACAGCAAGGAGATCGGACGGTTGTTGGGACAATTTTGTGGGTGGATAACATCAAGCAGATCGGACGCTAGTTGGGACAAGTTTGTGCCTGGATAACATCAAGCAGATCGGACGCTAGTTCGCCAGTTGAGACAAGTTTGTGCCCGGATAACATCAAGCAGATCGGACGCTAGTTCGCCAGTTGAGACAAGTTTGTGCCCGGATAACAGTAAGCAGATCGGACGCTAGTTCGATAGTTGGGACAAGTTTGTAGGTGAATAACATCAAGCAGATCGGACGCTAGTTGGGACAAGTTTGTGCCTGGAAAATAGCAAGCAGATCGGACGCTAGTTGGGACAAGTTTGTGCCTGGATAATAGGAAGCAGATCGGACGTTAGTTCGCCAGTTTATATATCTGTTTCTCCTTTCTTGTGAATTAAAATAGTTCTTGATGTTTTCGATTGGACAAGGATTCGACCTTACTGAAATTGTATTGTTGCTCATCTGTTTCACTCTGTTAATATAATAGGCTGATTCATCTTGCACTGTCGCTCGGTTGTTTTATATTGTAAACATTTCTCCTGTGACGTCCACGAGTTCTGTTATGAGGGGTTATGGATTGTAATAATATTTCCGGTTTTTTTAGTCAATGCTAAATATAGAACATGTGTGACCCAATTTCAGAGAGTTGAACATTAGGGAAGCCATGGACACGGCTTTATGGTTCAGATTTGACCTGCTGCAAGACTTGAAGGTTCCACACTCTAAGCCTACCCTCACTGTTGAAAGTTTCACATTCTAAGCGTGCTGTCACAGTGGAAGGCTCTACACTCTAAACGCGTGGGCAGTATGGAAATCTCCACACTCAAAGCGTGCCGCCATTGTAAACATCTAAACACTCAAATTTGACGCCACACTCAAAGCGTATGGGTAAAAAATGATTTGCTGTTCCCTTACATCGGTTATTGTATACCATTGCACTTGGTAAGGTTGCAAACTACATTCACTACCTTCTTTAGTTCCTTCATTCAGCATGCCTGCAATGTTGCAGTGAGCCTATGTTTGCATCCTGAGAAGCGACCGAGGGGTTCACATGGGCTTAGATCTCACAATGGCTCAATCTGGTTTCAGAGCTCATTTCCTGACGCTATTTGATTTCATGAAATCATCCAAACTTATAACATGTCTGATCTTTTTTGTCTCTCTCTTGTCTCTACGTGACACTAACTCTATTGTCTTTACGTGACGCTAACGCTCTTGTCTCTACGTGACACTAACTCTCTTGTCTCTACGTGACACTAACTCTCTTGTCTCTACGTGACACTAACTCTCTTGTCTCCACGTGACACTAACTCTCTTGTCTCTAAACTCTGGTGTCTCTTTGTGACGCGTTTTCTCTTTTCTCTATGTGGCGCTAACTCTCCTGTCTCTGCGTGACGCTAACTCTCTTGTCTCTACGGGACGCTAACTCTCTTGTCTCTAAACTCTCGTGTCTCTTTGTGACGCTCTTTCTCTTGTCTCTACGTGACGCTAACTCTCTTGTCTCTACGTGACGCTAACTCTCTTGTCTCTACATGACGCTAACTCTCTTGTCTCTACGTGACACTAACTTTCTTGTCTCTACGTGACACTAACTCTCTTGTCTCTAAACTCTCGTGTCTCTTTGTGACGCTCTTTCTCTTTTCTCTATGTGGCGCTAACTCTCTTGTCTCTGCGTGACGCTAATTCTCTTGTCCCTACGTGACGCTAACTCTCTTGTCTCTAAACTCTCGTGTCTCTTTGTGACGCTCTTTCTCTTTTCTCTATGTGGCGCTAACTCTCTTGTCTCTGCGTGACGCTAACTGTCTTGTCTCTAAACTCTCGTGTCTCTTTGTGACGCTCTTTCTCTTTTCTCTATGTGGCGCTAACTCTCTTGTCTCTACGTGACACTAACTGTCTTGTCTCTACGTGACGCTAACTATCTTGTCTCTACGTGACGCTAATTCTCTTGTCTCTGCGTGACGCTAATTCTCTTGTCCCTACGTGACGCTAACTCTCTTGTCTCTAAACTCTCGTGTCTCTTTGTGACGCTCTTTCTCTTTTCTCTATGTGGCGCTAACTCTCTTGTCTCTACGTGACACTAACTGTCTTGTCTCTACGTGGCGCTTACTCTCTTGTCTCTGCGTGATGCTAACTCTCTTGTCTCTACGTGACGCTAACTCTCTTGTCTCTGCGTGATGCTAACTCTCTCGTCTCTACGTGACTCTAACTCTCTTGTCTCATCATGACACTTCATCTCTTGTCTGTACCAGTTTCCTGTAGAGCATAGGCGCTTGGAGCAGTGGAAGGAGGAGCTGGCGGCTGTATTCTCTGGGAATCATATGTTGGTTGACGAGCCCAGATCACTACAAGGTCAGTTGCCGGTGTCAACACCAGGTCGGCCAAGAAAGCGACAGGTAATAGTCATTGATATGTGAAAAACTTGTCTAGATTGGGGATGGGTATCAGACTGAGAATTCTGGTACCAGACATAAGTGGATGGGGGGTTAAGTTTACAACAAGGACTCGCACACAGGCTATCACATTTAGAATGACAGTGACTTGTAAGTATTTCAGCCAATAATACATTAGATGGGTGGGACAACCTTGGATGGATGGTTAACCACCCGACTGAGGAGGACTACGTGACAGCCATGTTTGTTTTACTACAGCTGAGATAAGCGTCTATAAAAGACAATATAGAGAAAAATTCAGGAGATTCGAAGAGACAAAGAGAGAGAGAGAGAGAGAGAGAAAGAGAGAGAGAGAGAGAGAGAATATACGGTGTGGTTTTCCAATCATACGCCTAGAGCCATGCATTTTCGCTCAAAGGTGCGAAAGATGGACACCGTGTAAGCAATAAAAGATCTGATCACATGGGCGTGTGTATTGTGTCTATTGGAAGAATGATCGCCCTTGTATTATCGAAGTCTCTTGGTTCGTGACAAAAGGGGTTCTTTCTAAATCCTGGGAGAACATCCCGAAGTCTTTTGTCTCCTTGTACGCTCGACAACCTTAAGCAACCCTGACAGAGGACGGCAGACCATCACCAATGTAGACGACCTGGAAGACGACAGGAGACTACGAGTTAGATATAACCCCTGATTTGTAACACGACTGGATAAGACTAAGTTTAGGGTTTATGTTATTTCAAATAGGAGACTCAGAATCTGGGTGAAATAGTTCTGAGGTACCACCAACAGCTAATGCTTGAATCCTCTGTGTTAGTTTAGTATGAGATTAATTAGTTAGTAGTTCTTGTCTGTCATTGATATTATGTAACCATTATTCGTGCAATATATGATATTATTTTGTCTTAATGGTTAACGATAGTTTTAGTGTTTTCTGTGATTGAAGTGTAACGTCTTATAGTCTGTGAGTCAGTAAACTCTTAAAATAACTACTCAGCTAATCCTACCCGTCACATGTCCCTACCTGACGCTAACTTTCATCTCCCTACATAACGCTAACTCACATGTCCCTACATAACGCTAACTCACATGTCCCTACGTCGCATTCCAACTTCCATCTTAAGGTCACGATAACCTTCCCCCTCCCCCCTTCCCCCTCCCCCAACTGTTCTCTACCTCACCAACCATTCTTTTGTCGCACGGTCACCCCCCCCCCCTTCTCTCATCTATGCCACACCCCCACCTTATCTCAGTGCCACATTCCCTGACTTATCTCAGTGTCACATTCTCACCTTATCTCAGTGCAACATTCCCTGACTTATCTCAGTGTCACACCCCCACCTTATCTCAGTGCCACACCCCCACCTTATCTCAGTGCCACACCCACACCTTATCTCAGTGCCACACCCCCACCTTATCTCAGTGCCACACCCCCACCTTATCTTAGTGCCACACCCCCACCTTATCTCAGTGCCACACCCCACCTTATCTCAGTGCCACACCCCCACCTTATCTCAGTGCCACACCCCCACCTTATCTCAGTGCCACACCCCCACCTTATCTCAGTGCCACACCCCACCTTATCTCAGTGCCACACCCCCACCTAATCTCAGTGCCACACCGCACCTTATCTCAGTGCCACACCCCCACCTTATCTCAGTGCCACACCCCCACCTTATCTCAGTGCCACATCCCCACCTTATCTCAGTGCCACACCCCCACCTTATCTCAGTGCCACACCACACCTTATCTCAGTGCCACACCCCTACCTTATCTCAGTGTCACACCCCCACCTTATCTCAGTGCCACACCACACCTTATCTCAGTGCCACACCACACCTTATCTCAGTGCCACACCCCCACCTTATCTCCGTGCCACACCCCACCTTATCCCAGTGCCACACCCCCACCTTATCTCCGTGCCACACCCCACCTTATCTCAGTGCCACACCCCAACTCCCTCTAACGAAGTCTTTCCCTATTCCCATCTCCCTCCCGCATGTGTAACCTACGGAATCAACATATAAATGTTGACTTCTTCACTCTTTATATCATTCACTCTTTATATCATTCACTCTTTATATCATTCACTCTTTATATCATTCACTCTTTGTATCATGCACTCTTTATATCATTCACTCTTTATATCATTCACTCTTTGTATCATGCACTCTTTATATCATTCACTCTTTATATCATTCACTCTTTATATCATTCACTCTTTATATCATTCACTCTTTATATCATTCACTCTTTATATCATTCACTCTTTATATCATTCACTCTTATTCTCATGCCTTCTATCAACACGTCAGCAATGTATGCCATGTCTGATTCACACTTGACTGTTATATATCATGTTATCTTGTATCATTAATACCATCACATAAAGTTCTCCCCCTCCACTCTCCCGTTCTCTCATCCCATCTACCCCTCCCACTCAAATCCTCACATTTCCCCTCTCCTCTTCTTATCACAACTACCTCTTCTCTCCTCATATCTCCCTCTCCTCCTCCACTCTTCACATCTTCTGTCCTCTAATCACATCTGCTCCACCTCCTCCCCTCATATATTTCCTCTCCTCCTCGAGTCACAGCTACCTCTCCTCACATCTTCCCTCCCCTCCTCACATCTCCCCTCCTCTCCTCATATCGCCCCTCCAATCCTCACATCTTCTCCTCCTCCTCTCCTCATCTCTTCCCTTCCCTCCTCTCACCCCCTCCCCTACTCTCCTCATATCTTCTATTCCCTCTCTTCTCATCTCTCTCCCTCTCCTCCTTCTTCTCACATCTCCCCTTCTCTCCTCTCTTCACATCTCCCCTCCTCTCCTCACATCTCCCCTACCCTCCTCTCCTCACATTTTCCCTAATCTCTTCTACTAACATCTCCCTCTCCCCATATCTCACCCTCCTCTCATCACATCTTCGATTCCGTAGTTCCATCTACCTCCCGTCGCCTGGTACTCCCATATTCATCGGGCCCTCCCATCAATTTCTCTGTCCTGCCTTCTAGCATATACCCTGGACCTTCATTGCCTCAAGCACTATTGCTACCTCAGCCATCCCCCTCCGTCCCCTGCCCCTTCCCTCCACCCCAGCGCCCTTGACCCCCCCCCCGCCCTTCCCTGAAATGTATTGTCATCACCTGAATGTCACAGACAGTCACTCACGTCATCATCTGATTGTCACAGACAGTCACTCACGTCCTCATCTGAAAGTCACAGACAGTCACTCACGTCATCACCTGAATGTAACAGCCAGTCACTCGCGTCCTCACCTGAATGTCACAGACAGTCACTCACGTCCTCACCTGAATGTCACAGACAGTCACTCACGTCATCAGCTGAATGTCACAGACAGTCACTCACGTCATCAGCTGAATGTCACAGACAGTCACTCACGTCCTCACCTGAATGTCACAGACAGTCACTCACGTCCTCACCTGATTGTCACAGACAGTTACTCACGTCCTCACCTGAATGTCACAGCCAGTCACTCGCGTCTTCACTTGAATGTCACAGACAGTCACTCACGTCCTCACCTGAATGTCACAGACAGTCACTCACGTCCTCACCTGAATGTCACAGACAGTAACTCACGTCATCAGCTGAATGTCACAGACAGTCACTCACGTCCTCACCTGAATGTCACAGACAGTCACTCACGTCCTCACCTAATTGTCAAAGACAGTCACTCACGTCCTCACCTGAATGTAACAGACAGTCACTCGCGTCTTCACCTGAATGTTACAGACAGTCACTTACGTCCTCACCTGAATGTCACAGACAGTCACTCACGTCTTCACCTGAATGTCACAGACAGTCACTCACAACATGGCACGCGATCGTTCAGCCAGAGCTTCAATGTCAAGGACGAGATGTAGGCGGGAGATTTACCTTCATTTTTGAGGGAGGGGTTGAACAAACAGTCGGTGAGTCAAGGGAGGGGTTCAACAAACAGTCGGTGAGTCAAGGGAGGCGTTCAACAAACAGTCGGTGAGTCAAGGGAAAGGGTGGGGGGGGGGGGGGGGGTTTCAACAAACAGTCGGTGAGTCAAAGGAAAGGGAGTGGTTCAACAAACAGTCGGTGAGTCAAGGGAAAGGGAGGGGTTCAACAAACAGTTGGTGAGTCCAGGGAAAATGAGGGGTTCAATAAACAGTCGGTGAGTCCAGGGAAAGGGAAGGGTTTAATAAACAGTCGGTGAGTCTAGGGAAAGGGAAGGGTTTAATAAACAGTCGGTGAGTCTAAGGAAAGGGAAGGGTTTAATAAACAGTCGGTGAGTCTAGGGAAAGGGAAGGGTTTAATAAACAGTCGGTGAGTCCAGGGAAAGGGAAGGGTTTAATAAACAGTCGGTGAGTCTAGGGAAAGGGAAGGGTTTAAAATTCAACTTTGCTTGCGACGTTCTGTCAAACCAGTCTCCATCATGCGCGTCTTTGCGTTACGGGGCCTGTTCGGCGGTCGGTCAGACATTCCTTGGATCTGGAGATCTGCATGTGCCTGATATAAATCCCAACGGAGGCTCCGCCATGATGAGCCGCGCTCAGTTGTTGGCTGTCCTTCTTTTGCAGAGAAGGTTTCACGAAGCACACCTGCTGCATTCGATGTGGACTGCAAACAGCCAAAGTCTATTGAAGAAACCAACAAAAACATGGCTGCTCCAAACTACTTCTGTACGCCAGGACAGCAGGAGAAATACTGTTTACAGGAATACAGACGGGAAAGGGGAATGTCCGCCCCTAGTACAGGAAGACAGACGGGAAAGGGGAATGTCCGCCCCTAGTACAGGAAAACAGACGGGGAGGTGAAGGAAGAATGTCCGTCCCTAGTACATGAAGACAGACGGTGAGGGGGAATGACCGTCCCTTGTGCATGAAGACAGACGGAGAGGAGGAATATCCGTCTCTAGTACAGGAAGACAGACGGGGAGGAGGAATGTCCGTCCCTAGTACATGAAGACAGACGGGGAGGAGGAATGTCCGTCCGTAGTACATGAAGACAGACGGGGAGGAAGAATGTCCGTCCCTAGTACATGAAGGCAGACGGGGAGGAGGAATGTCAGTACAGGAAGACAGACGGGGAGGAGGATGAGGAATGTCCGTCCCTAGTACAGGAAGACAGACGGGAAGGGGGAATGTTCGTCCCTAGTACAGGAAGGCAGACGGGGAGGGGGAATTTCCGTTCTTAGTACAGGAAGACAGACGGGGATGTGAAGGAGGAATGTATGTCCCTAGTACATGAAGACAGACGGGGAGGGGGAATGTTCGTCCCTAGTACATGAAGACAAACGGAGAGGTGAAGGAGGAATGTCTGTCCCTAGTACAGGAAGACAGACGGGGAGGGGGAATGTTCGTCTCTAGTACAGGAAGACAGACGGGGATGGGGAATGTTCGTCCCCAGTACAGTAAGACAGACGGGGAGGGAGAATGTCTGTCCCTAATACAGGAAGACAGACGAAGAGGAGGAATGTCTGTCCCTAGTACAGGAAGACAGACGGGGAGGGGGAATGTCTGTCCCTAGTACAGGAAGACAGACGGGGAGGAGGAATGTCCGTCCCTAGTACATGAAGATAGACGGAGATGGGGAATGTCCGTCCCTAATACATGAAGACAGACGGGGAGTAGGAAAGTCCGTCCCTAGCACAAGAAGACAGACGGGGACGGGGAGGAGGAATGTCCGTTCCTAGTACAGGAAGACAGACGAGGACGGGGAGGAGGAATGTCCGTTCCTAGTACAGGAAGACAGACGGGGACGAGGAATGTCCGTTCCCAGTACAGGAAGACAGACGGGGAGGGGGAATGTCGGTCCCTAGTACAGTAAGACAGACTGAAACGTAAAGGAGGAATGTCCGTCCCTAGTATATAAATACATACGGGGAGGGGGAATGTCGGTCCCTAGTACAGGAAGACAGACGGGGAGGTGACGGAGGACTGTCCGTCCCTAGTACATAAAGACAGAGAGAGAGGTGAAGGAGGAATCTCCGTCCCTAATACATGAAGACAGACGGGGAGGGGGAATTATCGTCTCTAGTACAGAAAGAAAAACGGGGAGGTGAATTTGGAATGTCCGTCCTTAGTACATGAAGACAGACGGGGAGAAGGAATGTCCGTCCCTAGTACAGGAAGACAGACGGGGAGGAGGAATGTCCGTCCCTAGTACAGGAAGAAAGACGGGGAGGGGGATGAGGAATGTCCGACCCTAGTACAGGAAAACAGAGAGGGGGGTGAAGGAGGAATGTCCGTCCCTAATACATGAAGACAGACGGGGAGGAGGAATGTCCGTCCCTAGTACAGGAAGAAAGACGGGGAGGTGGAAGAGGAATGTCCGACCCTAGTACAGGAAAACAGACGGGGAGGTGAAGGAGCAATGTCCGTCCCTAGTATAGGAAGACAGACGGGGAGGTGAAGAAGGAATGTATGTCCCTAGTACAGGAAGACAGACGCGGAGGGGGAATGTTCGTCCCTAGTACATGAAGACAAACGGAGAGGTGAAGGAGGAATGTCCGTCCCTAGTACAGGAAGACAGATGGGGAGGAGAATGAGGAATGTCCGTCCTTAGTATATGAAGACAGACGGGGAGGAGGAATGTCCGTCCCGAGTACATCAAGACATACGGGGAGGAGGAATGTTCGTCCCTAGTACAGGAAGAAAGAAGGGGAGGGGGATGAGGAATGTCCGACCCTAGTACAGGAAGAAAGAGAGGGACGTGAAGGAGGAATGTCCGTCCCTAATACATGAAGACAGACGGGGAGGGGAAATGTCCGTCCCTAGTACAGAAAGAAAGACGGGGAAGTAAATGAGGAATGTCCGTCCCTAGTACAGGAAGACAGACGGGGAGGGGGATGAGGAATGTCCGACCCTAGTACAGGAAGACAGACGGGGAGGTGAAGGAGCAATGTCCGTCGCTAGTATAGGAAGACAGACGGGGAGGGGAAGGAGGAATGTCTGTCCCTAGTACATGAAGACATACGGGGAGGGGGAATGTCCGTCCCTAGTACAAGAAGACAGACGGGGAGGGGGAATGTCCGTCCCTAGTACAAGAAGACAGACGGGGAGGGGGAATGTCCGTCCCTAGTACAAAAAGACAGACGGGGAGGGGGAATTTCCGTCCCTAGTACATGAAGACATACGGGGAGGGGGAATGTCCGTCCCTAGTACAAAAAGACAGACGGGGAGGGCGAATGTCCGTCCCTAGTACATGAAGACAGACGGGGAGGAGGAATGTCCGTCCCTAATACAGGAAGACAGACGGGGAGGGAGAGGAGGAATGTCCGACCCTAGTACAGGAAGACAGACGGGGAGGTGAATTATCAATATCCGTCCCTAGTACAGGAAGACAGACGGGGAGATGAAGGAGGAATGTCTGTCCCTAGTACATGAAGACAGACGGGGAGGAGGAATGTCTGTCCCTAGTACATGAAGACAGACGGGGAGATGAAGGAGGAATGTCTGTCCCTAGTACATGAAGACAGACGGGGAGATGAAGGAGGAATGTCTGTCCCTAGTACATGAAGACAGACGGGGAGGAGGAATGTCTGTCCCTAGTACATGAAGACAGACGGGGAGATGAAGGAGGAATGTCTGTCCCTAGTACATGAAGACAGACGGGGAGGAGGAATGGCTGTCCCTAGTACATGAAGACAGACGGGGGGGGGGGGTGAGGAATGTCCATCCATAGTACAGGAAGACAGAGGGGGGAGGGGGGAGGAGGATTGTCCATCCCTAGTACAGGAAGACAAAACGGAAAAGAGGAATGTCCATCCCTTTGCGAGGAAGACAAGATGGTGAGGGAAGCCGCAAAGATTAACGACTGCCCTGAAGCAGAAGAGGTAGCAGTGAATGAGCCGACAACAGGCAGTGACGAATAGCTGTTACAGTTGCTTGCCTCGGGATCAGTGATCCATAACTGACCAAGATCATATTCTGCTTCCAAGAGGCAGCCCTTGAAACAGGCCGTAATCATGCAGTCTGGCTAAGTGAACGAAAAGGGAAGACAAACACGGTTCAAAAAATGAATTGCTGGAATCGGAGGTACTGGGCCGAAATGCGCTGTAACCTACAACACAGCGCCACAAGCGTTTATTTCAAGATGAAACGGAAGAAGCAGAGGCAGAATGACTCCCCAAGTTGTACAGGAAAGTGTGCGGCACTCTAGCGGCGTATCGGGACATACAGAGGAGGGCGACTAGCCCATGTGAAGGACATTAGGGCCTTACCACGCATACACCCAACCATCGAAGGTGTGGAGGTCTTACCACGATTACACCCAATCATGGAAGGTGTGGAGGTCTTACCACGCATACACCCAACCATCGAAGGTATGGAGGCCTCGCAGGTAGACAACCCAAACATAGAAGGTATGGAGGCCTCACAGGTAAACACCTAAACATGGAAGGTATGGAGGCCTCGCTGGTAAACACCCAAACATGGAAGGTATGGAGGCCTCGCAGGTAAACACCCAAACATGGAAGGTATGGAGGCCTCGCAGGTAGACAACCCAAACATAGAAGGTATGGAGGCCTCACAGGTAAACACCTAAACATGGAAGGTATGGAGGCCTCGCAGGTAAACACCCAAACATGAAAGGAATAGAGGACTCGTCGGTAAACACCCAACTGCATGTAATGGAAGAGGAAACGAATAAAAACAGTTGTAGATATATTGTCTAATCCCCTGGGAGAACATCTGCTGTACATATTAACATTGATGAGCGAAATCCTTTAGTGAGGCCTGGTGAAAGCTTCTCGAATGCTCAGAAAATTAAGCTTTCTGGGGAAGACCACAAAAGAACTGGAAGTAAGTGCAGATACAATGCAATAGAAATTATTAGGACACGCTGGAATGAAGGCAAGCCCTTTAAACCTTGATCAATTCTTTGTGGCAGATACAAAACTAACAAGTGCTCGTGACCTGCAGAATGAATACATGTATACGTACAGAACAGAAGGAGTAAATTATGTAAAAATACAACTTGAAAAATACATGAGTGATTATTGTACGCATATAATGATTACATGATGTTGAAAAGAGTGTAGGGCTATACGATTCGATATTACTAGTTTACAAACGTAAAGAATCAACTCAAAAACATATTGATGAAAGAATAGACACAAATAGTGAGAACTCACGACAGACCCTTAAACTAATACCATCTTCTGATAGTAATCGAAGATATTAACTCTAGAACAAAAACAGATAAAAATACCCGAATATAGTAGGTTAATTTGGATTGAGGACAAACAAACAACATAAGGGATAGGCTAATACATATTAGAGAAAAACCAATTAGCTAAATGTAGCACATTTTTTCATAATATCCAAGAAGGCTGTACACACCGGAAAGCCCAGGAGAAATAGCAAGAAATCAGATTGCCTTTATTATGATTAAGAGCAGATTTTAAAATTGTATCAGAGCAGTACAAATGTTTCCAGGTATAGGCACGAATTCTGATAACAATCCGGTAGTGATTAGAAGCCCCAAGACGGCTAAATATAGAAATAAGATTTATAGAAGGATCCATAAATAGATATACATATCACCATTGAAGCAGCCAGACAATAAACAGAAATGCCTTGTGGAAGTCAACAATAAACAGAAATGCCTTCTGGAAGTCAACAATAAACAGAAATGCCTTGTGGAAGTCAACAATAAACAGAAATGCCTTGTGGAAGTCAACAATAAACAGGAATGCCTTGTGGAAGTCAACAAGAAATATGGCAGAGAGGAAACCCAGAACTGAATGACAGCTGTCCATATCATTTATCATAGACTGTGTCACGTGATCTCAGCTACACTCACTGTGTCACGTGATCTCAGCTACACTCACTGTGTCACGTGATCTCAGCTACACTCACTGTCTCACGTGATCTCAGCTACACTCACTGTGTCAGGTAATCTCAGCTAAACTCACTGTCTCACGTGATCTCAGCTACACTCACTGTGTCAGGTAATCTCAGCTAAACTCACTGTCTCACGTGATCTCAGCTACACGCCCTGTGTCAGGTAATCTCAGCTAAACTAACTGTCTCACGTGATCTCAGCTAAACTCACTGTCTCACGTGATCTCAGCTACACTCACTGTGTCACGTGATCTCAGCTATACTCACTGTGTCACGTGATCTCAGCTACACTCACTGTGTTAAACGGTAGCAATTTCTGACATAAACAATTGTAGCAGACTGAAATGTTGGAACCCCACGTGGATTGTGGTGTCTCTTACCAGTATGAGAATCTTGTGGCGACTCCATGTGTGTGCCTGTCGTAAAATGAGACTGAAGAGAGTTATGGATAGAATTAGCTAAAACGTCATGTAAAACAAATTGCTGTAAAACGACTCCTGCAAAATCAAAGTTCTTTGGTAGAGACTTCCTGCGTGGAGCCAAACACATTTGTGGTAATAAGCTCCCTAGGGAACAAAATGGAAGAGAAGATGGTCTAAGATTGGCGTTGCCAAACACGGGCACGGGGAGAAGTAGGTCTAAAATGGCATGGCTTAGTCTGGATGACCAATGAACGTGTCCACTGTGCCTCATCGGGCGTGTTGTTAACGTCGATCGAAGAGGGCTGTGTATGGCGCCAACCTCTCTCTGAAAGTAAACTTCTGCCGGAACCACCTAGAGGAAGTGCATGTTAGGTTGCAGGCTAAATGTACCTAAGGCCAGCTGCACAAGTAGTCAATGTTCTACGCTTCAGTTCGTGTCGTTAAATATAGACAAGACGGCCCATTATTTCTATCAGATCTGACACATTGTTAGGGAATTCCGCGCTCCTTCATCGATTTCTTTGAAAATACCAGATCTTAGCAAGACAAAGTCAACCCAACGCCGGAAATAAATAAATGCCGCTGATCTTTGCAGACCTGACTCACAGTGTAAACAAGAGCCAAATAAATATAATAATTTGCTAACGTCAGAAAGGTCAAAGTTCACTGGCAGTTGTTCTAATTAGAGACAACAGCAAGCACTTGTGAAGTTAGTACGGACGTGCGTTGGCACACCAATTGGACAATCCTGGCCTAGATGCGAGTATCTGACGAGTCATCATATTAGCTGTTCATTGTTTACTAAGATTATAATTCCAGTTGACTGTGAGCCTGGCTGGCGGAAAGATAGGTGACACCTCCCCTCCCCCCCCCCTCCCCAAACCGCCAGTGGGCGTGTTCAAGCAACGTTAATAGCCTGGCCTGTATTGTTTGTTCTATTTAATAACAGTGTATTTTAGGGTTTTCATCAGCGCTGTTTGAGAGGGGCAGACATACAGACCGATATAGACATATATGCAGACCATCTAAGCAGGGGGCTTGACAGTTTGGCCAGTAATGACATGAGAAATATTTGTTTGGATGGGGTTCTTTGCTGCAGACTGGCCTTTGTGCAAACAGATATAAGACCAGATATGTTACTGGTAGATGATGGACAGATCGATACGTGCCTGGTACAGTTAAGACCTGTATCATTGTTATCATGTCCCGTGGTTAACGTCTAACACGTGTGTGCAAGGTACATGCACAAAACGTTTGGAACGACAATCTGTCAATCAATGCCACATATCCATCACTTGTCCAATCAACGTATTCTCCCATTTACCTCGTCTAAATGTCCCTTTCTTTCTCGCTTTCTCTGTATTTCTCTAGGTCTCTCTCTCAATGCGTGTTAAGGTGTATCCATTTTACTTCAGTTTTTCTAGTCACCCGTTATCGCTCTCTTTCTCTCTCTCTCTCTCTCTCTCTCTCTCTCTCTCACTTTCTCTCAATCTCACACTATCTTCCTATTCAACTTTTTCAATGTTTCTTCTTAATAGTATGCACCTTGGCCTTTTCCATTAGTTCTTTCCATGTGGGTTTGTCACTAGATGAATGTTAGATGTGTGTCACTAGATGAATGTCAGATGTGGGTCACTAGATGAATGTTAGATGTGGGTTTGTCATTGGATAAATGTTAGATGTGGGTCTGTCACTAGATGAATATTAAATGTGGGTCTGTCACTAGATGAATGTTAAATGTGGGTCTGTCACTAGATGAATGTTAAATGTGGGTCTGTCACTAGATGAATGTTAGATGTGGGTCACTAGATGAATGTTAGATGTGGGTTTGTCACTGGATAAATGTTAGATGTGGGTCTGTCACTAGATGAATATTAAATGTGGGTCTGTCACTAGATGAATGTTAAATGTGGGTCTGTCACTAGATGAATGTTAAATGCGGGTCTGTCACTAGATGAATGTTAGATGTGGGTCACTGGATGAATGTTAGATGTGGGTCTGTCACTAGATGAATGTTAAATGTGGGTCTGTCACTGGATGAATGTTAAATGTGGGTCTGTCACTAGATGAATGTTAAATGTGGGTCTGTCACTAGATGAATGTTAAATGTGGGTCACTGGATGAATGTTAGATGTGTGTCACTAGATGAATGTTAGATGTGGGTCACTGGATGAATGTTAGATGTGTGTCACTAGATGAATGTTAGATGTGTGTCACTAGATGAATGTTAGATGTGGGTCACTGGATGAATGTTAGATGTGGGTCACTGGATGAATGTTAGATGTCGGTCACTGGATGAATGTTAGATGTGGGTCACTGGATGAATGTTAGATGTGGGTCACTGGATGAATGTTAGATGTGGGTCACTGGATGAATGTTAGATGTGGGTCACTGGATGAATGTTAGATGTGGGTCACTAGATGAATGTTAAATGTGGGTCACTGGATGAATGTTAGATGTGGGTCACTGGATGAATGTTAGATGTGGGTCACTAGATGAATGTTAGATGTGGGTCACTGGATGAATGTTAGATGTGGGTCACTGGATGAATGTTAGATGTGGGTCACTGGATGAATGTTAGATGTGGGTCACTAGATGAATGTTAGATGTGGGTCACTGGATGAATGTTAGATGTGGGTCACTGGATGAATGTTAGATGTGGGTCACTGGATGAATGTTAGACGTGTGTTTCCTTCTCATTCTCGCCCATTCCCTTCTCCTGCAGTTTCCTGAACTGTTGTCATGGATACACTCGCCATTGCTGTAACTACCATTTTACCGTTCACAAGTCTCGTATGTTAGAGATATACTTTCCACCTTTTTCTATAGTTATACCTGCCATCTGTTGCTATAAAGTTACATCTTCCATCTGCTAATATAGAGTAACACCTTCCATTTGTAAATAAAGTGTTATTCTATCCATATGTCACTACAGAGTTACACCACCTTCCATCTGTTGTTATAAAGTTACACCTTCATCGAGGACTGGATCATGGAAAATAGCAGACTCGAAAGCAGTGTGGTTAGTTAAACAAACATCGGTGCAATAGTCAACAGAACTGATAAATACAAATAACGAAAGTCATGACAACAGAATCAAAGCTGAAAAGAGTATGTATGATCAAATGTATACGCCAAAACTAAAGTAGGTCAGCAGATTGGCGTCCACAGAAATGGAGAAAGTATGGAACAAGTGTCAAGCTATTTATACCTTTATGGGAAGAATACATTTGACAGCAAGAGATATACTCTTGTTTCCAAGCAAATCTGTTAGAAACTACAAATGGGAATCATTAAATGCTATATGCATTCCGTTTTATTGTATGGAGTAGATAGCTGGACACTGACCAAGAAATTTGAGAAGAGTATTGAAGTCTTTGAAATATGGGTCTTCGTAATCGAGGCGTGTTCAAATGAAACCGGACCAAACTGCAACAAGTGAACATATGTACAATGACGTCACTTATGGTGTATGTAAACGGCATATACCAATCGTCAAGTTTGCAAAATGTCATTATCCTCCGACTCAAAAGTTTTCTGAGCAGATCGTTGAAAACATTGCGGGTTTGATATGAAATTCGTCCAGAGTTGATCAGCGTGAGCAGTGGTTCGGTTTCTAACAGCTGCAAGATGTCGACAAGTTGACATTCATCGCAGAATGTAGGCAGTGTATGGTGACAAAGGTGTGTCGAAGACAACAATGCAGAAATGGACAACGATGTTTAAAGAAGAACGTGAATTAACGAAAGATCTTCCGAGACCAGGATTTGTTGTTGCGAAAACTCACGTCCTTCTTTAAACATCGTTGTCCAGTTCATGTAGTTTGGTCCGGTTTCATTTGAACACTCCTCATATTTGGACGAATTTCTTGGAAAGGAAAACCAATAGTGAGGGTCTGGGATAACTGAAGGTGGTGGAGACGCTTCTGGAGAATATAAAAAGTAGAAAAACAAAATATTATGATCATGTCAAGAAGTATGGAAGTCTGCTGAAGGTTATTTTAGAGGGAAGAGTGGATGGCAAGAGAGCCAAAGGGCGGCAGAGGTACAGATGGACAGACAACATCGAGATGTGGTCGGGACACAGTTTGACTGAGTGTACCAGCCTGGCTCAGGACAGAGACAGCTAGAGATCCACTACCGCCAACCTGTGTGTGGAGACGGCACTTGATGATGATGATAGACCATCACGTTACATACATATTCAAAACCAGTATCAAATCGTAGCCACAATTGTAGTCATATCAACAACAGTGGATTTGACAACTAAAACAATTTCGATATCCATTTGGGATCAAAGAGCAGTCATTAACAGAGGCCTCATCCCCAGTAATAACCTTTACAGTTAGGACACGTTGAGAGCAAGGCTCTGGCCATTGGTAAAACGGTTGACCTGACCCAGGCCGTGCTCAATCTGTCTGTGTCATGTCTATTTATATCTCAACCACAACTGGTTGACAGTCACAAGTGTGTCACCCAACGTCAGCTGTCAGATCTATCGTGTCACCTTCAGTCCAGATATTAAGGTCACACGTTTTCTCTCTCTCTCCCCCTCCTTCCTTCCCCCAAATACTTCTCTCCCAAGCAACGTTCTTTCATCGCTACACTCTTCCTTCATCATCACTTTCTCCCTATGTTGTCTCTTTCTGGAGCTATGTTTAACTCTTTCCACAATCTCTCTCTCTCACTCTCTCTCTCTCTCACTCTCTCTTTCTCTCTCTCGCTCTTTCTCTCTCACTCGCTCTCTCTCTTTCTCTCTCTCTCTCTATTTATATATATATATATGCGCGTCAGTTCGCATGCTCGCGTGTGTGTGTATCTTTTTCTGGCACTCTCTCTATCACGATCGTTTTTCGTTCACTAACTTATTGCTCCCTCCTCGTCTTCCATTTTCTTCTGCCACTTCTATATATCCTCCTGACACTCGATGTTCCTCTCTCATATGTTTCTCTCTATAAATATTTTTTTTTCTCTCTTTCTCTCTCTTTTGCTGAGATTATTTCCACATTATCACTGTCAAATGCCTTTATTCCATCTGTCTATCTTGTTCTTGAGCTACCGTTTCAGCGCTGTATTCCTCTCTCCTGCCTTATACCCCATTGTGTGTCTGCCTCCCAATCTCTTCTGTTTCCTTATGTAAGCACCATTCTGCAGCATTGTGTCTGCCTGTGGTCTTTTGTCTGAAAATATACATTCGTGTGGGCGTTAGAACGGCAAGGCGGTTAGGGCACTTCTACCAGAATAAAAAGGGACCAGGTTCATGGTGCGGACGTGGCACACTCCAGTTTACTCGACTGCAAAATGAATACCTGACTATGCTTTGAGTTACACATGAGGACGTTAAGAGAAATTGAGTCGGCCCATCCCGCCTCATAAGGCTGAACCTCTAGCATAAGAATGTCTCTAACACTGCTTCATCTGCCCACATAATCTGCTGATCGACTGCCTTCCTCGTATTTACCATAGACGTGTGCTTGTATGATTCTATGAAGTCAGCGCGCCTGCAATTAACACACGTTCAAACCCATGCAGCTGGCGCGTGTAGTACGAGAAGAGAAAGGGGGGGGGGGGGGGTGAGATAGAGGGGGAAGAGAGAGTGCAAGAGAGAGAGAACGATTATTTAGACAAACAAAACGACAATAAGGCAGACATACACACACGTAGAATGCTATTACACGGTAAGTCTCGTGTGTGCCTGGACGCACTAGGACGACGGATGATACTTAATGTCATTTGCAAGTGTGTACCGTACCCCAGTTATTGTATACATTTAGAGCAGCCTTGACCTTCACGCACGGCCCGTGAAAGTGTTCCAGTATGCTAGCTAGCACTCGATAATAACAAGCTGCACATTTAGAACACCGGAAGCCACTTTGGCTGCACAGTTTCTTGAACAGTCATTAATAAACAGCTTTATGTAGACAGGTTGTTGTGGTTATGTCCGAATCTATTTCACACAACTAGATTGCTAAATCTCTAGTCCAAACCGCTGTAGAGAATGTTACGCCCTTCCCGACAGAAAGTACTGGTGAAATGTTTAATTACCGAGCTCGGATTAAAAAATCTAAGTGTGTGAAACTGATTGCATGGCATTCACTTTGTTGCATGACCACGTCTCGCAGTGCTATACTGTAATTATTTTGTCATAATCCTTCATCTCACCATTATCCAAACCTTTGACCTCTAACCATAAACTACCCCACCTGTCGTCTTGTTTCAAACCTCTAGTTTGCATTTCTTCTTTCGTCCTTTTATGGATTGTGTGTTTCTTCCTTCAATTTTTTTTCATTGATTCCCTCTCTTTTATTGATTGTGTGTTTCTTCCTTCAATTTTCTTTCATCGCATCCCTCTCTATTGATTGTATGTTTCTTCCTCCAAACTTCTTCATTTAATCCCTCTCTTTTATTGATTGTATGTATCTTCCCTCAACCATCCTTAATCTAACTCTCTCTTCAATTTCATCGGCTCGGTCCTTTTGGTTATATTGAGACCTAACATATTTCAGTACGGAAGATGCGTGTTATTTATTTAGCACTCTACAAATAAGATTAGCCTGTTGTGAACATGACGTTAAAAGGTAGCGGTGATCCCCGCTGCAAGCGAAGATGAGGTGTTTGAGTCTACTCCACATTGTACTAGATCTCAGAACTTGGTGACATGGGATGACTACCAATAATTTATTTCCTCACTGTCTGGCATTTGCTAACAGTAAGTCATGTACACATTTAAAGTTGGATTAACATAACATTGTTTGAACCCAGTACCATTGAAGTGAGAAGCATAAGTTTGCTACTCAGACACTGTGAATAGCAACAATACATATTGTTAAAATGAAAGTATGTTGCCAGCAGAACGTGCCTCGCATTGTGTGCTGTGTGCACGTGTGACAAGCACGATTCAAATGAGCATGCGATTGTAATGTGTAGTTCACCAGGTACTACGATATATATATATGTGTATGTGTGGGTGGGTGGTGTCAGTTTAAATATGCTGCTGCGATCAATAATAGTTATTGTACTTCAGACGACGGATTTGGACTCGGCGGGGCCCTTACCAACCAGAATTGTTGAGGCTCTTAGATACAGGAAGATACGTGGTTCTAGATTACGGACAGGTGTAGATCCCCCAGGCTACGGAAAAGCATGGATGTCTTAGTAAGCTACATAAAGAGGCTCTAGGAAACAGAACACTGTAAAAGCCCTAGACAACCCCATGTTGTAGATGCCCTAGACAACCCCATGTTGTAGAGGCCCTAGACAACCCCATGTTGTAGAGGCCCTAGACAACCCCATGTTGTAGAGGCCCTAGACAACCCCATGTTGTAGAGGCCCTAGACAACCCCATGTTGTAGAGGCCCTAGACAACTCCATGTTGTAGAGGCCCTAGACAACGGCAAGCTCTAGAGGTCCTAGACAACCCCATGTTGTAGAGGCCCTAGACAACCCCATGTTGAGGCCCAGAACTATATGAATATGTAGAGGTCCTAGACAACAGAAAGATGAGAACCCCCCGACCACAAGAAGTTGTAGAGACCCTAGACGACCACAGGTTGGATAAACCCTAGAGAACCGCAAGTTGCAGGAGCCGTAGACTATATGAAGTTATAGAGGCCCTAAACAACCGCAAGTTGTAGAGGCCATAGATTACCGCAAGTTGTATAGGCCCTAGACTACAATAAGTTGTAGAGGCCTTATAGAACTGCAAGTTACAGAGGCCCTAGACAACCGCAAGTTGTAGAGCTCTATACAAACGCAAGTTGAAAAGACCCTGTGTATGAAGTTGCAGAAGTCCTAGACTACATGAACTTGTAGAGGCCCTAGACTACATGAAGTTGCAGAAGTCCTAGACTACATGAACTTGTAGAGGCCCTAGACTACATAAAGTTGCAGAAGTCCTAGAGAACTGCAAGTTGCAGCAGCCGTAGACTACATGAAGTTATAGAGGTCCTATCCAACATGAACTTGTAGAGACCCTTGACTACATGAAGTTATAGAGGTCCTATCCAACATGAACTTGTAGAGACCCTTGACTAAATGAAGTTATAGAGGTCCTATCCAACATGAAGTTGTAGAGGCCCTAGACTACAGAAAATTGTAGAGGATCTATGCTACATGAAGTTATGGACGCCCTAGACCACATGGCATTGTAGAGATCCTAGACTACAGGAAGTTTTAGAGGCCCTAGACAAGCTGTAGAGGCCCTAAACTACAGGAAGTAGAGGCCCTAAGCTACAAGAAGTTTTAGAGGCCCTAAACTACAGGAAGTTGTAGAGGCCCTAGACTACAGGAAGTTGTAGAGGCCCTAAACTACAGGAAGTTGTAGAGGCCCTAGACTACAGGAAGTTGTAGACGCCCTAGACTATCGGAAGTTGTAGAGGCCCTAGACTACAGGAAGTTGTAGAGGCCCTAAACTACAGGAAGTTGTAGAGGCCCTAGACTACAGGAAGTTGTAGACGCCCTAGACTATCGGAAGTTGTAGAGACCATAGACTACAGGAAGTTGTAGAGACCCTAGACTACAGGAAGTTGTAGACGCCCTAGACTATCGGAAGTTGTAGAGACCCTAGACTACAGGAAGTTGTAGAGACCCTAGACTACAGGAAGTTGTAGACGCCCTAGACTATCGGAAGTTGTAGAGGCCCTAGACTACAGGAAGTTGTAGAGGCCCTAAACTACAGGAAGTTGTAGAGGCCCTAGACTACAGGAAGTTGTAGACGCCCTAGACTATCGGAAGTTGTAGAGACCCTAGACTACAGGAAGTTGTAGAGACCCTAGACTACAGGAAGTTGTAGACGCCCTAGACTATCGGAAGTTGTAGAGACCCTAGACTACAGGAAGTTGTAGAGACCCTAGACTACAGGAAGTTGTAGACGCCCTAGACTATCGGAAGTTGTAGAGCCGTAAGTTAAAGGAAGACGTAGAAACCTTAATCTAACGAAAGCTGTAAAAGCCCTATTTAAAAATGTTAACCGGGAATAATTATGGGTACCAAAACAGCTAGGCAGGACTTTGAAATATTTTGCTAAAATATTTAATGTTGGCCAGGATCTGGCCTGAGTGTGTGTAGCTGGTAGTCGTGGCTATGTAGATGATGATGCTACTATTAATTCAACTGTTTCCAGCTGCTGTTCGAGACGGCCCTAGGAGTACTAGATATATATATATTGTTGTTGTTGCTACCAGAATTTGTCTGCCAAGGTTTCAATATATGATATAGCTCGGCATTGTAAGATAGGGCCAGCCGGTCCACGGCTCAACTCTAAGCATTTACATTTTGGTGTGTACGTTTCTGTTGTTGTTACATTTTGCTGTGTAAGTTTATGTTGTTGGTAAATGTCCACAATGAGTAAGTAAATCATTGTGCGTCATGAAAAGGTCGTTATGTGGAGAGGTTGCAGTAGCTTCCCTCGCAACACAAGCGTGCTGATGAAGGTGAACCCTTGTCTCCTGGGCGATTGTGCAATGTTGGCTTCACCTGTGTATCGCTCACTACTACGGGGATCACATCGATCCCCCCACCTTGTTATCAAGACTGCCATGAGAAGAACCCGTTTCTATGGTTGCCTGCGTGGATGTAAGATGGACGTCTTGGAAAGTATATTTCTCCTGGATCAACATGCCCGAACAGTATATTTCACCTGTCCCTCCTGGATCAACATGCCCGAACAGTATATTTCACCTGTCCCTCCTAGATCCACATGCCCGAACAGTATATTTCACCTGACCCTCCTGGATCAACATGCCCGAACAGTATATTTCACCTGTCCCTCCTGGATCCACATGCCCGAACAGTATATTTCTCCTGTCTCTCCTGGATCAACATGCCCGAACAGTATATTTTGCCTGAACAGACCATATGCTCTGTAAGATAAACATGCCCGAACAGTATATTTTGCCTGCTATGTAAGATAAACATGGTATATCTTAGCCTTAGTCGACACTAGTACTGCTACAGGGCATATGTCCCTGTGCAGGTCCCAGCTCTGGTGTGAGCTGGATGTAGCCGGCAAAAGGGTTTCCTGCTTAGCGGGCTAGGCTCGAGCAGCTTAATACTCCACTGCGTTGGGACAATCGCTAACAGAGGGTGGTTAACCGATGTAAGAGCTCATCTGAATAGACTCAAACACTAGAGCAAAGTAGACCCACAGCCTGTTAGGCGCCATCTATGCTGCTCTAAACAAACCACCTAACCATGGCCGGTGTTATAGCATGTCATACAGTTAGTCGCCTATTACGACATGCTCTCTGTGAGGCAGTGGTGCTATTCTTGTCCTTGTCGTACACAAAGACCACGGCAGACCACTCGAGTATGTATGTTCTTATGTTTGCAAGTATACGTGTGCGTATCTATGTATGCATATATGTGAGTATGCATGTATATATGTATGTATTTATGTATGTGTAAAGTATTCATGTACCGGTATGTATGCATGTGTGTTTGTCGGCGTGCGAGCACTCGAGCGTTTGTCTATGTATATATTTACACAAGCAAAAACATTTGTTTTTAATAATTGATTTTACTTATAATAGCCTAAAAAACAAAAACAACATAGAAAGAACAGAACTTAAGCTTCTCTTTATTGTTATTTTATTATGTTCCTTCTTTCTTTCTGTCTCCATCCCTAATCTAGGCACACTGACACTTGTATTATGTTGTTGCCCATAGCTCCTGGTGATGATGTGAGTTAATCCTTACGGGAAGGCAAACATGGTCGCAGTAAAAGTCCTGCTGAATCGGATTGTCGGGCCGAAAGGTGCAGCTAATACCGCCTCGCTATAAACTGCAGCACAACACATTTTTGGATGAACGGAGAAGAGAAGTTACCTCTTGATGTTTCTTGAGTAGCTAGTAACAATTGGTCTGGTTTTATCACATCCCAAATTCCCCTTGCTGTAGTGCAATGTGAAGTTCCTCAGTAAAATCACACCACTGTGGGGATTACAGTATTGATCCTCTTCTCGTTGGCCAGATTGCTGTGACACAGCCTGTTTCAAGGAGCACGAACGAGGGTTTTTATCAGTATGTTTCACCTGACCCTGTCTACTCTTTTCTCCGCCATACAGGTTCTCCACAAACAATCACAATCCATATTATGACAATCCCGTGATGACCTGAACAACTCTAGGCTAAGTAAAAGTAGTCGCCGAAATGGTAGTCAAATGCCAGGGGCATCGCCAGCACTTTCCTAACAGGGGTTTCTGAAATTGTTCCCTGGGGATACAATATTTAAAAGTGTCCGTTAACTTGGCATAGGGA
Organism: Ariolimax columbianus; assembly: GCA_036924085.1. Classification (NCBI taxonomy): domain Eukaryota; kingdom Metazoa; phylum Mollusca; class Gastropoda; order Stylommatophora; family Arionidae; genus Ariolimax; species Ariolimax columbianus. Next base: position 175,967,453 of record JAVGWX010000001.1, read on the forward strand.
AAGAAGTAAAATATATGTCCTCAAATTAAATTCACTCACATCAATCGATTACATCGCCAACATCAAAGTTCCTCAGGCGCTGTGTGCCTTTTTGCGGTAGCCTATCACAAAGCCGTTAGAGGGCGCGGTGAATTTGTTTGTAAACAAGACCTCGAGGTCAGCAGGCCTTGAAGATGGGGATGAAATCCAGTAGCTAGTTGTTGTAACATCTGTGTCTGTTGATACTTTGCTAAAACCTTATCTCACACATTCAGCATTGCCTAACTCATTATGTGTACATTAATGTACAAGCTAATAGAGCCTAGGGTGGCCGACAGGCTAAGATGAATGGGGCACCGCGCCAAGAAGCTCGTGCAATGAGCCCTCGTTCAGTTCTCGACTCATCACGCATGCTACAATCCCGTGGTGTGAATGTAACGGGCTCAACTATTGGTCGACTCGGACCAATCACCAGCCTCTGATCGTGGCCCATTTAACCACCTGGAAGCAGTGGACCAACCAGCCACACAGAGACACAGTTGCAGCAGGCAGGGTCTGGTCTGGTACAGGTCCTAGCACTCTAGCACTGCGCCACCAGTTAGGTTCTGACTGGAGAAGGTGGAGGGCTACCAACTCAACTCCAGTTCGGATATCTGGACATTTTCTTTGAAAGGACAAGATTGTATTTCTTGAACATGCAAAGTATTGCACAACTTCTGCAGGCAGCTGAATACATTGAAAGACGAGACAGAGGTACGGCCTGGACTAACTATCCATGTTGTTGTAATATTGTTGACATAACGCAGCGACTCCAGGTGCTGGCTATTGACTTGTTGTACAAACATTCACATTTGACCACTTGGTCGTGAAAGTGCATTCCTTTTTCTTCAGTGTTTGGAACCCGTAAATGCTGATAAATGTTATTTTGTATAAATAACTTCATTTTGGGAAATCTTAAGGCCTCAGTCAGATAATATTGTAGTTGAATATGGTAATCTTATCAGCAAATATCAGATGTTGTTTACTTTGAGGCGTCACGTTACTTAACACCAGCTGTTTAATTGTTTATACCACCTATTGCAGAGGCTGAGCACGGATATGCGTCATCGTTGCCGATGCCAGATGAATACATTCCATCCAAAAAGAGATCAAAATCCACAAAGACTCAAGGAAATAGGTATTGGAAACTATTTCTTCTGCTCTGATGAAGTATATTTCCAGGCGCCATCAATGTTAGTAGATATACACTATGTAAACAAATAGTGTATATTGTTTGCAAAGTAAAAAAGTTTAATAATGCGTAATCAGCACATTAGACAAAAAGCTAATTATCATTCACTTCATGTGTGCTTTAATATGGACACCATCATCTTTGAGGTAGTCTAAACAAAATCATGTGCTCTGATAGTGCTGGTTTCTACAGCACTTTATTCCACATTATGAGGTTGTCAGACACATGACATACACAACCCTCAGTCGCTTCACGAAACATGCAGTGGACCTATCATTGCTTTCAGAGTAAAGGCTCTCATATGGGGATTTCAAAATTGTTGTTTTTGCAACAAAGTTGATCATGTCATTCCAACAAATACCTGACATAGAAGAGCATGCATGTTTTAGCTTCTGCTGGAAAGGATTTTAGACAGTGGCAGATTTTTGGTGCGAATGAATTTAGATAGTTGAATAGTTGGTTGATTTCGTTTGTGTAAACAATTCTTAATTTTCCAATTTCAGAATGACATATTTCATTTGTTTACTTTATGTGTAAAACCACAATATAGATTATAGACTTAAATAGTGACAGTGAAAACAGACAGAAGGAGCTGATACTTTTGAAGTATTTCTTGATTGTAAAAATATATGAATTTGTTTTTACCTTTCATCCATTGCAGATCAACTCACAATGAACTGGAAAAAAATAGGTAGGCACAGTTCTATTTTTAAACTCATTTCATGGCGCTCTCTTGTCATGAAAATTAAATCTCCTATTCACATAATCCATTCGTACAGTTACCTGTTTTCATTAAGGCCTTTCGCTCCACCTCATCACTCCCATCCCACACACACCACTCCTCAACACACACACAACACATGCAAATATGTATACTCATCATGATAGGAGCACATTGGGGTGGACTATTACATTGCCAACCGTTTGAATGCCTCTGGAAGTTATCTAGTTTAATCTAAAACCTTGTTTATCATTTGGAGTTTCTTTATTTGCAACTATAAGATTGTTTGTAGCTGTAAACATGAAATACACAGGAGCAATTCAGTTTTCTGAATCCCACTCCTGTCGTTTTAAATCTTCTCAGTGTGTTGGATCTCCTCAGTGTGTCATATGTGGCTATTGTTTTCAATATTAAATTTTCTGCCAGTATTTCATTCATGAATTTTGTTACTGGCAGTTGTGATGTTCTGTGGTCTTTGTGGTTGTCTTTGTGGTGCTTTGTGGTTCTCTGTTATATTTGTGGTTGTCTTTGTGATGTACTGTGGTGATTTTAGTGATGTTCATTGTGATCTGCTGATGTTTTTGTGGTCTTTGTGATTGGCCTCATTCTAAGTTGAAAGAAGAAAACCTGCAGCCTCTAGTATACAGAATGTTCATCCCATCAAACGTGGCACTGTCGATTCTCCTTACTGGAAAAGGAAGTAATATCAGAATGTTCTAGCTGTTCAATTTGGATATAACTAAAGGAACGTTGTTTGGAAATGGCAATCTCATTGTGAAGAAATGAGTGCTGGAACCACTATTGCATAAATGGTTAGAAATAGGAGAAATAAGAGTGGCCTCACCTCCATGGCTCTTGTGATGCTAATGCACGGCTCTTGTGATGCTAATGCACGGCTCTTGTGATGCTAATGCATGGCTCTTGTGACGCTAATGCATGGCTCTTGTGACGCTAATGCACGGCTCTTGTGATGCTAATGCACGGCTCTTGTGATGCTAATGCACGGCTCTTGTGATGCTAATGCACGGCTCTTGTGACGCTAATGCACGGCTCTTGTGATGCTAATGCACGGCTCTTGTGATGCTAATGCACGGCTCTTGTGATGCTAATGCATGGCTCTTGTGACGCCACTCCTCGATTCCAGCAAGGCGCCTTTCCACTGTCCCAGCCATTGCACGGTCCCAGCCTTTCCACTGTCCCAGCCATTACACGGCCCCAGCCTTTCCACGGCCCCAGCATTTCCACGGCCCCAGCCTTTACACAGCCCCAGCCTTTACACAGCCCCAGCCTTTACACAGCCCCAGCCTTTACACAGCCCCAGCCTTTCCACGGCCCCAGCCTTTCCACGGCCCCTGCAGGATGCAGCCTTAACACGGCCCCAGCCTTTACACAGCCCCAGCCTTTCCACGGCCCCTGCAGGATGCAGCCTTAACACGGCCCCAGCCATTACACAGCCCCTGCCTTTCCACGGCCCCTGCCTTTCCACGGCCCCTGCCTTTCCACGGCCCCAGCAGGACGCAGCCTTTCCAACGATTTCAACACTGACTTATCGACTTACATGACAAAACGTCAGTGAATTTCTTGTGGCTGGAAGATGTTTACAAACATTGCCAGGCTCTGAAACCGACAGCTGTAGGAATGCACTCAGACCCGGGACGGTCGGGAATATCCTAGGCGAGCCGGCCAAACCGTCCTGTCCTGACCTCAGTCAGTTACCAGCAATAGTCAGACATTGTTTACATGCGGTGGGCGGGGACACCACGGACACAGACCCTGTCCGACATCCCAGGTTGTGTACGATATTATGGCTGCGCTGGCTATGTGATCATCTGTAATGGTTTGCCGCTGTGAAAATTAGCTTTGTATAATTAGACAACATACAACTTTCATGAGATGTAGGTTCGTTGTATAAACGGTGTCAGCCCCAGCAAATAGGAAGTTAGCCATTTCTAAAACTGATTCGGGTTTGTGGGTCAACACCAACTGAAGTTGAAACTGTATGATAAATGTTTGTGCTCATAGTGGGGCGCCTTGGTAAGTAAATGAACGGTTGTCAAAATGTTTCCATCCGAAAACTTATTGGTTTTACTAGCGTGGGTTGTGAGCATGACAAGATGGCTGCACCTAAGGCACTAGGCTAGTTCTGGAATGTAATCTGTTGATTGAATTTTGTCCGAATTTCATCAGCTCCGAAGTTTGTAGGCCACGTTTCTAGTTACAATGTGCTACATAAAAATTAAAAGGCTTACTTGCAAACCAGGATTTATTCTTTTGTTGTTGTTTGGACTTGGTTTGTGCGTCATCATAAAGAAAAAATAATCCCAGGTGACTAAGGTTTTCCAAATACTTGCTAACCAAGATAAAGTAGGCGCTAGAACGGCCCAGTTTGTGTGTTTGCGTATTTCTGTAGTATATTAAATGGCTAATGCCGCATTTATTCAATAACTACATTAGGCCTACTTGGTGCCTAGTTTTTGGCTTGCTGCACACATTGATAAATCTAGACGTGCCGCAGTTTTCAGGGGACGGACAGCTAGACCGGACAATTCATGTTGAAAGCGATCGTAGTTCGACACATTTAACCTTACATCATCAATGGAAAAAGGGAAGGGGGGGGGGGTGGAGATTGTTTGAGCAATAGTATAGTTTCCATCACAACATTTTACACATGGGGGGGGGGGGCTGTGGATTGTTTAAGGCAAGGTGTTAGCGATGGTATACCACCTCACCACACATTTAACATCGGGGAGGGAAATGTGATCATAGTATACGGAATAAAGTATCATTCACTCATTTACACCGCACCATTATCAAGTGGAAAAGGGGGGGGGGTATGAATATTAGTATACCAAGCACATCTCGTACATCATCGGGGGGGGGGGGGGTGTCCTTGGCACATTAAACACTATCCATGTCTAACAGCATACATAAAATGAAAACAAGCACCAAATCCCGAAGGGCGGGGGGGCGCTATGAGTAATTGTGTCCGGCCTGCCCTTTACTTAACATACCTGACTAAGGCTCTAGACTGGGACCAGGACAGTTTGACCAGCTAGGCTAGGCTAAACTATTTTTGCAGCATCACTGTGTGGGAGAGAGCAATAATATCTTCACACATTCAACACACTGCAACATCACATCAACATCCAGACAGATTACCATCGCTCCAACCACCACCACCACTCCAAATTTTGGTGAAAGGCCTTGACCTCGTACAAAACTTGTGCATATCTGGATTGGCTCCATCACGTTCACTTAGGGTTTTGTTTTGTTTAAAATAAAAACGTTTGTCACAAGATTCATTGAGAGTGGTATACTACATGGTCGAATTGACTGCATTTTTGGGACCTTGTAGTTTATTTAAATAGTTTACAAAAATAGACAATCCTACAAAAATAGACTAGAGCCTGTCTGGCTATATTGAATGGCACCTTCTGTATACGTTTTTTCCAGGCCCATTTTTTCGCTTAATTTGTTGCGCTCCAGTGGCTCCTTTACCATAGGTCCTTATTTCTTACCATGTCCTGCGACTTTACGTCCATTATCCTTCGTAGGCATCTGTTCACGAAGGCTTGAGTCTGGTGTATCACCTTTGCCATTATCAATGTCTGCGCTACATACAGTAGCACTGACTTTACACTGGCGTTGAATATGCACACTTTTGTGTGAATCTTGATTAATATGGATCTCCATATTGTTGTAACAATAGACAATCCTACAAAAATAGACAATCCTATATTCCAGGGGCTAACCTGAAGGTTGGTAACAGGTGGGGGAGTCATCAGCTGATATTCACGTGCCAAAAAATATGAAACAAAGGACGTCACACCTCCCCATGTCTAAGTGGACTGAAGATAAAAGATACATTTTTGGGGCTTGTAGTTTACAGCTAGGCTGTGATATCTGTACCTTTCAGCCTGATACATCCGATTTCAGTACAACATGTAGGATCGGGCTTACCTTCACTCTTCTATTCCTAATCTATTAGCCAGTCTGCATGATGGCAGTCCTAATCTATTAGCCAGCCTGCATGGTGGCAGTCTTGTTTCTAGGGCTGCCACTTGGAGGTGGAAAAGGGCCTTTGTCAGTTGTGAGCTGCGACCCTATCAATGACTGATGTCAGATCATTTACTGCTGCATCTTCGACCCATCAGCCTGATTGACTTATACGTGTCACTAGATATAAAGTCTAGCGTGTATGTGGGCTATAGTCTGTAATAGTACATGTAGCCTGTCCATCATTTATAGTACTTAGAAATCAATTTAGATTTACACAGCAACTACTTAAATGAAAAACGTGCTCTGAGATAGGGCTTGATTTTAGCAGCATAGTTGAATGTATATCTTCAATAGGCAGACTGAATGAGCATTTGTGAATGTTAAAATTAACTATTTGAGATTGACAATGTGAATAAATATCTGCCTGTTAAACTGGAACAAGCTTCTTGTTTGGTGTACTTGTGGTCTACTCCATGTGCACATTGTCAATTAATAGTAATTAATCAGTCCTGGTATGGCTATTATGATTGTATTTAAATTGTGGCTCACTTTCAGGAGAGCTCACTTAAGACATTGTCTGGAGCGATTAAAAGATCTAGTTCCCCTTGGAGTAGACTCATCACGCCACACAACATTAGGTCTCTTAACAAAGGCCAGATCTTTCATTAAGGTTTGTATGATTGTCTTGTTTGTTGTATTATAAATATTTGTATCATCGCTCCTCTTCTATCCCTGGTGGTGTAGAGGTCCATTTTCTGAATATACTTGCAATTTATTGTGTCGTCAAACAGATGATTAGTTTGATGTGGCACTGCATAATGGTGAAACTGCCTCCTTTTGACCATTTAGCAAGCCAATATTTGGTAGAAATTTTGTTACCATTAAAAATAGGCTAACAACCTGCTTGTTCAGTTTAAGGATTCTTTTACATGCACAGCACGTACTGCTTAGCTTATTGTCCTGGACCACTGAACTTATTGTCCATCTCCGATAGGACTGGGCACTGATCTCACCTTCCATGAGACCATGTGATGCTTGAAACTTGCGTGATTTGAACAAACACCCCTCATTTCACATTTTTGTTTCTCAAGAGGCAAGCATCTTTACCTCTCGGCTGTAGCAACACCCATATTATAAAGTTACATGTCAGAATATATAACAAATTTGATGGTGTGATATTTCAAACAACTAAAATGAAAGTTATTAACTAAAACTACACAATTGACAAATTACATAACCAAATGTAGAAAACAATCAGATACGTTTAACAGGAAATATTACACAAAAACACAAGGTAGCTAATGTTAGAAACAGTTGGATAAAAACAGACATGGTTGGGTACTGTCCTACACCTCATGTAGGGCAAGGACAATAGGGAACAATGTGCTATACCGGAAATGAGACAGTCAGCAATAGATTATCTCAATTCTCTAGTGTAGTAAAGACGACTATCTGTGGCAAAGACAAGAGCATGACTACTGTAAGAGCATGACTACTGTGTCATTAAGGTAATGTCCTGGAAGGTAGCTCAGCAGTTAGATATTATGGTAGTACACGCCCAGCTATTTACACTGGCAAACATTGTGACTGCTCAGTGTGTAGCAGTTATCTTTTGGGCATGCAAAAAGTTATTAAACACAGTACCAGTACCTTATTTATGATAACAATTCAAAAACAAATTTTGTTTTCCCAGTTTATGAAAGAAGATGGTAATATCACAGAAATGTCATTTGACAGTGACTTGAAGTATTCTGTGGCAACTGTTGAAACACGTGGGATACCAAATAAGTAAATAATCCTCATACAGAATATATACAAAGATAGTTAGTAGAGTGGTACATGGAGGAGCACTGACTGACATCTTTGGGGTGCACACAGGAGTGAGACAGGGATGCCTGCTATCACCTTTATTGTTCTTGTTGGTTATAGATTGGACAATGAAGGCATCAATCGCGGGGGAAAAGTACTGGTATTAAGGGGACACCATTGTTACAGTTGGGGGACCTAGACTACGCAGATGAAATCTTACTTCATCATAGTCAAATGAAAGAAACTTAAAAGGGTGGGAAAGAACAATCAGTCGAATTGGGACTGAATATCAACATGAAGAAAACCAAGCTCTTTAAACATAACACAATCAGCAACGAACCAATCATGCTGGATGGATACTTTTCATTATTTGGGCAGCACAATTGACACAGCACAGTTGACACACCAGGAGGTACCAGATGCAGATGTAAGGATCAGAATTGCAAAGACAGAGGGGCATTATTGACACTAAACAACACATGGAGATCCATATTAATCAAGATTCACACAAAAGTGCATATTCAACGCCAGTGTAAAGTTAGTGCTACTGTATGTAGCACAGACATTGATAATGGCAAGGTCATACATCAGACTCCAGCCTTCTTAAACAGATGCCTATGAAGGATAATAGACGTAAAGTCGCAGGACATGGTAAGAAATAAGGACCTATGGTAAAGGAGCCAACAGCAGCCACTAGAACAACAAATTAAGCGAAGATGGGCCTGGAAAAGATGAATACAGAAGGTGCCATTTCAATATAGCCAGACAGGCTCTTGCATGGAAAAGAGAGGTAGACCCAAACATACAAAAAGAGTGTGAGAAGGAACTAAGATTGAATGATTACACCTGGAGAGAGACAGAAGGAACTAAGATTGAATGATTACACCTGGAGAGAGACAGAAAGAACTAAGATTGAATGATTACACCTGGAGATGCAGAAAGAGTAGCCCAAAAACATGTACGCTGGCGAGATGTTTTTTATGGACCGCGTGGAACGACGGGATTTGATTGATTGAATGAATTAGATATCACAGAAATAGTTAGGAAGTGTCATAGAATTAACAACTAAATTACAAACACTATCTGCTTTAAGGAGTAATAAGAACCCAGTAACTGTCTAGTTTGCAGAGATGAAGAAGGATGGGGCTTAGAAAAAAAATGTTAACAATTGTAGTCAGTCACAATACAGGAGAAAGCCAAGGATAGTGTGCTGTAACTTGTGAACTCATTGCTGGAGCTCCAACCAGAATAAAAGAATATTTGTCAGTGCAGCTTAATTATGCACGCTGGTTTGTAACAGGGGCATAACTGTGTCAGGAACTTGTCATGGGAATCTTAGCATGTTCAGGAAATATTTTGCTCAGGAAGGAAACATCACTAAATCATCAGTCACAAGAAGAGAAACAACTACCATCTGTGGTCAGTATTGGCATAGTCAAGTTATGACATTTCCTGTAATAATGAGATCCTGACTTATATCAGTTTTTGCCTTTTAATCTTTTACTGGAAAAAAAAACCATCTAGATCGGATCAAGTAAAGCTTTACCACAAAATGTAGACATCACAAAACATAAGACATGTTCCAAAGTCCCGACAATTGTGCGCAGTTGTGTTTTTAAAAAAAAACCATTACAAATGACAGGTAATCTATGTATTCATGACAACTTTGCAGCAGATGGCTGTAGCCATGCAGCTATTAAGTCTGTCAACATGTTCATTATCTTGTGTAAATAAGGAAGTTATGTGAACTCATCACAACTATTATCAGCTTTACATAAAGCAGGTATGCTTCCCTCTTCATGCATTGGCCAGTTATCATACATTGGCCAGTTATCATGCATTGGCCAGTTATGAACACTCTCTGCCGCCAATAATAGTTCCCTGACTGATGACCGATTGACCAAAATTTTGCTGCTAAATTACCCAACTAAACTTGAAGCTGTGCATATATTTGTGCAGACACTTCTTCATGATTAGGCACACATGCCAGAATTCAACATATATCCCAGAAAGCAACTCTAAAACTTTAAGCTACACTTGTACATGACCTGTAAGAGGTCATGACCTCAGATACACATTTGACATGACAAGTTTGGCATTAGTTCAAGGGAAGTAACATGTATGGCCTTTGCTGAATTTTGTAGATCAAAAAAAAGTTATAAAAAGTGTAGAGTTATATATGATATATATTACAATTGTGGAACGTACAGGTTTTAGGGAAAACATTATGTTAATGTTATCTTGGGTTCATATACGTCATTTGAAACATAAATGTGTTAATGACTTACTGTTTGATTGTCAATTCTTTTTGTCAATCTTTGCTGTTTTAGTGTGTGTAAGGCTATCTGAGTTAGAAGTCACTTTGATATAAATATACATTGATGGCAGTTACAATAGTTCAAATCTGGTTTTATCTAAGACCACTCACAAAGAAAATATTTGTCTGTGTTCGCCAGAATTTAGAAGAAAAAGAACGTAAGGCCATGCTTATACGTGATCAGCTGGAACGTGAGAACCGGCATCTGCGACGCAGGCTGGAGCAACTCAATCAGGATAGCAACAACCACAATCTCTACCGCGTGCGCCAGGAGCGCAGCATCAGCGAGTGTAGTACTTCAACTAATTCGTCCTCACCATCAGCATCTTCGATCTCATCCTTTAAATCTGAAGAGTCAGGTAAATTGATAATTTATTTAAGTTTCAATTATTTTAGTTTTATTTTTTTTATGTGCTAACTTAATTTAAACCAATTTTTGGGGAACGGCGTGGCCTAGTGGTTAAGTAGCACAGCTCACAATCCGAAGGTGCTGGGTTCGATCACAGCACCGGCCGTTACCCCGGGGAAGCAAACCCTTAGAAAACGCAGGAGGAAGCAGACCCTACATAAAATGCATGCTGAAGTCGGATGCACTGGGCCAACAGGCACAAAATAAAAACCACAGTGCAACGCACACCGCCTTGGGGATTAGAGAAATAAGGCGAACGCAAAAAAAAAAATTATTGGGTGCACCAGTAGTCTCGTAAATCCATGAAATTGTCACATAATACTGAAAGTGTTCCTAATCAGATGAGTATATCTGTTAGTTTGAACTACAAATGTATTTATAACATCTTCATAAACAAACTTAACCAGACATACCTCAGAAAAATCTATTGCAGCTATTTAACTTCATCATAATCAATAATGGGATAACCTAATTCCATGTGAAATGGAAAAAAAAATGTTAAAACTTACTAAAAATCAAAATTGCCATTGTGTTATCGGGCGGCTGGAAATGGTCTAGTTTTCTATTCAGCCGTTTCTATAACAAAACTGATGTTAACACAATGAATACACTGGTGAGTATGGTACACAGAGTCAATGCACTGGGCAAATTTTTTCCCTATGGTTTAGTAAAAGTTAAATTATGTGTGACATGAAGATGTAGTCTATCTGAACTTCTACAGGGGCAGTTATGGAATGCCCTGTGCATGTCCCAGTTCTAGTTTGAACTGAATGTAGCCGGGAGGAGGATTTCCTGCGTGGGGCAAGTGCTGTGAAGGGTGGTTAATCAAAGTGCGAGTTCATCATATCCTTTACCACGCTAATGTCTGGATGACCAGACAACCAAAACTGTCCGCCAGCCTCCTAAAGGCTGTGTAAACAGCCAAGCTATAATAAAATTATTCTAGAGCATTGCTGTGTATTAAACACTGGTTGAAACACAGCCATTTTGAATCTCATTATAGGGAATGCCGTCATTGCAGATGTAAACAACCAAAATGGCTGGTTTAGTTAGTTTGAAAGAGATTTTGAAACAATGTTTTTTTTCTTTTATTCTGGACGACGATTATCCCATTATTGCGGGTGATAAAGGTAAGTTGTTGTGACATATTTTTCTGAGATCTGTTTAATTTGTTTATTTAGCAGTATTAAATACGTTTGTAAGGGAAAATAGCAGATATGATGGTCTTGTAAGAAACATTGGTGTTCTGTGACGCACAGATATGATGGTCTTGTAAGAAACATTGGTGTTCTGTGACGCAAAATGGACAAATCTAAAACACTAACTAGTTCTTTATTCATTTATTCTACATACAAACAAATCATATTTAAACAAACAAAGAAAATACAGGTTTTCAAAGTGAAAACCTAGAAAATGTGACGTGCCAAAAAATTATTCTGTGGGAACCCATACTTTTGTTGTTCAGTGTGGTAAAGGTAGACCTGTTTGACGACCAATGTTGCTCTTAACACACAACCAAACATTCCAACCATGGCCGGTGTTATGCCATGTCACACAGTCACCTCTTACGACATGCTCTCTGTGGAGCAGTGGGGCTATTCTTGTCCTTGTCATACACAAAGACCCCAGCGTACCACTCGGGGACATGAAGTATTTATAATTAAAATATATATTAGTATGATGCAGCAATTTTATTAATAGCACTTCAGAGACTGTCTGGCACAACCAAACTTGACTTACTTGGGAAAAAAAATATTTTTTTTTTGAATGGATTTTGAACGATTTATTTTCTTATTACGCAGTTGTAGCTGCCTGACTTTTTGGGAAAGGTGAAGTAGGTTGTTGGGAAAGATCTTCATCAGATAGATCTGTGTATGTTTGTTTGTTTAAATGAAAGAACTAGGTTTGAATTGGAAACTAACAGTTGTGCCGATATTAGAAACACATCATTGATACTTTGTTGTGGTTTCCATGGATTTCTATCGGAGCGACTAGGCCTAGCTGGGGAAAGTCAAAATATTTTTGTTTTCACATTTTCATATTCATCTTCTTGAATCTCAGAAACCAACAAACACAACAAAAACAATAACATTAACTTCTTTATTTATTTATGTCTCTACACACACAAGAAAATCATAATTATTGACCAACAAACAGAACAGTGTCATGACCAACTCGGCCTACAAAATCGGAATTCAACATTTTTAAAAATTTGTTTGCACGGAGACCCTACCCATAGCCATTTTATTTTATGCTGAATGCGTTACCATCTAAACTCAATATTTTGCCGGTAACAGTATCGTATGTTCGATTACAAATGGATTTTGAAAAATATTTCTTCTAATACGCCAATTGGAGCAAGCTGAATTTTTGTGAAAGGTAAAGTAGGTTGTTGGGAAAGAGCTATCGAGTGGATCTGTTTATTTTATTTGTTTAGATCCGTTGTGGTTTCCATGGATTTCTATCGGAGCGACTAGGCCTAGCCGTTCCAGTGCAATTTTTTTTTCAAGGTTTCCATAAATTTCATTTTTTTTTTTAAATCTCAGAACTAAAAAACACACAACAAAAACAATAACACCCACAATGTCTTCATTCAATTGTCTCTACACACAAGAAAATCATTTATTGACAAACAGAAAAGTTACAAATTTTGAAAGTCTAACTATCATAGCGAGATATAAAGTTAAATAATTTGCGCAGATTTTCGTAATAAATTATGTAGCGTGCTAAAGGTTAAGTCGAAGTCCTCGTGATCAGGTGGTATGGGTTTGACTCCGCCATCTTTTTTATGGATCCTTGATGATGAGTCCCCTGCATCTCATAGTCGCCCCTTAGTCGTCTGTCCTTGACTTGCCACTGGGGTCGGGCGGCTCGAGACGAGAGTGAGGATAAAAAGTAGCTAGGTTAATTCTTACTAAAATTAGCGCTAGCAAAATTAATCACGCCATTATCGTCTACGATGGATGGCGGCCTTTGCCTATACACCTACCTTTTGTATTATGTGTTCGTCAAAATCTGAATCGGGTGTGTGTTTTTGAATATCCAGATGTAATCCAGATGTGTGATCATTGGACTGATCAAATAATTCCTATGGTCTTGAAGCCCAACTTTTGATGCAAGAAATGGGTAGACATTCAAATCTTATATCACCATTTATCACCCCTACCATAATCATACAGGTAACCTAAACTATGCCAGAACAATTTTTCATAATTTTTCATAACTTATTTCAGTGGTTTTTGGCTTTGGGAACCTTTGTTTGTTGGTCAATAAATATGATTGTGTTGTTAATAGACATAAATGAAAAGGAACTTGTTGGTGTTATTGTTTTTTGTTGTGTGTGTTTGTTAGTATCTGAGATACAAGATGATGGTAAACATAAAAACAAAGCACAAAAATTGGACTTGTCTAGCAGGAAACGGTCGCTCCTCTATAAATTCATTGAAATTGCAACAAGAATCGATGCTGTCTTTATAATATTAACTCAACTGTTAGTTTACACTCCAAATGTATTAATTACATCTAAATAAACACAATAAACAGATCTACCTCATAAAGACAACTACTTACTTTACCATCCTCAAAAAATGAGCTAGCTCCAATCCGCATAATATTAAAATAAATTGTTTAAAATCCATTTGTAATCTAACAAATAATATTTGAACCGGCTAGAAACCTGTGTAGATGAACGTGAATGTGACGAATTCATAAAAAAATGTATATTTCATCGATCTCCGTGATTGAGTCAGTCATTAATAAACAAATTTCAGCCGAGTGCAGTGGAATTGGTACGCCAGGTGTGCAGTAAAGGCTAAACATTGGTCCCACATACATGGACGCAACCAACGTGAGCCATCAACAAAGTTTAATTTAGAAAACTAAATCACAAACATAAATTTCAGAGGTCCATTTTGGTCGAGACATGTTAGTTTTTTTTTTAGGTTTTTTGCTGGCCAGCGCCGGGAAATACACGCTGTAAATGAGTAAAAGTATGAATCAGACTTATCCCAGTCAATGTATGAATCAGACTTATCCCAGTCAATGTATGAATCAGACTTATCCCAGTCAATGTATGAATCGGACTTGTTCCAGTCAATATATGAATCAGACTTATCCCAGTCAATGTATGAATCGGACTTGTTCCAGTCAAAGCATAATCAGACTTATCCCAGTCAATGTATGAATCAGACTTATCCCAGTCAATGTATGAATCGGACTTGTTCCAGTCAAAGCATAATCAGACTTGCATTGACTATTCACATGTAATCAAGATGTATGACCATTGGTTTTGATCAAATGAGAAATATTTCTGTTTTTGAAGTCCTCTTTCCATCGCACGGAAAGGACATCTTTAACATATCGGACACATGTATCAATTGATTGTAGAAATAACACATTAAACTAAATAGACACATGCGCTGGAGATTCCAGTATTAAGGTTCTTTTAAAATTCAGAAGGTTGAAACTAAGCGTTGCAGCAAAACACTGGTATTAGACACAAATTTTTGCTGAGATTGACTGTAAGTGATGTTTTGCACACCAAAAAAGAATTCAAACATCTATTTCCTTGTGCTTTAAGTCCTTGTTCACTTGAATGCAATTATTCTGCTTTGTCTCTGTGTTGGTTCTTTACCAGTATACCCATTCTTTAAATTTTCATAGTGTCTCCTGCTTTTGTAACATTGTAACCTTCCAAGTGTTTTAAACATCACATAAAGGAGGTCGTGCATGGCGCTAGAAACCTCGTGATACAAAAGAAATAGCTACAGAAATCAGATTTGCAATGTGTGCATCCAGAAAAAGCAGCATATGATTATCATATTAAGAAAACTAACCTTCTTTGTGTCCTTTCATAACAAAACGTAACCTATAAACTGTCTTCTCACAATAACTAAACTAAACTGTGTACTAATCTGTGTTTACATGTGATGGTTTTAACATTTTTCTATGTTATAATAAATTGTTTTGTAAGTTACAATAATTGTATTTTTTTATTTTACAGATGAGATTGACGTGATTGGTGGCTTCCAGAGTGACAGTGATGATCGATTGAGTGTTGAAAGCTTGGGTAGTGACGGCAGCGTGGATTCACGCCGTAGATACAGTAACAACTTTTCTGATGACTCTGGTGTTTCATCTGGGCTATCAGCCCTTTGATTTTGAGCCCACTCCATTGCTCAGCTGACGTCCTCTGGTAGCTAATGCAATATTGGATGTCTGTAATGTTAAATTTTCTCTTTCAATTCATTACAAAGCCTGCGACTGAACTTTGTGGCGAAGACACCTGGTTGCAGCCAGATAGGATTACAATCATCAGCTCTGTAGGCTTTTTATTCACCAGGGCTGCTCGTCCATGTGTGTGGAAGATGTAGGTCAACCAGTGTTCTGTGATGTGTTGTGTTACCATAGTGCCATACTAGAAGACCTTGGTCATGATCAACTATTTTATGTCATTACCGTTGTTTGCGTTTTATAGTGGATAGCTGTCAGGATAACATCTTGAGAGCAACATGAAACTACCAACTCACATTTGATAATATTGTAGAATATTGTTTTATTGTTGTTAATTGTATGAAGACTATCTTACACCATTCAAATTGGCATGAAGTTGACAGGTCATTTTAATATATTTTTTATTATTGGCCCAATGCCATGACAACTATTTTGACAGTTTTTAATCCAGTCCACTTTTACGGCCATATTTTTAAAACAAACTTTGATTTCTTTGTCCAAGTTTCAGGAGAAAATTATCAAAAAATATCAACACTAGATGATATTTAAATACACAGTGAGAGTTCTACAAAGTAGATATTTAAATACACAGTGAGAGTTCTACAAATACGTTGTGGATTGAATACAAAATGAGTCTTATAAATATATTCTGAATAATATTGAACACAGTGAGTGTACAACAAAATATGTTGTGTGTCAATTTGAATGTGTTTGTATACATATTGGCGGCAATTTGTCATTCTGATGTAGTCATATATTCCCTGTATACATGCATTACATCTACATTATTGGTTGGTGAATAGTGGAAATATATTCCTTGAAGGGAGGCTGGTGACATAAGAATATATTCCTTGAAGGGAGGCTGGTGACAGATAAGAATATATTCCTTGAAGGGAGGCTGGTGACAGATAAGAATATATTCCTTGAGGGAAATACAAGAATAATGTTTATACCAGGACCAGGATATCGTGTGAGTACACATGAATTCTCGTAAATCTATGCCCCATTTCTGAATTTTATATTTTCAAAAACTGTGATTTTGTTTTCCTGACTGGCTATAGTTGCAGCCCCTCCCATTATTCAGCGATCTCCTAGCCATGACATCATGGCAGCAACGCAGGCAGCACGAGGTGGCTGGTGCAAGGTGGGCCGTCAGGACAAGTGTGGTGCTTCAATTTACACATCACAACGGGCATGCAGCAGTTTTTTAAATGCCATATTGTTGTTCCAGTCCATGTTTCTAGAAACTATACCAACTTGTATGCTGTTTTCTCATCTGCTACTTAAGATTATAACAGCAGTAAGGTCTCGTTTTATGATGACGGTACAAGTTGATACTAAAACGAGTTAGCTGGAAACCAAACGCATTTGATCAATCAGTTAAATGTGATCATTTAGTGATAGTTTATTTATTATACTTTTTTAACAATTTGTTTCAAAATAAACTATGTCAATATTATTTTTTATTTATTAAAGACTTTTAGTTAAAATTTGTAATTATATATACTACATTATAATTGAGGCTCTGACATACATCTGTAACAGAATTTGGTGGACAGGAGAGGGCCAACCATCTGTACGAAATCAGTGGTTTTACCGCTGCCTAAATCAGGAAACCTAAAGGTGTCAGAACTATAGAACAATTAGCCTCATTGACATCCTAGCATAGTTTCTTTATGAATAACCCTCAACAGATTAAAACCACAAGCAGAGAATATCATTGCCGAAGAGCAAGCAGGGTTTCGAGCTCGAAGAAGTACTACTGAACAGATATTTAATCTGCGGATATTAAATGAGATACTCAGAGTATCAACACATATCATGTCATCGATTTCAAAAAAGCGTTCAACAGAGTGTGGCATGCGGCGCTATGGACAACAATGAAGGATATCAATAGTAATGTAATATTTTGAAAGTATGACTAATAACACTGAAGGGTTTACATCTGTAATATCAGTGATGTACACCAGTTCAAGTATCTGGGATCAGTGACGAGGGATCGCAGCCTGAGATAATTGCCAGAATATCACAGACAACAGCGGCGCTTACGTGTTGGAAACCCTTATGGCGGGATGAGCGGCTCGCCCTCAGCATAAAAGTTAAGACTAATGCGCTCGTTGGTGCTCTCTAAATATTTGTGTATCCCTGTGACTTGGACCATTGCTGCGGATATCCAGTGCAGAATACATGCAATGGAAATGAGGTGCTTTATAAGAATCTTAAATGTTACATATAAGGATTGTGTCAGGAACGTAGAAATACAACGAAGAGTAGAAAATGCAATTGGGCCTTTTGAGGATCTGCTCACAACTATCAAAAGGCGAAAGATGTCTTGGTATGGGCACATCACGAGGTCCAGAGGAATTACAAATTCGATACATGGTTCTGTGCTTGGAAAGAGGACAGGGACGTCCAGGAAGAGATGGGCAGACATCACTGAGTGGTCAAACCTTCGTCTCGGTGAGGCACGACTGGTGGCAGCGGACAGAGAGAAGATGGCATGGGAGTGTCTTGATGGGTTACGGGATGAACTGAACTGAACATACTACTTACTTAGTTGCTGCTCAGATTATCCTCTTGACTTGGTTCCAGTCTAGTAAGCGACCTCTTGAGACATCACAGGAACTCAGTTGATGGTGTAAACATGAAAGATGTGAGACATCACGGGAACTAAGTTGATGGTGTAAACATGAAAGATGTCATTGCAAGTGATAATTGTTGTCACCACAGTGGACTTTCAATCGCCCTGGTAATCTGGATCCTTGGCTCTTTGCTTTCCATGTCTGTTGTAGCCTTTCCATGTCTGTTGTAGCCAATCTTCTTTTCATTTTGTAGACTTGGCCAAATGACCTAAATTGAAATTGCTCTGACTGCAAGGGCTAGACTGTATATTCTGGTTGTGAACCTTCTCTTATTACTTGGACCACTGTTCTTAGAGATTGCACTCCAGGGACTCAGAACTGGCTTTTCTGGGTTCTCGTTATTTCCCATGATTCCCATTGGTTTGTCGCTCAATATCTTTGAAGAAAGAACACAGCTTTGATTTGTACTTCTCTCCAGTAGACTTCCATAATAAAACTGCAGCATTGAATTCGTGACTTTTTATTTAACAGAACTGCACTTCTCCAACTGGGTCTGTTTCATAACTTCTGGGCTGCATTGTCTGTCTGCAAGAATATCCTGATAGTCCTTCATTGGCATAATAGATTTTCTAAAAATCCTAGTTTTTTGTTCAATAGAGTGATGTCCTCAGTGTGAACAATGTGCCAATTTTCTCATCATTGGTAAACGTGCATGTGGTAAAAACCGTTGCAAGCTTTACACAAGCATGTCAAATGTTGTGCTAAGCATTTTACATACAGAAAGGAGATTGTCATTTCCTTCCAAGCCGAGGTTATATTGTTAATTGCTTTCAGGATGCTGAACTTTTTCCAATATTTGCTTCAGAGAAAGTATCCGTTTGTCTTAGTTTGTTATATTTTTTTAAATAATTTGTAATTGAATCGTAAAAGTCTGTCATAGACCAAACCATTATAAAACGAGACCCTACTGTACAATAGGAGGAGTTCATTAATGAGCAAAAGATAAATCTGAGTGGATTGGGGGGAAATGGTCATTAGAGACCTACTGTGTGTTGGTTCATGTCTCTGTGCAGTTGAGAGGGCAGCTATCTGCTGACTTGACTCTGTACAGTTGAGAGGCTGTCTGCTGACTTGACTCTGTACAGTTGAGAGGCTGTCTGCTGACTCTAGACACTGTACAGTTGAGAGGCGGTCTGTTGGCTCTTGACTCTGTACAGTTGAGAGGCTGTCTGTTGGCTCTTGACTCTGTACAGTTGAGAGGCGGTCTGTTGGCTCTTGACTCTGTACAGTTGAGAGGTCTGCTGAATCTTGACTCTGTACAGTTATGTCTGCTGGCTCGTCTCTCTGTACAGTTATGTCTGCTGGCTCATGTCTCTGTACAGTTATGTCTGCTGGCTCATGTCTCTGTACAGTTATGTCTGCTGGCTCATGTCTCTGTACAGTTATGTCTGCTGGCTCATGTCTATGTACAGTTATGTCTGCTGGCTCATGTCTGTACAGTAATGTCTGCTGGCTCATGTCTGTACAGTTATGTCTGCTGGCTCGTCTCTCTGTACAGTTATGTCTGCTGGCTCATGTCTCTGTACAGTCTGCTGGCTCATGTCTCTGTACAGTTATGTCTGCTGGCTCATGTCTCTGTACAGTTATGTCTGCTGGCTCATGTCTCTGTACAGTTATGTCTGCTGGCTCATGTCTCTGTACAGTTATGTCTGCTGGCTCATGTCTGTACAGTTATGTCTGCTGGCTCATGTCTGTACAGTTATGTCTGCTGGCTCGTCTCTCTGTACAGTTATGTCTACTGGCTCGTCTCTCTGTACAGTTATGTCTGCTGGCTCATGTCTCTGTACAGTTATGTCTGCTGGCTCATGTCTCTGTACAGTTATGTCTGCTGGCTCATGTCTCTGTACAGTTATGGCTGCTGGCTCGTCTCTCTATGCAGTTATGTCTGCTGGCTCATGTCTCTGTACAGTTATGTCTGCTGGCTCATGTCTCTGTACAGTTATGGCTGCTGGCTCGTCTCTCTGTGCAGTTATGTCTGCTGGCTCATGTCTCTGTACAGTTATGGCTGCTGACTCGTCTCTCTGTGCAGTTATGTCTGCTGGCTCATGTCTCTGTACAGTTATGTCTGCTGGCTCATGTCTCTGTACAGTTATGTCTGCTGGCTAATGTCTCTGTACAGTTATGTCTGCTGGCTCATGTCTCTGTGCAGTTGTTTATATTTGACAAATGCTGTTTTCCTCAGTGGTAATGGCATCCTAGCACTGTCTGTGACTTCTTATTTGTTGAGACCTTACATTGTTGCTGTTTTGTTTGTTTAAACAGTCCAAAGATATTATATATATTTAAGATGCACACCCAAAGATCAGTGTAAGTTGCCTATAGCTGGTGAGAATATCAACTGTCAGGATCCTTATGCATGATTTTGAAGATCACAAAATAGAACTACTGTGGCCAAACTTTCAGAATGGTTGGAAAAAGTTGTGCTGCTATAGGCTAACAACCTTGCTCATTGTGTGCAACAAATTGTTATACCAACCACTAATACTCTGAAAGCACATAAGGTGTTGGACTCTGCGCCAGTCATGGAAATGACCCTATGCGACCCTAAGTTTGTTCAAGGGAACAGAATGTACTAGAAAAGAATGAAAAGGTTAGGAGATGAGGGAAAATATGAACATGCTTATCTGTGGAATATAGTCTGGTTAAGTCTGTCAGGTTAAATGAGTCATGTTGTGTGTGTTTGATGTGGGCCTGTCTAAACTGCAGGCTTTGTGTATGCTCATTTTATTATCTTGTTTAATTATTTTGAGCTGTTGTTACAGAAACTACTTTCACTCACTCCTAAGTCAAGATTACTCGCACCTCCCTTTCATTTGTCTGAAATCGGATATTACAACAGCTGAAACTTGCTGTTAAATTGGCTCACAAAGTGCATGAAATATTGACCTGGTCTGTCACATTTTCATATCTTAGTCCTTGACCTTTGCCTATCCAGACATATACCATAAAATCTCACGTCTAATATGCGTGCTTGGTTTAACCCAACGTTTTCTGGGAAAATGAAAATTTGTGTAATACGCACAATGATTTTCATCCATCGTACAAGGTACACGCTAACATAAGTCAAGTCGGACTTCTCATTATGACTTGTGTGTCTATGGCATATCGAAAGCCAGAGGTGTTTCCAATTTGTGTAAGGTCATAGATGTTTTTTGTTCTTCTCAATTTGATTACAAACTTTTAGAACTCCAAAAGACTTGTTATGGCTGTCTGAAAGTTGCTGTGCGATAGTTCTTTGATGAACTGAAAAACCACAGCTTTTCATAAAATGCTTTAAATGCTATTGCTGAATGAGATTTTAATAAGTTCCAGAGCTTTAAGTCTGAATTCAGTGAATAAAACACTAGAGCCTTCTATCCCCCTTCAATGTTTTTTCTAGGTCTGGAAGATCTTGTGGTGACCCATGATTCGCCTTTTTCTTAATAGGCATTGCTTGCAACTCATCCTTAGCTTGTTTTTTTTTTTTTTTTTGTTGCTATAATCTGTTCCGCACATTAATGGAAAAATTTCTACTTGCTGCCCGATTACCACTAAAGTTTTTCTGCTGCAGTATATTTTCTCAAATACGGTTCAAAATAATACAATGATAAATTTCACAACCAAGCATAATATCAAAACAAATTGCAGACCAAGTGTATGAAATGCATTTTGCAACAATGTCCGGTGCATAAGAAACACATAACACATTCTATCTGAAGCTGTTTTCACTGTAAAATTGCGACATACTTTCCAATGTAGGTTACTTTCAGTATTGAAAATGTCTACTTTACTATTCGCATATAATAGACACCCGAGTTTTAGTGGGCCGGAAAGAGAAAAATTTGTGAATATTAAAAGCGAGATTTTACGGTACTTGTGATCTGCATGTCTTAGGTGTAACCATTCAAAATCTGTCCTGTGAGGGTAGACCTACAGAAGTTAATGTTATGGAAGAAATGAGATGAAACACATTTTGTCAGTTAATATAAAATACTCTATGGACTGAAAAATATCTAGCAGTACTGAGGTGAGAACAGCGGAGTTGTATGCTCCTTCACACCTGCTAGAAGAGTTTGAATGCTCCTTCACACCTGCTAGAAGAGTTTGAATGCTCCTTCACACCTGCTAGAAGAGTTTGAATGCTCCTTCACACCTGCTAGAAGAGTTTGAATGCTCCTTCACACCTGCTAGAAAGAGTTTAAATGCTCCTTCACACCTGCTAGAAGAGTTTGAATATGAATTAAAGTGCATTAATATTTTGATGCATGAGCTGCATGAATTGTCCTGAACATTTGTGTGAACTATATCATCATGACTTATCTGTGATAATAAAAGGTAATTGACTTGGATATTTGTGTGCAGTGATTGGATGGATCATGTCACATTGTTAATCAGTACTTCTCAAGCTATTCAGAAAGCTAACATGATACATGTTTACATTACCCAAAACAGAAATTTAGTAACTTTTTTGTGATTTAATTGTTAAATGCACACAAAAGCTGTGCACGTTTTATGTGGAAACTGACAAAGTAATTGTCTACTGTTGGCTTAACATTAGTTTATTTAGCTGACATCATTTAGTTCAAATATTCTAGTTTAACATTAGTTTATTTAGCCGATACCATTTAGTTCAAATATTCTAGTTTAACATTAGTTTATTTAGCCGATACCATTTAGTTCAAATATTCTAGTTTAACATTAGTTTATTTAGCCGATACCATTTAGTTCAAATATTCTAGTTTAACATTAGTTTATTTAGCCGATACCATTTAGTTCAAATATTCTAGCTAACATTAGTTTATATCCAGTTGGCACCATTTGACTCAAATATTCTAGCTAACATTAGTTTATATCTAGCTGGCACCGTTTGACTCAAATATTCTAGCTAATATTAGTTTATATCCAGTTGATACCATTTGACTAAAATATTCTAGCTAACATTAGTTTATATCTAGCTGGCACCATTTAACTCAATTAGTCTAGTCTTTGTTCCTCATGTAAAGAAGTAATGGGTTTAAACATGTGATCTTCTGTGTTTACTTAAGATAAACGAGGTAATAGATTTTGTGTAGTCTAAATGATTTATAGATTTGGAAACCTAGGCATTTAATTTAAAATTATCTTGATTTCATTCAGAGTAGCTTAACCAGTAACAGGAATATAGTAAATGATATATCTCTATCTCTGGGAAGTAGGAGAGCTCTTCAGTGTTACAAAGAGCCAATGTTGACTGAACTAAGAGAGCTTGTAAACAACCACATCGACAAAGTCTTATCAAGGGTATTTTCTAAAGGAACAATGATGCATTCCACTTCACTTTATTGCGATTTGATTTAAAGAAATGTGCTGTGACTGACGCCAGAGAACCAATAAGATAAAGGCTGATACAGAAGGAAGATTTCAGGTGTGGTTGAGCTCTGCAGACAATTTCAGGTTCTTTGAGAGACCGAGACAAACCACTTTCACTATTCAATAGGCTTTCAACTTAATTCTGTCTTTTTACAAAACAATCACAAACACTGACCACTCTGTAATTTGGTATCTTCAAGCAGATATGTAATAAATGCATGCAACCTGTAATTTTTACTAAGGCTTAGAAACAGCTACAAAGTAGCAGGGAATTAGTTTTCAAAGATCTGAAACAGCTGCAAATTAGCATAGAATAGAATAGAGGGTTTCAAAGACTTTGTGCAATGTCACATTGAATCTCCAGACTTGTGCAGTAACATTTAATATAATTGAATTAGTTTAGTTTTGTAATAATTTTAAACTAATTATCTTAAAGCAAAGAGTAGACAAACCCCAAGTTGTAACATTACCAAACTCAGCATCAACCACATGAACCAAAAGCATGAACCAAAATAATACAAATCTCGTATTTTGGACAATGAATAAACCAAACTCAGCATGAACCAAAATAATACAAATCTCGTATTTTGGACAATGAATAAACCAAACTCAGCATGAACCAAAATAATACAAATCTCGTATTTTGGACAATGAATCAACTAAACTTAGCATGAAACAGATATTGTACTCTAAAGAAGAAAGAACTATGTTCAGAGATTATGCAGAGCATGTCTGAAACATTTTAAGTCATGAATTTAAATGTCTTTAGCTTTGACAGTTTTTTTTCAACTATACTGAGCAATATTTTTCTTACAAAAAAACTAGTGAGGGATGGTTTTGGAGTATTGAACATTTCAAGGGTGGGAAATAAACTTGTGATGGATGGTATTAGAGTATTGAACATTTCAAGGGTGGGAAATAAACTTGTGATGGATGGTATTAGAGTATTGAACATTTCAAGGGTGGGAAATAAACTTGTGATGGATGGTATTAGAGTATTGAACATTTCAAGGGTGGGAAATAAACTTGTGATGGATGGTATTAGAGTATTGAACATTTCAAGGGTGGGAAATAAACTTGTGATGGATGGTATTAGAGTATTGAACATTTCAAGGGTGGGAAATAAACTTGTGATGGATGGTATTAGAGTATTGAACATTTCAAGGGTGGGAAATAAACTTGTGATGGATGGTATTAGAGTATTGAACATTTCAAGGGTGGGAAATAAACTTGTGATGGATGGTATTAGAGTATTGAACATTTCAAGGGTGGGAAATAAACTTGTGATGGATGGTATTAGAGTATTGAACATTTCAAGGGTGGGAAATAAACTTGTGATGGATGGTATTAGAGTATTGAACATTTCAAGGGTGGGAAATAAACTTGTGAGGGATAGTATTGGAGGATTTCAAGGGTGGGAAATAAACTTGTGAGGGATAGTATTGGAGGATTTCAAGGGTGGGAAATAAACTTGTGAGGGATAGTATTGGAGGATTTCAAGGGTGGGAAATAAACTTGTGAGGGATGGTATTGAACATTTCAAGGGTGACAAACTTGGGAGGGATAGTATTGGAGGATTTCAAGGGTGACAAACTTGGGAGGGATAGTATTGGAGGATTTCAAGGGTGGGAAATAAACTTGTGAGGGATAGTATTGGAGGATTTCAAGGGTGGGAAATAAACTTGTGAGGGATAGTATTGGAGGATTTCAAGGGTGGGAAATAAACTTGTGAGGGATAGTATTGGAGGATTTCAAGGGTGGGAAATAAACTTGTGAGGGATAGTATTGGAGGATTTCAAGGGTGGGAAATAAACTTGTGAGGGATAGTATTGAACATTTCAAGGGTGACAAACTTGGGAGGGATAGTATTGGAGGATTTCAAGGGTGACAAACTTGGGAGGGATAGTATTGGAGGATTTCAAGGATGACAAACTTGGGAGGGATAGTATTGGAGGATTTCAAGGATGACAAACTTGGGAGGGATAGTATTGGAGGATTTCAAGGATGACAAACTTGGGAGGGATAGTATTGGAGGATTTCAAGGATGACAAACTTGGGAGGGATAGTATTGGAGGATTTCAAGGATGACAAACTTGGGAGGGATAGTATTGGAGGATTTCAAGGATGACAAACTTGGGAGGGATAGTATTGGAGGATTTCAAGGATGACAAACTTGGGAGGGATAGTATTGGAGGATTTCAAGGATGACAAACTTGGGAGGGATAGTATTGGAGGATTTCAAGGGTGACAAACTTGGGAGGGATAGTATTGGAGGATTTCAAGGATGACAAACTTGGGAGGGATAGTATTGGAGGATTTCAAGGATGACAAACTTGGGAGGGATAGTATTGGAGGATTTCAAGGATGACAAACTTGGGAGGGATAGTATTGGAGGATTTCAAGGATGACAAACTTGGGAGGGATAGTATTGGAGGATTTCAAGGATGACAAACTTGGGAGGGATAGTATTGGAGGATTTCAAGGATGACAAACTTGGGAGGGATAGTATTGGAGGATTTCAAGGATGACAAACTTGGGAGGGATAGTATTGGAGGATTTCAAGGATGACAAACTTGGGAGGGATAGTATTGGAGGATTTCAAGGATGACAAACTTGGGAGGGATAGTATTGGAGGATTTCAAGGATGACAAACTTGGGAGGGATAGTATTGGAGGATTTCAAGGATGACAAACTTGGGAGGGATAGTATTGGAGGATTTCAAGGATGACAGACTTGGGAGGGATAGTATTGGAGGATTTCAAGGATGACAAACTTGGGAGGGATAGTATTGGAGGATTTCAAGGATGACAAACTTGGGAGGGATAGTATTGGAGGATTTCAAGGATGACAAACTTGGGAGGGATAGTATTGGAGGATTTCAAGGATGACAAACTTGGGAGGGATAGTATTGGAGGATTTCAAGGATGACAAACTTGGGAGGGATAGTATTGGAGGATTTCAAGGATGACAAACTTGGGAGGGATAGTATTGGAGGATTTCAAGGATGACAAACTTGGGAGGGATAGTATTGGAGGATTTCAAGGATGACAAACTTGGGAGGGATAGTATTGGAGGATTTCAAGGATGACAAACTTGGGAGGGATAGTATTGGAGGATTTCAAGGGTGACAAACTTGGGAGGGATAGTATTGGAGGATTTCAAGGATGACAAACTTGGGAGGGATAGTATTGGAGGATTTCAAGGATGACAAACTTGGGAGGGATAGTATTGGAGGATTTCAAGGATGACAAACTTGGGAGGGATAGTATTGGAGGATTTCAAGGATGACAAACTTGGGAGGGATAGTATTGGAGGATTTCAAGGATGACAAACTTGGGAGGGATAGTATTGGAGGATTTCAAGGATGACAAACTTGGGAGGGATAGTATTGGAGGATTTCAAGGATGACAAACTTGGGAGGGATAGTATTGGAGGATTTCAAGGATGACAAACTTGGGAGGGATAGTATTGGAGGATTTCAAGGATGACAAACTTGGGAGGGATAGTATTGGAGGATTTCAAGGATGACAAACTTGGGAGGGATAGTATTGGAGGATTTCAAGGATGACAAACTTGGGAGGGATAGTATTGGAGGATTTCAAGGATGACAGACTTGGGAGGGATAGTATTGGAGGATTTCAAGGATGACAAACTTGGGAGGGATAGTATTGGAGGATTTCAAGGATGACAAACTTGGGAGGGATAGTATTGGAGGATTTCAAGGATGACAAACTTGGGAGGGATAGTATTGGAGGATTTCAAGGATGACAAACTTGGGAGGGATAGTATTGGAGGATTTCAAGGATGACAAACTTGGGAGGGATAGTATTGGAGGATTTCAAGGATGACAAACTTGGGAGGGATAGTATTGGAGGATTTCAAGGATGACAGACTTGGGAGGGATAGTATTGGAGGATTTCAAGGATGACAAACTTGGGAGGGATAGTATTGGAGGATTTCAAGGATGACAAACTTGGGAGGGATAGTATTGGAGGATTTCAAGGATGACAAACTTGGGAGGGATAGTATTGGAGGATTTCAAGGATGACAAACTTGGGAGGGATAGTATTGGAGGATTTCAAGGATGACAAACTTGGGAGGGATAGTATTGGAGGATTTCAAGGATGACAAACTTGTGAAGGTACGGTATTGGGAGATTGAACATTTCAAGGATGGTAATTTTCCACATTATTATTGCAAATGTGGTGAGAAAAGCTAAGATGATGAAGAGCTCGTTGAAGCTGTAGTGCCAACAAATTATTTTTAAAATTAAAATTTGTGGAACCAGAGATTCAAAAGGGTTTTGTGTAGGTATTGCGTATTGTGCCTTCTTTACATCTATTAAGTGGTAGTTGGTTCATTTGTGTGCGTACTCTAATCATTGAAGTCTTTGTGCTTGTCTGTTTTACTCATGGCATTCTTTAAATTGCCTGACTACAAAAACCTAGCATAAAATGTGTTAGTAGTTTTCAAAAAAAATGTTTGAGAGAAAATCTAAACTTTTGGTTGAATCTGATGAAGAGTGACTTGCTCTTAATTGGGAAGCATGTAGGAAGTAGATGAGCTTTATAATGTTTGTGACAGTTGTGCAATCAATAATTGATATACATGTCAATAGCTGATCCTCATATATTTATGACAAAATTGCTATTGTCTGTGTCACACGTATATACCAACCACTGCAAAATAGCTGTCTATCAAAACCAGTCACCGCAAAATAGCTGTCTGTCAAAACTGGCCACAGTAAAATAGCTAATATTTGTGTCACATGTATAAACCATCCACCACATAATAGCTTATGTCTGTGAGACACATAAACTGACCACTACAAAATTTGTTAGACAAATAAATCGACTACTACCATGACATAACATCAGTGGGGTAAAGGTATGCAAATGAACCTCAATTTTTCTATAAAATTTCCAAATGATACATATTTATAGAATATGTATATAATAACGCTCATAGTAATTGATATTGATTTTACCTTCAATAATCCACTTACTGAAAGATGACAGCAGGAAGCAGGTGATAACTTCTGGTGAAAGGGCTTCCTATATCAGAACCCTAAAGAAACAAGTATTGGCTATTAATATATGAACTCCCCTCATCTGTTGACTACCAATATTCTTAATTCAAATTTTTCTTCACAGTAGTTTTGTGTTACATTTAACCACACAATTTTTATAACATTTCATGTGAAATCCAATATTATTTTATTGTAAGTAAACACGGACAGTGGTAGTATGTCATTTATACAATATATGATACAACACAAATGTCTCCTAACAAAGTGGCATTCAATTTGGCATCTCCTTAAACAAATTTAGGTACCTGTAATTTCATATACCTCAGAGAGATGCTAGTAAAAACAAATTGCATGTAGATTCCTCTTAAATTTGGCAAAACTTGAAAATAAAGCAATTTTTATTTGAAAAGCCATTTTATGACAATGAATTTATGGAGTTTGTGGTAGTACTAGTTTGGGATAAGTGATTTGTGACAAAATTTCAGTTTATGAAGTTAATACAAGGTGTATGACACCCAGGTAGGCAGTAAATGTCAAACAATCTTGTTAGACAACTTACAAGTCCTGCAGCCTCCAGTTTTAAATTACGTTGTCTATAAATCAGATAAACCCTGAACTCATGACATTTATGACAAATCAATAACACAAGAAATACAGTCACCTGTTTAATAATAAGCATAACTGACGTTTTTTGCTGAACTAATAGTTGTGTGACCTTTTATTTAAATCCAGTCCACGTCAAGATTATTTTTAACCTCACTTTTTGTTAGTTGGTTTATTTTTTCTCTTTCACTGGGACAAATAATCTTTTTTGAAAATATAAAATGATTCACATAGTTAAAAAAAAAAAACTTTTTTCTCTCATAAGTAAAAAAACATGGGATTAATTCCTCACATTTGATCTACCCAGTATTGAAAACCTAGTTCCCATTTGGGATTGCTATTTTCTGAATATGAAACTAGCAAATGGAATTCTCATATGGATTTTTGTGTCGGTGTGTTTCCTCTACTTTATAGCAAAACAATTTACCTGACCAGGTGTATACACTACATCATTCACTGGTCTGTTTTTATGCTATCGGGCATGGAATAAATTTGTGATATTTATCACTTTTTCTAAAACATTTATGATAAAAACTACTTTGTTGCGATTACTTAAAAGCTCAGTACTACATCATTATGGGATGTCGGGTTGTGCCACATGTAGACAAAAAGAAAATTCTCAATTTTCAGATTCTCTGTAGTTCAGTCCTTTAGCTAAACTACTTTTAGACACAATTATCACTTTCAATACAATAATCTTTTCACATATACACTAAACAAACATCAAAATGCATTTCCAAAAGTAATAATGCCCTTAAGCCAAGTATTACTTGAACTGCGGTACATGTCTTTTACCTAACCTACAAACGAGTGCCTCCCTTAAATGACACTGCCAAGTGAAGTGTGTGCAGGCAGCATCCTAGGTTCTCACATTTGTACTAAGTTAGGTAGCAGGCTCTACACCTCAGGGTACATTTGAGTGTAAATATATTTTAGTGAGCAGAACTGTTAGCTATGTTTCTGTTTTGTCACATTCCGGAAGCTGATTCCAGTTGTACACACTACAAAATGGGCAATGGCTTAGAACAGATGTAGGGCTTATTATGGGAGCATACTCAGTGTTGTCAGTTTGTGATTGTTTGGTTGATAGAGGAATGAAATTTGTTGTCTGTCACATTTTGGGTGTAGTATCATATAAGGTTCTTATCTTAATTAGTTCCAAAGACGTTTAGCTTGTGTGCTGTAATAGTAGCCTCAGTGCTAGTTTAGCTTGTGTGTTGAAAGAGTAGCCTCAGTACTAGTTTAGCTTGTGTGTTGAAAGAGTAGCCTCAGTGCTAGTTTAGCTTGTGTTGTAAGAGTAGCCTCAGTACTAGTTTAGCTTGTGTTGTAAGAGTAGCCTCAGTACTAGTTTAGCTTGTGTGTTGTAAGAGTAGCCTCAGTACTAGTTTAGCTTGTGTTGTAAGAGTAGCCTCAGTACTAGTTTAGCTTGTGTGTTGTAAGAGTAGCCTCAGTGCTAGTTTAGCTTGTGTGTTGTAAGAGTAGCCTCAGTGCTAGTTTAGCTTGTGTGTTGTAATAGTAGCCTCAGTACTAGTTTAGCTTGTGTTGTAAGAGTAGCCTCAGTGCTAGTTTAGCTTGTGTGTTGTAAGAGTAGCCTCAGTGCTAGTTTAGCTTGTGTGTTGTAAGAGTAGCCTCAGTGCTAGTTTAGCTTGTGTGTTGTAAGAGTAGCCTCAGTGCTAGTTTGATACAGAATATGTAGTCCACAGGTCTAGCTATGAAAAATATCTCATTATTCAAGTATCAATGCTTTGGGTTAGAAACATGGACTTGACCTCTGACTAGTTGAGCTTACCTGGCGAGGCAAATATACATCATGATTAATGTCCCCATAGCAGTGGATATCATCGGACAAAAAGTGTGACCTTGAGATTAAGGTCAAATATGGGAATCAAATGACATTATTTTTTTACAAGAAGATACAAATATGTTGACACGCCCACATTGAGATAGGGTAGCACTTGTCATATGGTGGCCCACGCTCACATTGAGATAGGGTAGCACTTGTCATATGGTGGCCCACGCTCACATTGAGATAGGGTAGCACTTGTCATATGGTGGCCCACGCTCACATTGAGATAGGGTAGCACTTGTCATATGGTGGCCCACACTCACATTGAGATAAGGTAGCACTTGTCATATGGTGGCCCACACTCACATTGAGATAAGGTAGCACTTGTCATACCACCGGTGGCCTACGCTCACATTGAGATGGGGGAAGCACTTGTCATTCGGTGGTCCACTCATGTGTTCCAATACTTTGTCAAATGTTGTCCCACTGATGTTGAGAAAGAAGTAGAACTTGTCAGATTTTGGCCCACGATTAGATATGGTTTGAAATGAGAGAAACGCTAGATAAAGGAATAACAATGGTCAAGTGGTGGGAGAGAGAGTTTACAACCAATTACATGGGTATGTGATAGAGTTTCTAGGTGCCCTGTGTTCAAGTAGAATAATTGGTGTTCATTCATTCTGTCTTCTATTTGTTGAGATTTCAAAACTCCTAATAATTTTAGTGATTATGAAATCGCAAAACAAGGATCAGTATTTCCATTATGGATTTGGATACTTGACAGACCTACATTGAGATCCATAGTGTAGCATTTGTCACATTGCTGGGGGCGGGGGGGTATTTAACTATGTAATGTGCCATCAATGTTCTTAATTTGGTACCCTGTCCTCTTGACATTGAGTGCCATCTTTATGATTATTTAATTCATTGGTATTTCATCCCGTCAAGATCAGTGTATGTGAGATTTCATTCCTTCGGATCAGTGTTTGTGAGATTTCATCACTTGAATATCAGTGTTTGTGAGATTTCATCACTTCAAGAACAATCAAGATCAGTGTTTGTGAGATTTCATCACTTGAATATCAGTGTTTATGCGATTTCATCACTTCAAGAACAATCAAGATCAGTGTATGTGAGATTTCATCACTTTCAAGATTTGTCTGATAATTCTTTAGAATATATTTGCTGAATTGACAATGTTATAGTTCTAGCTTGCTAGCGTTCTAGCTGAAATGACACTCTGTTAGAGTTCTAGCTGAGTTGACACTCTAAACAGTTCTAGCTGGATTGATACTGTGCTCTGTTAGTGTTCTACCTGGTTTTGCACCCTCTTAATAGTTCAAGCTGGATTGAGAGTAATAGTTTTGTTAAAGTTTTAGCTGGATTAACACTCTTAGAACTTTAGTTGGATTGGCACTCTGTTAGTTCTAATTGGATTGACACATTGTTAGAGTTCTAATTGGATTGGCACTCTGTTAGAGTTCTAATTGGATTACATTCTGTTAACGTTCTAATTGGATTGGCACTCTTGTTATAGTTCTAATTGGATTGGCACTCTGTTAAAGATCTAATTGGATTGGCACTCTGTTAGAGTTCTAATTGGATTGGCACTCTGTTAGAGATCTAATTGGATTGGCACTCTGTAAGAGTTCTAATTGGATTGACATTCAATTCTATGAAATACATCATTGTAGCAGTCATTTATTGTTGTTATGCCTAGGATCGCTACAACAGCACCACCACCAGCAGCAGCATTTGCTTTCCTTGTCAAAGTGATGGCTTCTAGGATTTTTTAAGTGACCTAAAAGTGTTGCCAGGCTCTTTCATCACCTGCAGTATGCTTCGTCAGGAGCTGTTACCCTCTTCATATTCATCCACAAGACTCACCTTTCTGTCGGATACATCCATTGTGTACTCTTATGGTTTTGTGTTTAATAGCTTGCCCCCAACTCAGTTATTTGCCACCAACTCAAAGTTGTGAACCTAATTTGATTTGTGATGGTTGCATGTCATTCTGGGCAAACACTCTTATGTCCGTTTGATAAGTATTGGCTGTACTTTACAAGGCACAAAATAAATGCACTTCAATTTAGGCCAAAGTAATAGCTTTTCAATTTGGTCCAGTGATGTACTTTCATTTTGCTAGTCATTCTAAGATGTCTGAGTCTTGTCAGTCTTTGCATCACTTGAAGATCTACACACTTTAACTTGACAGTTTTGGAGATGATGTGGGCAGAATTCCTTCAAATAAAATTATTCTAATGACTTGCCATTTGGTATTATGTAACAGGGCTAAAATGTGATAGATTTTTTGTGCAATTCAAAGATTGTGATTTGCTGTTAAGTCCATTGATTCAATCTTGAGATCTGATCAGCCCAAACTGTGAATCTGAAGTCATCAAACTATTGCCAGACCTAGTGTGCCATATTTGGTGAATTCCATGTCAAGAATTGTTGCAACTTATGTTTGTTATCAGACTAAACATACGAACTCGTACATTGTGTCATACCACACTGGACACCTTCTTTTTAGAGACTATAAGAATATTCCTTGCTGTGGCATGTTCTATCATTTCTAAATTTGTATGTCTTCCTTCAAAGCTTAACCCATTTGTCATATTTGGACACAATGATAAGCAATTGTGTCATTGGAATACGGCATTGCGTGTCATTTCATGGATGTTTTGTCAAACAGCAATGGTCAGTTTAAACTACTTTTGATGAGACAGTTTCGGAATTGTTAGATCAACACAAATTTCTTGAGAAGAACTGACTTGTAGTTTTTAATTGCCAGATAGGATTTTGAACACTGAATTTTGAACCCTTGAAATCTGGCTGTCTCATCAATCTGTTTTATTATTTATTTTTAGTGAGCAGTCATTACAAATCCTGGTACAACTAGGTTGAAGCAGACATCTATCGATCTGAAGTGATAGGTTCAATAGAGCTGGCTGAGGTTTGTTGATCTCAACACAGCTAGACTATGTGTGCTGATCTCAACACAGCTGGACTATGTGTGCTGATCTCAACACATCTAGACTATGTGTGCTGATCTCAACACAGCTATACTGTGTGTGCTGATCTCAACACAGCTAGACTGTGTGCTGATCTCAACACAGCTAAACTATGTGTGCTGATCTCAACACAGCTAGACTATGTGTGCTGATCTCAACACAGCTAGACTATGTGTGCTGATCTCAACACAGCTAGAATGTGTGCTGATCTCAACACAGCTGGACTATGTGTGCTGATCTCAACACAGCTGGACTATGTGTGCTGATCTCAACACAGATGATTGAGGTGTGCTGATCTCAACACGGGTGATTGAGGTGTGCTGATCTCAACACAGGTGATTGAGGTGTGCTAATCTCAACACATTATAAAATAGAATCAATATGTAACCAGTCCAACATGGCAATCTGCCAATAAGACTATGTTTTGCACACCATGTGTTTGTACCGTGACATATTTCATATTAAGAGCCCGTTTTTGAATGAAAGCCTTTAGATATGATAAAAATGGACCATCCGCTTTTTCAATTCGCTCATTAAGATTTTTGGTGGGAATCAATATCTAGTGAACACAATGTCTGAATAGAATATATAGTATAAGGTGTTGATGGATCAATTGGGGGTGCTACAATGTCTACTGTTAGCAATATGTTCTGTTTATGGACTATTACTACAATTTATTATGTGGATTAGAAATCAATGCCACATATATCAGCTACATTTACAAGCGTACATCGCTATATGTGCTATATACAGGCGAATGAAAAAAAATGTGCATTTTGGCATGTCTGTGGTCAAATATTGACTTGAACATTGACCAAAGGTTGCAGAATAGTTGAGTTGTACGTTGGTTTTGATCTCATTTGTTGTATTTTTGTCATATCCTTGATGTACTTGTTTATATTTGTCTTTTATTGACCCTATTAAAAAATCAGTTGAAATGATCAAAGATAACACTGGTTGTAAGTTGAGCACACAATATCCTCCTACATGGGCAGCTAGCTAATGTTGCTGATATGTACTCAGTGATAAGCCTGGGACAAGGGCTCCAAGCATGTCCACTATCACAAACAGGCCACGCACGTGGCAGGTACGGGGAAAATAGTTGATCTTACTCTGTATTTTTGAAAAAAACAATTTAATATTAACGTGTTGATCTTTGGATAATACGGGTGACTTTCATACAAAATGACAATATGGCTGCTCTATGTGGCTGCAGGGGATGCCACTTTTATGTCTTTTTTTTATTGTGTGATGGTGATGTTGATTGAATGTCTCTGTATGTATTTTTGCGAAACAAGCCTTCACAGACTGTAAATGAATGGCAAGGTAACCACTTACATTTAAATAAAATGGCAGTTTTTCTATTTTCATCCTTATTCAAATGTGTAACGGAACAAACATCAATAGATATTAGTTTGTCCTCAAGTCAAGGTCATTGGTGATTGGCAGTTGATGTTGTCAATATAATATGACAGTGATTGATTCATTCATGTCCATTTACCACTCATTCATTCAGTCATCCACCAGTCATTCATTCATTCAGTCATCCACCAGTCATTCATTGTCAACCAGTCATTCATTAATTAGAGTATATGATGAACGTTTTATCGTGTCCTTTCATTCGTTCAATTGATATTTTTACATTGTCAGTCTTGGCATTTTCTATTCACCGTCAGGGACACCTAAATGTGCTATCCATCTAGCATGGGACATCTGGTCCCTGTGCTGTGCCAGCGGACATAACGAGCTACTATCAGTGTGTCCATCTATTGTGTGTGTGTGTGTGCGCGCGCGCGCGCAAGCAAGCAATGATTGTGCGTATGGTTCTACATACACGTTTTGTGTTTACAATAGTTGATAAATGTGTAAATATATATATTAAAATAAATATCATTTCAACTGTTCACTTCAGTGGACACGTATATTACTGGCTGTTCATAGTTGTTGGCTTCTTTATTTATTTATTACTGTCGATAGTGGTCATGAATGAATCTAGTGATCAATTACGCTTCTCGCGATGGGCGCAACCATGAGGACAAACCTAATTCTGTGTAGACAGTAGCATACAAATGTGGCCAGTTTTGCTTTGCGGAACGCTGAATAGCGAACTCAACATTCCTCCCAGTATCGATGAGGTCAGAGCAGCGATCAGCCAACTATCAAATGGGAAGGCTTCTGGGGCAAACCTGATACCAGCTGAGATCTACAAAGTAGGCAACTGTGCCAAAACACTGAGGCTGAGTTGTATAGCACAAAATGGAGCACTGAGACTTCCACAAGGATGCTACCATCGTCCATTTATACAAACGAAAGGTAACCGCAAATTATGCTACAACCACAAAGGAATCTCCTCCTCCCCACCCCCCTTCCCCTATGGACTGCTGGCAAGATGCTGGTCTTCTTTCAGAGAGCCAATGTGGCTTCAAATTATTCGCCGGCATGGCAATTCCAGGAGAAATGTCAAGAGTAGTAGCGTGGTCTATACTTGACAAAAGTAGCGTGGTCTATACTTGACAAGAGTAGCAGCGTGGTCTATACTTGACAAGACTAGCGTGGTTTATACTTGACAAGAGTAGCGTGGTCTATACTTGACAAGAGTAGTAGCGTGGTCTATACTTGACAAGAGTAGCAGCGTGGTCTATACTTGACAAGAGTAGCAGCGTGGTCTATACTTGACAAGAGTAGCAGCGTGGTCTATACTTGACAAGAGTAGCAGCGTGGTCTATACTTGACAAGAGTAACAGCGTGGTCTATACTTGACAAGAGTAGCAGCGTGGTCTATACTTGACAAGAGTAGCGTGATCTATACTTGACAAGAGTAGTAGCGTGGTCTATACTTGACAAGAGTAGTAGCGTGGTCTATACTTGACAAGAGTAGTAGCGTGGTCTATACTTGACAAGAGTAGCAGCGTAATCTATACTTGACAATAGTAGCAGCGTGGTCTATACTTGACAAGAGTAGCAGCGTGATCTATACTTGACAAGAGTAGCGTGGTCTATACTTGACATGAGTAGCGTGGTCTATACTTGACAAGAGTAGCGTGGTCTATACTTGACATGAGTAGTAGCGTGGTCTATACTTGACAAGAGTAGCAGCGTGGTCTATACCCGACAAGAGTAGTAGCGTGGTCTATACTTGACAAGAGTAGTAGCGTGGTCTATACTTGACAAGAGTAGTAGCGTGGTCTATACTCGACAAGAGTAGCAGTGTGGTCTATAATTGACAAGCGTAGCAGCGTGGTCTATACTCGACAAGAGTAGCAGCGTGGTCTATACTTGACTTTTAAAGACTGGCAAAGGTTTTTTTATACACCATCAACAGAAATAGACTGGCACATAATGGAGAAATTCGGCTGCCCAAATAGATTCCACCCTGTTGTCAAATAATTCCGTGAGGGTATGAATGCGTGTGTGTTGCGTGATGGAGATACATAAGACACCTTTACTGTCTTAAATTAGGTCAAGCAGTTGTCAGCACTGGCCCCAGTACTCTTCATGCTCAGTTATAGCTCTCGCGGTTGTGCTCATAACGGAGTAGAAATGAAATTCAGGACTGATGGGAGAACTTGTCAATCCCAGGCGGTTGTAGGGTCACACTAAGGTAAAGAACACAACCATCTCCAACAAACTGTTTTCTCATGACTATCCCCAGACTGCCAGCACTGAAAGAGACATGCAGACATACGTGGACAGGTTCTCTACAGCCAGCCGGTCTCGCTATCAATACAAAACTGAATCAGCCC
Source organism: Ariolimax columbianus (assembly GCA_036924085.1). Lineage (NCBI taxonomy): Eukaryota > Metazoa > Mollusca > Gastropoda > Stylommatophora > Arionidae > Ariolimax > Ariolimax columbianus. The sequence goes on from JAVGWX010000001.1 coordinate 176,005,295, forward strand.
AGAGGTACAATCACGACCATCTTATCTGTCAAACAGTGATCGCTTTCAATCAGTAAATAACTTCACTTACCTTGGCAGCACTCTCTCCTGTGAAACTACTATTGACGACGAGGTCAGCAACATCATCTCCAAGGCCAGTGCTGCTTGTGGGGGGCTGCACGACAGAGTGGTATCATTGACATCTTAGTCTTGATACGAAACTTAAGTCTACCGCGCCGTGGTGCTCACCGCCCTTCTGTATGTCAGCAAGACGTGAACTGTGTACAGCAGGCATGCTAGAAAAATAAACCACTTCCAAACAAGCTGCCTCCGTGGATCGTAGAGAATACAGTGGCAGGATAGGGTACCAGACACCGAGAGCCATACGAAGACCAAAAAAGATCATCCACCCACACACTGTTACAGAAGACCCAGATTAGGTGGGCCGGTCACGTCGTGCGCATGCCAGACAACCTCATCCCCAAACAACTAATGTATGGCGAGGTGAAAGATGGCCTGCGTCTGGTCAGTGGACTAAAGAAGCGATTCAAAGACTCCCTCAAAATATTTCTGACACGCTTCAACATCGAAGTAAACTCAAGGGAGTACTTGACACATGCGTATTTGACACGAAAGTACATGACAGGAGTATTTGACACGGAAGTACATGACACAGGAGTATTTGGCATGGAAGTACATGACACAGGAGTATTTGACACGGAAGTACATGACAAAGGAGTATTTGACACGGAAGTACATGACTCGGGAGTACCTGACACGGAAGTACCTGACTCGGGAGTACCTGACGTGGGAGTACCTGACTCGGGAGTACCTGACACGGAAGTACCTGACTCGGGAGTACCTGACGTGGGAGTACCTGACTCGGGAGTACCTGACGCGGGAGTACCTGACAGTGAAGTACATGACACAGGAGTCTATGACTCGGGAGTACCTGGCACGGAAGTACATGACACAGGAGTACTTGACACGGAAGTACATGACACAGGAGTACTTGACACGGGAGTACCTGACTCGGGAGTACTTGACGCGCGAGTACCTGGAACGACAGTACCTAAAACAGGAGCGTCAGACAAGGCGTACAACCATCATTTGAGGCGTCTATGTTGCCGAGTAACGCCGGATCTTCGAGGTTCGGAGAAAACTTGTTGAACAGAAACAACTGACATTCACATGTCCGGCCTTAGCCTTTATATGCTCTATAAGTGGAAGGAGTTTCTATGTCATAATCCGACCTTCCATCCACCCGCAGACTCGCCAGTAGGTGCAACACATCACGTCTGACTGCTGTGTTCGACATCTCTCGCGATGGGCGGCTATTATTATTTGTTATATTACACTTGACAATGATTTACTTGGAGTGTATTGCTGGATTAATATTGTGTTCTCCGTTGGGCTATAGATACTATGGCACACCACCCTCACCATCATCATAAATTTAAAAATAAAAAGAAACTGCTGAAAATACAGAAGTATCTTTCAGGACCCTGGCCTGCAGTCCCCACCCAAGTCTATCTTTGAAGACCCTGGCCCGCAGTTCCCAAGTCTATCTTTGAGGACCCTGGCCCGCAGTTCCCAAGTCTATCTTTGAGGACCCTGGCCCGCAGTTCCCAAGTCTATCTTTGAGGACCCTGGCCTGCAGTCCCCACCCAAGTCTATCTTTGAAGACCCTGGCCCGCAGTTCCCAAGTCTATCTTTGAGGACCCTGGCCCGCAGTTCCCAAGTCTATCTTTGAGGACCCTGGCCCGCAGTTCCCAAGTCTATCTTTGAGGACCCTGGCCCGCAGTCCCCATCTTTGAGGAACCTGGCCCGCAGTTCCCAAGTCTATCTTTGAGGACCCTGGCTCGCAGTTCCCAAGTCTATCTTTGAGGACCCTGGCCCGCAGTCCCCATCTTTGAGGAACCTGGCCCGCAGTTCCCAAGTCTATCTTTGAGGACCCTGGCCCGCAGTTCCCAAGTCTATCTTTGAGGACCCTGGCCCGCAGTCCCCATCTTTGAGGAACCTGGCCGCAGTCCCCAGAAGATGTGCTTTAACACGGCACTGAAGAGCAGCCATGTTTAGCGCGAGTGTAGGCTTGAACGCCGACCATGTGTTGACAGTTCACCGCCCTAGTATAACCAAATATACTATGTAGTTGGAAGAAGGTTAACTCTGCCAACATAAAGGTAACCTATATAACATTTATAGAACACTGGCATAGGAAGTGACGTAGACTAAGTGCGGTACTATCTTGACGTTTAAAGCGTTCAAATTGATAGGCATTTTTCTTGCCACTCCTAATCATTGAAATTAACAATATCGCCAACAAACACAAACTAAAATATATAAACCTCATTTTTGTCCATTTGTGAATTATAACAACCGTTTTCAACATTCAAGTCGAATCAAGATGATGAGCAGTGGTGCATGAGCTGCGTCGGTTAGCGATCCAAGGCTGAGTGCTAGCGTCAGGGCCAGCCAACTAGAGCTGCCAAGATACTTTTACACTTCCACTCGGTGATCTTGGATAACAGGCTGCTACACAGCATACTGGCTAAGGAGAAGGGATCGAAGGCTAACCAGGTACTCAAAAATGCTTGCTGAAGTCGGATGTGAAGAAAAAAGGTATTCAAGCAGATTTTGGCTAGTTGGCATTAGACACAAAATCTGATTAATAGCCGTATTAGATTATTACTGTCATAAATACGAGCTTGGATTATATTAGGATCAGTGATGGTTGAGTTGTTGGTCGTGACATCAGAGCTAAATGAGGGTGGTGTGTCTCGTAGTATATGTAGCCCAGCGGCCAAACACAAGGGAGGCTGCTAATCTGCTTAATCAGTACTTTGGCACAGTCTTCACAAAGGAGGACTGCTCCGAGATCCCAGAGCCTATAGATATTTTTCAAAGAGACATGGATACAGCGGGATTAAGATCAATCTGTATTACAGAGGAAATGGTTTTTAAAAAATTGGAGGGGTTGAAAGTGAATAAATGTCCAGGTCAAGATGGTATTCACCCAAAATTGCTGTATGAAATTAGAAACCAACTAGCAAAACCATTGGCTATATTATGTTCTCAATCACTTACAAAAGGGATTGTTCCACGGGATTGGAAAGATGCAGGAGTGATCCCCTTATTCAAAAAAGGCAAAAAATCAGATCCGGCAAATTATAGACCGGTGAGTTTAACGAGCATAGTCTGTAAATTGTTAGAGTCAATAATCAAAGAAAACATTGTAATGCATTTAGAAAAATTTAATCTAATTAGAAATAGTCAGCATGGGTTTACTAGAGGGAGATCATGCTTAACAAATCTATTAGAATTCATGGAGGAGGTTACTAAAATCATAGATAAAGGGGAGCCAGTGGATGTTATTTATCTAGACTTTGCAAAGGCCTTTGATAGAGTACCTCATCAAAGATTATTTCGAAAGTTAAAATCACATGGAATAGGTGGCGAAGTTGCCAAATGGATTGAAAATTGGTTAACAGGAAGAAGGCAGAGGGTGGGCATAAATAAGGAGTACTCTGAGTGGAGTGAAGTGAAAAGTGGTGTGCCACAGGGCTCGGTTTTGGGACCAATTTTGTTCTTGATATATATAAATGATTTGGACATTGATATGAGATCCATGATTGCCAAATTTGCTGATGACACAAAACTATGCAGTAGTGTCTCATCTAAAGCGGAAGTGGATATATTGATGTCGGATTTAGATAAAATTCGAGAATGGTCTGTAAGCTGGCAAATGGAGTTTAATGTAGATAAATGTACAGTCATCCACATGGGTAGATCCAATATGGAACATAAATACAGAATGGGAGTAAACAATATTAGAAAGATAGATAAGGAAAGGGACCTAGGGGTTATAATAGATCATACAGGAAAGGTGAGTGAGCAAGTTAAGGTAGCAGTGAAAAAGGCAAATGCAATGTTAGGTATGATAAAAAGAAATATTAAACATAGGAGCAAGGAAGTGATCGTCAAACTGTATAAAGCTTTAGTTAGACCTAGATTGGAGTACTGTGTACAGGTGTGGAGTCCTTATCATAGAGGGGACATAAACATGCTAGAAAGAATACAAAAAAGAGCGACAAAGATGATAGTTGGATTCCAGAATTACAGTTATGAGGAACGACTCAGAAAAACGGGCCTACAGTGTCTAGAAGAGAGAAGAATTCGTGGTGACTTAATACAGGTTTATAAGATGATCAGAGGAATCGATAAATTAGACTATAACAAGTTTTTTAAAATACAGCCACCTACAATAACACGAGGGCATAGCTACAAGCTGGTTAAAGAGAGGTCCAGGTTAGATATTAGGAAATATTTTTTTAGTCAGAGAGTGGTGTCTGCTTGGAATGCATTGCCAGGGGAGGTAGTGGAGGCAGGGACAGTTAATGCGTTTAAGAATAAACTGGATGCGCATAGATTTTAGAGCAAGGTGATGTAAATGTAACTGGTTGTATACAGACTCTGCAGGGTCTTCTAAACCAGTATAAAGACGTTAAGTTTAAGTTAAGTTAAGATACATTGAACATCGAAAATTGGTTAACGGGAAGAAGACAGAGAGTACATAAATAAGGAGTACTCTGAGTGGTGTGAAGTAAACAGTGGAGTGCCACAGGGCTCGGTTTGGGACCAATATTGCTCTTGATATATATATAAACGATTTGGACGACGTTGATATAGGATCCATGATTGACATTTTTGCGGACGACACAAAACTATGCAGTAGTGTCTCATCTATAGCAGAAGTAGATATATTGAGGTCAGATTTAAATAAAATTCGAGATGCCTCTGTGAGATGGCAAATGGAGTTTAATATAGATAAATGTACAGTCATCCACATGGGTAGATCCAATATGGAAAATAACTACAGAATGGGCGAGAACAATATTAGAATGATAGATAAGGAAAGGGACCTAGGGGTTATAATAGATCATACAGGTAAGGTGAGTGAGCAAGTCCAGGTAGCAGTGAAAAAGGCAAATGCAATGTTGAGTATGATGAAAAGAAATATTAAACATAGAAGTAAGGAAGTGATAGTCAAACTGTATAAAGCATTAGTTAGACCTAGATTGGAGTACTGTGTACAGGTGTGGAGTCCTTATCATAGAGGGGATATAAACATGCTCGAAAGAATACAAAGAAGAGCGACAAAACTGATAGTGGGATTCCAGAATTACAGTTACGAGGAAAGACTAAAAAAAAAACAGGCTTACAGTGCTTTGAAAAGAGAAGAATTCCAGGTGACAATAAAGTTTTATAAGAAAATCACAGGAGAGGTTAAATTAGACTATAACAAGTTTTTTGTCAAAATGCAACCACCAACGAGAACAAGAGGGCACAGATACAAATTAGCTCAAGAAAGGTCCAGATTGGATATTAAGAAAATGTTTTTAGTCAGAGAGTGGTGAATGCTTGGAATGCATTGCCCCAGGAGTTAGTGGAGGCAGAGACAGTTAATGCACTTAAGAATAGATAGATTAGATGTGCATAGCTTTTAGAGCAGAGTAATGCAAATGTGAATGTTTGTCTACAGACTCTGATGAGTTTTCTAAACCAGTATAAAAAACGTTGAGTTAGATAAACAAGGTCAGTGGATTACAAAGAATGATACACGTCAAGTTAACGGTTAAAGATACAAATTATGATGTGTTGAGGTAAGCAATTGGCAATGGAGGCTTATCGCAGAGTGTGTCTGGGGTATGACAGCTTATCACAGCGTTTGTCTGGGGTATGACAGCTTATCAAAGCGTTTGTCTGGGGTATGGCAGCTTATCACAGCGTTTATCTGGGTTATGTGATGTGCAGGGCAAGACTATCGACCGGCACAATTCTGGCCGTCATGAAAAACATGCGGATGGTAATGACGTCATGGCTGGCGTAACATTTGAGAATGAATAGAAAGCATACATCATTCCTTATGTATACGATCTTGTTACGCTCCAGATAACCCAACTGTAAATAGTGCCTGATTCTGTTCCAGCTAAGGTAGACTATGAAGCGAGGATCGTACCTGGTCGCCTCACCTGACAAGTTAATCGTTGTAAAATGACGTCACTGGCGCTTGACTGCACCATGGAACTTTAGTTACTGATATGAGACTACCTTGGCCGTTATCAACCCGTAACATCAAACACGCCATTATGAAGTTCGTCATCAACCTGTAATATCAAACACGCCATTACGATGGCTGTTATCAACCTGTAATATCAAACACGCCATTACGATGGCTGTTATCAACCTGTAATATCAAACACGCCATTACGATGGCTGTTATCAACCTGTAAGTAATATCAAACATGCCATTACGATGGCTGTTATGAACCTGTAATATCAAACATGCCATTACGATGGCTGTTATCAACCTGTAATATCAAACATGCCATTACGATGGCTGTTATCAACCTGTAATATCAAACACGCCATTACGATGGCTGTTATCAACCTGTAATATCAAACACGCCATTACGATGGCTGTTATCAACCTGTAATATCAAACACGCCATTACAACTTATGTCTGCATTATGCCACCAGCCCCCATACATATCTATTGTATTTGAGCAATGATTGTTAATTTTGACATTAGGGCAATTTTGCTGTTGCTACAATTCCCTCCCGCCTAGTCTGCTGGTTATTCCATCACTGTATCCCCTGAATGCGTTTGCCAGGAAAGTTTGCGGAGATGGTTTATGTGCTCGACTAACTATCGTCATTAATCTAATCAGCTAGCATCCCCGTCTCCTTGGCGGACCCAGACCGTCCTCAACATCCTCCCCATAATCCAGTTTGAAGCGCCAACAATCTCCCCCAGATTGTGTTGAGTTGGCAGTGACGCGTGGAAGCAGCTGAAGTGGCAGGGTTCAGACCTCCTTAGCCTGCCTGGGTAAAGCACGTGCTGTGAACTGTGCAGAACAGATATGAAAGATTATAGATCGTGTGGACGATACGACCTCCTAGGAGGAGGAAGAGAGGCTGATGGAGGGTTGTGAGGACCGAACGTTCGTACCCATGATCATCATATGTGAACATACATATATTTATTAATAGACAGACGAGCAGTTAAAAAGGCAAATACACGAGTGACTGAATTTAATTTCAATACCGCCAACGGTAGAAGTACAAACAGTTGGAATGGAGTAAAATGGAGTAGCAGTTTGATGAGAAAACAGTAATAGACTCAAACCTAAATAAACCGTCACCAAAAACTGAAAAAAAGATAATAACACATACATAAAACAGTTAACTAAGTTCAAGGAATAACAGCATAGTCTCTAAAAATTCCAGCAGACAATCATCTATGATTTGATGAGTAATCCAGGCAAAACATAGAAGGTATCAGAGATGGGGAAACTCAGTCATTTATTAGGAGTTGATTATAAAATTTGGGATTTAGATTATAAAATTGCGGATTTTGGAGTTGATTATGAAATTGCGGATTTGGAGTTGATTATAAAATTGCGGATTTTGGAGTTGATTATGAAATTGCGGATTTGGAGTTGATTATAAAATTGCGGATTTGGAGTTGATTATGAAATCGCGGATTTGGAGTTGATTTTGAAATTGCGGATTTGGAGTTGATTATACAATTTGGGATTTAGAGTTGATTATAAAATTGGGGATTTAGAGTTGATTATAAAATTGCGGATTTGGAGTTGATTATAAAATTGCGGATTTGGAGTTGATTATGAAATTGCGGATTTGGAGTTTATTATGAAATTGCGGATTTGGAGTTGATTATACAATTTGGGATTTAGAGTTGATTATAAAATTGGGGATTTAGAGTTTATTATAAAATTGGGGATTTAGAGTTGATTATAAAATTGGGGATTTAGAGTTGATTATAAAATTGGGGATTTAGAGTTGATTATAAAATTGGGGATTTAGAGTTGATTATAAAATTGGGGATTTAGAGTTGATTATAAAATTGGGGATTTAACTAGAGGAAGAGTACGAGTATAATAAAGACACCAGTTGCAAGAAACATTTCACAGATAGACCAGGTAGATAGACAAGGCAGATAGACAAGGTAGATAGACAAGGTAGATAGACAAGGCAGATAGACCAGGCAGATAGACAAGGCAGATAGACAAGGCAGATAGACAAGGTAGATAGACAAGGTAGATAGACAAGGTAGATAGACAAGGTAGATAGACAAGGCAGATAGACAAGGTAGATAGACAAGGCAGATAGACCAGGCAGATAGACAAGGCAGATAGACAAGGCAGATAGACCAGGCAGATAGACAAGGCAGATAGACAAGGTAGATAGACAAGGCAGATAGACAAGGTAGATAGACAAGGCAGATAGACAAGGCAGATAGACAAGGTAGATAGACTCGGTGATTAGAGGGGACACGATTTGTGAAGTTATTGAAGATCTGATTTATATGTAAAGTTCGTGATGGACAACAAAGCGAGCATTGAGAATTCAGATTTTCCAGAATAATTCACCCATATCCTCCGTCATGCTGCACAACCCAACGAGAAACTCTTCATCTAGAACATGCGTGGCTCTTACTTTTGTTACTGGGTCTTAGATTCTAAACATATGTGTCACCCCACCCCTTCCCCTCGCCCCTCCTCCCCGTGCTCTCTCCTGTCCTATACTAGCCATGAACAACACTTTGAAGATCAGAAATAATTGAATTCGTGTCAAGGCAGGCTCCATGTTTCTAATGATATTCATGTCACTTATCCTACTGTGTTTAGCATGCGCCTCTCCCTCTTTGTACAGTTCTTGATAACAGTTTATTGAGTTCAGTGACCTTCAACCTGGTCGCTAGCGCCCTCTAGTGGCTGGTGAGAGCTTTCGTGTGTGCCGGTAGCAGAATAATTACATTCTGTATTTAAAATATATCATCATTATTATTATTATTATTATTATTATGGCAATGCAGAGGCTACACAACCCGAGGAAGCCATGGCAGAACACCAGTAAACCACCAAAATTGAAAATTTTGAGAACCCTTGTTTTTTTCCCCGTGACAGCATATGGCTGGGAAACATGGACAGTTACCCAAACTTCAAGGACGAGTATCGAGTCCTTCGAATGGAAATGTTCTCAGATTACCTTGGACCAAAAGAAAGAAGAATACAGACGTTGGACAAGAGTTGGACAAAGAGGAAAACTGGTTTATAAATGTAACCATGAACAAAAAACTGAAATACTTTGGCCACATCAAAGAGGATGGCACTGAGAGGCATTGTGTCGGACAAGAGAAGCAGACGCAGATCAAGAAGGAGATGGCACCAAGATGTCAAGGAATGCTTGGGCATGACTCTAGAGTTTTGGCAAGAGATCGAGTTTCTTCAAGGCAGGCTGTGATGGAAACCACGTTCTACAAAGGACATGTCACATGATGACGATGCATTAAAAACATCCCAAATATACACTCAGTGGACGATCGAAACATTTTCTTTCATTTAGATTTCAGTGGGCGGTAAGGACATTTAGCCTCACAAACGTTATACAAGTGGGCCCCAATTAGGGTCTGTGTCCATGGGTCGGCTATAGACTGTGTTCATTGTGTTGGTGGATGAGTCGGTGAGTGTCTGCGTCCATGGGTCAGTTAGTGTCTGTGTCGATGAGTCGGTGAGTGTCTGCGTCCATGGGTCAGTTAGTGTCTGTGTCGATGGGTCGGTTAGTGTCTGTGTCCATGGGTCGGTTAGTGTCTGCGTCCATGGGTCGGTTATTGTCTGTGTCCATGGGTCGGTTAGTGTCTGTGTCCATGGGTCGGTTAGTGTCTGTGTCCATTGGTCGGTTAGTGTCTGCGTCCATGGGTCGGTTAGTGTCTGTGTCCATGGGTCGGTTAGTGTCTGTGTCGATGGGTCGGTTAGTGTCTGTGTCGATGGGTCGGTTAGTGTCTGTTTGGATGGGTCGGTTAGTGTCTGTGTCCATGGGTCGGTTAGTGTCTGCGTCCATGGGTCGGTTAGTGTCTGTGTCCATGGGTCGGTTAGCGTCTGCGCTCATTTGTTTCGGTTGCTAGGTCGGTTAGCGTCTGCGTTAATTTGTTTAGATCGACGGGTCAGTTAGCGTCTGCGCTAAATTGTTTAGATCGATGGGTCGGTTAGCGTCTGGGACTTTGCTCGTTTGAAACACTGTTTTACAAAATCTTATTTCTGCAAAGAACTTATGGAATTTCACACAATGCAATGTCATAGCAACTTTTTGTCAGTGACCTTGTCTAGTGACCTTGTCTAGTGACGGGGTCTAGTGATGACTTTCTTAAGTAGCCTGCCGTTTCCCGGTTTGTTGTTGTTGTTATGATTGTCTATCGTCATGCAATCCTTTGTTTAGGTGAGCGCGTACTGGGATTTACCTGTCTATAGATATCCTATTTAGAAGGATAGAGAAAAAGTTTGAATCTGAAATTCAAGTAGTCCAGGCAGGTTTTAGGAAAGACAGAGGGACCAGGGACCACATATTCAATTTAAGCAATATCTACGCAAAATGTAGAGCGTTTAATGTAGACCTGTACACATGTTTCATTGATTACACCAAGGCCTTCTTCTTCTCTTCTTCTTCTTCGTACGCTGCCAAACGTCAACCTGTATTTTTTCGAAAAAAGGCAGCGGTCATCCTGAGGCTGTCGATACTGCCATAGAGCTTGTCTAGTGTTGGCATTGGTGATGGCCACATGTGTTTTCTCTGGTCAGTTTTGCAGCAGATGTTCAGCGGTCATTTTCCCGGTGCCACAGGTGCATTCGTCAGTGCCACCTATCTTCAGTTTATTGAATAGGTGGAACCTCAGTCTGCTGTGGCCTGTGCGGAGTCTGAAGACCACGACCTGCTCTCTTCTGTTAAACTGGTAATAGGCATCATTTTTTTGTGTAGCCAGTATGTTCTGTTTCCCATTTGGTCATGTATCTGGCTCTAATAAGCCGTTTTGACTCTTCGTAGGTCACACTAGTATCTGGTTGTGGTAGTCTTGCACCTTCTTTTGCCAGTCTGTCTACCGCCTCGTAGCCTTGGATGTTACAATGGGATGGAACCCACTGTACCCCTACTCTTTTTGGTGCGGACTGCTGGCATAGTTGACAGAGTACTTCTCTTTAAGTTCTATTTTTGTTTGGGCCCGCTGATCAGGGAAGAGATGGCCTACGTCGACACCGTAACAGGCAATACCCCTCCAGCGCCAGTAGGACAGCATGAGAACGACTTCAGGATGGGGAAACAGAGAAGGTGGAATTAGAGGAGGGGCAGGATTAGAGGAGGGGGAGGATTAGAGGAGGGGGAGGATTAGAGGAGGGGGAGGATTAGAGGAGGGGCGGGGGAGGATTAGAGGAGGGGCGGGGGAGGATTAGAGGAGGGGGAGGTTCATGAAAGTTTAAATCGTTCTCTGTCACTTTGTGACGAAATGACACGACTGGAACCGGAAACTGATTTTCTGCAAACTCTGCAGGGGCTTCTAAACCAGAATAAAGACGTTAAGTTAGACATCTGATGACGGTCGTGTTGCCCAGGTGCGTGAGATGATGCGTTCCAATCGCCGTCTGAGACTTTCGGAAATAGTAGAAAAATGCAGCAATTCCATTGGATCACGCAATAACAGAAACATTATAAAAGCATCGTCGGCTAACTACGACACAAGGGTAGAAATCTGAAGAGTTGTCAAGGTCAAGCATTTCTGAGTCGAGTTAACAAGGAGAACGTCCTGAGAAAATGGATCTAGTTGGAAAACATCTTCCCTTTTCTCCACCATGTCAATGTGTCAGACCACACATTACTGCTTTTTTACAGGATTAACATTTTTTTCTCTCTCCAGAATTGAATTCCATCTTGACAAAACTATTTCATGTCATTGAAGAAATGAATAGTAATTTGCTGACGTCTCTACGCATGTTACCCAAGAATTGTAATAAGAACTTGCCCCAGGCGTTTATAACGGCTTTACTAGAGATGTATTAATAGAACAGGGTAGTAGCTAGAAGGATACCCTTGACATTCGGGGGATACAAGATCCCAGAGCTACAGTACTCTGATACTATCAAACAGTGTACTTGACATTCGGGGGATACAAGATCCCAGAGCTACGGTACTCTGATACTATCAAACAGTGTACACGGGTGAGAGCTGCTAATTTCAGCCGTCAGTTGCCAAGATAAAAGTCTCCGTGTAAACATAAACAAAACTAAGATAACGACCACCGACAAAAATAACAAGAAGTCAACATAAATTAAAGTTTGAAGGCGTGGTAATAGACCATGTCACACACTTCAATTATCTGTTTCTCCAGAATTGATAACAATGTCGATAACTCAAAGGAAATCAGAAAGAGATTGGCAATGCAGAGGCTAGACAGCCAGAGGAAACTATGGTAGAATACCATCAAATCAACACAAACTATGGTAGAATACCAGCAAATCAACACAAACTATGGTAGAATACCATCAAATAAACACAAACTATGGTAGAATACCATCAAATCAACACAAACTATGGTAGAATACCAGCAAATCAACACAAACTATGGTTGAATACCAGCAAATCAACACAAACTATGGTAGAATTCCAGCAAAACAACACAAGTTAAAATTTAGAGAAACTTTTTTGGGGAGGTGGGGGAGGGGGGAGGGGGGGTCGTGGCAGCATACGGCAGCGAAACATGGACAGTAACTCAAAGATCCAGGAAGACAAAAGTCATTCGAATCAAAATGTATAGAAAAGTTCTCAAAACACCATGAACCGAAAAAAGGCATTGCGGAGAACTGGTTAATAAATTCCACCATGAACAGAAAAATGAAATACTCTGGATACATCAAAAGACACAACGGCCTTCACAGAACGGTAATGGCAGGTATCACCAAGAAGTCGATGGCGCCAAGAAGTCAAGGAATGCAACGGTCGCGACTCTGGAGCAGACTTGAGTTTTGTCAAGAGTTTCTTTCAGGCGGACTGTGATATGAGCGATGATCTGCTTATGGACATGTTACAAAAGAAAACATGGCTGACTAGGCTCCAGACATGCACGTAAATGTTCAACAAAATAATATCGGAACCTTTTTTAACATATTTCGTATGTAATCCTTTACGCTAATTAAGCTTGCAATTTGCATAATGTTCATATTGTGTTCAGTGTTTATCATTTCTCTGTCATGCTAACTGATATGGACGCTAGACTCCCCTTGCTAACACATTTATGACCATATGAAAATGTGCCAGGCCATGCTGGCAGCTCAGATTAGCACGTTGTGCATTTGTGAACCACGAATAAGCAGATTGTGTGTCGACGTTGTCTTAACGATGAAACCAGATCGTTCTGAAACTATCCTCACAAAGAGATTCAGAATGAGAAGGTATGAAATGATTAGAACTGGGGAGCTTTTTTAACACAGAGAATGTCCTATCTAGCGTCACACAGAGAATGTCCTATCTAGCGTCACACAGAGAATGTCCTATCTAGCGTCAATCTCTGTGTCACCTGATCTACTACCAGCTCTACAGTGGCATGTCACTGGTAAACGTTAGCAATACCTTATCGTGTCATTCCAACCCCAATATTCGACGAATTAATCCATTTACAAACGTTGGAGTCACCTATTTAAGTGCCTTCGTTGACCTCGGAGACAGATAATAGCTCTCGCTTAACATTTGAGTTGAAAATCCTTATCTTGGTATCAGGCTTCATTTCCAATGCAATATATATCCCTCTCGCCTTTTGTATTCTTATTCTAATATTCCAATATGATATGATATATGTGATGCTTCCCATATAAGGAGATGAGCCCATTTCCTGTATCGTAGTGCCCTATAAACCAGTAAGATGTCAACATTATTGATACTCACACACTGAGCGTTATCCCGGTGAATCCCCAGTCCTAATTAAAGAGATCACACCTCTAGTCTTTCCAATTTAATTTGTATTTGCTGGCGGCCATGTGACAGGTGAACTAAGTCATGAACAACAAAAATTCGATCACCTAGTTTCTTCCCCAAAGCCCAGTTAATGCCAATATCAGTTAGTCTAGTCGCCATCTTCATGGATCAGCCAATAGACAGCTTGAAGAGCAAATGGCGAAGGAGACATCTCAGGCTTGTTTTTTTGTTTTTGTTGTTGTCAAAGGACTAACATCATAGGCAGACAGACAGACACATCATAGACAGACATACAGGCACATCATAGACAGACAGGTACATCATAGGCAGACAGACAGGCACATCATAGGCAGACAGACAGGCACATCATAGGCAGACAGACAGGCACATCATAGGCAGACAGACAGGCACATCATAGGCAGACATACAGGCACATCATAGACAGACATACAGGCACATCATAGGCAGACAGACAGGTACATCGCGTATACGCACTTGATGCCTACGATTGAGGTATATCGTGATTTTATACTAACCACATTTCTATACGCAAGCGAAACATGGACAATCTAAAGCATATATGATGGGAAACTCATACTTTTCCAAACGAGTTGACACCGAAGACTGCTCAGGATCTGGTGGCAGGATAGTGTTCAACATGTAGTCCTCAGGATCTGGTGGCAGGATAGTGTGTTTCTTTTGTGTTTTTTTGCGTTCGCCTTATTTATCTATTCCCCAAGGCGTGTGTGCGTTACACTGTGGTTTTTATTTTGCGCCTGTCGGCCCAGTGCATCCGACTTCAGCATGCATTTTATGTAAGGGTCTGCTTCCTCCTGCATTTTCTAAGGGTTTGCTTCCCCGGGGTAACGGCCGGTGCTGTGATGGGGATAGAACCCTTCTGGTTGTTGAACATGTAGTCCTCAGCCAGGCGAAGCTGTCCATACACTGCTGCAGGGTGCACAGATGGACTTGATATGTTCTTCACATACCCGATGAGTGCCTCCCTAAACAAGTGTTGTATTGTGAGGTCAGGACATGTGTTCGTCTAGGAGGGGGGGGGGGGAATTGAAGTCGCCTATTGGAAGCTAGTTTCTTCGAACCGATCAGCCTAGCGCCATAACACAAGTTGACAAGACAACTATTATAAACAATACACGTTCTACGTGAGCTCAGGTCCCAGTACAAGTCCAAGTACACGTTCTACACGAGCTCAGGTCCCAATAGAAGTCCCAGTACAGGTCTCAGTACATGTCCCGGTACAAGTCCCAGTACAAGACCCCGTACAAGTCCCAGTACACGTCCCAGTACAAGTCTCAATACAAGTCCCAGTACAAGTCTCAGTACAGGTCCAGTACAATTCCCAGTTCAAGTCTCAGTACACTAGCAACTTCTGGACACAGGTGTACACATATGGATCGGCCTCGGAGAGCGGAAAAAGGGGAGACGGTGGAATCTACATCGAACACTCCAACTGCGACATAGAAAGGCACTTCATACCAGCAGGAGATACCTGTACCATTTCAAGAGCTGAAGCAAGAGCTGTTCATGCAGCAACTCAGATTCTTATCAGCCAAATCATAACTACAAGAAAAATGGTCACTCTAACAGACTCCAGGAGTGTACTCCAAGCCACCTCAAGCCCCAAACAAGATATAGACTAACATGAAACCAAATACAACATCGGATCGCTGTCCTAAAAAAGCAGATTGAGTTATACAGTTGATTCCTGCCCACTGTGGGATCCCTGGAAACGAGAAAACAGATGAGCTCGCAAAAGCCGGAAGTTGTGGCACGCACTCGGCATCCATAGAGCTATCAAGAAACAACGACACTCGTCAAACGATCCATGAGGACAGAATGGAGAGACCAGCACAAAGGATACAAGCCAGAAAATGACAGCATAGACAAACTAGGTAGAGATGGGCAAACAAAGATCTTCAGACTCAGAACGGGACATTCTAGACTCAAGACCCACTCCACAGAATGGGTCTTAGAGACACCACCACAACCGATTGTGGAGCACCCAAGCAAACACCTGAACATATCCTGCAAGACTGTTATACAGACCAAAGAGAGGCTGTCTGGAACGGGGAAGCGATCAAACTCGAAAAGCTGTGGGGGACAGGCGGAGACCTGGAACCTAGTCTCTATCGTGAGCCTCACCGGGCTAGAAGCATAACATAGTTGATCAAAAAAGAAGAAGAAGAAGAGGAAGAAGAAGAAGAAGAAGACCGTTGCCATAACACATTCTGATAAACAATAAGCGTTTATGGACATGACATGATGGTTGGCATAACATATTCTGACAGGAACTAAGGCTATGACACGACGTATGACAGAGTTGGAGACATTTGTCTGAAATGATTTGTTTCTTCTGTCAAATTCCGATATGTAAATTAGCCTAATCCACTTGAGGCAAATTTCCCAAACGACGTCATCGTCTCGCTCGTCATTTTTCCCAATCGCTTTTTATCCGTTTCAGAATTACAAACTAAAATTAAATAATATACGGAAGACGTGGCAACTATAGACGTCACACATTTGGTTTTTCTGTGCTGTTCGCATTAGCATAATTTATTTTATAGCAAATCTATTCAATGTAGACACGCCAGGTACAGAAGACTGTCTTTGTTCGCCCTGATAGCAGGAATGGCTAGTCCACCTAAACACCCACCACCAACCGAACCTCCTCCGGCTCATTCTTGTGTCTAATTGTTTCCCCGAATTATATTGTCGTTCACATGCTTCAGGTTATTATAGGCAAAGATCTGTGTACTGTTACGTCAGACTAACAACCTATATATATATATGTATACAGAGAGAGAGAAAGAGAGAGAGAGAGAGAGAGAAAGAGTATTATTAAGACTACAATAGGCTTAGAGGGAAAGAAATAGTGAATTATTAGGCTACAATAGGCTTAGAAGGAGAGAGAGAGAGAGAAAGAGAGAATTATTAATTACAATATCCTTAGAGAGAGAGAGAGAGAGAGAGAAAGAGAATGATTAATTACAAAATCCTTAGAGAGAGAGAGAAAGAGAGAGAGTTATTAATTACAATATCCTTTGAGAGAGAGGGGGGGAGAGAGAGAATTATTAATTACAATATCCTTAGAGAGAGAGAGAGAGAGAGAGAGAGAGAATTATTATTTACAATATCCTTAGAGAGAGAGAGAATTATTAATTACAATATCCTTAGAGAGAGAGAGACAGAGAGAGAGTTAATTTTTAACTACAATAGGATTAGAGTGAGAGTAAGAGTGAATTGTTAGCTACAATAGGGTTAAAGGGCTAGAGAGACAGAGACAGCGAGAGAGAATTATTAGACTACAATATGCTTACAAGGAGGGAGAAAGTAAATCATTAGGCTACAAGGCTTAGAGGGAGAGTGGGAGTGAAAGAGAAAATTTCATTATTAGACTACAATTTGCTTTGAGAGACAGACAGCAGTAACTACAATAATGGATGCGCAAAGTAGGTTCAGCGAAAGAGAGAGAGAGAAAGAGAGAGAAGAGAGAGAGAGACTGGATTGGCTACCAAAGTAGGTTCAGAGAAAGAAAGAAAGAGATAGAGAGAGAGAGAGAGAGAGAGAGAGAAGGAGAGAGAGAGACTGGATTGGCTACCAAAGTAGGTTCAGCGAAAGAGAAAGAGAGAGAGAGCGAGAGAGAGAGGATTGGCTACCAAAATAGGTTCAGAGAGAAAGAGAGAGATAGCGAGAGAATAGATAGGCTACCAAAGTAGGTTGAGAGAGAGAGAAAGAGAGAGAAAAAAGACAGAAAAGTGAGAGAGAGAGAAAACGAGAAAGAATGGATAGGCTACCAAAGTAGGTTCAGAGAGAGAGAGAGAGAGTAAAAGAGGTAGAAAGAGATTGGATAGGTTACTAAAGTAGGTTCAGAGAGAGAGAAAGATAGAAAAAGAGAATGGCCAGGCTACCAACGTAGGTTCAGAAACCACTTTTTCTGAGAAATCCGCAGTTTATTATATTTACATCTGCACATGCGAGAGGCGACCCGAAAGTAATGCTTCCTATTTTATTATGATGTCCCACAACGTCAGAAGTGGATTTTGGTATAATGGTAGAAAAGTGTTTGCTTCTTCATGCCAATATCCGTAAAATGTTGTTTCCGCCCGACAGGTGGCAGTGGAGATGCAGTCTGACAAAATGGCGACTGTTATGGAAGTGCGTTATAAACAGAGGTGCGTTATTTAATTCCTCCATGATTGCACCAATATACATTCATCGACGCTTGCTTAACGTTCACGGAGACTTAACAGGGGATGTTAGCACAGTGAGGCGGTGGGTTGTGGGGCTTAACGGCGGCGAAAGCGACATGAAGAACAAGCCACGTTCCGGACGGTCATGTACAGCTGTCACGTCACGCAATGAAGAACGTCTCGAACAGCTCATCCGCACTACGTGGAGGATTACTACCAGGGAACTGTCTGCGTAGTTGGAAATCTGCTTTAATGCGTTTGAAACGCTGGTGGCAATGTTAGAATACCAGAAAGTTTGCGCCAGGTGGGTCCCACGACTGCTCACACGGGACCAGAAAGAACAGAGCATGCAATTTTGTCATGACCTCTTAAACCATTTCAATGATAAAGGTGACAGTTTTCTGGATCACAATGAGTAAGTCAGGGATGCATACTCTCCCCGGAGCGGTGGGGGTGGGGGGGGGGGCAACGTGAGTAAGTCAGGGATGCATACTCTCCAGGGGGAGGGGGACAAACGTCAGTAAGAGTGGGATGCATACTCTCCCCTGGGGGACAAACGTGAGTAAGACAGGGATGCATACTCTCCCCTGGGGGACAAACGTCAGTAAGACAGGGATGCATACTCTCCCCTGGGGGACAAACGTGAGTAAGACAGGGATGCATACTCTCCCCTGGGGAACATACGTGAGTAAGACAGGTATACATACTCTCCCCTTATCATCAATAGTTTTTTCTGAAAACTACATGAAAAACGTAAAATTCTCCAGAGTAAAACAAGCTCGGCGAGAAATCAGCGGGAATTAAATACCAGAACTAAGATATGCAGATGATACAGTTGTCATCTCGAATATCGCTTCGGGACTAGAACGCATGATCCCACCGTTCAACAACACAGCGACGAACCAACTCTATACTGATATCAACAAGATCAAGATAATTAGATAAAGTTATCATAGAGAAACAGGAAGTTACGAACGCCACAAGTTGTTCATATCTCGCCTCGATTATAAGAAATAATGGAGATTGTGAGAAAGAAGCAGAAGAAGAATGGGCGTGGCATTGGATAGGTTAACTTATATGATAGACATGGCAGAACAACATGTCAGGACAACATGTGGAGGCGAGACGTGGACAACCACACAAACACTGAGGAAGATTGAATACATGGAGCTAAATTGCTACAGAAAAATGCTTAAAATACTATGGATAGCCAGAAATCAAAACAAAGAAATACAAAAGGTACTTAATATTGAACCAAATTGGTTAGTAAACAATATTACGTCTGTGAAACTAAAATACTTTTGGCCACATCAAACGCCAATTTGGTCTAGATAAAAACCAGACTGGAGGTACCTGGCAAGCGATGCAGAGGCAGACCGAGGTCAAGGTGGCCACGTGACATTAATGAGGTTCTGAAGGTGACGCTGGCAGGGGCGGGAGAGCTGTCAGGGGTCTAACAGATCAACAGTTGAAGCAATGTTCTACAAAGGAAGTGCTACATGATGATGATGAAGCGGTCTAAGATTCGACTATTTCTGTGTCGTCAGATTTGTGTTGTTTGTTTAAGATTTACACGAAACACTTTTCATTTGTAAAGCATATCAGATTTACACATTCATAGAAAGAGATTGGGACAGTTAAATGTTTCCTTTTGAATGTCGGCGAAGTGTGGAATTTCTGATTGCATATCAGGAGGCAGGGGTGTTGTGGGAAGAGACACAGGGGCGTGGTGGGAGGAGACGCTACGTGCAAATATTGAAATCCAGAATGGCTGTCCCCGGACACAAATTGAAGCATTGAACTAGCTGATCCCACACAGGAAGCTGGTCACTCACATAGCTGAACTAGCTGATCCCACACAGGAAGCTGCTCACTCACATCGCTGAACTTGCTGATCCAACAGAGGAAGCTGCTCACTCACATCGCTGAACTGGCTGATCCCACAGAGGAAGCTGCTCACTCACATCGCTGAACTGGCTGACCCCACACAGGAAGCTGCTCTACTCAGCTGACATATGCCACATTGTTGTCCCTAGGTTTGCCAACAAATCGGTCCGCAGCGAAGTAGATGGTGAATATCCCGGCAATAACCATACGTTGGTACTGTCAAGATAGGGGGCTTAACGATTACCAATCTTCGTTTTGCAGATGATATCAACGGGTTGGCGGGCTTAGAAACAGAACTCCATGAATGGGTCAGATGATTCGATGAAACAGCTCTTGACTATGGTATGGAGATAAACGCTGGAAAGACACAATTAATGACCAACAAAGCCGAGGGCTTCAACAGCAGGATAAAAACTAATGGTCAGGAACTCGAAGTTTTCGACCGTTTTAAATATCTAGGGTCAATTGTCAGTGATGAAGGATCAAAATGTGAAGTGTTGGCCAGAATAGCACAGACAATAGCGGCGCTCGCACGGCTTAACAAAATCTGGCAAGATAAACAGTTAGCACTATGCACGAAAATCAGATTAATGCGTATATTGATCCTGTCAATATTCCTGTGTGCTTGTGAGACATGGACAATTACAGCTGACCTGCAGCGGAGGCTACAGGCCTTGGAGATGAGATGATTCCGAAGATTTCTAAACGTCACGTACAAAGATCGAGGAAAATACGAGAAAGAATTACAACTACAATAAAGCCTTTTAAAAACCTCTTGGCAACTGTCAAAAGACGGAAACTCGCTTGGTACGGTCACATATCGAGATCAAATGATCTTGCAAATACGATCCTGCACGGAAAGGTGGAAGAGGCCATCACAAAAAGGGGTGGGAGGACAACATAAAGGAATGAACCAATTTCCGACCAGAAGAGGCACAGCGAGCGACCGCTGACAGAGAAGGATGGTGTGGGGTTGTGAGGATGTCTTCATGTGTTCCCCAACGATTTCACTGGTTACGAAATGACCTGACCTCATCTGAACCATACTGCAAGAAGCAAATACCAGCTCTGGTTAGTAGAATATGTAAACTACAACCCAAACTACTACAGGTACAGTGTACAGACTACAGTCAGTACAACGCATAAACTATAGCTGGTACAATGTACAAACTACATCCGGCAAGATACCCAACAAACAAAAAGTTCAACTATTGTTGGTCCCAACTATTATTACGATGCGTTTTCCTTTTGATAGAGGTCCTCCGGAAGTATAAATAGAGATGAGGAATCAAGGCCGCTTGCCCCTGTAGACAGAGCCACCTGACCAGCATTGTAGGCCCTGTGCTACGCAGATCACTCGCACACTCGCAACAATCGAAATGTAAGCAGACAACGAAAACAAAAATGGAAACCTTAAAACTAATGTTTACCAAAAACATTCCGTGATGCGAGGTCCAGTCAACGGAGACAGTTGGACATTACTAAGCTTGAACAACACCAATATTTCATCATATCAAAGATATCTCATCTGTAAACTGTATACATCATGAATTCATTAATTATTTATCGTTAATCGACACAAATGTTTGCGAGATTTCTTTGTTGAGAATAATTATTGTTTGATATTTAGCCTGAAGCCAATGGTCATCAGGATGTCAAGTTTCCATGCACAGGAGTGAAAGGCAGTTCAGTCGTTACTGTCTTTTTGTGCTGCGAAACTGATTCTACATTAAGTTTCAGCTTTGAAAATGAATATCCTTCTGTACAGTTGGTCACATCATGAACACGAGTCCATGATACAGCATTGAGCACACAGAAGCCAGCTGGCTGCTTCAATTCGGGTCAGCGAATCACAATTTACCAAGACCCTATTCTAACTCCAAGTGACGGCGCTGGAAACGGACTACCTTCGTGCAGACTGTCTGACAGGAGAGAAAGGCAAACCCCAAAAGTGGCAACTGAAATGGGAAGTATCGGGAGCTACAAAACAATGTTCCAAGTCCATTTCAGGACGAACGCAGACGAAATAAAAATAGAATAGGAAGAATAAGAATGAGGAAAAGAGGAGGAAAAGACGAAGAAGAAGATGAAGAAGAAGCCGTGTCACATAGCTGTGTGCTGACCTTCAGTGGATCGTTGTTGTGTGAATCATGGTTGCTCCGTAAGGAAAGTGTATGTTTTTCTTCCCTGGAGCCACATCAGTCTGGTATAAATAATTCGTTCCATCAATTTTCCTCAGCTAAGTGAACTAATAGGTTTATAAACATTCAGATTTGTTAAGTCTTTATCTTTCCTCCGGATTAGCATCAGTAATGGCTTCCTTCCATGCCTGAGGTACAATCCTCTCTTCTAACTGACAAGAGCTTCATTTTTTATTTTTCCCCCGTCTTTTCCTTGCGTTTTCTTTTTGTCTACTAGTCTTAGTGCAGGTACCATTTTATCCATTATTTAATTAGCTCTCACGTGCTCTTCTGGTGCAATCAAGGATCATTTGTTCACCATCAATGGCTTTCTTTTTGTATGTTACAACTATAATGTCTTTTGAACTAGCAGAGTGTTTTATAAGTACAGTAGCAGAGTGTTTTATAAGTACAGTAGCAGAGTGTTTTATAAGTACAGAAGCAGAGTGTTTTATAAGTACAGTAGCAGAGTGTTTTATAAGTACAGTAGCAGAGTGTTTTATAAGTACAGTAGCAGAGTGTTTTATAAGTACAGTAGCAGAGTGTTTTATAAGTACAATAGCAGAGTGTTTTATAAGTACAGTAGCAGAGTGTCTTATAAGTACGGTAGCAGAGTGTTTTATATTAATGAGTCGTCATCATGTTTACATTTTCATTTAATGAATGTTCATACAAGACACTTCGCTGTTCAGGGCTCTAACAAGTTTGACTAATGTTCATATAAGGCACTTCAATGTTCAGGGCTCTAACAAGTTTGATAAATGTTCATATAAGACACTTGAATGTTCAGGGCTCTAACAAGTTTGATGAATATTCATAAAAGACACTTCAATGTTCAGGGCTCTAAAAGGTTTGATGAATGTTCATATAAGGCACTTTAATGTTCAGGGCTCTAACAAGTTTGATAAATGTTCATATAAGACACTTGAATGTTCAGGGCTCTAACAAGTTTAATAAGTGTTCATATAAGACACTTCAATGTTCAGGACTCTAGCGAGCTTGATGAATGTTCATATAAGACACGTCAATGTTCAGGGCTCTAACAAGTTTGACTAATTTTCATATGACACTTCAATGTTCAGGGCTCTAACAAGTTTGATGAATGCTCCTATTAGACACTTCGATGTTCAGGGCTCTAACAAGTTTGATGAATGTTCATATACGACACTTCAATGTGTAGGGCTCTAACAAGTTTGATGTATGCTCATTTAAGACACTACGATGTTCAGGGCTTGAACAGGTTTGATAAATGTTCATATAAGACACTTTAATGTTCAGGGCTCTAACAAGTTTAATGAATGTTCATATAAGACACTTCAATGTTTAGGGATCTAACAAGTTTGATGAATGTTCATTTAAGACACTTCAATATTCAGGGCTCTAACAAAGTTTGATGATTGTTCATATAAGACAAATCAATGTTCAAGGCACTAACAAGTTTGACTAATGTTCATATAAGACACTTGAATGTTCAGGGCTCTAACAAGTTTGATGAATGTTCATATAAGACACTTCAATGTTCAGGGATCTAACAAGTTTGATGAATGTTCATATAAGACACTTCAATGTTGAGGGCTCTTACAAGTTTGATGAATGCTCCTATAAGACACTTCAATGTTCAGGGCTCTGACAAATGTGATGTATGCTCATATAGGACACTTCAATGTTCAGGGCTCTAACAAGTTTGATGAATCTTCATATAAGACACTTCGATATTCAGGGCTCTAACAAGTTTGATGAATGCTCATTTAAGACACTTCGATGTTCAGGGCTCTAACAAGTTTCATGAATGTTCATATAAGACACATGAATGTTCAGGGCTCTAACAAGTTTGACCAATGTTCATATAAGACACTTCAATGTTCAATGATCTAACAGGTTTCATGAATGTTTATATAAGAAACTTCAATGTTCAGGGTTCTAACAAGTTTGATGAATGTTCATATAAGACACTTCAATGTTCAGGGCTCTAACAAGTTTGATGTATGTTCATATAAGACACTTCAAAGTTCAGGGCTCTAACAAGTTTCATGATTGTTCATATAAGACACTTCAATGTTTAGGGCTCTAACAAGTTTGATGAATGTTCATATAAGACACTTCAATGTTCAGGGCTCTGAAAAGTTTGATGTATGCTCAAATAAGACACTTCAATGTTCAGGGCTCTAACAAGTTTAATGAATGTTCATATAATACACTTCAATGTTCAGGGTTCTAACACGTTTGATGTATGCTCCTATAAGACACTTCGATGTTCAGGGCTCTAACAAGTTCGATGAATTTTCATATAAGACACTTCAATGTTTAGGGCTCTAACAAGTTTGATGAATGCTCCTATAAGACACTTCAATGTTCAGGGCTCTAACAAGCTTGATGAATGTTCATATAAGACACTTCAATTTTCAGGGCTCTAACAAGTTTGATGAATGCTCCTATAAGACACTTCAATGTTCAGGGCTCAGACAAATGTGATGTATGCTCATATAAGATACTTAAATGTTCAGGGCTCTAACAAGTTTGATGAATCTTCATATAAGAAACTTCGATATTCAGGGCTCTGACAAGTTTGATGTATGCTCAAATAATACACTTTAATGTTCAGGGCTCTAACAAGCTTGATGAATGTTCATATAAGACACTTCAATGTTCAGGGCTATAACAAGTTTGATGAATACTCATATAAGACACTTCGATATTCAGGGCTCTAACAAGTTTAAAGAATGCTCCGATAAGACACTTCAATGTTCAGGGCTCTAACAAGTTTGATGAATGTTCAAATAAGACACTTCAATTTTCAGGGCTCTAATAGGTTTGAAGAATGTTCATATAGGACACTTCAATGCTCGCATAATATACTACAATGTTCAGGGCTCTTCACTCCAGTAAGAATTGTCATTCTTCACTCAAGGATTGTCATTCTTCACTCAAGTATTGTTATTCTTCACTTAAGGATTGTCATTCTTCACTCAATGATTGTCATTCTTCCCTCAATGATTGTCATTCTTCACTCAAGGATTGTCATTCTTCACTCAGGGATTGTCATTCTTCACTCAAGGATTGTCATTCTTCACCCCAGTAATTATTGTCAATCTTGCCTCTTTGGGAATCAGGTCAACATTATAATGGCTGTCAACCTTTGAACATTATAATGGCTGTCAACTATTGAACATTATAATGGCTGTCAACCTTTGAACATTATAATGGCTGTCAACCATTGAACATTATAATGGCTGTCAACTATTGAACATTATAATGGCTGTCAACTATTGAACATTATAATGGTTGTCAACTATTGAACATTATAATTGCTGTCAACTATTGAACATTATAATTGCTGTCAACTATTGTTTTCATCTCCTATTCAGAGTGTCCTTGGTCTCGATAAGTCTGCCGGTCAGTATTGCTTATCTGTCCCTGGTGATCATTTGTAGTTCTAACGGGGAGGTCATTTTAGTATATGTGGATCGCACTCCGTATTTATCTCCAACGCTTCTGGCAAATGAACTGTTATTTGATCCATCACTCGGTTAACCAATTGATATTCCATGAGCAGAAGCCAGGGTTTGGAGTCGATGTCCTGGGCCCTCTTGTGAAGTAGAAACTGGGTTCGTTATCTGACCTATTTGTTGGCTGGTGAGTTGTATCTATTTCCCAGTCAGCCACTGTATCTCATCTGTTACCATTACCTCGATATCCCTGTTTTGCTGAGTGGCTATTGAAGCCTCAAACAAATGTGCATTAAGAGCTCTTTATTCTCAAGCTAGAAAATGATATAGCCTTGATTGATGGACCATGCAGTCTGTAGTTGCTGATATTAGTTTACATTACTATGATCTCTACACCAGTGGGTTTCAACCTTTCCTCGACGACCGCACATTCTCTCCTCCCTCGAGTCATGTATGGTATCCTTCCATTGCACTTTGGTTGGGCTAGCTTCTGAAGGCGCACAAACCCTAGCATAGGTACATACAGATGCACACATGCATCCAAGCACTGGTTTATGCGTCCTGATATCGCCCAATTGACTACGGTCTAGGGTGGAAAATGGCGGGCCTCCGCCAGTAGAAACTAGTGAGGCAAACATCTAATCAAAACACACACAAAAATTCTGCGGCATCCCTAGCCAATTTTCCTTTAAATCTATTTCCCAAAAGCACTAGTGTCAATAAAATATAGATAACAATGTATGATTGCACAAGTGAAGTGCACTAGTTCTAGGACTGATTAGCGCTACAAATAGACAAGGAAGGTACACATGAAAAAAAGATAATATACAAGACTGTAATATACAACAAATTTAGATTACATGAAATCATTGAAACAACCTGCAGAGTGCTACTTTTTAATTAAATATTTCAACTTGATGCCGTTCGCCGGTCTTTTTAATATTAGCTGTAAAATCGGTCAAACATGCTCTCAATTCCTTCTCTCGTCATCATTGGCTCTTTCCGTCTTGTCAGATGATAGTAATTGTGCTTGGCTCTTTCCGTCTTGTCAGATGATTGTAATTGTGCTTGGCTCTTTCCGTCTTGTCAGATGATAGTAATTGTGCTTGGCTCTTTCCGTCTTGTCAGATGATAGTAATTGTGCTTGGCTCTTTCCGTATTGTCAGATGATAGTAATTGTGCTTGGCTCTTTCCGTCTTGTCAGATGATAGTAATTGTGCTTGGCTCTTTCCGTCTTGTCAGATGATAGTAATTGTGCTTGGCTCTTTCCGTCTTGTCAGATGATAGTAATTGTGCTTGGCTCTTTCCGTCTTGTCAGATGATAGTAATTGTGCTTGGCTCTTTCCGTCTTGTCAGACGATAGTAATTGTGCTTTGAAAAAAAAGGCATGCAACTACAGTCCATGACGATAACGAATGTGACTCGTAAGATCAATCCGGGCAGAGAAACGTCGTCCACAGTGTATACCAGGAAAGCCAGTACCGTTTGTGGCATCGCATGATGTGGCGTGTCGTCTCAAACGCTATCTTGAGCCTATCCGCAAGCAGTATCTCATTTGTCAGTATTCCATGCTTAATCCTGCCCCTCCATGTAACACGATCCATGACGCCCTGTGCCCATGATTCCAAATCGATGCCCGCATCATTCAAATCCCGCTTGCAAACATCCTTGTACCGAAATAGTGTCCGGTCCCGAGACCTTTTCCCCAACTGTAATTCCCCATAGTGAAGATATTTTGGTATTCTGCCCTCCTTCGAATGTGTCCCAGTCATCGGATCCTAAG
This sequence comes from Ariolimax columbianus, assembly GCA_036924085.1. Lineage (NCBI taxonomy): Eukaryota > Metazoa > Mollusca > Gastropoda > Stylommatophora > Arionidae > Ariolimax > Ariolimax columbianus. Next base: position 176,032,603 of record JAVGWX010000001.1, read on the forward strand.
AAGAAAAAGCATGGAAAAGATAGTGACAGTGCCTGTTCTCTCCAACAACTCTGCATTGGTTATCTTGTCTTGCCACCCAACCCCCAGGATTCTGTGCAGGCACCTCATGTGATAGCTGTTTAGCCGCCTCTCCTGGTGCATGTAGGTAGACCATGTCTCACTGTCATTAAGAAGGTTGCTAAGGACACATACCTGGTAAACAAGTTTTTTTGTGTTTTAGCAGTGAGCTTTTTGTTCTCCCAGACCCTTTTTTGTTAATCTGCTCATTGTTGTTGCTGCCTTTCCTATCCTGATATTGATCTCTTGGTCCAGGGATAGTTTATTATTGACTGAGGATCCCAAGTATGTAAAATGATCTACTACATCAAGAGTCTCGTCATCAATGGAGATTACTGGTGGGTTATTTACACCCTGGGCCATAACTTGTGTTTTCGGTTTGCTGATTGTTAACCTGAACTCACAGCAGACATCCAAAAATGTAGATAGTAAGCTTTGCAGTTCCTCCTCTGAGTGAGTCGTAATTGCGGTATCATCCACAAAGAGCAGTTCTCCCATCAGCACCCTGCTTATTTTGGTCTTGGCGTTCAGCCTTTGGGAATTGAATAGGCCACCATCTGTGCGAGAGTGAATGAAGATACCACCTTCCTGGCCACGAAATGCATGCCTCGAGAGAAGTGAGAAATATATTCCAAAGAGGGTTGGAGCAACTACACAGCCTTGTTTTACTCCGCATTGATTGCAAACTCCTCTGAGGACGCACCGTCAAAGTTGATAGTGCCTTTCATGTCAGTGTGCAACGTCTCGATAATGCTCAGAAAATCGGTGGACAACCAATCCACCCGAGCGCTTTGAACAGACCCTCACGACTGACTAAGTCAAATGCCTTCGTGAGATCTATGAAGGCAATATACAATGGTTACTTTTGTTTTCAATATTTCTCTAATATGTCGTAACGAGAATATCATATCCGTGATAGACCTATTCCCACGAAAACCACACTGTGACTGGGTAAACCTGATTCCCTAGGACCTGGAGTCTGCGCAGAACAATTCTGGCAAGTATCTTTCCATCGGTACACAGAAGCGACATTGCTCTGTAGTTGTTGCAGTCACTCCGGTCGCCCTTGTTCTTGTAGAAAGTTACAATGCTCGAATCTTTGAAATCCTGAGGGATCTTTACCGTCTTTATTTAAGATGTAATTTCGGTCAAACATTCTTTCCCCTCCCCCCCCCCCCCCCTCCTATATTAGATGTAAGATTATGGAGCGTGTAGCCTAGTCGAGAGTGAGCTGGCTTGCTAAGACTGGGATTACATCGCGCCAGGGTTCGAAATCATGGACGGACAGAAACAAATTCGGCCGTGGTTCGTTGTTGGTGCGCCCGCTCCTCCAGTCGACCCAGCTGTAAATGGGTACCTGCCGTATGAGTTGGGGAAGGTGTAAACAGCAAGGAAGGGAACTGGCCACCCCAGGATGTTGAGTCTTCGAGTTTGGTCAGTAGCGCTTCACCTTCCTTCTGTTCTTTGACTCAACAATACAGGGAAGACGGACAACCTGTAGCATAAGATGCACCCCTTGGAGGTGTGAGACCCGGCATCAAAGTGATGAATGACCACGGACCAAGTGATGAATGATCACGGACCAAGTGGTGAATGACCAAAGACCAAGTGATGAATGACCAAGGACCAAGTGATGAATGACCACGGACCAAGTGATGAATGACCAAGGACCAAGTGGTGAATGATCAAGGACCAAGTGGTGAATGACCAAGGACCAAGTGATGAATGACCAAGGACCAAGTGATGAATGACCAAGGACCAAGTGATGAATGACCACGGACCAAGTGATGAATGACCAAGGACCAAGTGATAAATGACCACGGACCAAGTGATGAATGACCACGGACCAAGTGATGAATGACCAAGGACCAAGTGGTGAATGACCACGGACCAAGTGATGAATGACCAAGGACCAAGTGGTGAATGACCAAGGACCAAGTGATGAATGACCACGGACCAAGTGATGAATGACCAAGGACCAAGTGATGAATGACCACCGGCCAAAAGATGTATGGCAAAGATACGGAAGCATATAGCATGGATCACTAGGTGTCTGATAAGGACCAGACGCTGTACACAACGAATCGCAGGTTTGTGTACGAAGTGTGTGACATGGACCCCGAAGTGTGAGACAGGGACCACGAAGTGTGTGACATGGGCCACGAAGTGTGTGACATGGACCACGATGTCAATGCCATGGACCACAGAATATATGACAAGGACCAATAAGTGTGTCACTTGACCACGATGGTTTTAACATAGAACGTGTTTGTGACAGGGTCCACCACTAGGTCTGTGACAGGGTCCACCACTAGGTCTGTGACAGGGTCCATCACTAGGTCTGTGATGTGAACCACGAGGTGTGTGACATGGACCACTAACCATCACTATGTCTGTGACAGGGACCACCACTAGGTCTGTGACAGGGCCACTAGGGTTGTGACAGGGACCACTAGGTATGTAATGTGGACCACGAGGTATGTGAGATGGACCACGAGGTATGTTACATGGACCACGAGGTATGCGCCATAGACCACGAGGTGTGCCGCAAGTATGGGAATCGCTGGACCAAAGAAATCCCGAGCATTAAACGTGCATTATGACGTCATAGTTCTCAGGTGTCACTAGTGGGAAACAATAGCGTTTCATTACTCCAGACAAAATTGCAGTATCGATTAATCGTCTGTTTGGCACATTTCCACGTTCAATTCGTCACCCATTTATGGACCGGTGACGTGAATATAGTATGTGATCGCCTGGTCTTAGATTCACCTAGCAATAGTTGTTATAGACAGCAGAATATCCACGAAAATCTTCACAAAATCAAGTATTTACCTGCATTCAGAAAATATATAACGAACAACAGAAAAGAATGTCGGCCCGGAATACGAACACTGGACCTCCATGTGACAGACGCGCCTTGTCACAAGAGAGAAATAAGTTTTAGATACTGTCACGAACAAACATTCTTTGTTTAGGACTCGATGCTTCGGGGTTTCCAAATAATCCTTTCTCTCCCTAGATTTGACACAGAAATGATTACAAATTTGCAAATACCCCACTGGAGCATACGGCCAAAGTAGGGTGTCAGCTTTCTCGTTAGGTTTGTCAACGTCAGCGTCCAAGGTTTGAGAGTTAGGCAACGCCCACATCGTGAAAATATAGCCCGTCTTTTCACTGAACATTCACTATCTATTTCTCCTGTACCGACTACTCATCCCCCAAATACAGTTTTTGTATTCAATTGTGTGTATGTGTGTGTGTTTATGTAAGTGTATGTCAGTACGTGTGTGTGTGAATGTGTCGATGTATGAATGTGTGCGTGCGTGTGTGTGTGATTGATTGTTTTTGTGAGTGTGTGTGAAAGATAGAGTGAGTGTACGCGCGCGCTACCCAATCCTCGTACACTATAACTGACAGGGTCTACTCTCAGAGTCAGTGCAGTTTCTGTGCGGGTCATGGTACGGTTAAAATGATATATGCAGTACTCTAACCACAAACCGGATGTCGGGGACAGAATTGTGACCTGTACACAGTTTGTGCTGACCTGACATTGACCATTGACACCGCCAATGGGGAAACGCTATCAAATCATGGCCAAGTTTGTATGTCCCGTCAGATTCACTGCGGTTGTCTCCCATTTGAATGACATCTCGAGTAATGCACGAAGCAGAATTGTATGTTGCTTTTCCAGTGACCAATGCTGGCACTGACACTCTTTAGTTTAGTCTTTGCAGCAACGTTCTTTGAAGCTGTACGAAGCGTTGCTAATGACATGTATATCCGGTAGAAGACAGAATGTCGGTTGTTTAATCCGAGGCGCCGGAAGTCTTATACCAAGATGGCTGGCTGACTGCCGAGATCGACCTAAAGAGTTCTTAATTCTCTTCTGCGGTGAAATATGGGTATAAGTGGAAGCCGAGGATTATGTGGTAATGTGAACAACGTACAAACAAAGTTACGGCGAGAATTATATTGTTGTATTACACAAATCTTTGTTGTCTATACGTGGCTATGATGTTCCAAGGTAGGTCCGTCATCTACGATTGTCTCGATACAAAGATATCTGATCTTCTTCGCTCCTTTCTTCTAAACCCTTGGTAATCGAGTTATCCACTCTTGTACCTGAGGTTTTTTTTCTTCTTGAGCTTTCTATAAAACTAATACGGCTACTTCTCCTGATGGCCTTATTGAACGTATGGATATTATGTGTTGGAGAGTCTTATCGCCTAGAGGAACTAGACCGCACTGTCACTTTCCTCTTACGACATGCTCTCAGTGTGTCAGTGGACCTATTTCTGTCTCAATCACATAGAAACCATCGGTCAGACAACTGATCTTGTGACAGTTCATGAACTTAGTGTGAATTCTTGACATATCCAAATATTGAACATTTGAGGCAAACCTGCCAGAGGTATACAACGCAATAAGTCGGATAATAACACCTAGAGATTTGGACGGGAGGTGGAGAAAGGGGGGGGGGTAACCTGTCGTTGCACCAGCACGGCAAGAGACAAGAGACAGACACATTTATTGGAGGTCCCGTACAGCCGACCAGCTATGTTAAGCTGGCATATGATCTAAACTGAGGACGTAGCTCTCAGTTGTATCTCCAGTAACGTCATCACTGTGTAACCTGTCTGTAAGTATCCGTTTATAATCATTGTTAATATTTTTTTATCTGACTAAGCGTTAGCCTATTGTCATGCATGTTTCTTCTTGCTGCACGATTGACTGCAGCCAGCATTTGCCCAGCTGGATTCCCCAGAACATAGCGCCGCAACTGATCTCTCCATCTATTCCTATTCTATACCGCCCTCCGAGTTCCCTCTACTAGACCCCGACTGAACTGGCTTTCTCTTCCACCGTTCTTAGCAAGGTGTTCCTTGGCATCCTCACTCTTCTCTATCCCTGTGGGTTCCAATGCAACGCATGTCTGGTTGCGCTGCCTGTCTTCCTCCTGAGAGCGTGTTCTATTTTCCCCTTTTTCTATCCCCCATTTCTTGCTGTGTATTGGTTGTTGCCGTGTTCTTTCCCACAACCCTCTGTTTGTTATTACCTCTGGTCCTCTAATGCGAAGTATGCCAAGAAGATATTTGTTGATGAAGGTCCACAGTCAAGATGTGACATTCTTAGTTTCATTCCCTGTTTCAGAATCGTCTTTACATTCGTGTTCAATAACTGAGTTGTACTTATCTAAGTGTATCTATCGAGACTTCCGCTAATTTATATACTGGACAAGCAAACCCGACATGGTAAACACACCCCGCCCCCTCGACCAAGCGTTAACATCTTACTTTGTTGTTGCGTTAGCCAAACTCAGCACGTCCTCACAAGTTTCTGAACATTAATCTTTAAAGGGTCGTTTTGTCTTTTTGTTTCGTATTTCCTTTGTTTTGTTGACGCTAATGTGAGATCCTACCTTCGCTGGTCCAGGTGTTGGTCTGTCTATCCTTACTGTTACTGTATGCCTTACTGATTATGTGACGGAATACATTTATCGTCTGCTAAATAGAAGTCTTCCAGGTTAGGTTCTTATCAAATGCCCATTGTGTTCCTGTTTTCCGTCCTTTCTTTGTTTGCCGCATAAACCAGTCAATAACGACGGGAGAGATGTGTTGGAGATAGTAGACATCCCGACCTGACTCTCGTTTGTTGGAGATAGTAGACATCCTTGTCTGACTCTCGTTTGTTGGAGAGAGTAGACATCCCGACCTGACTCTCGTTTGTTGGAGATAGTAGACATCCTTGTCTGACTCTCGTTTGATTTGTAAATTGGTCTGACACTTTTGTCTTATGAACTATTGTACATACATTCTTTATGTATATCTTACATTTTTCTTATACATTTGTTTGGTATTCCATAGTATTTTTTAAAGCACTATCCACCCATTACTTACAAAAACCTCTTCAACATCCACGAAGATCATATACAGACATGTCTGCTACTCCCTTGATTGCTCTGTGATCATTCTGAGAGTTACAACCTGTGCAAGATCGGCATGCTCCATTGCATGCCTTTTCAGACATGATCCCATGATCACATGATCCCATGATCATGATCCCATGATCACATGATCCCATGATCATGATCCCATGATGATACCATGATTCCATGATCGCATGATACCATGATCCCATGATCACATGATCCTTGGCTTCAGTACGGCAAGTACGCCGTATACGAGGAAGCCAACAATATTATGCATACGTTTCGGTCGTTTGCAATGCTGTACCACTGGGACCTAGGACTTAGTCAGTTCATCCCACCTCATTCGTGGGTGTATGTAGTCATACGGTCACCAAAACTATGTTCTACATGCCCTCTTGTTGTCTCTTTGTCTCTCAGTTTTTCATCTAAAGCATCTTTTATACGATAAAGAATTCTCCTCTTCATGACCGTTCTATTCAACTGCCAGGTGTATCATTCCCTGCAAGCTATTGCAGAACGCGATGTATCCATTCTGTAACAATATAATTCGATGTCCCTCTTTACATCTTTTTAATATGGCCTCTTATTCCCATACTTTCCTATAACCTGGTGTACCATGCCTGGCATGTTTTCTATGGGCAGTCCATTTGAACCTACGGCTTTCAAATTCGTCAATAGTTTGAGTGCTTGCATGATGTCTTGTTTTGTTGGTGGATTTATATTTACAGCTAGAGATGTCCTTTGATGTTTCTATGTGTTTGGGATATTGGTAGATTTATGTTTAAGATTTCTTTACAATGTTCCGTCCATCTGTATTACTTGTTCTCTTAGCTACAGATGCAGTGTCATTGTTTGTCTGTCACTGTTTTGTTGTGATCCTGCTCTTTCCTTGATAGTATTCTAGATAAATTATAGTGTGTTATGTCTGCCTGTTTTTGTGGTATTTTCAGACTTCTCAGTCATTTGATCTATGTACCGTCTCTTATCCTGTCTGGCCCTCTGTTTCACTTTGTTGTTTACAGTTGCTCAGAAAATAATGTGCATGATCGTGTCTTTTCTTCTTTTTCTTAATATGTACTGAATTCTATTTCATAGTTCTTCACTCTTCTATAAGATTGTATGTGCTTTCTATGAGCCATTCCATATCATGTTTACTTCTCTTTCCAAGAACCTCTTCACGCGCATAACCAATTGTTTCCTCAAGCGTGTACCGGTGGCGGTCTATGGTTTCGTCTGTGAGGTTACCAAAGGTATCACATCAATTCTTCAGATTTTGTTGGAATTTAGCCTTTGAATATTTATTTAATAGGTTTTATGTGTTGTTTCTGGGGTTTGTTTTAACTTATATGTCTTTGAAAGGCCTCAATTTTATTTTCACAGTCGCTAAGAGCAGGTGGTGGTCTGTAATTCAATCTTTTTGTTTTCGGTGTGCACGTCTGGTGCACATTACATGTCCTTCTGAGCCCGTCCAGTGCACATTAAATGACCTGGTGTGCAAGTCCACCGAACATTAAATGACCGTGTGATCCATCCAGTGCACATTTAATAACCTTGTATCCATCTGGTGCACATTAAATGATCTTGTGTGTCCATCTGGTGCACATTAAATGACCTTGTGTGCCCATTTTGTGCACATTAAATGACCGTGTATGCCCATCTGGTGCACATTAAATGACATTGTGTGCCTATCTGGTGCACATTAAATGACATTGCGTGCCCATCTGGTGTAGATTAAATGACCTTGTGTGCCCATCTGGTGCACATCAAATGACCGTGTGTGCCCATCTGGTGCACATCAAATGACCTTGTGTGCCAAACTGGTGCTCATTAAATGACCGTGTGTGTCTATCTGGTGCACATTAAATGACCTTGTGTGCAAGTCCAGTGCATATTAAATGACCTTGTGTGCCCATCCAGTGCACATTAAATGACTTTGTGTGACCGTCCAGTTAACATTAAATGACCTTGTGTTCATTCCAGTGCACATTTAATAACCTTGTATCCATCTGGTGCACATTAAATGACATTGTGTGCCCATTTTGTGCACATTAAATGACCTTGTATGCCCATCTGGTGCACATTAAATGACCTTGTGTGCCCATCTGGTGCACATCAAATGACCTTGCGTGCCCATCTGGTACACATTAAATGACCTTGTGTGCCCATATGGTGCACATTAAATGACCTTGTGTGCCCATCTGGTGCACATTAAATGACCTTGTGTGCCCATCTGGTGCACATTAAATGACCCTGTGTGCCCATCTGGTGCACATTAAATGACCATGTGTGCTCATTTGGTGCACATTATATGACCTTGTGTGCCAGTCCAGTGCACATTAAATGACCTTGTGTGCCCATCTGGTCACATTAAATGACATTGTGTGTCCATCTGGTGCACTTTAAATGACCTTATGTGTCCATCTGGTGCACATTAAAGGACCTTGTGTGCCAGTCCAGTGCACATTAAATGACCTTGTGTGTAGGTCTTTGTGAGACTGTGTTGGTTGGAGCGTAGCACTGCATGACTGTGTTTGTTTGGGTATAGCCCTATATGACTGTGCTTGTTGAGGTGTAGCCCTGTATGATTGTGTTTGTTTGGGTGTAGCCCTGTATGATTGTGTTTGTTTGGGTGTAGCCCTGTATGATTGTGCTTGTTTGGGTGTAGCCCTGTATGATTGTGTTTGTTTGGGTGTAGCCCTGTATGATTGTGCTTGTTTGGGTGTAGCCCTGTATGATTGTGCTTGTTTGGGTGTAGCCCTGTATGATTGTGCTTGTTTGGGTGTAGCCCTGTATGATTGTGCTTGTTTGGGTGTAGCCCTGTATAACTGTGCTTGTTGAGGTGTAGCCCTGTATGATTGTGTTTGTTTGGGTATAGTCCTATATGACTGTGCTTGTTGAGGTGTAGCCCTGTATGATTGTGTTTGTTTGGGTATAGCCCTATATGACTGTGCTTGTTGAGGTGTAGCCCTGTATGACTATGTTTGCTGGAGCGTGTGTAACAGTTCCCTGTGGAGCATGGATATTTAAAACAGAAGAAATGGGGGCTGGCTATTATATTATCTGCGAGTCAACAATAGCCGGAGTAATAGTTAGCGAGGCCAGGTCCACCAAACTGTCAATACAACGGGTGTGTCGACACTAAGTCGGCAGGAAGGTGAGAGGCTGATATTTAATGTAAATGGAAACGTGTCTGGATTAGAGATTAGACCTATCCAATCCTAGTATGGGACTGGTACCAGACGTAGTGGAGGGGGTAGATAGATTGACAAGTAGTCGCACGTCAGGCTGTCACATTGGGTTGACAGTGATATGTACAAGAATCTAGAAGAGGTCAAATGAGATTGATGACTAACCAGCCAGCTAATCATTCGACAGCCATTTTGAGTTTCCAGATTTTTAAAATGGGGTCTATAAAAGAGGATATAGATAAGGGATTCGATATTCGGGAAATATGGCTTTTACGAGGTGGTTAACCCATCATACACTGAGAGTTTTAGAGCGTTTACGAGGTGGTTAGCCCATCATACACTGAGATTTTTAGAGCGTTTACGGGGTGGTTAGCCCATCATACACTGAGAGTTTTAGAGCGTTTACGGGGTGGTTAGCCCATCATACACTGAGATTTTTAGAGCGTTTACGAGGTGGTTAGCCCATCATACACTGAGAGCCCTGCATTTTCGCTCAAAGGTGCGAATGATGGACACCCTGTCAGCAATTTGAGAGAGAGATCTGATCACATGGGAGTGAGAAGATTTGCCTTGGTACGAATTGAGAGTTGATCTAGATGGAAGTCCGACTGTTCTTCGGGGCCATTGCATTGGTGCCTGTTGGGGGAATAGTTGCTCTTCTACGATCAAAGACAGTGGCTCGTGACAAAGTGGTACGATACGGATTCTGTGCAATCCTAAGGACTGCGATCCCAAAGGCACGTGAGTACGGAAAGGGAGGTGCAACGTAAGAGCCCTCAGAGAACGTGATTGGTCGATACAGGTGTAACACGGGCACCGAAGGGACACGTCCCACACGTTAGAGAACGGGTAACAGAAACAGGTGTGAATCCTAGCTGGAGTCTCCTTTGGGAGCTCAGTTATACCCCGCGTTATATGTTGGAAAGCCTCAGACAGTTAGCCCGGACAGAAACCTGCTGATTCATCCCCCACCTAGACGACGGATGAAGGAACGGCAGAGGACAACGAGTTAGCTAGTTAACCACAAAATTGTGACAGGTAGTATTAGATTAAGTTTATGATTTGTGTTAGTTCAGATAGGAGACTTAGAACCTGGGTACATTAGCTCGGAGGTTACACCCACAGCTCACGCTTGAATCTTGTGTTAGTTTAGTTTATGAAATTATTTAATTTGGTAGTGTTTTTTCTCTTCTTTGATATTGTTTTACAAATAAGCTTGTGGGAATTATCTTGTTTGAAGGTTAACACCAGCTTTAGTATTTTCTGTGCTGAAGCGTAACGCTATTAGTCTATGTGGTAACTCAGTAACTTCTATTAGTCTATATGGTCACTCATTAAGGTCTATTAGTCTATGTGGTCACTCATTAAGGTCTATTAGTTTATGTGGTCACTCATTAAGGTCTATTAGTTTATGTGGTCACTCAGTAAGTTCTATTACGTGATAAAATTGGTCCGCGATAACTCAGGATTGAAGTGGATCTGATATATGATATACAAATTGTTCTCGTGACGTTAGGATACACTGTTACATGTAGCACTGTATAACTATGTTTGTTGGCGAGTAGCACTGTATGACTGTGTTTGTTGGCGCATAGCACTGTATAACTGTGTTTGTTGGCGCATAGCACAGAATGACTGTGTTTGTTGGCGCGTAGCACTGTATAACTGTGTTTGTTGGCGCGTAGCACTGTATAACTGTGTTTGTTGGCGCGTAGCACTGTATAACTGTGTTTGTTGGCGCGTAGCACTGTATAACTGTGTTTGTTGTCGCGTAGCACAGAATAACTGTGTTTGTTGCCGTGAAGCACTGTATGACTGTGTTTGATTCGTTGACGAGTATCATTCTACGACTGTGTTTGTTCTACCTTTTGAGTGATTGCTTGCTGTTATTTGTCTGAGTCATGTTGGTTTCTTTTATATAAGTGCCTTCTTTGTTCTGTTGACATCATAAAGGTTACCCTCTTTGTGTCCGGAATTTATGATGATTTCTCGTGTACATGGTGTGAGTGTTTCGAGGGCTGTTCCGTCTTTTCTCTACACGCTCATGGACACCTACTTTCATTTTGGCTGGCAGCTTAGGCTGTGGTTCCATGAATCTACTGAATTTTGCTTTCATCACCAGAAGTTTGTCGACTTCCATTGACTGGTTTTAATCAGGGCGAATTATGCTTCGGTTGTTAGAGATTCTAGACGAGAAAATGAGACCAGTATGACTAAATATATGGTATCTTGAATATTTCTGTCTGTAACAGTTTTTTTTTCTCAAGATTTCGATTGTTAGTCTAACCCAACCCTTAGACCCAACCAGCGAACCTAGGGGATGATTATGCACTTTTAGTCTGGCATATTCTCTTGGTTGAACCTGCCATGAACACCAAACAGCCGCCGACATATCTCGCATGATCAAGACACGAATGTTATCCATCCGCGTCTAGGTAGTGAACATAGGACGGAAACAGCAGATTAGTCACAGACCCAAGCAAACACAAGAACATATCCTGCTGGACCGCCCCACTTATGCAGACCAGAGAGAGGCTATCTGGCCCGGGGTAGCGACCATGCTCGAAACACCGTGAGGAGGGGGGTGGTATGGGGGTTACCAGCGAAGGCCTGAAACGGTGAAGGGAACAAACAAACAGTCGAACATGTTCTGTGGGTCTGCCGGCTCCAAGAGAGGTGCAGAGTGACTACATGGTCCTCCCCAACCCAATTGCGAGATAAACTGTGTGGCTATGAGACAAGCCTGAGAAGAACCGTCAGGTTTATGAAGGAGAGGCGATTATTTGAGAGAGAACGACGAAGAAGATTAGGAACTGCAGCGATGAGCGCACGATAATCATTGTTACACTGTATGGACGTGAAACAATGCAGAACATGGACGTGAAACAAGACAGAACATGGACGTGAAACAAGGCAGAACATTGACGTGAAACAAGGCAGAACATTGACGTGAAACAAGGCAGAACATTGACGTGAAACAAGGCAGAACATTGACGTGAAACAAGACAGAACATGGACGTGAAACAAGACAGAACATGGACGTGAAACCAGGCAGAACATGGACGTGAAACAAGACAGAACATGGACGTGAAACAAGGCAGAACATGGACGTGAAACAAGACAGAACATGGACGTGAAACAAGGCAGAACATTGACATGAAACAAGGCAGAACATTGACGTGAAACAAGGCAGAACATTGACGTGAAACAAGGCAGAACATTGACGTGAAACAAGACAGAACATGGACGTGAAACAAGACAGAACATGGACGTGAAACCAGGCAGAACATTGACGTGAAACAAGGCAGAACATTGACGTGAAACAAGACAGAACTTCACGTTACGCGCAGCGGAACATCCAGTGTTCAGCGGATACAGAAACAACGCATCAAACATCAACAAACACACACTGCGGGGATTGGGTGAGGTTGTAAAATACAAACAATATTACTTGTTTACAAACCCAGCTGGTCGACCTCGTGCAATGCTGAGGTCACGGGGAGTTAAGGTAACCTTGTTTCTGGCCAACCGTATGCCTTGTAACAATAGTTGGATAATTTATGCCGCACCACAAAGAAATGGAGGAAACGATCAGGTCAGTCTATTTATAGCTCGCCCTAGAATATCTGGAGCAGTTCTTTTTATTTGCTTTCCCAAATCTCCCAGGATAAACGAAAACATGATTTTATGATTCGAAAACTGCACTGTAGCAAAATATGTTGCGATCAGCCCCCCAGGCGCAAGCGCTGAAGGGAATTTGGGGGGGGGGGGGGGCGATGGCTTGCCTAAAGGAGGTAGGGCCTGTACTTTCCTTCTTCACAAATCTAATAAATGTATGTGGTGTCAGCGTGTCACTTGCCTCGGTCCGACTTCACTTCACACAACAACAACGCGTCATTCGGTTGTTGTTGTACCCTCCTTGTGTATCGATCGTCTATTTTATAGGATAACTGAAAATAACATTCTCCCCATCTGACAAAATCGACCATGTCTTCTCCTAACATGATGTTCCCTATACACGTATTGCTGTTGATCTATTTTATTTTGTTTATCTTGTCACGGTATCGAGCTGCCCAGTATTGCATGTCTATGTTATTCTTCATCTCTATGTCCATTAGTTTCTTCTGTAGTCACGAAGCTTTCTTGCCTGTATGTAACAATAATACATTATTTTTCTCACTCATTTTAAACCAGCGGTCTCCAAACTACGAGTCACATCTGATCTGCCACAAGATTTTATCCGGCCCGTAAAAGATGTCATTTAAAAAAAAAAAAAAAAGAACTGTTTCCGTTCGCTATTTCTGAACTGCACAGTAAAGTTTACATGTCCAGATCCCGCTGGCATGCGCGCTTCCTCCATGACACGGTCAGAGTGTTGTCGGAATCGCAAATCCGCATTATCAGTTGCAGTCTTTATATCATTACAGACCTTAAACTGCAGGTGAGACAGGTGGGCCCCCTCCTTACACTTACAACTGAACGGACTGCAGATTTTAGATGGATCCGCCTTTCAACACAGTGCTCATACAAGCAAGTCACATGATGTGGTATATAAATACGATGTTTCGGTTGTTCCTATTCTCCGAGAAACAGGCCTACTCTCCGGACAGAAGCCTACTCTCCGGACAGAAGCCTACTCTTCGGACAGAAGCCTACTCTTCGGACAGAAGCCTACTCTCCGGACAGAGGCCTACTCTCCGGACAGAGGCCTACTCTTGGGACAGAAGCCTACTCTCCGGACAGAGGCCTACTCTTCGGACAGAAGCCTACTCTCCGGACAGAGGCCTACTCTCCGGACAGATGCCTACTCTTCGGACAGAAGCCTACTCTCCGGACAGAGGTCTACTCTCCGGACAAAGGCCTACTCTTCGAACAGACACCTACTCTCCGGACAAAAGCCTACTCTCCAGACAGAGATCTACTCTCCGGACAGAAGCCTACTCTCTGGACAGAGGCCTACTCTCCGGACAGAGGTCTACTCTCCGGACAGAGACCTACTCTCCGGACAGAAGCCTACTCTCCGGACAGAGGTCTACTCTCCGGACAGAGACCTACTCTCCGGACAGAAGCCTACTCTCCGGACAGAGACCTACTCTCCGGACAGAGACCTACTCTCCGAGAAACAGGCCTACTCTCAGGACAGAGACCTACTCTCCGGACAGAGACCTACTCTCCGGAAAGAGACCTACTCTCTGGACAGAGACCTACTCTCAGGACAGAGACCTACTCTCTGGACAGAGACCTACTCTCTGGACAGAGACCTACTCTCAGGACAGAGATATACTCTCCGGACAGAGACTTACTCTCTGGACAGAGTGCCACGATGGACTAAACTGCTAGTTCTTAGTTCTTAGTCGACCTGTACTTCTACAGGGACGGATGCCCTACTGAATTCCCAGCTCTGGTATGAGATGGATGTAGCCGGGAAGAGGATTTCCTGCTTAGCGTGCTAGGCTCGAGAAGCTTATTACTCCGCTGCAGAAGGTGGTTAACCAATGTGGGAGTCTATTTCAATAGACAAACACTACAGCGAAGTAGACCCGCAACCTGTTAGGCACCAACTATGCTGCTCTGAACAAACCATCTAACCATGGCCGGTGTTATGCTATGTCACACAACTAGTCGCATCTTACAACATGCTCTCATTGGGACAGTCGTGCTATTCTTGTCCATGTCATTCACAAAGATCCTGGCGGACCACTGGGCGTACCAGTAAACCAAACTGCTAGTCCAAACATAAACAAGGTTATCCACAATTCACAAGAAAACAGTTTTTGAAGAAAAATTATTGAATCAGTGTAAAGCAGCAGATTTTCTCCAAAAGCTGTTTTTACAAAGAAAATAACTGAAAATTGTGCTAAAACCACAACCAGTTACTCGTACAAAGTAGTTAACGCTTTACCCAACAGACGAAAACCATTCACCGACAGAGGTCATTGTTCTTGTTTAATGCCAACAATGCGTAGGTTTACTCTTTTGTACGCCCTAAAAATGCCGTTAAGTGATGGGATGTAGTAGCTTTCCTCACATCCCGAGCATGCTGATGAAAGTGGGTTATGCTTGGCTTCATCTGCGTGTCGTTCACTACTACTGGGATCACATTTGGTCAGCCAGACTGCCTAGAAAACAGTCTGGTTCCAAGGAACGCTTTATGGAAAAGAGATTTTGGTCTTGGTCAGTGAATTGTGCCTGAACCTGACGCGATGTCCTGGTCATTTTGTTGTTCCTGACTGGACTAGCGTCTCAATTCCCCACCGACGGAGGCATACACCATTGAGTGATGGTAGCAGTGGGATTGTTATGCCTGGAAAAAGCAAATCTACTACAAATAATCAGTCTTAAGTCAAATACTATTATTGTAGAATTGAAGGTAATTGAGGGTTATAGAAACAATATTGTTCATCAAATTATGGACAAGGCAAATAACGTACTTGATGAATCGACTGATGCGTGCGATTACTCCTAGTATTCACTCGGGGTGGAGACAGTGAATTTAATGGCATCCAAGAATCAGCATAAGTTAATAGCAAGCACCTCACAGTAATTGGAGAGGGCATCTTCAGAAAACTGCAACATAATATAACCTGCATTTGAATATATTGCCGTGGGCAACAATTGGTGGAGAAAAACGTGTCTGGTTGTGAAGAAAGCTTTTGATTGGGCAAATCACAAAATGTGAGAGTGGTGGATTTTCAAAATCCAGGTTTCTGCATGATCTTACCAATCAAAAGTGAGCGGTGTGCAAGATCTGGGGATATGTCTGAGGAACAGGAACTGTTGTTTCAGCAGTCAATTCAGATCATATTAGATAATACGTGCTTGCTCATCGATAGTTTCGTGAGTTCATTGATTTTCCTTATTATACAGCAGTGTGGCATCAAGATGCTGAGCAGCGCAGGAGCTGCAGTGGTCAGCGACCCATAGCGGACTGCTAGCGTTAGGGCCAGCGAACCATAGCTGCCAAGACCCTTCTACACCTCCACTCGGTGATCCTGGATAACAGGCTCCAACAGGACAGACTGGATAAGGAGAATGGATCGAAGAGAGAATGCTATCCCGGTACTAAAAAAATGGTTGCTGACGTCGGATGTGTTGGACCGAAAGGTGCTGATATCGCAGTCAAGCTGTAAACTACAACACAACGCATTCCGTTCTATGGACTACATTCTGCTACTGAAGCCCTTTTCCGGTTTGGTAGCGGCAGACTGAGAATGAGAACGAACAAAGCCAAGCCATACAGTAGTTCGATGACTTAGATGTGAGATGTGCTGAGTTCTGCCAATTCCGAAAGTAAATTGATTAATTTCTCACAGAGAAGAATCTACCTCAAACACTGTATACAACACTGACTAGATTTGGAAGTTGGCATTTTTTACAGACGACAGATTTTTTTACAGACAACAGATTATTTTACAGATTAAATTAATCTTCTTCCTCTGGATTAGTTCTGTAAAGGACCTTTGACGTCATGCAGTTTGAGTGAGTCTATTACATCAGTCCGATAAATCCGATTTCAGCACATAATTTTTTGTACCCGGTTTGCCTTCCCCCCTAGATACCTAATTTATTAGCCGGACTGCGTGGTTGCAGTTATGGGTGGAGCAGTTATCTATCAGTCGCTGACTGCTCCGAGCTCATTCACTGCTGCCTCTTCGACCCATAAATGATTCTGAAGCTGAACCAAATGTAATTTGTGGTCTATTTCGACATGTCAAGACATTCAAGGCAGAACTGATGCTACTTGAAGGAACGGTGAAAGCTCACATGTCTGGTTCATTTCACATGTTGTGGAACATTTCACATGTCTGGTTCATTTCACATGTTGTGGAACATTTCACATGTTGTGGAACATTTCACATGTTGTGGAACATTTCGCATGTTATGGAACATTTCGCATGTTGTGGAACATTTCACATGTTGTGGAACATTTCACATGTTGTGGAACATTTCACATATTGTGGAACATTTCGCATGTTGTGGAACATTTCGCATGTTGTGGAACATTTCACATGTTGTGGAACATTTCGCATGTTGTGGAACATTTCGCATGTTGTGGAACATTTCACATGTTGTGGAACATTTCGCATGTTGTGGAACATTTCACATATTGTGGAACATTTTGCATGTTGTGGGACATTTCGCATGTTGTGGAACATTTCACGTGTTCTGGAACATTTCGCAGTGCGGATGGGGTACTGCAAACAGATAAGGTTCAGATTCTAGACAGATGGGCAGACCACTTCTGCAAAATACTAAACCACCCATTGTCCATAAATGAAGAGGCCATCCGGCGAATGCCGCAGGTGGAACTGAACCTGGCGTTGGATGAAGTCATCACTGAGGAGGAAGTCGACAGGGCAATCAGTTCACTATCTATAGGAAAAGCTCCAGGAGCTGATGCAATACCAGCAGAGGTATATAAGACAGATGGCCCATCCCTCACCAGAAGGATCACTGAACTCTTCTGTCACATGTGGGCTGAAGGTAAAATTCCGCAGGAGCTAAAGGACGCCTCAATCGTTCACCTGAACAAAAGAAAAGGCAACCGTCAGGAATGTGACAATCATCGTGGAATATCGCTACTCTCCGTAGCAGGCAAGATCCTAGCTCGCTTACTGCTAAACAGGCTCAACAAACACCTTAAACAAAGGCACCACCTTCCAGAAAGCCAATGTGGATTCAGAGCCGGAAGAGGAACAGTGGACATGATTTTTTCCGCTCGTCAAGTACAAGAGAAGTGTCGAGAACAAAATCAGGCCTTGTACACCACATTTATTGATTTGACAAAGGCATTTGATACAGTTAACAGAGGAGGGCTGTGGATGATAATGTCTAAGTTTAGCTGCCCCAACAAGCTCATAACAATGGTAAAACAGCTACACGAAGGCATGTGTGCTCGTGTACTGGACAGCGGTGCAATCTCTAAAACGTTTCTAGTATCAAACGGAGTAAAACAAGGATGTGTACTCGCCCCGACTTTGTTTAGCATGATGTTCGCGGCCACGATGACAGACGCCTTCAGATCACTGGAGCTTGGAATACCCATAAAGTACCGCACAGATGGCAAATTACTCAATCCCAGAAGAATGAAGGCCAAAACCAAAGTGGCTGGCGATATAATCAGGGAACTTGTATTTGCTGACGACTGTGCTCTAATGAGCAACTCAGAACTGAACATGCAGGTTGGAATGGACCAGTTCTCTGCCGCATGTGAAAATTTTGGCCTGACCATAAATGCCAAAAAAACAGAGGTCATGTACCAACCAGCAGCAGGCATGCCGTACACAAAACCAGAGACTACAGTCAGCGGGCAGACGTTGAATGCCGTAGACAAATTCACATATCTGGGCAGCACGCTGTCGAGATCTGTCAGCCTAGACGATGAGGTGGCAAGCAGAATAGCAAAGGCCAGCACAGCCTTTGGTAGAATGCGCTTGATGGTCTGGGCACGTCGTGGCATCAGCGTCAAGACCAAACTCAAAGTCTACCGTGCAACCATCATTCCAACCCTACTATACGCTTGCGAAAGCTGAACTGTATACTCTGGACATGCAAGGAGGTTAAACCACTTCCACACAGGTTGCCTGAGGCGAATATTCCACATCCGATGGCAAGATCGTGTCACTGACATCGAGGTTCTCTCGAGGGCTAACATGCCCAGCATCCATGCACTGCTAGAGAAAGCACGACTAGGATGGGCCGGACACCTCGTCCGTATGTCAAATGAGCGGCTACCAAAGAAGCTTCTCTACGGCGAG
Source organism: Ariolimax columbianus (assembly GCA_036924085.1). NCBI lineage: Eukaryota > Metazoa > Mollusca > Gastropoda > Stylommatophora > Arionidae > Ariolimax > Ariolimax columbianus. Next base: position 176,051,538 of record JAVGWX010000001.1, read on the forward strand.
CTGAGAGAGGGATGGCGCGAGAGAGGGCGCCCAAAGAAACGTTTTAAAGACGGCCTGAAGGACTCACTGAAAAGTTGCCAGATAGACATCAACACCTAGGAATGTGTTGCGCAAAACGGATCTGACTAGAGAAGCGCAGTCAAATCGGGTGTAGCTGCCGGTGAAGACGACCGTGTTGTGAAAGCCCAGAGCAGCCGCGAGACGCGGAAATCTCGAGCAGCGGGAACACCATCCCCCTCTACAAACCTCGTGTGTCCGATATGTAGCAGATGTTTTCGTGCCCGCATTGGCCTGTTCAGCCACATGCGCATCCACACCCAACAGGGAAATCTGTGACAAGGATGATGTCCGCGGTCCTCATCGACAACGATGGACAGCTATTAGGATTAGGAGCATTTCACATGTTGTGGAACATTTCACATGTTGTGGCATGTTGTGGAACATTTCACATGTTGTGGAACATTTCACATGTTGTGGAACATTTCACATGTTGTGGAACATTTCACATGTTGTGGAACATTTCACATGTTGTGGAACATTTTACATGTTGTGGAACATTTCACGAAGAACTTCAAGAAGAATGTCATTCTGCCATTAACATTTGAATGATTTTCTGATCATGATGGAAAACAAACGAAATAAGGCTGTTTCAAAATGCATTTGACTGCAAGTCAGTTTCTAATGAAGATTTTTTATCGCCAGTCAGACTTGTTTATAAAACTGATTTTATTTCTTTGGTCCGCGAAATGGGTAAGAGATATAATGTGGTACTCATGCAAATATGTTTGGAGATCCCTGGTTTAATCTGAGGGTTTTGAAACTGTAACATTCGTCTCTGCCACCCCCGCCCCTCCTTTCCCTCCTCAATCTACTTTATAGTTGTACTTCTGTGTACTCTATATAGGAGACCTCCTTCCCCGATTGAGCCGCTTTTCAAGAATGTAAGCCGGGAAGAGAAATGTCTGTTGATGTTTGGCGCAGTGATATAATCAAAAAACTGTTTGTGGTTGGTGAACGCGTACCTTTATCAAATGATGAAATAACCCGATTATACAACACATTTTTGTGTTTACTGCAAGGTGGGCGGGGGGGGGGGGGAATCTGTTTGATGCGTGCGGGGGGGAGGGGGGTTACTTGCTCAATGGGAGGGAGGTGTGACAGTTCCAGCTGCAGCATGGACGTTTAGGGCAGGGGATATTGAATGCATGCCAAGCTCAAACACTGATTCGACACTAGGTCGACAAAGGAAACGAGAGGTTCAGGTGGAAGACTTTGTCTGGTACAGGGGGGGTCGAGAGTTCGGATCTGAGGTGGGTGTTCTGATCATTGTTCGAGGCTGACCACTCTGGCGGTCAAAATTAGCGTAGATGAGGGTGTTGACAGCCAGGTGCTGTCACGACCAGCTACGACATTTAGAGTGACAAAGATAGATTCGGGGATAGTCATCCAATAACAATTAGTTGAGGGTAGTTACAAATTAATTAGAGTGATGGCTAAGTCAACCAATAGAAGACCATTGGACAGCCATGTTGTTGCTTGAAACTATAAAATACTCTACAAGGATGAACTCAGAGAATGGCTAGGAAAAGGCTGAGAGGCTGTCAAGAATCTATAAGTGATTGCGTGAGTTTGCAGGGTGACTGTACCTTCATACACTTCGAGTTTTGGCCAGTCGCTAAACAGGTGTTTATGTTGAACATCATGTGAACAGTAAAATATTTGAATGTGTGTCGCATGTGTAGGACACTTTGTAAACCGAATATATGGAAATGCAGAGATCGTCTGATTGAAAATGATCTGATTATATGGGAATGCACACATCGACAGAGTATGAAATCACGCGAGTAGTACGTGATATGATTACAATTGACGTGATCTAATTACATGTGAATGCACAGATCACCTGATTGAAAGTGATCTGATTATATGTGAATGCTCACATCGACAGAGTATGAAATCACGTGAGTAGTACGTGATATGATTATAATTGACCTGATCTAATTACACGTGAATGCACAGATCACCTGATTGAAAGTGATCTGATTATATGTGAATGTACAGATCACCTGATTGAAAGTGATCTGATTATATGTGAATGTACAGATCACCTGATTGAAAGTGATCTGATTATATGTGAATGTACAGATCACCTGATTGAAAGTGATCTGATTATATGTGAATGTACAGATCACCTGATTGAAAGTGATCTGATTATATGTGAATGTACAGATCACCTGATTGAAAGTGATCTGATTACATGTGAATGCACAGATCACCTGATTGAAAGTGATCTGATTATATGTGAATGCACAGATCACCTGATTGAAAGTGATCTGAATATAAGTGAATGTACAGATCACCTGCTTGAAAGTGATCTGATTATATGTGAATGTACAGAACGACTGCGTACGGAATTCGATCGTGAGGGCGAGTTTGTGATTGTGTGTTGTGTGTTGTGTGTTGTGTGTGCAGATAAAGGAGTGCATCAGGTAAGAATGTGGGATATGCATCTTGGAGGAAACAACAAAAGCTAGTGCTTAAAACCTCTTCTTGTAGTTCAATATATATATAATGATTATTTCGTTTAGATGTATTTTGCTTTATGTTGATATTCATGTTATTAAATTTTTGTGTTACGGTCAGGATAGAGTTTACTGTGTTATTGACTGTGTTGAAGTCGTGTCGTGGTTTAGATACATGTTGTAACTCTTTAGATAAGTAAACTACTCAGCTAAACGTCTAGACTCTACCACAGGGATCTGCTGGATTAATGGGGTAGGATGGGGTCTGTTTGATAAATGGGATGGTGGTCTGCTGGATCAACGGGGTAGGATGGGACATGTTTGATTTATGGATGGGGGTCTGCTGGATCAGTGGGGTGGGGGTATGCTGGATCAGTGGGGTGGGGGTATGCTGGATAAGTGGGGTGGGGGTATGCTGGATCAGTGGGGTAGGTGTCTACTTGATAAATTGGGGTGGGGGTATGCTGGATCAGTGGGGTGAGGGTATGCTGGATCAGTGGGTGGGTGTCTACTTGATAAATTGGGGTGGGGGTATGCTGGATCAGTGGGGTGAGTGTATGCTGGATCAGTGGGTGGGTGTCTACTTGATAAATTGGGGTGGGGATATGCTGGATCAGCGGAGTGGATGTCTACTTGATAAATTGGGGTGGGGGTATGCTGGATCAACGGAGTGGGTGTCTACTTGATAAATTTGGGTGGGGGTATGCTGGATCAACGGGGTGGGTGTCTACTTGATAAATTGAAGTGGGGGTATGCTGGATCAGCGGGGTGGGTGTCTACTTGATAAATTGGGGTGGGGGTATGCTGGATCAGTAGGGTGGGGGTATGCTGGATCAGTGGGCTGGGTGTCTGCTGGATCAGTGTGGTGGAGGTATGCTGGATCAGTGGGGTGGGCGTATGCTGGATCAATGGGGTGGGGGTATGCTGGATCAGTGGGGTGGGAGTATGCTGGATTAGTGGGGTATGCTAGATCAGTGGGGTGGGGGTATGCTGGATCAGTGGGGTGGGGGTATGCTGGATCAGTGGGGTAGGGGTATGCTGGATCAGTGGGGTATGCTGGATCAGTGGGGTGGGGGTATGCTGGATGAGTGAGGTGGCGGTATGCTGGATCAGCGGGGTGGGGGTATGCTGGATCAGTGGGGTGAGGGTATGCTGGATCAGCGGGGTGGGGGTATGCTGGATCAGCAGGGTGGCTGTCTACTTGATAAATTGGGGTTGGGGTATGCTGGATCAGTGGGGTGAGGGTATGCTGGATCAGCGGGGTGGGGGTATGCTGGATCAGCGAGGTGGGTGTCTACTTGATAAATTGGGGTGGGGGTATGCTGGATCAGTGGGGTGGGTGTCTACTTGATAAATTGGGGTGAGGGTATGCTGGATCAGTGGGGTGGGTGTCTACTTGATAAATTGGGGTGGGGGTATGCTGGATCAGTGGGGTGAGGGTATGCTTGATCAGTGGGGTGGGTGTCTACTTGATAAATTGGAGTGGGGGAGTATCTCCTTGGTCACTGGTGGAGTGGGGGGGGGGGGGGGGTCTGCTTGGTCAATGGTGGAGTGAGGGGGTCTGCTTGGTCACTGGTGGAGTGGGGGTCTGCTTGGTCACTGGTGGAGTGGGGGTCTGCTTGGTCACTGGTGGAGTGGGGGTCTGCTTGGTCACTGGTGGAGTGGGGGTCTGCTTGGTCACTGGTGGAGTGGGGGTCTGCTTGGTCACTGGTGAAGTGGGGGTCTGCTTGGTCAGTGGTGGGGTAGGGGGTCTGCTTGGTCACTGGTGGAGTGGGGGGGCGGTCTGCTTGGTTAGTGGTGGAGTGGGGGTCTGCTTGGTCAGTGGTGGAGTGGGGGGGGTCTGCTTGGTCACTGGTGGAGTGGGGGGTCTGCTTTGTCAGTGGTGGAGTGGGGGTCTGCTTGGTCAGTGGTGGAGTGGGGGGTCTGCTTGGTCACTGGTGGAGTGGGGGGTTGGGGGTCTGCTTGGTCACTGGTGGAGTCGGGGGTGTCTGCTTGGTCAGTGGTGGAGTGGGGGGGGGGGGTGGGGGGTCTGCTTGGTCAGTGGTGGAGTGAATATTAAGTTTTGACGTGGGCCTCATTGCTTCAGCCTTGATCTGCTTGTTCTTTTTTGTGATCGCATATTCGATGTTTACACCATCAGACAAGTTGCCGTGATGTACACAATTGTCTGGATCTCCTGGTTAGGCCATACAGTTTTAAGTGTTGACTCCACTATTGGCGCCACAACTAGTCATCCCATACATGGATAACATAACGTAAGAATCAAACATGGATAACATAACGTCAGAATCAAACATGGAACGAAATTACAGAAAGTGGAGACCACGGTGTCCCGACAGAGTTACTTTTCGCAGACGACCAATGTTTAAAGTACGAAGAAAAAGTGACTTACAGGATCACACAAACATGCTTAATATAATTTACATGAGATAACACAATGAAGATTAGTACATCAAAGACAAAAACTATGGAAATCAGCCCATCAACATGCCCTTTAACCATACATGTCAACAAGAGCAGGCTCAAACAGGTGCAACAGTTCAAGTACCCGGGAAGCATTTTCAATGAGGACAGAGAAATCGAAACCAGATGTCAAAAAATGAAGCGCAGTGACCTATCAACTGTCACCACTACTCAAACATCAGAGCTACAGTATAAAATAAAACGGCAACTGATAAACAATATTATCTTACCAACGCTGTGATGTCAGTGTCAAACATGGCCGCTGTCCAAGGTTCAGGAAAGGAAAATGTCAACCTGTGGAATGAGATGCCTGATAAAAGTTATCTTCATCAGACGAGGCAGAAACAGAAATGATGACATCTGAAAAGTTGTGAGTACAACATCCAGCTACATGGTCAGTAGTTTGTTGGTTGGTTCAACACGTGGTGAAGCAGTCAGGCGAAGCCACATCTGATCATTATTTCTTGGAGGTGGTTAATAACTGACGGGACACTCATGTTGTCATGTGGCCCTCATGTTGTCATCTAGCCGACATGTTGTCATATAGCAAACATGTTGTCATGTAGCCGACATGTTGTCATCTAGCCGTCAATGTTATGTAGCCGACATGTTGTCATCTAGCCGACATGTTGTTATGTAGCCGACATGTTGTAATCTAGCCGACATGTTGTCATGTAGCCGACATGTTGTCATCTAGTTGTCATGTAGCCGACATGTTGTCATCTAGCCGTCATGTTGTCATGTAGCCGACTTGCTGTCATGTAGCCCTCATGTTGTCATGTAGCCGACATGTTGTCATGTATCCGCCATGTTGTCATGTAGCCTTCATTTTGTCATGTAGCCGACAAGTTGTCATGTAGCCCTCATGTTGTCATGTAGCCGTAATTCTGCCATGTTGTCATGTAGCCCTCATGTTGTCATGTAGCCGTCATGCTATCATGTAGCCCTCATGCTGTCATGTAGCCGTCATGCTGTCATGTAGCCGTCATGCTGTCACATTGTCATGTAGCTATCATGTTGTTATATAACCTTCATGCTGTCATGTGGCCGGCATGTTGTCATGAGCGTCATGTAGCTGTCATGTTGTCATGTATCCCTCATGCTGTCATGTGGTAATAATGCTGTCATGTAGCCCTCATATTGTCGGGTGGTAGTCATGATGTCATGTAGCCCTGATGTTGTCACGTAGCCCTGATGCTGTCACGTAGCCCTGATGTTGTCATGTAGCCCTGATGCTGTCACGTAGCCCTTATGATGTCATGTAGCCCTGATGATGTCATGTAGCCCTGATGTTGTCATGTAGTCGTCATGTTGTCGTGTAGCCCTCATGTTGTCATGTTTGTGTGTGTAGTAATAACTTTGATGCATGACAGAACACAAAAACCGAATACTGATCGAGATTAGGGGGAGAACTTGGAGATGAGCAGGAGACACTCACACCCAACAATACAGCCAGACAGGCGTTGGATTGGCATAGAGAAAGGAAATGGAGAGGAGACCAACCAAAGCCTGGCTCACAAACTGTGGATAAGGCAGTTAGGTGTTCTAAAAGACCCAGACCCCACCCAACACTTGCAGGCCAATGTTTCAATGGGTAACCAGAATGCTAATGTACAGAATGTCCAATGTAATCAGCGACATTGGACATTTTGTTGAAGATGTCACCTGTCCTTCACCCGTTCTTTCTGTAACTGTTTCTGGGTAGTGTTTCCTTTAAGTTCAGTTCAAGTGCCATCTCTGCATCGAAGGTCGGCTGCGATGTATCTCCATTGTACTTCATCTCTTGTCGTAATGGTGCAATCTGAGAGGCTTGTCCCAGTCCATCTCCCGATGTTATCCACCCACTTAAACGTCTGCCTCTTGGAGGTCTGCCTTCCACCCTACCTCCAGTATGGTCTTCAATAATTAGATATGTCTTGTTATATGACCAAAATAACGTAACTGTCTAAATCTGATTTCGGTCATTAATTCTCTTTTCATCCCTAACTTTTCCAATACCTCCACATCTGTTTTCTTCTCTTTCAAAGAAATACGACCCAATCTTCTTTATACCCACATTTCGAAGGCTTCAATACTCTTTCCCAACTTGTTATTCATTGTCCATGTTTCTGCGCCATAAAGTAGTGACGAGTATACATAACACCTGGCAATTCTCATATTCAAATTCTGATCTATCTGTTTGGATGTCAGTATGTCAGTATGTATATGTATACATATATATTTCCCTCATAGACAACGAAAAAGCTTTTGACACAGTCCAACATAAGAAATTAATCAAATGTCTTAGTTCTTAGTCGACCTGTACTTCTACAGGAGCAAACGGCCCTGTGCAGGTCCCACTTAGTCGACCTGTACTTCTACAGGAGTAAACGACCCTGTGCAGGTCCCACTTAGACGGCCCTGTGCCGGTCCTATTTCTGGTATGAGCTAGATGTAGCCAGGAGGACGATGTTCTGCTTAGCGGGCTAGGCTCGAGCAGCTTATTACTCCACTGTGGAGGGCGATTAGCTTATGTGCGAGTCTATTTTAATAGACTCAAACACTAGAGCAGAGTAGGCGCAATCTATGCTGCTCTTAACCAACCACCCAACAGCCGGTGTTATGCCATGTCACACAGTTAGTCACCTCTTACGACATTCTCTCTGTGGAGCAGTGGTGCTATTCTTGTCCTTGTCATATACATAGAGCCTGGCATACCACGCATTAAATGTCTCTAATTGTTTAAGTTGTTATTTTCTTCTCTGGACTTGCTTTTACGTATTGTTCTACATGTCCTTCAATAGCTTGTCATATTTGTTTTGGACTTCCTGAATTTCGTGGATAGATTAAGTTGTCTTTCTTAGTCTAAGCGTGCTGTGTGGACTGATGTAAGCCCTTGCCGTTGAAGGATTACCTTTATGTCATCTATCCATCTGCCACGCGGTATTGCTCGTGCTTTATAGCCAGATATTCTTGTGTTGCAGTGGGAGGTGATCAGGACACAATCTAGTTAGTTAACTGAATTGCCGTATTATAATGTCTTGGCTTCGTTCATTCTCAATGACCCGCTACTAAACCCTGAAAGGGCTTAAGTAGCAGAATGTAGTCCAGAGACCAGAATGCGTTGTGTCGTAGTTTACAGCTTGACTGCGATATTTGCACCTTTCGGTTCAACACATCCGACTTCAGCAATAATTTTTTGAGTACCGGGTTAGCGTTCCCTCTTCGATCCCTTCTCCGTAGCCAGTCTGCCCTGCTGCAGCCTGTTATCAAGGATCACCGCGTGGAGGTGTAGAAGGGTCTTGGCAGCTCTGGTTCGCTGGCCCTGACGCTAGCAGTCAGCTATGGGTCGCTGACCACTGCAGCTCATGCGCTGCTCAGTATCTTGATCCCGTATTATATGTGTTGAAATGCATTGTTGAGACGTAGACACAATACAAAAGAAATTAACAAACCACGAGCGATCCGAGTCTCTCTCAAGAGACGCATGGACGACCTTACTCTCCACAACCAGCGCGCGCAGAATCTCCACAATTTCGATCCACAGTAATTAACATTGGCGAGCGATGTAGTTGTTCACACATATTAGGCAAACCATTGGTAGTCACGTCACATGCTTGGGAGAAAGGATCAACGTTGGAGCACGTCAACAGCAGTCTGGTAGAGAGGTGGGAAAAGACTGCGGGGTTAGCCACCACCGCTTTGGGCAGACTCCCTTGCACTTCACTACAACATTCACGATAAGTAGGGAAGCTTGTTTAACACTAGACCACCATAGAACTAGGATAGAGATGGTTGGAACCCACAGCTGTAGAGTCGTCACTGAGGAACGGGGTATCAAGTATCCATGCAAGAAATATGTTTTCCGTACAATGGATAGTTCACATCGTATTTCAAATGCCCCCCAGTTTTCATTCGATTTCGCCTGGTGACACATCTGATCTTTCTTTCCCATTTAATTTCACACAACGATATTTTCATCTCTTAGGCCTTAGATAAGAAGTCTGACTCTGGCAACAAAGAGTTGAAATACTTACATTGTTTACAAGCTATTTTCTAGTCGCTAAGGTGATGCTTGACGTGTTTGTATGCTTGAGTGTTTAGATGCTTGAGTGTATGGATGCTTGAGTGTTTGGATGTTTGAGTGTTTGGATGTTTGAGAGTTTGGATATTTGAGTGTTTAGATGCTTGAGTGTATGGATGTTTGAGTGTTTGGATGTTTGACTGTATGGATGTTTGAGTGTTCGGATGTTTGAGTGTTTAGATGCTTGAGTGTTTGGATGATTGACGTGTTTGGATGTTTGACTGTATGGATGTTTGAGTGTTTGAGTGTTTGGATGTTTGAGTGTTTGGATGATTGACGTGTTTGGATGATTGAGTGTATGGATGTTTGAGTGTTTGGATGCTTGAGTGTTTGGATGATTGACGTGTTTGGATGTTTGAGTGTTTGGATGCTTGAGTGTTTGGATGATTGAGTGTTTGGATGATTGACGTGTTTGGATGTTTGAGTGTTTGGATGTTTGAGTGTTTGGATGATTGAGTGTTTGGATGATTGAGTGTTTGGATGATTGACGTGTTTGGATGATTGAGTGTTTGGATGATTGACGTGTTTGGATGATTGAGTGTTTGGATGATTGAGTGTTTGGATGTTTGAGTGTTTGGATGCTTGAGTGTTTAGATGCTTCAGTGTTTGGATGATTGACGTGTTTAGATGTTTGAGTGTTTGGATGTTTGGATGATTGAGTGTTTGGATGATTGACGTGTTTGGATGATTGACGTGTTTGGATGTTTCGGTGTTTGGATGTTTGGATGATTTAGTGTTTGGATGATTGACGAGTTTGGATGATTGAGTGTTTGGATGCTTGAGTGTTTGGATGATTGACGTGTTTGGATGATTGAGTGTTTGGATGTTTGAATGTTTGAGTGTTTGGATGTTTGAGTGTTTGAGCGTTTGGATGATTGAGTGTTTGGATGCTTGAGTGTTTGGATGATTGACGTGTTTTGATGTTTGAGTGTTTGGATGCTTGAGTGTTTGGATGCTTGAGTGTTTGGATGACTGACGTGTTTGTATGATTGAGTATTTTGATGTTTGAGTGTTTGGATGATTGAGTGTTTCGATACTTTACGGGTTTGGATGTTTAAGTGTTTGGATGATTAAGTCTTTGGATGATTGACGTGTTTGGATGAATGAATGTTTGGATGATTGACGTGTTTGGATGTTTGAGTGTTTCAATGCTTTACGTGTTTGGATGCTTGAGTGTTTGAATGTTTGACGTGTTTGGATGCTTGATGTGTTTGGATGATTAAGTGTTTGGATGATTGAGTGTTTTGATGATTGACGTGTTTGGATGAATGAATGTTTGGATGATTGACGTGTTTGGATGTTTGAGTGTTTGGATGATTGAGTGTTTGTATGCATGACGTGTTTGGATGTTTGAGTGTTTGGATGATTGAGTGTTTGTATGCATGACGTGTTTGGATGTATGAGTGTTTGGATGATTGAGTGTTTGGATGATTGAGTGTTTGGATGATTGACGTGTTTGGATGCTTGAGTGTTTGAATTTCTGAGTGTTTGGATGCTTTACGTGTTTGGATGATTGAGTGTTTGGATAATTGAATGATTGGATGATTTAGTGTTTTGATGATTTACGTTTTTGGATGATTGAGTGTTTGGATGTTTTACGTGTTTGAACGATTGAGTGTTTCGATACTTGACCTATGTTGATGCTTACCGTGTTTGGATGCTTGATGTGTTTGGATGCTTGATTGTTTGGATGCTTGAGTGTTTGGATAATTGACGTGTTCGGATGATTGAGTGTTTGGATGATTGAGTGTTTATATTCTTGAGTGTTTGAATGATTGACGTGTTTGGATGTTTGAGTGTTTGGATGATTGATGTGTTCGGATGATTGAGTGTTTGGATGATTGACGTGTTTGAGTGTTTGGATGTTTGAGTGTTTGGATGATTGAGTGTTTGGATGATTGAGTGTTTGGATGATTGATGTGTTTGGATCATTGAGTCTTTTGATGCTTGACCGTTTGGATGATTGACGTGTTTGGATGTTTTAGTGTTTTTATGATTGAGTGTTTGGATGATTGAGGTGTTTTAATGATTGACGTGTTTGGATGATTGAGTGTTTTGGATGATTGAGTGTTTGTATGCTTGACGTGTTTGGATGTTTGAGTGTTTGGATGATTGAGTGTTTGGATGATTGAGTGTTTGGATGATTGACGTGTTTGGATGCTTGAGTGTTTGAATGTTTGAGTGTTTGGATGCTTGACGTGTTTGGATGTTTAAGTGTTTGGATACGTGAGTGTTTGGATACTTGATGTGTTTGGATGTTTGAGTGTTTGGATGCTTGAGTGTTTGGGTTATTGACGAGTTTGGATGTTTACGTGTTTGGATACTTCAGTGTTTGGATGATTGATTGTTTGGGTGATCGACGTGTTTGGATGTTTGAGTGTTTGGATGATTGAGTGTTTGGATGATTGAGTGTTTTGATGATTGACGTGTTTGGATGAATGAATGTTTGGATGATTGACGTGTTTGGATGTTTGAGTGTTTGGATGATTGAGTGTTTGTATGCATGACGTGTTTGGATGTTTGAGTGTTTGGATGATTGAGTGTTTGTATGCATGACGTGTTTGGATGTATGAGTGTTTGGATGATTGAGTGTTTGGATGATTGAGTGTTTGGATGATTGACGTGTTTGGATGCTTGAGTGTTTGAATTTCTGAGTGTTTGGATGCTTTACGTGTTTGGATGATTGAGTGTTTGGATAATTGAATGATTGGATGATTTAGTGTTTTGATGATTTACGTTTTTGGATGATTGAGTGTTTGGATGTTTTACGTGTTTGAACGATTGAGTGTTTCGATACTTGACCTATGTTGATGCTTACCGTGTTTGGATGCTTGATGTGTTTGGATGCTTGATTGTTTGGATGCTTGAGTGTTTGGATAATTGACGTGTTCGGATGATTGAGTGTTTGGATGATTGAGTGTTTATATTCTTGAGTGTTTGAATGATTGACGTGTTTGGATGTTTGAGTGTTTGGATGATTGATGTGTTCGGATGATTGAGTGTTTGGATGATTGACGTGTTTGAGTGTTTGGATGTTTGAGTGTTTGGATGATTGAGTGTTTGGATGATTGAGTGTTTGGATGATTGATGTGTTTGGATCATTGAGTCTTTTGATGCTTGACCGTTTGGATGATTGACGTGTTTGGATGTTTTAGTGTTTTTATGATTGAGTGTTTGGATGATTGAGGTGTTTTAATGATTGACGTGTTTGGATGATTGAGTGTTTTGGATGATTGAGTGTTTGTATGCTTGACGTGTTTGGATGTTTGAGTGTTTGGATGATTGAGTGTTTGGATGATTGAGTGTTTGGATGATTGACGTGTTTGGATGCTTGAGTGTTTGAATGTTTGAGTGTTTGGATGCTTGACGTGTTTGGATGTTTAAGTGTTTGGATACGTGAGTGTTTGGATACTTGATGTGTTTGGATGTTTGAGTGTTTGGATGCTTGAGTGTTTGGGTTATTGACGAGTTTGGATGTTTACGTGTTTGGATACTTCAGTGTTTGGATGATTGATTGTTTGGGTGATCGACGTGTTTGGATGTTTGAGTGTTTGGATGATTGAGTGTTTGGATGATTGAAGTGTTTGGATGCTTGAGTGTTTGAATGTTTGAGTGTTTGGATGCTTGACGTGTTTGGATGTTTAAGTGTTTGGATACTTGAGTGTTTGGATACTTGATGTGTTTGGATGTTTGAGTGTTTGGATGCTTGAGTGTTTGGGTTATTGACGTGTTTGGATGTTTACGTGTTTGGATACTTCAGTGTTTGGATGATTGATTGTTTGGGTGATCGACGTGTTTGGATGTTTGAGTGTTTGGATGCTTGAGTGTTTTGATGATTGACGTGTTTGGATGTTTTAAGGTTTGGATGCTTGAGTGTTTCTATACTTGACGTGTTTGGATGTTTGAGTGTTTGGATGCTAGCCGTCTTTGGATGTTTGAGTGTTTGGATGATTAAGTGTTTGGATGATTGAGTGTTTGGATGATTGAGTGTTTGGATTTGAGTGTTTTGATGATTGAGTGTTTGGATAATTGAGTGTTTGGATGACTGAGTGTTTGGATGTTTGAGTGTTTGGATGCTTATCGTGTTTGGATATTTGAGTGTTTAGATGATTGAATATTTGGATGATTGAGTGTTTTGATGATTGAGTGTTTGAATGTTTGAGTGTTTGGATGCTTGACGTGTTTGGATAATTGAGTGTTTGGATGATTGAGTGTTTGGATGATTGAGTGTTTGGATGCTTGTCGTGTTTGGATATTTGAGTGTTTAGATGATTGAATATTTGGATGATTGAGTGTTTTGATGATTGAGTGTTTGAATGTTTGAGTGTTTGGATGCTTGACGTGTTTGTATGCTCGACGTGTATGGATGTTTGAGTGTTTGGATGTTTGAGTGATTGGATGATTGAGTGTTTGGATACTTGACCTGTTTGGATGATTAACGTGTTCGGATGCTTGAAGTGACCACAATTGATAAGTCACAGAGAAGGCTTCGTGAGCCCGATAATGATCTACTTTGTTAATTGACCTGATGCTCTACTGATGCTTATATATATTCAAAGTTAGTTGACCTGATGCTCTACTGATGCTTATATATATTCAAAGTTAGTTGACCTGATGCTCTACTGATGCTTATATATATTCAAAGTTAGTTGACCTGATTGCTCTACTGATCCTGATATATATTCAAAGTTAGTTGACCTGATGCTCTACTGATGCTTATATATATTCAAAGTTAGTTGACCTGATGCTCTACTGATGCTTATATATATTCAAAGTTAGTTGACCTGATGCTCTACTGATCCTTATATATATTCAAAGTTAGTTGACCTGATGCTCTACTGATCCTTAGATACTGTCTTAGACGCGCTAATTTGCTCATCCTCCACATGGCGTGACAAGCACGTTCACGTGATTTAACATGAATCCTCAGTTTCGTACACAAGACTTTGGTCATGCGCACAAAGGAGTTCATGTACTGAATTATGATCAATTTCTGGTGTGGCGACAGTTCTGACTTCCGTTTCTTATTTTGTCCGTTTAATTAATGAATAGCAATGGTGAGAGGACACACCTCTGTCGTTCTCATGTGGTTATTTCAAAAACATATGTGGTTACATCAATCTTTCTTATTACATTTATTGTTGCAAAGGTACAGCGCTACCACACTATCCAAAAGTCGGTCTTGTATTCTTGTAATCCTTCAAAATTGCCAAAAGTGTATCGCTGCTTATTCTATCAAAAGCTTTTTCTTGATACATTAATGAAGTGTTTAAATACTTGTTTTATTATGTTGTTCTTTCGCTAAATTGCCCTAAGGTGCATTTAGGTATAAGTGCAGTCTCCCACCTTTACGGAATAGGAATGGAGTTTTACTTAGTTGAGGTTTGCCAATCGATCATTTCAAGTATTTTTGTATTCATGTTTCCAGTATGGCTAATTAGCGTTATGTTTCTGTATGTATGTATCAATTGTCTTTATTGCATTATCTCTTTCAAATTGGTACTATTGTTGCTTGTTGTCAATCGTCTGGTACTCATCTTACTTTCCAGGTCTGTGTAGAGATTCTCTTGAGCAACTTCAATCTTGTCTCACAAGGAGCCTACATAACCTAGTTGTTTTGTCGTTCTCACCTGGCGACTTTTTTTTATAGGCTGCTCAAAACAGCACTTTTTATTTCCTGGATCAATTTACACTGTTTCAGATTAACTTTGTTACTTGGGATAAATACTGATTGTTTCCAAAGACCTGTTGGATTGAGTTCTTGGAAGAACTCTCTCCGTCGATGTTTTCTTACATGCTTGTTAACGAATAAGGGATCCATTTTCGTCCTTAGTGATTGAAGCTATCATCTCTCGACCTCATTCCTTGATACAAATCTCTCTCATACGATTGGTTAAACGAGTCTTACTTTGACATATTTCTGTCGTGAATCTTCTGCAACGATTGTGATTGGTCGTTTGTTACGTCTTGCTGTTTGGTAAGAAATACATCTTCTTGCGCCCTGGATGACAGCTAATATCTGAAGAATTTGAGCTTTCAGCATGCTGTGTTTTTTTCTCTGGTCTGTGCCATGCCCTACATTTCTTATTCCACATTTCATATTAACTGAAACAGTCAAGGATGTTTTAAAGAAGCCCCATTCAATATTTATGCCTGCAGTTTCTCTACTTCCTGAAACTAAATCCGCCGTCATTTCATGACACGACACCCCTGAAAGATTATTTCCTCGATTGTTGTAGATTTGTGATATTTACTGGCTTGACTCGTCTCCGACCTTTACTCAGCGGTGTTCGTAACGAGATCACTACTGGCATTTGGTCGTATCGATTCCAATGTTAGTGGGTTATTCCACCTGTACCATGATTTGATATGACCATTTTCAGTGAATACATTTTTCATTTCTTCATCAATGCTATTTTTATCTAGAGAGGTGTCATTGAATAGACCTAAGTCGTACTTGCGTGACGATCTCTTTTATTTTTCCCATTCTTACATTAAAATATCCTATCACAGCCAGACCATCTTGCTCGTTGATCCTATTGATAACGTCGGACAGGCACTTACAGATGTTCTTTCATTCTCTTTGTTACTGCCCTTGCATCGTGCATAGACCTTACATCAGTGTTGTTGTTTACCCGTTACCAACTGCTTGTAAACGTGTTAGTCATTAACCGATGTATCATCTTTCCGCAATGGGCCTTGTTTACTCTGAGTGTACAAGAAAATCGACACCGTGTTTTGGTCTTCCTTTTCTGTTGACACCGCTCCATAAAAATACATGGTTGGTATGGACCTTTTACGTTCTGCTCTTATTTTTATATATCTGTTGGCGTCAAAAGTTTTATCTTAGTATATCCCATCCAATCTATCAATTCTGGCTCATTTGTGCTGTGCTGTTAGCATTGACATGGTATGGACATATATCACGATCCATGGGGCTGACCAAGACCGTCATGTAAGGCACTGTGCATGTGAAGCGTGGGAGAGGGAGACCAAAAAAGAGATGGGAGACCAATATAAAAGAGTGAACGGGAAAGTCTATAGCTGAAAGTAATACGCTGGCAAAAATTGAGACATGGCGGAACTGGTTCGACAAACTGCAATAACGGTGCATCAACGACCTTCTAGGTTACGGGACTGATGATGATGATTAACATTTATTGTCCCTGTCTTAGCTGCGTGTCTTATCTTAGTATTTCCCATCCAATCTATCAGTTCTGGTCCAGTAACGTTTAGCGTATCTGTTTTAGCTATGCGTCGTTTTTGTTATCCTTACATTGTTTAATCAACGTTTGACACTAGTTCGTTTATGCTCCTTTACAAACCCGTTCACATTTAAAGTTGCTATTTTAGTTGTGCACCTATCCTGTAGTTTCCGGTCCGTATTCCGTTGAGACCAGTTTGTCTGATCTCCATTATTGATTGCATGGCAATAGTACTCTGCCTTCCAGGCCAGTTATATCAGTGCCATATCCCTGCTCACAGCCAACTGTTCGCATTCTCCCCACCTTCTCCATCCTGAATATGGGGTTAGACTTGTCATGAGTTTTTATGGGGTTAGACTTGTCATGCTTTTTTATGGGGTTAGACTTGGTAGGTGTCAGTCGTTCTCTGTTATAAGGCTTACTGAATCAGAACTTCAAATATTTGTCGAAATTCTTTTAAAAAAAACAAAATTTAGATCTCTTTCCCCGTGTATCCGACGTCTGTTGGTCTTTCCCCGTTATCCGACGTCTGTTTGTATTTCCCCGTGTATCCGACGTCTGTTGGTCTTTCCCCGTGTATCCGACGTCTGTTTGTATTTCCCCGTGTATCCGACGTCTGTTTGTATTTCCCCGTGTATCCGACGTCTGTTGATCTTTCCCCGTGTATCCGACGTCTGTTTGTATTTCCCCGTGTATCCGACGTCTGTTGATCTTTCCCCGTGTATCCGACGTCTGTTGATCTTTCCCCGTGTATCCGACGTCTGTTGATCTTTCCCCGTGTATCCGACGTCTGTTTGTATTTCCCCGTGTATCCGACGTCTGTTGATCTTTCCCCGTGTATCCGACGTCTGTTGATCTTTCCCCGTGTATCCGACGTCTGTTGATCTTTCCCCGTGTATCCGACGTCTGTTTGTATTTCCCCGTGTATCCGACGTCTGTTGATCTTTCCCCGTGTATCCGACGTCTGTTGATCTTTCCCCGTGTATCCGACGTCTGTTGATCTTTCCCCGTGTATCCGACGTCTGTTGATCTTTCCCCGTGTATCCGACGTCTGTTGATCTTTCCCCGTGTATCCGACGTCTGTTGATCTTTCCCCGTGTATCCGACGTCTGTTGATCTTTCCCCGTGTATCCGACGTCTGTTGATCTTTCCCCGTATATCCGACGTCTGTTGATCTTTCCCCGTGTATCCGACGTCTGTTGATCTTTCCCCGTGTATCCGACGTCTGTTTGTATTTCCCCGTGTATCCGACGTCTGTTGATCTTTCCCCGTGTATCCGACGTCTGTTGATCTTTCCCCGTGTATCCGACGTCTGTTGATCTTTCCCCGTGTATCCGACGTCTGTTGATCTTTCCCCGTGTATCCGACGTCTGTTGATCTTTCCCCGTGTATCCGACGTCTGTTGATCTTTCCCCGTGTATCCGACGTCTGTTGATCTTTCCCCGTGTATCCGACGTCTGTTTGTATTTCCCCGTGTATCCGACGTCTGTTGATCTTTCCCCGTGTATCCGACGTCTGTTGATCTTTCCCCGTGTATCCGACGTCTGTTGATCTTTCCCCGTGTATCCGACGTCTGTTTGTATTTCCCCGTGTATCCGACGTCTGTTGATCTTTCCCCGTGTATCCGACGTCTGTTGATCTTTCCCCGTGTATCCGACGTCTGTTGATCTTTCCCCGTGTATCCGACGTCTGTTGATCTTTCCCCGTGTATCCGACGTCTGTTGATCTTTCCCCGTGTATCCGACGTCTGTTGATCTTTCCCCGTGTATCCGACGTCTGTTGATCTTTCCCCGTGTATCCGACGTCTGTTGATCTTTCCCCGTGTATCCGACGTCTGTTGATCTTTCCCCGTATATCCGACGTCTGTTGATCTTTCCCCGTGTATCCGACGTCTGTTGATCTTTCCCCGTGTATCCGACGTCTGTTTGTATTTCCCCGTGTATCCGACGTCTGTTGATCTTTCCCCGTGTATCCGACGTCTGTTGATCTTTCCCCGTGTATCCGACGTCTGTTGATCTTTCCCCGTGTATCCGACGTCTGTTGATCTTTCCCCGTGTATCCGACGTCTGTTGATCTTTCCCCGTGTATCCGACGTCTGTTGATCTTTCCCCGTGTATCCGACGTCTGTTGATCTTTCCCCGTGTATCCGACGTCTGTTGATCTTTCCCCGTGTATCCGACGTCTGTTGATCTTTCCCCGTGTATCCGACGTCTGTTGATCTTTCCCCGTGTATCCGACGTCTGTTTGTATTTCCCCGTGTATCCGGCTCTGTTATTCTTGCGCCTGTCACATCCACCATATCGGGTTGACCTCTGTACTGACCTCTGATGTGAAAGTATCCATCTTTCATTGTAACCTTCGAACACTTCATGTTCCAATATTTAAGTTCCACCATATTGTCTTTCTCTGAAAGTTTCCTTCACTCAGAACAATGATCGTTATAGACCGCTTGACCCAATATATGGACCGCTTGACCCAATAAATCGGCCGCTTTTATGTCTCGATACACCTGCAGCATATAACACACTTTGCTGATTCGCATCAAGAACTGCCAGGACGACGCATCTGCCTCCCTGTCTTGGTGAACCAAAAAAGAATATTTCATTATTCTGAATGTCACTTACTTCATTTATGTAGTTTAGAATGCTAGCCAAGACTCGTTCTAACGTCTGGGTCCATCTGGTGTCCTTAGGTCACCTGTCGTTCTAACGTCTGGGTCCATCTGGTGTCCTTAGGTCACCTGTCGTTCTAACGTCTGGGTCCATCTGGTGTCCTTAGGTCACCTGTCGTTCTAACGTCTGGGTCCATCTGGTGTCCTTAGGTCACCTGTCGTTCTAACGTCTGGGTCCATCTGGTGTCCTTAGGTCACCTGTCGTTCTAACGTCTGGGTCCATCTGGTGTCCTTAAGTCTGGGTCCACCTGGTGTCCTAAAGTCTGGTTCCACATTGTGTCCTAAAATCTGGGTCCACCTGGTTTCCTAAAGCCGGGGTCCACCTAGCATTCTAAAATCTGGATCCACCTAGCATTCTAAAGCCTGGATCCACCTAGCATTCTAAAGTCTGGATACACCTGGTGTTCTAAAACCTGTACTCATACAATTACAATAAAGAGATACAGCTATCATGTCCACACAATATGTCTAATTGTCTTATGCATGTTTTTCTATCTCAGTACACTACAGACCAGAGCATGTTTTTCTCTCTCAATACGGTACACTACAGAGCAGACCTTCTTAGCCTGGTGCTCATGACGCCCGTTTTTCAATCCAAACTTTGTTTTACAAACCAAAACAACTAATGTTGCTATCCATCCATTATATGTTATGTGACCTGAAGTTGTTAAGTTGCGCGTCTGCTTTCAGTAAACGTATTTACCGCTCTTTGTTCTGAAATATTTCGCCCTGCTGGCTTGATTCGGGGGTTTCCCCGATGCTGTTCAGGGCCAATGTTGTGTTACATCATGGGTACTTGAATTGATATATCTCCAGTCCTACTTAGCGCTGAAATTTGTGTTTTCAACGGAGAAATTCATAACCTTTTTGGGAACATAAGATACAAAAAAGGTTCCAAAATACTGCGGAGTGTTTCTCGCAAATGTCTGGCTAAGTTCGGGACGGCTTACCTGTGCCAAAAATCCTTCTCACTTCTGAAATACTACAAATACAACGATCACGATTAACTGATTCATATTTGCAAGACTGTTTATGTGTAGCAGCTACAAGCGACTGCTCCCCAGACATCACGTTTTTGTGTGTAGCTACAAGCGACTTCTCCTCAGACATGACGTTTGTGTGTAGCTACAAGCGACTTCTCCTCAGACATCACGTTTGTGTGTGTAGCTACAAGCGACTTCTCCTCAGACATCACGTTTGTGTGTGTAGCTACAAGCGACTTCTCCTCAGACATCACGTTTGTGTGTGTAGCTACAAGCGACTTCTCCTCAGACATCACGTTTGTGTGTAGCTACAAGCGACTTCTCCTCAGACATGACGTTTGTGTGTAGCTACAAGCGACTTCTCCTCAGACATCACGTTTGTGTGTGTAGCTACAAGCGACTTCTCCTCAGACATCACGTTTGTGTGTGTAGCTACAAGCGACTTCTCCTCAGACATCACGTTTGTGTGTGTAGCTACAAGCGACTTCTCCTCAGACATCACGTTTGTGTGTAGCTACAAGCGACTTCTCCTCAGACATGACGTTTGTGTGTAGCTACAAGCGACTTCTCCTCAGACATCACGTTTGTGTGTGTAGCTACAAGCGACTTCTCCTCAGACATCACGTTTGTGTGTGTAGCTACAAGCGACTTCTCCTCAGACATCACGTTTGTGTGTAGCTACAAGCGACTTCTCCTCAGACATGACGTTTGTGTGTAGCTACAAGCGACTTCTCCTCAGACATCACGTTTGTGTGTGTAGCTACAATCGACTTCTCCTCAGACATCACGTTTGTGTGTGTAGCTACAAGCGACTTCTCCTCAGACATCACGTTTGTGTGTGTAGCTACAAGCGACTTCTCCTCAGACATCACGTTTGTGTGTAGCTACAAGCGACTTCTCCTCAGACATGACGTTTGTGTGTAGCTACAAGCGACTTCTCCTCAGACATCACGTTTGTGTGTGTAGCTACAAGCGACTTCTCCTCAGACATCACGTTTGTGTGTGTAGCTACAAGCGACTTCTCCTCAGACATCACGTTTGTGTGTAGCTACAAGCGACTTCTCCTCAGACATCACGTTTGTGTGTGTGTGTAGCTACAAGCGACTTCTCCTCAGACATCACGTTTGTGTGTGTGTGTAGCTACAAGCGACTTCTCCTCAGACATCACGTTTGTGTGTGTGTGTAGCTACAAGCGACTTCTCCTCAGACATCACGTTTGTGTGTGTGTAGCTACAAGCGACTTCTCCTCAGACATCACGTTTGTGTGTGTGTAAAAGGTTTGCCTCTCTGTATTATGCTGGCGATAGCATCCCATTTCCACCCTGGACAGCAGTCCTTTAGACGTATTAACCAGTGCTTGCATGCGACTATATGTACCTATGATAGTTAAGGCGATCTCAGTGGCCAAACCCAACCAAAGATCCTCACCCCAAGGGCGGGTGTTAGCGTGTGTGAAGCCTGCGCGTTTGACAGCATGTGGTTTCTTAGATGTTGGACATCACAAAACTTCTGTGTGACTTTTAAGCTCAAGGAGCGAGTTAAAAATGTATTGATTTTCAAAAATGACACCCATTAGATTGCATAGTACTCGCAGTCTTAAAATGTTGAGAGGTTCATGACAAGAGACATAATCAAATAAATGACATTTGTAGTTAATTATCTCCCATATTAAATAAAAGTATTTGACAGGTTAATACAGATAGTGGTATAGGAGGTAATATGGGAATATGGTGTATAGGTTCAAGTACTGGGTAACATTCGTGTCTTGTACGTAAGCAGCGACGATGCAGTACGAACAAATGTCGGTGTGACAAATTGGTTTCCAGTGATGAGTGGTGTTCCGTGTGTTCTTTCTCCACTTTTATTCATAATCTATTTGGATAGCGACAGTCCTGTTGAAGCCACCAGGGACTTCGTCTACCTGGACAGCAGGCAGTCCTCTGACATACGCAGCAGTCACCACATCACCTGTAGGATGGGTCTGGTGGCTTTAACAATGCACTAGCTCCGCAGAATTTGGTCCCAGCAAAGGCTCTACCAGGCTTCGTGTATACTTCCCCTGCGTCGGCTCTGAGACCTGGACACTACTACAGCATGACCGGCAGCATCTTGAGATCTTTTACCTGCGCAACCAGAGGCGCATCCTCTGGATCCATTGAGGTGACTTGATTTCCAACAGTGAAGTAGTTCGACGTACTCAACATGCGGGCATTGCCTCAACGATTGACTGCCATCGCCTCTCCCTCTTCGGCCCGTCATCCGCCTCCTCCAGGAAGTCTCAGCCAACGACGTGCTTCAGCAGGCTTAAGGGTGAGGGATGGGAAGAGGTCATGCTCATCCTAGAAGACCCCCCCCCCTACCCTGCCCCTCTCCCTCCCAACACCTGGCTAAAACAGATTGCAACCTCCCCAACAGAACTGCAGGTCGCTTGGGTGCATCCATCAGACATGGTCATTCGAAGGCGACAGGCCTTTGGCGCCTATCGTACTAATGTATATGGATAAAATCACACAGACGGCTAACCTCCAGGAGAAGTCCCTTGATGAATTCTTGTTTGCTGATAATCAGGTCATCTTTTACCAAAATGGAGACGATCTACATTGATACCTACCCTCTCTCCGTTTATAACTGATATGACACAAAGATCAATGCGGACAAGACCAAGACTATCGTGATATAGCATGAGCATGTACAGAGAAGTTTCCATAGCGGTGATAAAAGTATCAAGCAAGTAGGGGAGTTCAAATATCTAGCTGGGGACGGCGTGGCCTAGTGGTTAAGTGGCACGGCACACGACCCGAAGGTGCTGGGTTCGATCCCCATCACAGCACCGGCCATTACCCCGGGGAAGCAAACCCTTAGAAAATGCAGGAGGAAGCAGACCCTTACATAAAATGCGTGCTGAAGTCGGATACACTGGGCCGACAGGAGCAAAATAAAAACACAGTGCAACGCACACCGCCTTGGGGATTTGAGAAAAATAAGGCGAACGCAAAAAAAAATAAAAAAATATCTAGCTAGTATGTTCACTGATGACGGCAGAGTGATCACACAGAAGGTGAACAGTGTCTAACTTTCATTTTGAAACCCCCTAGAATGATTCTTGCAAATAATAGGAAGATGATAAATGCAGTTTATTTCTACATGGTGTTATCAATGTCAATCACAGACCTAACTAGACACACACAAGAGTAAGATCCAGAGCCGTGGGATACGTTGTGTGAGAAGTGCAGCCGGAAAGACAATCCATGACTGAATCCGCAACACCACGCTGAGGCAAACAGTGGGGACAAACCCAGTTAGTGCCTACATTGACACCCAACAAATCAAGTGGTTTGGTCATTTAGTCAGAATGCATTATGACCAGCACACAGTGAGAATATATCATATGCAGGTCTCTGGTCCATGAGCAAGTACCAGAATTTGACGTCGGTGGATTGAGGGTGTCTCTGAGACACACGGGAAGTTCCACCTAACGCTAACATAAATTCTAGGCACCCTGCCTCTCTGCCACGCCAATGGTGTCAAAAGTCTTTAGTCCACAATGCCCTGTCAAAGTTTTTCAGTCCATAATGCCCTGTCAAAGGTCTTCAGTCCACAATGCCCTGTCAAAGTTCCTGTCCATAATGCCCTGTAAAAGTTCTTGTCCATAAAGCCCTATCAAAGGTCTTCAGTCCATAATTCCCTGTCAAAGGTCTTGTCCACAATGTTCCATCAAAGGTCTTCAGTCCATAATGCCCTATCAAAGGTCTTATCCACAATGTCCCATCAAAGGTTTTCAGTCCATAATGCCCTGTCAAATGTCTTGTTCACAATGTCCCATCAAAGGTCTTCAGTCCACAATGTCCCGTCAAAGGTCTTCAGTCAATAATGACCTCTTAAAGGTCTTGTCCACAATGTCCAATCAAACGTCTTCAGTCCATAATGCCCTGTCAATATTCTTGTCCATAATGCCCTGTCAATATTCTTGTCCATAATGCCCTGTCAAAGGTCTTCAGTCCACAATGGCCCATCAGAAGTCTTCAGTCCATAATGAACCATCAAAGGTCTTCAGTCCATAATGAACCATCAAAGGGTTCAGTCCATAATGCACTGTCAAAGTTCTTGTCCATAATGCCCTGTCAAAGGTCTTCAGTCCACAATGCCCCATCAAAGGTCTTCAGTCCATAATGAACCATCACAGGTGTTCAGTCGATAATGCTCTGCCAAAGGTCTTCAGTTCATAAAATCAATACACTATGTCGATGTACCTCTATAACTGAACTTGATATCATTGATTGTTCCACTGGTACCCTCATTTCTGACAGTCCTCCTCAGATAAGACAAAGTGAAGTCATGTTAGCGTTCTAGTGGCCTAACGGTTGAGAGCACTTGTCTCTGACAGTAACAGGGCAGTGTTTGTGCTATGGTCGCGACATACTATCTTCGTCCAGTTTTAGATGTCCACCTAACTTATAGTTAAGGAAGGCAATGTAGAGAGGAAAGAAACTCAACCCATCCAACACACGTCATCCTTGTCAACAGTACATGTTCTGGGACTTCGTACACCTGTTCTGGGACTATGTGCACCTGTTATGAGACTACTTACATCTGTTCTGGAACTTCGTTCACCTGTTATGTGACCATGTACACCTGTTATGTGATGATGTGCACCTGTTTTGTGACCATGTACACCTGTTATATGATGATGTCCACCTGTTTTGTGTCTGTGTACACCTGCTATATGATGAAAAACACATGTTATGTGACCATGTACACCTGTTATGTGGCCATGTACACCTGTTATGTGGCCATGTACACCTGTTATGTGGCCATGTACACCTGTTATGTGGCCATGTACACCTGTTTGTAAAGCTGTAGCTAAATAGAAGAGCAATAAAAAAAGAACAGAATGTGCTGCGTGTAGAGAAAGATAACAATCAGAATAGAAGAATGAAAGATAACAATCAGAATAGAAGACTGAAAGATAACAATCAGAATAGAAGAATGAAAGATAACAATTATTTTAATGTGGGTTTCCTCTCAATGATTTCAATTATCAGCCAGCTGAATCTGCAGTCACAGGATTGACATTTTATTTGACATGCAGACGAGTTATAACATGACACACACCAGACATGCCTGTGTCAAGACTTATAACATGACGGCCATGCCTGTGTCACGATTTATAACATGACATACACCAGACATGCCTGTGTCAAGACTTATAACATGACAGACACCAGCCATGCCTGTGTCAAGGCTTATAACATGACAGCCATGCTTGTGTCAAGACTTATTTCTATCAAACGTTAAAACAATCCCCTTGAGAGTTTAGGTCCATACAAACTGTAACTACAGGAAACAAATATACAAAAACTTTGTCCACTTTCTTTCAAGTCAGTGGATTACACTTTCTCTCAAGTCACTGGTTTACACTTTCAAGTCACTGGTTTACACTTTCTTTCAAGTCACTGGTTTACACTTTCTTCAGTAACTCCGTTTACACTTTTTCTCAAGTTGCAACAGTTCCAGCTGGAGCATGGGCGTTAAGGGCAGGGATGATTGGGCCGGCAACTCTAGGAACAAAGGTAGGTTACCTGAATGTGTGCCAAGGTCATTCACCGTCTCAACACTAAGTCAACATAAGAAATGAGGGATTGGGGGGAAGAATGTGTCTAGAACAAGTGGGCGTTCAGAGCTGACCACTCTGGTGTTCCGTTTTAGCATAGTGGGGAGTTGGTGACAGTCAGAAGCCGCTACGGCCTGCTACGACATTTAGAGTGACAGGAATTCTGAGTTATTCGTCCAATAACTAGTTGGAGGTAGATTCAAATTAGAGTGATGGATAAGTCAGACATCCAACAGAAGACCATTGGACAGCCATGAAGTTGTTTGAGACTATAGAATACTCGGCAAAGATGAACTTAGCAGACTGGCCTGGAGAGAGAGACTAGCTAGCAGGTTGACTAGGAGAGCGATTGATAGGCTGCTAGTTGCTAGCAGACTGACTGAACCAGCATTCTCCTTTGAGTTTTGGTCAGTTGCTCTATAAGTGTGTGTGTTGGACATCCTGTGACTAGAAGAGATCTGAATATGTGTCATATGTGCAGGACACCGAGTGAACAATGTGTGTTCTGAAGTATGTGTATGCACAGATCAACTGAGTGTGTGACCACAAGTGAGTACACGATTCCGACTATAAATGGCGTGATCTAATTTCATATGAACGCACAGATCACCTGTGTATACGTGTATAGATCGAATGTGGATGTACAGATCACCTGAATGAAGGTATTTGAGTGTGGGTGAATGCACAGAACGACAGAGTACATAATACGATCATGAAGGTGAGTTTGTGAGAGTGTGCAGATAAGAGGAGGGGAGTGTAGCAGCAAGAACTGGGTTTTATTAGTTGGAAGAAATATTCAAAAGCTAATGCTTAAAACCTCTGTTGTAGTAGTTTTTAATATATTATGATCATTTTGTTCTTTTTGCTAATATCGTTTCTGTTGATTTTTGTTATTAAATATGCCCCATTTTGGTGGAGAGTGCTTACTGTGTTATTTAATGTGTGTAGTCAAGTCGTGGTGTGGATACATGTTGTAACACTGTAGATAAGTAACTACTCAGCGAAACCCAGACTCTACCACAAAGTCACTGGTTTAGACTTTCTCTCAATTCACTGGTTTACACTTTCTCTCGAGTCAGTGGTTTACACTTTCTCTCAAGTCACTGGTTTACACTTTCTCTCAAGTCAGTGATTTACACTTCCTCTCAAGTCAGTGCGTTACACTTTCTCTCAAGTCACTGGTTCAGACTTTCTCTCAAGTCAGTGGTTTACACTTTCTCTCAAGTCACTGGTTTACACTTTCTCTCAAGTCACTGGTTTAGACTTTCTCTCAAGTCAGTAATTTACACTTTCTTTCAAGTCACTGGTTCACACTTTCTCTCAAGTCAGTGATTTACACTTTCTCTCAAGTCACTGGTTTAGACTTTCTTTCAAGTCAGTGATTTACACTTTCATATTTTAATATAAAAACATGCTGCTGACAGAAAACATGTATTTAGTTTTGTGTGAATACCTACTCCAATTTTGTGTAAATGCCTAATCCAATTTTGTGTAAATGCCTCCTGCAATTTTGTGCAAATGCCTCCTCCAATTTCCATATAGATACATGGAAATAAAGAAACAGACATGCTGAAGAACGAGCAATCAAAACCCAAACTGAAGACAGAGGAGTTACATATGAAGAAATACACACAAAATAAAAATTAGCTTCAAAGACAAATAGCAGAAGTATACTATCCCTTGCCAAAAAGAGATCAAGTGACAATGTTCCACAGACTGAAAAAAATTATCTATTCAACAAATTAAAAATTGGGCAGACAGACATGAGCACATGTAAGGATAACAAAGAAATGGTGGAGTATGTTCACCCTGCTGGCTCCACAAGAATGGCAGAGTGGCAACATACTCTTCCTTAACCCAATACCAGGATAACTGTGTGGTGGCAAATGAAGCCTAACATGGACAGCCAGATTTATGAGGGAAAGAGAAGTGATTATTTGTGAATGAACGAGGAAGAAGAAATCAATTATTTTGTGTGCAATAACCATCAATAACCATCAATAACCATAGACATATTTTTTTAAGCTGTGTTACTAATCAGTTGGCCTACTCGTTGTTCATGATTGACTCTTCCTGAGTGTATAAATGTATACTGTGCTTTCCTCTCATATCTGGCATTTGTTGATGTCACACCTAATGTATCAAGGTTTACATCAATGATTATCTCAGGACTGGGCCAACACAGTTTAGAGTTATCTGAGGACTGGTCAATCATATGATTTACATTATCTCAGGACTAGGCCAACACAGTTTAGAGTTATCTGAGGACTGGTCAATCATATGATTTACATTATCTCAGGACTGGGCCAACACAGTTTAGAGTTATTTGAGGACTGGTCAAACATATGATTTACATTATCTCAGGACTGGGCCAACACAGTTTAGAGTTATCTGAGGACTGGTCAATCATATGATTTACATTATCTCAGGACTGGGCCAACACAGTTTAGAGTTATTTGAGGACTGGTCAAACATATGATTTACATTATCTCAGGACTGGGCCAACACAGTTTAGAGTTATCTGAGGACTGGTCAATCATATGATTTACATTATCTCAGGACTGGGCCAACACAGTTTAGAGTTATATGAGGACTGGTCAAACATATGATTTACATTATCTCAGGACTGGGCCAACACAGTTTAGAGTTATCTGAGGACTGGTCAATCATATGATTTACATTATCTCAGGACTGGGCCAACACAGTTTAGAGTTATCTGAGGACTGGTCAATCATATGATTTACATTATCTCAGGACTGGGCCAACACAGTTTAGAGTTATCTGAGGACTGGTCAATCATATGATTTACATTATCTCAGGACTGGGCCAACACAGTTTAGAGTTATCTGAGGACTGGTCAATCATATGATTTACATTATCTCAGGACTGGGCCAACACAGTTTAGAGTTATCTGAGGACTGGTCAATCATATGATTTACATTATCTCAGGACTGGGCCAACACAGTTTAGAGTTATCTGAGGACTGGTCAATCATATGATTTACATTATCTCAGGACTGGGCCAACACAGTTTAGAGTTATCTGAGGACTGGTCAATCATATGATTTACATTATCTCAGGACTGGGCCAACACAGTTTAGAGTTATCTGAGGACTGGTCAATCATATGATTTACATTATCTCAGGACTGGGCCAACACAGTTTAGAGTTATCTGAGGACTGGTCAATCATATGATTTACATTATCTCAGGACTCGGCCAACACAGTTTAGAGTTATCTGAGGACTGGTCAATCATATGATTTACATTATCTCAGGACTGGGCCAACACAGTTTAGAGTTATCTGAGGACTGGTCAATCATATGATTTACATTATCTCAGGACTGGGCCAACACAGTTTAGAGTTATCTGAGGACTGGTCAATCATATGATTTACATTATCTCAGGACTGGGCCAACACAGTTTAGAGTTATCTGAGGACTGGTCAATCATATGATTTACATTATCTCAGGACTGGGCCAACACAGTTTAGAGTTATCTGAGGACTGGTCAATCATATGATTTACATTATCTCAGGCCTGGGCCAACACAGTTTAGAGTTATCTGAGGACTGGTCAATCATATGATTTACATTATCTCAGGACTGGGCCAACACAGTTTAGAGTTATCTGAGGACTGGTCAATCATATGATTTACATTATCTCAGGACTCGGCCAACACAGTTTAGAGTTATCTGAGGACTGGTCAATCATATGATTTACATTATCTCAGGACTCGGCCAACACAGTTTAGAGTTATTTGAGGACTGGTCAAACATATGATTTACATTATCTCAGGACTGGGCCAACACAGTTTAGAGTTATTTAAGGACTGGTCAATCATATGATTTACATTATCTCAGGACTGGGCCAACACAGTTTAGAGTTATCTGAGGACTGGTCAATCATATGATTTACATTATCTCAGGACTGGGCCAACACAGTTTAGAGTTATCTGAGGACTGGTCAATCATATGATTTACATTATCTCAGGACTGGGCCAACACAGTTTAGAGTTATCTGAGGACTGGTCAATCATATGATTTACATTATCTCAGGACTGGGCCAACACAGTTTAGAGTTATCTGAGGACTGGTCAATCATATGATTTACATTATCTCAGGACTGGGCCAACACAGTTTAGAGTTATCTGAGGACTGGTCAATCATATGATTTACATTATCTCAGGACTGGGCCAACACAGTTTAGAGTTATCTGAGGACTGGTCAATCATATGATTTACATTATCTCAGGACTGGGCCAACACAGTTTAGAGTTATCTGAGGACTGGTCAATCATATGATTTACATTATCTCAGGACTGGGCCAACACAGTTTAGAGTTATCTGAGGACTGGTCAATCATATGATTTACATTATCTCAGGACTGGGCCAACACAGTTTAGAGTTATCTGAGGACTGGTCAATCATATGATTTACATTATCTCAGGACTGGGCCAACACAGTTTAGAGTTATCTGAGGACTGGTCAATCATATGATTTACATTATCTCAGGACTCGGCCAACACAGTTTAGAGTTATCTGAGGACTGGTCAATCATATGATTTACATTATCTCAGGACTCGGCCAACACAGTTTAGAGTTATTTGAGGACTGGTCAAACATATGATTTACATTATCTCAGGACTGGGCCAACACAGTTTAGAGTTATTTGAGGACTGGTCAATCATATGATTTACATTATCTCAGGACTGGGCCAACACAGTTTAGAGTTATCTGAGGACTGGTCAATTATATGATTTACATTATCTCAGGACTGGGCCAACACAGTTTAGAGTTATCTGAGGACTGGTCAATCATATGATTTACATTATCTCAGGACTGGGCCAACACAGTTTAGAGTTATCTGAGGACTGGTCAATCATATGATTTACATTATCTCAGGACTGGGCCAACACAGTTTAGAGTTATCTGAGGACTGGTCAATCATATGATTTACATTATCTCAGGACTCGGCCAACACAGTTTAGAGTTATCTGAGGACTGGTCAATCATATGATTTACATTATCTCAGGACTCGGCCAACACAGTTTAGAGTTATTTGAGGACTGGTCAATCATATGATTTACATTATCTCAGGACTCGGCCAACACAGTTTAGAGTTATCTGAGGACTGGTCAATCATATGATTTACATTATCTCAGGACTCGGCCAACACAGTTTAGAGTTATTTGAGGACTGGTCAAACATATGATTTACATTATCTCAGGACTGGGCCAACACAGTTTAGAGTTATTTGAGGACTGGTCAAACATATGATTTACATTATCTCAGGACTGGGCCAACACAGTTTAGAGTTATTTGAGGACTGGTCAAACATATGATTTACATTATCTCAGGACTGGGCCAACACAGTTTAGAGTTATCTGAGGACTGGTCAATCATATGATTTACATTATCTCAGGACTGGGCCAACACAGTTTAGAGTTATCTGAGGACTGGTCAATCATATGATTTACATTATCTCAGGACTGGGCCAACACACTTTAGAGTTATCTGAGGACTTCAAATATATGGGAGAAAACAATATTAGAAAGATAGATAAGGAAAGGGACCTAGGGGTTATAATAGATCATACAGGAAAGGTGAGTGAGCAAGTTAAGGTAGCAGTGAAAAAGGCACATGCAATGTTAGGTATTATAAAAAGAAATATTAAACATAGGAGCAAGGAAGTGATCGTCAAACTGTATAAAGCTTTAGTTAGACCTAGATTGGAGTTATGTGTACAGGTGTGGAGCCCATATCATAGAGGGAATATAAACATGCTGGAAAGAATACAAAAAAGAGCGACAAAGATGATAGTGGGATTCCAGAATTACAGTTATGAGGAACGACTCAGAAAAACCGGCCTACAGTGTCTCGAAGAGAGAAGAATTCGTGGTGACTTAATACAGGTTTATAAGATGATCAGAGGAATCGATAAATTAGACTATTACAAGTTTTTTAAAATACAGCCACCTACAATTACACGAGGGCATAGCTACAAGCTGACTAAAGAGAGGTCCAGGTTAGATATTAGGAAATATTTTTTTAGTCAGAGAGTGGTGTCTGCTTGGAATGCATTGCCAGGGGAGGTGGTGGAGGCAGGGACAGTTAATGCGTTTAAGAATAAACTGGATGCGCATAGATTTTAGAGCAAGGTGATGTAAATGTAACTGGTTGTATACAGACTCTGCAGGGTCTTCTAAACCAGTATAAAGACGTTAAGTTAAGTTATATGATTTACATTATCTTAGGACTGGGCCAACACAGTTTAGAGTTATCTGAGGACTTCAAATATATGATTTACATTATCTCAGGACTGGGCCAACACAGTTTAGAGTTATCTGAGGACTTCAAATATATGATTTACATTATCTCAGGACTGGGCCAACACAGTTTAGAGTTATCTGAGGACTGGTCAAACATATGATTTACATTATCTCAGGACTGGGCCAACACAGTTTAGAGTTATCTGAGGACTTCAAATATATGATTTACATTATCTCAGGACTGGGCCAACACAGTTTAGAGTTATCTGAGGACTGGTCAAACATATGATTTACATTATCTCAGGACTCGGCCAACACAGTTTAGAGTTATCTGAGGACTGGTCAAACATATGATTTACATTATCTCAGGACTCGGCCAACACAGTTTAGAGTTATTTGAGGACTGGTCAAACATATGATTTACATTATCTCAGCACGGTTTCTTAGCTAATCAAAAACTGGGACAATAACATAACAAAATTAGCTATATACGTACAGCATACTTCTCTTGTCTATATACGTACAGCATACTTCTCTTGTCTATATACGTACAGCATACTTCTCTTGTCTATATACGTACAGCATACTTCTCTTGTCTATATACGTACAGCATACTTCTCTTGTCTGTTAATTTTCCCAGGTTACAAAGCACTGTTAGCATCTTCAAGCTTAGCTTAACAGCTGCCCAAAGGATTGGCAAAATCTTACCTGAATGGGTTCTCTAAGCTGTGCAAGGCTGGTATCTGTGAGAGTTCCTCTCTGTAACAGAGACGAGAACAGGACCTGTGCTATGCTGAGAACATATTACAAGAATTGACCTCTCTAAGAAAAGTCTACTGTCTGAGAGCCATGAGCAGTCTTCTGGTTTTAGAAAACATGTCTAGAAACAATACGTTATATACGATACAAGTATACCAGTGAATTATTCATTTCCCCAGTATCTGAGGAATAAGTTGCATTATAAACTTTAAGACTGCCACAAACCCAGCGTTCTTCTCCATAAACTTGTACGTGCTACATACAACAATTCTTATAAAGGTGGGGGCATCAACTGTTACATAACATTTACAGGAAGCGGATAACAAATACAGATTCAAACTTCTTTTCTCTCTATCAAACAAATGACACTGGCTATTTCATATGAAATGGCAAAGTTGAAGCATTCGTCAATGTCCATGTACGTCAAATGATTAGTGTTCTAGCAGCTTCTATGGTATAAAGTGACATCATACATATATTACACTTCAATTAATAGAGTGTTTGACAACTCTTGGCACGTCAGGATGCAAATATCAATACAAATTGTGTCAGCTGCCTGGCATGCACGTACAGTTTTTTACCAGAGTAAGCCTAACCCAGCTGAGGCTAGCGAGGCTGGTCGGTGATGTGTTTCTTCAGATATTTCATCATGCCGAACAATTTGAGCCTCTTCACACCTGCAATCAGACGGTCACAGTAAACACACCAACTTCTTACTTCTACTATTAGATCTTTTATCATCACTGCTACATTTACTTCTACTACCAATACTACTACTATTACAACCAATCTTACATTCACTACCAAAGCTGATGATACTACTACTACCACCACTGTTGCTCTTACTATCTATATTACTGCTCCTACTCCAACTACCACATCTAGTAACACAGCCATACACCCCACAGTACTGCTCCTACTCCAACTACCACATCTAGTAACACAGCCATACACCCCACAGTACTGCTCCTACTCCAACTACCACATCTAGTAACACAGCCATACACCCCACAGTACTGCTCCTACTCCAACTACCACATCTAGTAACACAGCCATACACCCCACAGTACTGCTCCTACTCCAACTACCACATCTAGTAACACAGCCATACACCCCACAGTATTACAGCAGTTTCCTGTTTACAAAATAAAACATTTTTTTTTCTGATTACCTGTATATACCTGACATTCAGCCTGGCATATCTGACATTCAGCATGGCATACAGCCTGGCATTCCTGACATTCAGTCTGGCATTCAGCCTGGAATACCTGACAGTCAGCCCGACATACAGCCTGGCATACCTGACATTCAGCCGGACATTCAGCCTGGCATACCTGACATTCAGCCTGCCATACATAATAATGAACAGAGTTGAGACAGTTCTTCCATCCTTGGAGTCAGTTACTTGGTTGACAAGAATGTGGCTTTCTCATTGAGAACGTGAAACATTTCCATAGATAGAATAAGTGAATTCTTATGATCCATCCACGAGCTGACCTCAGAAAAGGTTGCCTTTTGGCATGTGCGGGATGATTGGTTTAGCTGACCAGCTGAGTTGTAAACCAGGTTCACCACTTTCAGATATCCTTAATTCACTGCATTTTCAACTGTCAGAGTGGAGTGGCTAGAGTGGAGTGGTCAGAGTTGAGTGGCTAGAGTGGAGTGGCTAGAGTGGAGTGGCTAGAGTGGAGTGGTTAGAGTGGAGTGGTCAGAGTGGAGTGGTCAGAGTGGAGTGGCTAGAGTGGAGTGGCTAGAGTGGAGTGGCTAGAGTGGAGTGGCTAGAGTGGAGTGGCTAGAGTGGAGTGGCTAGAGTGGAGTGATCAGAGTGGAGTGGTCAGAGTGGAGTGGCTAGAGTGGAGTGGCTAGAGTGGAGTGGTCAGAGTGGAGTGGTCAGAGTGGAGTGGCTAGAGTGGAGTGGCTAGAGTGGAGTGGTCAGAGTGGAGTGGTCAGTGGAGTGGCTAGAGTGGAGTGGTCAGAGTGAAGTGGCTAGAGTGGAGTGGCTAGAGTGGAGTGGTCAGAGTGCAGTGGCTAGAGTGGAGTGGTCAGAGTGGAGTGGTTAGAGTGGAGTGGTTAGAGTGGAGTGGTCAGAGTGGAGTGGTTAGAGTGGAGTGGTCAGAGTGGAGTGGTTAGAGTGGAGTGGTCAGAGTGGAGTGGTTAGAGTGGAGTGGTCAGAGTGGAGTGGCTAGAGTGGAGTGGTCAGAGTGGAGTGGTCAGAGTGGAGTGGTTAGAGTGGAGTGGTCAGAGTGGAGTGGTTAGAGTGGAGTGGTCAGAGTGGAGTGGTCAGAGTGGAGTGGTTAGAGTGCTTCTCTCTCAGGAAACACTGGGACCAGGTTCAACTCCTGGTATCGACACACTCTAGTCAGCTTCACATTGATGCCAGACTCACAGTTTAGGGAAGGCAATACAGCGAGGCAGGAAATGACCTGGTCATGTCCTTAGAAAAAGTTGTGACTTTGTAGAACGAATTTCTATCACCTTGACCTTGACGATGGCAGTGTCTGCTAATGGACAACAGTTACTCCCACCTTACACTCTAACAGAAAACTATAACCAAACATGAGCTATTCATAAACCTCCCTTCTAGAAGACATGACAGTGGGCACTTACCAAAAAGCTTCTCCATCTGGTCGTCACACAACATAAACTGCTTGTTGCCAGGATCCTGGAGAAAACAAAACACACAAAAAACTGTATTTGGGAATGGTGCGTGCATAACATGGCTTCCAACCACATGCAGCTCTCTAAGTCATGGGAAAATATTGAGTATTCTGTTAACAGCAAAGATTAATAATAATGATCCATATTATATTGTCTAAGACAAAATTATTTCACATTTCTCCTCAATGTGCACATCTCAATTAATGTACGATTTGTCGTGGTTCATCTCAGATAATGTTGCACGAGTCATTGATGTCCATTGAAACTAATGTTTTATGAAATTGTGGGATACCTTTCAATTAAAGGTGCACGAAATATTGGCGTCCATGTGCAGTAATGAAGTACAAATTGTTCTTTTGGTTTGTTTCAGTCAATGTTCCCAATGTACTGCTACTGCTCTTTCAGTTCTCTCCTTAGTGTCTGGATCAGTAGCCATGGGCAAGGTTGTGCTCAGAATGATTATCTTTATATTGTTAGACATTATAGCACAACATGGCTACTGTACCCTAGTGTGAGCCATGGGATTAGACTACCCTAATGTGAGCCTTGGGATTAGACTAGCCTAATGTGAGCCATGGGATTAGACTACCCTAATGTGAGCCATGGGATTAGACTACCCTAGTGTGAGCCATGGGATTAGACTAAATGTGAGCCATGGGATTAGACTACCCTAATGTGAGCCATGGGATTAGACTAAATGTGAGCCATGGGATTAGACTACCCTAATGTGAGCAATGGGATTAGACTACCCTAATGTGAGCCATGGGATTAGACTACCCTAATGTGAGCCATGGGATTAGACTACCCTAGTGTGAGCCATGGGATTAGACTACCCTAATGTGAGCCATGGGATTAGACTACCCTAATGTGAGCCATGGGATTAGACTACCCTAATGTGAGCCATGGGATTAGACTACCCTAATGGTAGCCATGGGATTAGACTACCCTAATGTGAGCCATGGGATTAGACTACCCTAATGTGAGCCATGGGATTAGACTACCCTAATGTGAGCCATGGGATTAGGCTACCCTAATGTGAGCCATGGGATTAGACTACCCTAATGTGAGCCATGGGATTAGACTACCCTAATGTGAGCGATGGGATTAGACTACCTAATGTGAGTCTTGGGATTAGACTACCCTAGTGTGAGTCTTGGGATTAGACTACCCTAATGTGAGCCATGGGATTAGACTACCCTAATGTGAGCCATGGGATTAGACTACCCTAATGTGAGCCATGGGATTAGACTACCCTAATGTGAGCCATGGGATTAGACTACCCTAGTGTGAGTCTTGGGATTAGACTACCCTAATGTGAGCCATGGGATTAGACTACCCTAATGTGAGCCATGGGATTAGACTACCCTAATGTGAGCCATGGGATTAGACTACCCTAATGTGAGTCTTGGGATTAGACTACCCTAATGTGAGTCATGGGATTAGACTACCCTAGTGTGAGTCTTGGGATTAGACTACCCTAATGTGAGCCATGGGATTAGACTACCCTAGTGTGAGCCATGGGATTAGACTACCCTAATGTGAGTCATGGGATTAGACTACCCTAATGTGAGCCATGGGATTAGACTACCCTAGTGTGAGCCATGGGATTAGACTACCCTAATGTGAGCCATGGGATTAGACTACCCTAATGTGAGCCATGGGATTAGACTTGGAGCTCTATAGCCATATCTAAGGCTGCACTAACTCAACATATGACTGTATGCTGACATGTGACTGTATGTTGACATGTGGCTGTATGCTGACATGTGACTGTATGCTGACATGTGACTGTATGTTGACATGTGGCTGTATGCTGACATGTGACTGTATGTTGACATGTGGCTGTATGTTGACATGTGGCTGTATGCCGACATGTTGCTGTATGCTGACATGATGTGGACATGTGGATGTAAAAAGTTAATACAAATTCATGAATCCAAAACAAAAACACAAAAAATCTGCCAAAAAGTCAGGGATAGCAAACCTGAAGTTTCCTCTCCTTCACAACTGACCACAATGTTTTCACTACATCTGACCTGGGCATCTGCAAGTAAGTCAATGTAGAAGCTATGTCAACTAATTTCAGTGAAATGAGCACAGGACTCTTCTACCATCTGAGTTACACTATTCCATGAATACTGTCAGATTGTCATTAACTGTGTATTAATGTAATGATTTGCACATCAAATACTCAATTCATCACACCTATATTGGTGTCCTGGTAATAAACATGGACATATCAAATGAAATGATAGAAATTATAGGCACATTCTTCAAAGAATGGCCATGGGAAAACCTTGATGCAACGTTAAACACCAAGGGCAGGAGAAGCAAAGAAAACTTAAAGGAAAGAATTGACGAGGATCAGAAATAATGGTCTCCATTTGTATTCATGATGAGTCTGTCAGCCCTCTACTTGTTCTCACCTCTGTGTTGCTACATGACATCCTTCTGTGACATGACAAGATGGCATCTATGCACTTTATATCCAGTCATTGCATTGGCCATTGACAACCCTCCTCCAGCAAGTTCGGTATTGAGCTGCCCTTTCTTTCTCTCTCTAAAGACTGAAGTTCATTTTCAGTCTGTTCTCCGAGTATTTCTTGGTCTACTCTCTTCCTCTTCCCATGTGGATTCAATACCAGGGCCTGTCTGGCAACATTTGATGGTGATTTCCGTAATGTGTGTCCTATCCA
The DNA here is from genome assembly GCA_036924085.1 of Ariolimax columbianus. NCBI lineage: Eukaryota > Metazoa > Mollusca > Gastropoda > Stylommatophora > Arionidae > Ariolimax > Ariolimax columbianus. The sequence goes on from JAVGWX010000001.1 coordinate 176,089,435, forward strand.
ACCCCATTTTCTACGTTTGATCTGTTGGTCCACTGGTTGTTGTTGACTCCTGTCCTATAGCTCTTCATTCCTCAACATGTATTGGTCCATTGGTTGTTGTTGACTCCTTTCCTATAGCTCTTCATTCCTCAACATGTATTGGTCCATTGGTTGTTGTTGACTCCTTTCCTATAGCTCTTCATTCCTCAACATGTATTGGTCCACTGGTTGTTGTTGACTCCTTTCCTATAGCTCTTCATTCCTCAGCATGTATTGGTCCACTGGTTGTTGTTGACTCCTTTCCTATAGCTCTTCATTCCTCAGCATGTATTGGTCCACTGGTTGTTGTTGACTCCTTTCCTATAGCTCTTCATTCCTCAACATGTATTGGTCCACTGGTTGTTGTTGACTCCTTTCCTATAGCTCTTCATTCCTCAGCATGTATTGGTCCACTGGTTGTTGTTGACTCCTTTCCTATAGCTCTTCATTCCTCAGCATGTATTGGTCCACTGGTTGTTGTTGACTCCTTTCCTATAGCTCTTCATTCCTCAGCATGTATTGCCAGCAAATACCCATTATCCTTGTTGCACATCTTTTGACGAACAGCTGAAGTTTCCTCTGTATTGCCTTTGTTGTTCTCCATGTTTGTGCTCCGTACAGAAGTACTGACTTGACATTGGAATGAAACAATCTTATCTTGGTATCAGTCCTAATTTCCCTGGATTCCCATATGTTATTCAGTAACAGCAATGCTGTTCTTGCCTTCCCAATTCTAGCCCTTACATCTTTCTCTGTGCCCCCCTGTGGTGTCAGTGGTGCTGCCCAAATATGTGAATGTGTCCACCTCTTCCAGTGCCTCACCTCTAAGCATGACTGACCTTTTGCTTCAGGTGTTGGTTTTCCTCATGTTAATGTTAGTCCCAGTTTGGCTGAATGCTCCCTCACCATATTTAGTCCCAGTTTGGCTGAATGCTCCCTCACCATATTTAGTCCCAGTTTGGCTGAATGCTCCCTCATCATATTTAGTCCCAGTTTGGCTGAATGCTCCCTCATCATATTTAGTTTTTCTAGCATCTGGCTATGGCTGTGTGACAGCAGTACCAAGTCATCTGCATAGTCCAGGTCCTCTAAGTCTGACCACAATGACCATTGTATACAGCACCACGATCCAAGTCTAGTGTTTCTGCTGTTGGTGGGATAGTAGATGTTTCTAGAGGTGTTAGTCTGTTGGCAGTTTTCAATTCATCTTTCCTTTTGTTCCTCCATTGATGTCAGTATTTTGCCTTCTTTATGCTTGATTGGTTATCTCTCTGCTGAAACCTATTTGTTAATTTCTAGGTCATTCAAATAAAGATCTTTCATATTCCTTTCTCCAGCTACTTTCTCTGCTTTCTGTGCCATTGTGTCCTTATATTTCTTCTTGTCTTTCTTCATATACTTCTTGACCTCCTTATGTGTGAGTGTAGTTTTTCTGGGCTTCTGCTTTAGTAGCTCTAACTTAACTTAACGTTTTTATACTGGTTTAGAAGACTCTGCAGACTCTGTATACAACCAATTTCATTTACATCACCTTGCTCTAAAAGTTATGCGCATACAATCCATTCTTAAATAGATTAACTGTCCCTGCATCCACTACCTCCTGGGACAATGCATTCCAAGCATTTACCACTCTCTGACTAAACAAATATTCCCTAATATCTAATCTGGACCTCTCTTTAGTCAACTTTTAGCTATGCCCTTTTGTTCTTGTGGGTGGTTGTATTTTGAAAAACTTGTTATAGTCTAATTTATCCTTTCCTTTGATTATCTTATTAACCTGTATTAAATCACCTAAAATTATTCTCTTTTCTAGACACTGTAGGCCTGTTTTTCTGAGTCTTTCCTCATAACTGTAATTCCGGAATCCCACTATCAGCTTTGTTGCTCTTTTTTGTATTCTTTCCAGCATGTTTATGTCCCCTCTATGATAAGGACTCCACACCTGTACACAGTACTCCAATCTAGGTCTAACTAAAGCTTTATACAGTTTGATTCCTTGCTCCTATGTTTAATATTTCTTCTTATCATACTTAACATTGCATTTGCCGTTTTCACTGCTACCTTAACTTGCTCACTCACCTTTCCTGTATGATCTATTATAATCCCTAGGTCCCTTTTCTTATCTATCTTTCTAATATTGTTTTCTCCCATTCTGTAATTATGTTCCATATTGGATCTACCCATGTGGATGACTGTACATTTATCTACATTAAACTCCATTTGCCAGCTCGCAGACCATTCTCAAATGTTATCTAAATCCGAGCTCAATATATCCACTTCTGCTTTAGATGAGACACTACTGCATAGTTTTGTGTCAACAGCAAATTCTGCAATCATGTCAATCTTATTTTTCCTGACTGGGTCCATCTTTGCCTTGCACTGACCCAGTACTGCCAGCTTGTAGTTCCTCATTTTCTTGACTTTCTGCACCACTTTACCTGTCTGGTAGGGCCCTAACATTCTGTCTAGCTATTTGTTTCTTGTTCCTTGAGCAGTCAGCAATTGTAGCTTCCTTGCAGCTCACACTCCACTGAATCAGACTTCTCATATTCTGAGGCCCTTGCTTTCCCCAGACCGTTTGCTTTTGTTTCGTTATCAATGTTTCTGTAACAGTTCTGTTTTTATGAATCGTGGTGGTTGTCCTTGATCCAACCTATTACACTCTAGATGAATTGTCTGTTTTCAGTCTGTTCTCTCCCCCTTGACCTGTTCAGTTTGGATGACCCTTCTGGAAGCTTTCACCTGTCTTGGGTGTACCTGCCAGGGGGTCTATGGATATGTAATCATTAGCAACCATTCCACAGCCACATCACCAACCTGCTCTGCTCCAACGACCTCAGCTAACTGATCTGACAACTGGCATGGTCGACTGTACAGCGAGGCTGGTAAAAGAAAACCAGGTATTAAATATTGAACACTAGTACAGTAAATCTACAATCAGTTCAAATGTGGAACATAGGAGGACAGGACAGTAAATACATGGAAGTTGATGATCTTATCAATTCTGGTTGTGACAGGAGAATGGAACAGATGAAGTTGTAACAGATCTTAGCTGTAGAGACATGGGTAGGAGCTCAAGCATGTTTTAACATTTAACAGTTGGGAGGAAAGGAATCAGTCATGTTTTATATTTTTTCTTTCTCTTTCTTGGGATTTTATCTAAGAGAGAGTCATTCATGGGTCACCCCATCAAAGCACCCAGTAGTTTAGGAGTCAGGAAAATAAGCAGAGAGGGTTTGTTTTTAACCATACTCGGTTTTAGAACCCTTTAATGAGTCAATGGTAGGACGTAATAAATTGTGCGGGAAAACAACGCATCTCACATTGCACCAACCATTGGTCAGGAAATGTAGGAGTGTATTTTTCTCACTAAAATGAAAGGCGCAAAATGGCAGAAACAGGTTAGATGATATAAGCCCAACACACTCCAGACTAAGGACAGCCCAGTAGTTGAGCGGCTCAGTAGATGAGAGACACATTGAGTAGAGCTGAGTCCAGAAACAAAGAACAACCTGACAGATAGAGGCAGAACTGCCCGGTCCTTCATTCATTTCTCTTCCAGTTGTAGTGTTAGTTTAGAGATGGTAGGAACCCTGGTTGTATAGTGATCCAAGTGAACAAGTCCTGGGACTTTAGCACCGACCTACCACCTGCGTACTACACACATAATGTCGGGATTAGATTAGTTAAATAGTTTTAGAGTAGAGCAGAAGCAGAGGTACTGATATCCGCAGTGCGTCCACTGTCTACCTGCTGTAACAGTTGCTGAAAACAAAGCTAAATTTTGTTGTGATCGATTAAATTTAGTTTTGTAGTGTGGTTCTGTCATGGATTGCAGATTGGTCCCAGAGACCATGACTGCACAAACAAGGTTAATCTGTTATAGACTGCAGATTGGTCCTTGTGACATAGGATCCATGAAGAAAGGTAGGATAGAGAAGTGAAGAGACTAGAAGAAAGACAGGTGGCTCTGCTACACCATCCCCATTTTCTTTAATGTGCCATACTTTTTTCAAAACCAATATTTTCTCTAAAGCCATTCCTCTAGCAGCCTTCTCCCATTCCTTTCTTCCATGTTTTTATCTCACATTCGTCTTATCTCATTCAAGGCACCCCATATTTATTTGGATAAATCCACTCTCAGTACCATCCTGACTACTGAAACAGCCATACTGACAACTTTAGATATGGGTCAGATGAACACACTGATATCAATCAATCACAGACCTGCTGGATGATTGCACCATTAAATGATGAATTAGCCATCTCCAGATTGGAGGGCTTTGAAATCAAATGAGGATCATGCAAAAGAAGCATCTGAGAGAACAGTGGGAGTGTGTATAACCAGTGAGCTGAGAGAACAGTGGGAGTGTGTACAACAAGTGAGCTGAGAGGACAGAGTGGGAGTTTGTACAACCAGCGAGCTGAAAGGACAGGGTGGAAGTGTGTTTATAACCAGTGAGCTGAGAGGACAAAGTGGGAGTGTGTACAACCAGCAGATTATAATAACCATAAGAGTCCATACCTTTCGCTATTGTGAACAGAAAATGAACACCTACAGATCTGCCTGGAGTGCAGCCATGCCATTTCTATATAACATAATGTTATATAACATATCCGAGATACAACTCTGTTTGAGGTTAACATAATTGTGACTGCCACATCTACCTGGTACTGTTATAACCAGCAACAGACCAACTTAAGCCAACATGTCAGTCCATCCGTCACATCTACCTGGTACTGTTGTAACCAGCAACAGACCAACTTAAGCCAACATGTCAGTCCGTCCGTCACATCTACCTAGTACTGTTGTAACCAGTAACAGATCAACTTAAGCCAACACGTCAGTCCGTCCGTCACATCTACCTGGTACTGTTGTAACCAGTAACAGATCAACTTAAGCCAACACGTCAGTCCGTCCGTCACATCTACCTGGTACTGTTGTAACCAGAACCAGACCAACTTAAGCCAACATGTCAGTCCGTCCGTCACATCTACCTAGTACTGTTGTAACCAGTAACAGATCAACTTAAGCCAACACGTCAGTCCGTCCGTCACATCTACCTGGTACTGTTGTAACCAGCAACTGCTGAACTAAAGCCAACATGTCAGTCCGTCCGACACATCTACCTGGTACTGTTGTAACCAGCAACAGACCAACTTAAGCCAACATGTCAGTCCGTCCGTCACATCTACCTAGTACTGTTGTAACCAGTGACAGATCAACTTAAGCCAACACGTCAATCCGTCCGTCACATCTACCTGGTACTGTTGTAACCAGTAACAGATCAACTTAAGCCAACACGTCAGTCCGTCCGTCACATCTACCTGGTACTGTTGTAACTAGTAACAGATCAACTTAAGCCAACACGTCAGTCCGTCCGTCACATCTACCTGGTACTGTTGTAACCAGTAACAGACCAACTTAAGCCAACACGTCAGTCCGTCCGTCACATCTACCTGGTACTGTTGTAACCAGTAACAGATCAACTTAAGCCAACACGTCAGTCCGTCCGTCACATCTACCTGGTACTGTTGTAACCAGTAACAGATCAACTTAAGCCAACACGTCAGTCCGTCCGTCACATCTACCTGGTACTGTTGTAACCAGTAACAGATCAACTTAAGCCAACACGTCAGTCCGTCCGTCACATCTACCTGGTACTGTTGTAACCAGTCACAGATCAACTTAAGCCAACACGTCAGTCCGTCCGTCACACCTACCTGGTACTGTTGTAACCAGTAACAGATCAACTTAAGCCAACACGTCAGTCCGTCCGTCACATCTACCTGGTACTGTTGTAACCAGTAACAGATCAACTTAAGCCAACACGTCAGTCCGTCCGTCACATCTACCTGGTACTGTTGTAACCAGTAACAGATCAACTTAAGCCAACACGTCAGTCCGTCCGTCACATCTACCTGGTACTGTTGTAACCAGTAACAGATCAACTTAAGCCAACACGTCAGTCCGTCCGTCACATCTACCTGGTACTGTTGTAACCAGTAACAGACCAACTTAAGCCAACATGTCAGTCCGTCCGACACATCTACCTGGTACTGTTGTAACCAGTAACAGATCAACTTAAGCCAACACGTCAGTCCGTCCGTCACATCTACCTGGTACTGTTGTAACCAGTAACAGACCAACTTAAGCCAACATGTCAGTCCGTCCGTCACATCTACCTGGTACTGTTGTAACCAGTAACAGATCAACTTAAGCCAACACGTCAGTCCGTCCGTCACATCTACCTGGTACTGTTGTAACCAGTAACAGACTAACTTAAGCCTACATGTCAGTCCGTCCGTCACATCTACCTGGTACTGTTGTAACCAGTAACAGACTAACTTAAGCCTACATGTCAGTCCGTCCGTCACATCTACCTGGTACTGTTGTAACCAGTAACAGATCAACTTAAGCCAACACGTCAGTCCGTCCGTCACATCTACCTGGTACTGTTGTAACCAGTAACAGATCAACTTAAGCCAACACGTCAGTCCGTCCGTCACATCTACCTGGTACTGTTGTAACTAGTAATAGATCAACTTAAGCCAACACGTCAGTCCGTCCGTCACATCTACCTGGTACTGTTGTAACCAGTAACAGATCAACTTAAGCCAACACGTCAGTCCGTCCGTCACATCTACCTGGTACTGTTGTAACCAGTAACAGACCAACTTAAGCCAACACGTCAGTCCGTCCGTCACATCTACCTGGTACTGTTGTAACCAGTAACAGATCAACTTAAGCCAACACGTCAGTCCGTCCGTCACATCTACCTGGTACTGTTGTAACCAGTAACAGATCAACTTAAGCCAACACGTCAGTCCGTCCGTCACATTTACCTGGTACTGTTGTAACCAGTAACAGATCAACTTAAGCCAACACGTCAGTCCGTCCGTCACATCTACCTGGTACTGTTGTAACCAGTAACAGATCAACTTAAGTCAACACGTCAGTCCGTCCGTCACATCTACCTGGTACTGTTGTAACCAGTAACAGATCAACTTAAGCCAACACGTCAGTCCGTCCGTCACATCTACCTGGTACTGTTGTAACCAGTAACAGATCAACTTAAGCCAACACGTCAGTCCGTCCGTCACATCTACCTGGTACTGTTGTAACCAGTAACAGATCAACTTAAGCCAACACGTCAGTCCGTCCGTCACATCTACCTGGTACTGTTGTAACCAGTAACAGATCAACTTAAGCCAACACGTCAGTCCGTCCGTCACATCTACCTGGTACTGTTGTAACCAGTAACAGATCAACTTAAGCCAACACGTCAGTCCGTCCGTCACATCTACCTGGTACTGTTGTAACCAGTAACAGATCAACTTAAGCCAACACGTCAGTCCGTCCGACACATCTACCTGGTACTGTTGTAACCAGTAACAGATCAACTTAAGCCAACACGTCAGTCCGTCCGTCACATCTACCTGGTACTGTTGTAACCAGTAACAGATCAACTTAAACCAACACGTCAGTCCGTCCGTCACATCTACCTGGTACTGTTGTAACCAGTAACAGATCAACTTAAACCAACACGTCAGTCCGTCCGTCACATCTACCTGGTACTGTTGTAACCAGTAACAGACTAACTTAAGCCTACATGTCAGTCCGTCCGTCACATCTACCTGGTACTGTTGTAACCAGTAACAGACCAACTTAAGCCTACATGTCAGTCCGTCCGTCACATCTACCTGGTACTGTTGTAACCAGCAACAGACCAACTTAAGCCAACACGTCAGTCCGTCCGTCACATCTACCTGATACTGTTGTAACCAGCAACAGACCAACTTAAGCCAACACGTCAGTCCGTCCGTCACATCTACCTGGTACTGTTGTAACCAGTAACAGACCAACTTAAGCCAACACGTCAGTCCGTCCGTCACATCTACCTGGTACTGTTGTAACCAGTAACAGATCAACTTAAGCCAACACGTCAGTCCGTCCGTCACATCTACCTGGTACTGTTGTAACCAGCAACAGACCAACTTAAGCCAACACGTCAGTCCGTCCGTCACATCTACCTGGTACTGTTGTAACCAGCAACAGACCAACTTAAGCCAACACGTCAGTCCGTCCGTCACATCTACCTGGTACTGTTGTAACCAGCAACAGACCAACTTAAGCCAACACGTCAGTCCGTCCGTCACATCTACCTGGTACTGTTGTAACCAGTAACTGAATACTTACATTTCTTCTTCTCTTTTGTTTCTTTTTTTCTTTCCTTCTTTGGTTTGGGCTGAAAAAAAAGTTTATAGCTTTCACTTTCAGTAAAACTTCCATTCTAGCTGCTCTCAAAAACTCTTGATGATTATGAAATACATTTAACTTATTGTCTTTATTCTGGTTTGGAAGACTCTGCAGAGTCTGTATACAACCAGCTTCATTTACATTTCCTTGCTCCAAAAGTTATGAGCATCCAATTTATTCTTAAATGCATAAATTGTACTTGCCTTCACTACTTCATGTGGCAATACATTCCAAGCATTCACCACTCTCTGACTAAAAAAATATTTCCTAATATCTAATATGGAACTTTCTTTAGTTAATTTTTAGCTATGCCCTCTTGTTCTTGTAGGTGGTTGCATTTTGAAAAACTTGTTATAGTTTAATTTATCCATTCCTTTGATTATCTTATAAACCTGTATTAAGTCCTTCTCAAATTCTTCTCTTTTCTAGACACTCTTTCCTCATAACTGTAATCCCACTATTAGCTTTGTCGTTTAACAGGGGATGCTACAGATAATGGACAGTTTAATAGAGGATGACACAGATAATGGACAGTTTAATAGAGGATGACACAGATAATGGACAGTTTAATAGAGGATGACACAGATAATCGACAGTTTAATAGGGGATGAACCACCACTTAACATCATGGAACAGTAATTGATTTGCAACATTACTTGACAAAACACTAGAGGGGACAAGCTGCGACACCAGTCGCAGTCGTTAGTAGAGCTATATCAAAATAAATGGAAAGATTCACAGCTATCACAAGAAGGTCATTATCTGTATAAACAAACAACAGAGAGAAATATAAATTACAATTTCTCTGGATAAATAATGTAACATTCAAGAAATACAATTCCAGATAACAAAGGAAGAATACTTACAGCTGCTGCTCGTCGACAGCGAACGCTAGACTCTTCACCCTGAAGTTTTTTGGCCAGGTCTTCATCATGCATCTAAAAGTTGAAAGAAGCATGTTGTCAACAAACATGTCTGATGTTAGATACATGCACACTCGCAATTACAATAAACACTTGTAGACAAACATGTCTGATGTTAGATACAACAAGCACACACACACATACAATAAACACTTGTAGAAAAACATGTCTCATGTTAGATACAACAAGCATACACGCACATACAATAAACACCTGTAGACAAACATGTCTGATGTTAGATACAACACGCACACACACACAATAAACACTTGTAGGCAAACATGTCTGATGTTAGATACAACACGCACACACACACATTCAATAAACACTTGTAGACAAACATGTCTGATGTTAGATACAACACGCACACACACACATACAATAAACACTTGTAGACAAACATGTCTGATGTTAGATACAACACGCACACACACACATACAATAAACACTTGTAGACAAACATGTCTGATGTTAGATACAACACGCACACACACACATACAATAAACACTTGTAGACAAACATGTCTGATGTTAGATACAACACGCACACACACACATACAATAAACACTTGTAGGCAAACATGTCTCATGTTAGATATAATTCTAATCTCTTCTCGTCTTTCCCGTAACGCAGAGGTCATAGAGACATTACACTGCTTGCTCAGCAGGTGAGGGATGTGTCCTGGGCTTGTCTTTAACCAGGCAGGGCCCAACCCTCTCCCGGCGTAGTGATCATGTATCGATGTAGTATTTTTATTTAGTCTTTTTTTGTTTGTTTCCGCCTTCCTCCCACCTTCCCTCTGGGTTTGTTTTCTTCGGGTATGCAAAGTACTGGTTTTGCAGAGAATTCCAAGGCCCAAGAGTTTGTCTAAAACTTCCAGTTATTAGGGTTAGGGTTAGGGTTAGTTGGGATCAGTAGTCATTCTGAGTGCAGTGAGGGTGACCCTTAGATATTTAGCTGTATTAGGATGACCTGTATGATGTTCGACATGGTCGTTGGGTAGGATGTTAGTTATGGCTCGCTTTCTCATCTGCATGCTCCGTTTCAGCTATGTTGTGACCCCAGTTCCCTGGTTGTTTATTGATGCACCAATTGGCCACCAAAACACTTCACAATTGTTGAATTACTGTGTCCAAATGTAGTTTCTTCCAGTGAATATAACCTTGATTGTAGACTATCACTGGTATCAGTTTTAATGTTTATTCTTGTTTTATCGCCTGTGTGCGTTGCCTCGTTGCAGACTTGGTAGGCTATGACCAGTGTTCAACTATGGTTTTTAATGTATTTATTACATTATTCACAATGGCTAAAAAGAATACCTCACAATTACTAACTTAAAATATTCAAGTGTGCAACTTTTTCTAAAGTTTAATGCCCCAAGAGTATGCTATTGTTCATTAAGTTTTAATCTGTTTAGATGGCTCAAACATTTCCAAAACATACCACAAGCACTGGAGCAATATGTATCCACAGCCTGTTAGGAATGTTCAACACTAATCACTATAAATTCAACACATGCACAATAAACACTTCTAACCAACAAACCTGCCTGGTGTTAGATACAACATGCACACAATAAACACTTGTAGCCAACAAACCTGTCTAATGTTAGATGACACACACAATAAACACTTGTAGCCAACAAAACTGTCTGATGTTAGATACAACACAAACACAATAAACACTTGTAGCCAACAATCATGTTTGATGTTAGATATAAAATGCACGACAACACACACACACAGAATAAACACTTGTAGCCAACAAACCTGTCTGATGTTAGATACAACACACACACAATAAACACTTGTAGCCTACAAATCTTAACTTAACGTAACGTCTTTACACTGGTTTAGAAGACTCTGCAGAGTCTCTATACAACCAGTTTCATTTACATTACCTTGCTCTAAAAGCTATGTGCATCCAATCTATTCTTGAATCCATTAACTGTCCCTGTGTCTACTAACTCCTGTGGCAATTCATTTCACGCATTCACCACTCAGTGACGGTGACTAAAAAAATATTTCCTAATATCTAATCTTGACCTTTCTTTAGTTAATTTATATCTATGCCCTCTTGTTCTTGTGGGTGGATGTATTTTGAAAAACTTATTATAGTCTAATTTATCAATTCCTTTGATTATCTTATAAACTTGTATTGTCACCTAAAATTCTTCTCTTTTCTAGACAATGTAGGACGGTTTTTCTGAGTCTTTCCTCATAACTATAATTCTGGAATCCCACTATCATCTTTGTCGCTCTTCTTTGTATTCTTTCCAGCATGTTTATATCCCCTCTATGATAAGGACTCCCCACCTGTACATAATACTGCAATCTAGTTCTAACTAATGCTTTATACAGTTTGACTATCACTTCCTTGCTCATATGTTTAAAATTTCTTTTTATCATACCTAACATTGCATTTACCTTTTTCACTGCTACCTGGACTTGCTCACTCACTTTTCCTGTATGATCCATTATAACCCCTAGGTCCCTTTCCTTTTCTATCATTCTAATATTGTTCTTGTCCATTCTGTAATTATGTTTCATATTTGATCTACTCATGTGGATGACTGTACATTTATTTACATTAAACTCCATTTGCCAGCTCGCAGACCATTTTCGAATTTTATCTAAATCCGCCGACATCAATATATCCACTTCTGCTTTAGATGAGACACTACTGTATAGTTTTGTGTCATCAGCAAATTTTGCAATCATGGATCCCATATCAATGTCCAAATCATTTATATATATATATCAAGAACAAAATTGGTCCCAAAACTGAGCCCTGTGGCACTCCACTTTTCACTTCACACCACTCAGAGTACTCCTTATTTATGCCCACTCTCTGCCTTCTTCCTGTTAACCATTTTTCAATCCATTTGGCAACTTCCCCACTTATTCCATGTGATTTTAACTTTCCAAATAATCTTTGAAGAGGTACTCTATCAAAGGCCTTTGCAAAATCTAGATAAATAACATCCACTGGCTCCTCTTTATCTATCATGTTAGTAACCTCCTCCACGAATTCTAATAGATTTGTTAAGCATGATCTCCCTCTAGTAAACCCATACTGACTATTTTTGATTAGATTAAACTTGTCTAAATGCATTACGGGGGGTAGGACAGAAGTGTGTAAGGGATAGTACCTCACGGTGAGAGGCAGCCACATCCTTGATGGCCAGGATCCTATTTGGTTCCCCCACTTCTGTCTAGCTCACGTGTGGCTCCTAGAGTCTGCCTGTGTACGGCAGGCCATCCCCCGGGCAAAGGCTTTGGCTGGCCGGCTAAACTACGTGGGTGAAATGACAAGAAGGGGAGTCCACCCCTGACAAGTACACACAGCTGCTGGTGGAAGAAACGGAAGATCGACCTGTGCGACAACGACTATGAAAGCGGGAGCTGGAAACGCCTGGTATCGGGCTAAGGGCGCACCAGAGACCATAGTTGGTTAGCGGCCAGAACAACGTTCAGAAAGCAATGGCAAACTACTGGATGTAAAATACCAAGAAACCTATGACAGTCGAGAAAAACGAAACTCAAACATTTGATGGTGAGGCCCTCAGGCCAGGCAGATCATCTACGCCAACTGGGGAAGAGGTCAATTTCAGAGTCAGTACAAGTAATAGAGATGACGGCCTAAAGCATGACTGCATTACAGTGGACAACTCTAAAATGGAACTAAAAACAAAACTAAGAATAGGCACCTGGAACGTCAGGAGCCTATACCAGGGCAAGTTGTTCATGATCAGAAGAGAAATGAAGAGAACCAAGATAGAGATTCTTGGAGTCTCTGAGCACAGATGGGCCGGTCAAGGGCACTGTACCAGCTCCTCAGGAGAAACATTTATATACTCTGGGACGGACAAGGGGGGAAAAAGCGGGGTCGGCTTTATTCTGTCAAAAAAGACGGCACCTTCACTACTCAGTTACAATCCAGTCAACGACCGAATAATTGTAATCAGACTAAAGAAAAAGACTAGAAATTTAACAATAATTCAAGTGTATGCACCAACATCAGTAGCAGACGATTGCGAAATGGATGATTTCTATAACACCTTGCAAGAAACGATGGGAAAAGTTGAAAAAAGAGATATCTTGATCATCATTGGCGATTTCAATGCGAACGTTGGAGAGGAAAGAGCCGAAGAGGAGAGAAGTGTTCGAGGACCTTTCGGCTTGGGACACAGAAATGAGCGAGGAGAAAAACTCGTTGAATTCTGCACGGAAAACAACATCTCCAGAGAAATAAGAAAAGATAAAAGAAGATACACAGTAGAAACGTGTAAGGATATAGAAAACCTACAGCAACAAGGCAGAGAGAGATGCATTTAAAGCAATAAGAACACTGACAAGGGAGTTCCGTCCGGTTCCACATGTCATAAATGACAAAGAGGATAACACATTAACAGAAACCAAAGACATACTGAACAGATGGAGAGAGTACTGCAGAACCATGTATGGAGATAGCACAAAGCGCTCAGTTACAATCATACCAAGCAGGAGGTGAGGCATGTGCTCGAGTCTATCACAAGCTGTGTAAACAGATATGGCACAGCGCAGAGTGGTCAGAAGCATGGAAGAAAACAATTTATATTTCCCTCCTCAAAAAAGGCAACCTGAAGCTGTGCACGAACTATCGAACTATCGCGCTGATCAGCAACGCTAGCAAGACACTCTTGTGAATCCTGTTAAGGATAGAGAAAAGGTATGAATCTGAAATTCACATAGTCCAGGCAGGTTTTAGGAAAGACAGAGGGACCCGGGACCACATATTCAATTTAAAGAATATCTATGAAAAATGTAGAGAGTTTAATGTAGACCTGTATACATGTTTCATTGATTACACTAAGGCCTTCGACACGGTAAAACATCAAAATCTGTGGAAAATAATGAAGGAAATGCGGTTTCCTTTGCACATAGTCCATCTCATTGAAACATTATACCAAGATCAACAAGCCGCTGTCCGAGTATCTGGGCAAACATCGGATTGGTTTGCAGTACAAAAGGGAGTCTGACAGGGATGTATCTTCTCACCTTATCTGTACAACATATATGTGGAATGTATAATGAGAAATGTTCAGGAAGATGTGAACATTGAAAGTTTCGACCCATTTATGATTGGGGGGTACGAGATTCCAGAGTTACGATACGCAGATGACACAGTGGTACTATCAAGAAGTGCAGAAGGGCTAGGCCAGCTACTTTCAGCCGTTAATGGACATAGTAAAGATCAAAACCTGTTCATAAACATAAATAAAACAAAGATAATGACCACCGACAAAACACAATGTCAGCATAAATTTACAGTGGGTGGTGAGGAAATAGATCAGGTCACACATTTTGAATATCTGGGCACACAAGCAATTTCAGAGCGGAGGCAGAGGCACTGAGGGCGGCAGTGGAAGAAATGGTGACACACAAAGAAAATGAAAGCCATATAGTCCTGCTTACAGATGCTCTCGCCGTAGTCACAGCGCTAAAAAGCCAGAAAAACACTGAGCTTAATGACTTAAGAGCAGTAATCTGCAAACTGTGTCAGCAGTCCGCACCAAAAAGGGTAGTGGTACAGTGGGTCCCGTCACACTGCAACATCCAAGGCAACGAGGAGGCAGACAGACTGGCAAAAGAAGGTGCGAGACTACCACAAACAGATACCAGTATGACGTACGAAGAGTCAAAACGGCTTATCAAAGCCAGATACATGACCAAATGGGAAACCGAACATACTGGTTACACCAAAAACGATGCCTATTACCAGTTGAGCCGAAGAGAGCAGGTCGTTGTCTTCAGACTTCGCACTGGCCACAATAGACTGAGGTACCACCTATTCAACAAATTGAAGATAGGGTCTACCGACGAATGCCCGTGCGGTACTGGTAAAATGACCGCTGAACATCTGCTGCAGAACTGCCCGACATACGAGGATCAGAGAGAGCAGATATGGCCATCACCAGTGGAACTGCAAGACAAGCTCTATGGCAGTGGCGACAGCCTCAGGATGACCGCCGCTTTTTTCGAAAAAATAATGGTTACTGTCTGACTGCGTACGCAGAAGAAGAAGAAGGAGAATATCTGGGCTCCAGAATTGACAAAAATGGCGACTGCTCGAAAGAAACCAGAAGAAGACTAGCTATGGCAATGCAGAGAGACTGAACAGCCTGAAGACATTATGGCAGGGCACAAACAAAATGATAAAAGTAAAAGTCTTGAGAGCCTGCGTTTTTCCTGTGGCAGCTTATGGCTGTGAATCATGGACGATTACCAAAACATCTAGACAAAGAATCGAATCCTTTGAGTCAAAATGTTACAAAAAGATCCTCAGAATACCCTGGTTAGAGAAAAAAAACAAATGCAGACATTCGGCAAGAGTTGAGCATAGAAGAGAACTGATTTATCATGTCCATTTTGGCTAGAAATGCAAGTACTTTGGTCACATCAAGAGACACAATGGTCTTGAGAGAACGGTGATGGAAGGTATGGTGCCAGACAAAAGAGGAAGGGGTAGACCAAGAAGACGATGGCACCAAGATATCCAGGAATGCCTGAGTATGACTGTGGCGGAGGCTGGTGTTTTGGCAAGGGAATGAGTTTCTTTCAGACAGACTGTGATGGGAGCGACGTTCTACAAAGGACATGCTTCATGATGATGATGATGAAATGCATTACAATGTTTTCTTTGATTATTGACTCTAACAATAGACAGACTATGCTCGCTAAACTCACCGGTCTATAATTTGCTGGATCTGATTGTTTGCCCTTTCCAATCCCTTGGAACAATCCCTTTTGCAAGTGATTGAGAACATAATATGGCCAATGGTTTGGTCTCAAATTTCAAACAGCAATTTTTGATGAATACCATCTTGACCTGGACATTTATCCACTTTCAACCCCTCCAATTTTTTAAAAACCATTTCCTCTGTAATACAGATTGATCTTAATCTTGCTGTATCCATGTCTCTTTGAAAAATATCTTGGAGCAGTCCTCTTTTGTGTAGACTGTGCCAAAGTACTGATTGAGTAGATTAGTTGCCTCCCTATTCTCACTAATTATTTTTCCTGTACTGTCTATGAAAGGGCCTATCTGTCTAATGTTAGATACAACGCACACACATACAATAAACACTTGTAGCCAATAAACATATCCGATGTTATTTATATATATATATATATATATATATATATATGCACGCATCCGCCACATGCATGTACGTACACACACGCCCATATGCACGCACGCATGCATGCACACACTTGCAGCCAACAAACCTGTTTGATGTTATATATATATATATATATATATATATGCACGCACACATACACTCACACACACACTCACACTCACTTGTAGCCAACAAACCTGTTTGACACTGGACATGACTGGGTCTTCACTATCATCAGCTTTACTTGCTGACTTCCTTTTCTATTGAAACAAAAGAAATAACATCACTTCCTTGTTGTTCCTTTCATGCATCCATACACATAACATGAATTGTTTTTCTACCTAGTTTATATATGCTGTGTATACTTATCCTGTTCATATATATACATATATTTGTGTATACTCAGCCAGTTTAGGTATTTAGGTTTACTAAACTATTTGACATATATTTGTATATGCTCAGGCAGTTTAGATGTGACTTGCATGTTGTGTAAACAAATGTGTTTACTAGAATTGTAAATGACTTTACAAACATTTCCTATAAAAACTATAAACTGTTATGATTGTGGCATCTAACACATAAGCAACTGAGAAGAATAAGGTAGGTCATGTCATTTCCTTGTAAATTAGCGGTAGTGATATAATATGAAACTGATCAATGTGTCAGTTCCGGGTGAGCCTTGCAGTGCAAGTGGCATACCCGCATGTCCGAGTCTAGCTCCTATCGACTTACTAATTCTTGTCTATAGCTGAACTTGTCAAAAGGAAATCTGAACTATAAACATTTTTGTTTTGTTAATGTTCTTTAGGTACTTTGTCATTTTGATGAGGTTTGGCTCTTCCGTCCATAGACAGGTATGTGGCATTCACTTTTCTTCCGTCCATAGACAGGTATGTGGCATTCACTTTTCTTCCGTCCATAGACAGGTATGTGGCATTCACTTTTCTTCCGTCCATAGACAGGTATGTGGCATTCACTTTTCTTCCGTCCATAGACAGGTATGTGGCATTCACTTTTCTTCCGTCCACAGACAGATATGTGGCATTCACTTTTCTTCCATCCACAGAAAAGCATGTAGCATTCATATTCATGTATTAAATTCAAATGTTTCGCTAATTCCTGTGCAATTTTGTGTTTTTATGTAATTTTTTGTATGTTCTGTATTTGTTGTTCTATTTTTGTAAATAATACATTTAACTAATTATAATTGTAATCTACTTTGTAGAAAAATTTCCAGAACTATAAAGTACATGTGTTGCATTTCTACAGAGAAAACATTATGCATCAGAAACATACAACCACCCTGATCCCAGTGTATCTTGGTCGCCCAGTCTGGCAAATACTAAACAAATGTAACATGCACTGCTACACGTACAGCAAAGAATCAACAATGCAATAACAACATGTATACATAAACATATATTTATAAACTTGAGCACTGGCTTCCCTTCCTGCTTGTATTAACTCTTCTTGGATGTCATCACATGCTGGGGACTTTCCCTTTTTCAGACTTTTGATTGCTGAGCGTACTTCCTCCAATGTTGGTTCAGGTTCTTTCTCATCCTTTGGTAGGATTGTAACTGAGCACTTTGTGATATCTTCATTCATGGTTCTGCAACACTCTCTCTATCTATTCAATATGTCTTTTGTTTCTGTTAGTGTGTTGTCCTCTTTGTCATTGATGACATGTGGAGCTAGATGGAAATTCCTTGTCATTGTTCTTAGCTCCTTAAAGGCATCTCCTTCCCTGCCTTGTTGCTGTAGATTTTCTATGTCTTTTAAGTGTCCACTATGTAACTTCTTTTATCTTTTCTTATTTCTCTTCTAACTTTTCTTGCACAGTTTTTATATACTGTGTTGGTCCCCTCACATTTGTTTTAATTTGTTTTTCTACAATAAGTTTTTAGTGCTTCATCTGATATATAACTATTTCATGTGTGACATCCTGTGAATCACTTTGTTCGCTGTTGAGATTAAAATATCCCTTGCGTGTGAGGTCAACTCATCAGATGTCATTTCTTTAAGTACCGCCAGCAACGACTCAAATTGGTTTTCTACGTTGATATTGTATTCAGTATATATTGCTGTTACATCAAAGTGTATTGGTTGATAACCTTTGTTAATCCTATGTACTCTTCTCTTGAAAACTGCAACCAGTAGTTGAAAACAGTAGAAAAGACAAAGGGATCAGAGATCACATATTCCATATGAGGAATATCTATGAAAAATGTAAGGAGTTTAACGTAGACCTGTACACGTGTTTCATTGATTGCACCTTGGCCTGTGATACGGTAAAACATCCAAATCTATGGAACATCATGAAAGAAATAGGTTTTCCTGTACATATTATCCATCTCATTGAAACATGTTACCAAGGACAACGAGCCGCTGTCCGAGTACCTGGGCAAATATCAGATTGGTTCACAGTACAGAAGGGAGTAAGACAGAGATGTATCCTCTCACTTTATCTTTATAGCATCTATGCGAAATGTATAATGAGGAATGTTAGAGAAAACAAGAACATTGAACGTTTCGATCCATTTACGATTGGCAGTTACGAGATTCCAGAGTTACGATATGCAGATGACACAGTGATACTATCAAGAAGTGCAGAAGGCTTAGAGCAGCTACTTTCAGCCGTTAATGGATATAGTAAAGATCAAAACCTGTTTATAAACAAAACAACGATAATGACCACCGACAAAACACAATGTCAACATAAATTTACAGTGGGTGGTGAGGAAATAGATCAGGTCACACATTTTTAATATCTAGGCTCCAGAATTAACAAAAATGGCGACTGCTCCAAAGATATCAGAAGAACACTCGCCATGGCAACTAAGAGGTTGAACAGCCTGAAGAAATTATTGCAGAACACTGACAAAAGTGAAAGTCTTGAGAGCCTGTGTTTTTCCTGTGGTAGCATATGGTTGCAAATCATGAATGATTACCAAAGCATCTAAAAAAAAGAATTGAATTCTTCGAGTCGAAATATTACAGAAAGATTCTCAAAATACCCTGAACGGAGAAAAAAACAAATATTGACATTCGCCAAGAGTTGAACATAGAGCAATCTGGGGCTGATCTCTCGGTGGCTCGATTGACTCGCATCCAGTGTTCGTACAGCGATCTCAGTCCCGCCAGGCGGAGTGAGAGCACGGGCTTGCCCAACATGTTCGCCCGCCTCTCCCCGGCACTGTAGCAGGGCCAATTTAGTGGAGTCGTACCGCTGGCAACGGTGCGTTACTGTTGTCCGTATCTGAGGGATTACGGCCGACCGCCTCTGAGCCGGAATCCCGCCCTGAATCTCAGCACCACTGCGACGGGAGGCTACGATATGGTTGGGACCTGGGGCTCGCGTCTCAGCCCGACCCGGTCGAGCCGCAGAAAGAAGTCTCTACCGTCCCGCCGATCAAAGCGGGCGGTGAGCTGCTCGATATTCACCCCATACGGCGTTGAGGTGTGAAACCACTAGTAGAAGACTTAGTTCTTGGTCGGGGTGTCGAAAGCAGTAGAGCAGCCACCTCACTGCGAACTGTTGAGACTCAATCCTTAATCATGAGATATGTCCGCACACCAGGCGAACAACATCTCCGTGCCATGACCAGGCTTGTCCCCTGGTTAAATGCACTCCTACCTCGCTCTTTACCTCTGTCTGCTATCAATCATCCCAATGGACGCAGAAGAGATGCAGGCCAGCGGACATTGCACCTCTGCCCTATTGTGACAACCTCCCAGGTGGCGGGGAATGCTAGGCGTACCATCACTGCAGAGAAGTCGAGAAAATAAAGGGAGCAAAGAGATACCTCACTCACATGCATATGCTACGTTTCTGGCAGGACGTGACGATCCTGGGACACAGACACACTGAACTGCCTCTCTTCCGGGATAGTACAAACTAGTACATAGTCCATTATATCATATCATTACCACACGCTATAGACACGAGTGGTGAAGACTCGATAGTCCTGCAAGACAACTTCCCTAAGAGAGACAACTCTGACCACAAACAACTGCTGCCTTGCAGATAGGCTGGGGACAGCCAAAGGCTAAGTTCACCTGCATGAAGGTAAGATTGACGTGGCATGTATCCAAGAAACGCACCTCAACAACAACCACAAATTCTCAATCAGAGGATACCAGATCTTCCGACTTGAAAGAGAAGGTCACAAAGGAGGTGTTCTGATACTGACACGTAACTGCATACCGAGTAGCGAGATAGCTGTCAATCACACCGGACAAGCAGAAATTGTAGGAGTAGACATAATGACACAAGAAACGAAGATCCGCATCTTCAACCTGTATGGCCCACCAAACAAAGACCTGTCACTCTCGAGTATGAAAATCAAGGACTCCAGCTGCCTAGTAGTTGGAGACTTCAACAGCCACTCGGAGAGATTCGGATATTCAGACACAGACAACAGAGGTGATGAAGTGGAAGACTGGGAGATAGACACAAATCTCTATCTTATCAATAGGCCGGAGGATAGTCCTAGCTTCTATTCTAGAACATGGCATACCACCTCTACTCCAGACTTGGCCTTTTCCACGGTGGATATTCACCACAAAATAGACCACCAGGTGCTAAACCAATTGGCAGGTAGCGACCACAGACCAATCAGGCTAGAAGTTTATATAGAAGTAGGCCGACAGGAAATAATATCGCTCCCACATTGGAACTATAAACGAGACGACTGGGACAGATTTGCAATCCTGACAGATGGGCTGTGTGAAACCATCAACACATGGAATAACAATATGAAACCCATGGTGGAAAGCCTAAGCAAATCAATAATGCAAGCAGCCACCGAAACCATCCCAAGAGGGGCAAGGAAAAACTACAAGCCATATTGGAATGATGAATTGCAGAAAGCAAAAGACGAAGTCTCAAATGCTAGGAACATGGCAGAGAGAGAACAATCTATGGAGGCAAATATCGCTCTCATAGCCACCACGGCGAAATACTAAAGAACACTAAACAAAATAACAAGAGACAGTTGGAAAAACAAAACAGAATGCCTCAATTTAGATAAAGAAGGGAACAAACTATGGAAGTTAGTCAGAGCCATGAATGACGAAACTCTATCAAACAAATTACCATCAAACAGGGCGACAACATGCTCACTTGAAAAAAAGCTGCAAACGCCTTTATAGAACATTATGCCAGAGCAAACCACATTGATGTTCCTACAAATAGGCATACAGACATTAACGAAGAACAAAAGAGCCACGACAACATCAATATGGCACCAGAGGAGCACATGATGGCAAAACTAACAATGAATGAAATGGAAGAGGCCATGAGAACTCTAAAGAAAAAGAAATCGCCCGGAAAAGATGGCGTAACAAACGAAAGTCTGATGGGGTTGGGCCAAACAGCAAAGAGGAAGATACTATCAGTCCTGAACCAAAGCTGGAAAAGGGGAATTGTACCTCAGGCATGGAAAAATGCTGTAATTATACCAGTACCAAAGAAAGAAAAAGAGCAGATCCAAATGGATACAGGCCTATCAGTCTGCTGAGCTGTGTAGGAAAACTGATGGTGCGTATGATAAACACCAGACTGATGTGGCATCTGGAAGAAAAACACATACTAATCCCTTAGCAAGCAGGCTTTAGACAGCACAGATCCACTGAGGACCAGATCACTCTCATAGCCCAGGAAATAGAAGATGCTTACCAGGAGAAAAAACACACAGTAGCAGTTAATGTGGATTTAGAGAAGGCATTTGATAAGGTCTGGAAAGAGGGACTTAAAGTCAAGCTACGAAGAATTGAAGTTTGTGGGAAAATGTACAGATGGATCAGCCACTACCGCAAAAACAGAACAGCCAGAGTTCAAGTACAAGGGCAGATGAGCAAAAA
Organism: Ariolimax columbianus; assembly: GCA_036924085.1. Lineage (NCBI taxonomy): Eukaryota > Metazoa > Mollusca > Gastropoda > Stylommatophora > Arionidae > Ariolimax > Ariolimax columbianus. The sequence continues at coordinate 176,111,667 of JAVGWX010000001.1, forward strand.
GGTGACACTTGAGCAGGGAGTACCCCAAGGGGAAGTACTGTCACCCACACTTTTCCTGGTGTATATAAACAACATCTCAGAGAATATACCAAGAAGAGTCCACAGCTCCATGTTCGCAGACGATCTGGTTATGTGGACCTCTGAAAAGAATCTCACCATAGCAAGTAATCAGATCCAGTAGGCCCTAACATCGTTGGAGGAGTGGGCGAACTCATGGCTGGTTAAAATAAATGAGGAAAAAACAACATGTACGATATTCTCGCTTTCTCACAAACCCCAAAATAAGTCTTAACGGCAAATATCTGCGGCCAAACAACAACCCAAACTACTTTGTGGAGTCACATTTAATTGGCGCATGACATGGAAAAGTCAGATCGAGAGAAACCGAATGAGAGCCAGAGAAATAATGGCAATCATGAGAAAACTTGCTGGCACAAGTTGGGGAGCAGACGAAAGTGTACTAAAGAAACTGTACACTGGAAGAGTGAGACCAGTTCTAGAGTATGGCATTGCGGCATGGACAATAGCAGCAAAGGCGAACTTTGACAAAATTAGCAAACTTCAAAACCAAGCCATGAGAGTTATAACAGGAGGCATGAAGTCAACGTCAATTGTAGAACTTGAAAAGATTAATGGACTGGACCCATGCATACACCGATGGTTCTGTAACAAACACAACACAGAACGGAGGGGCAGGGGTATTCCTGAGCCTACCAAATGGTAGAAAAATAACACTGTCAGTGGCAACTGGAAAATACTCAAGCAATTTCAGAGCGGAGGCAGAGGCACTGAGAGCTGAAGTAGAAGAAATGGTGACAGGCAAAAGAAATGAAAGCCATATAGTCCTGTTTACAGATGCCCTGGCCGTAGTCACAGCACTAAAAAGCCAGAAAAATACTGAACTTAATGATTTAAGAGCAGTACTCTGTCAACTATGCCAGCAGTCCGCACCAAAAAGAGTAGCGGTACAGTGGGTTCCATCCCACTGTAACATCCAAGGCAACGAGGAGGTCAACAGACTGGCAAAAGAAGGTGCAAGACTACCACAACCAGATCCTAGTGTGACATACGAAGAGTCAAAAAGTCTTATTAGAGCTAGATACATGACCAAATGGGAAACAGAACATACTGGCTACACAAAAAACGATGTCTATTACCAGTTGAACAGAAGAGAGCAGGTCGTGGTCATCAGACTTCGCACAGGCCACAATAGACTGAGGTACCACCTATTCAATAAATTGAAGATAGGTGGCACTGACGAATGCTCGTGTGGTACTGGGAAAATGACCGCTGAACATTTGCTGCAAAACTGTCCGACATACGAGGATCAGAGAAAGCAGATGTGGTCATCACCAGTGGCAACACTAGACAAGCTCTATGGCAGTGTCGACAGCCTCAGGATGGCCGCTGCTTTTTTCGAAAAAATACAGGTTGACGTCTGACAGCGTACGAAGAAGAAGAAGAACATAGAGCAGAACTAGTTTATCAATTCTATTTTGGCTAGAAAATGTAAATACTTTGGTCACATCAAGAGACACAACAGCCTTGAGAGAACAGTGATGGAAGGTATGGTGCCAGGCAAAAGCAGCAAGAGTAGACAGAGAAGACGATGGCACCAAGATATTCAGGAATGCATGGGTGAGACTGTGACGGAGGCTGGGTTTTTGGCAAGGGAAACAGTTTCTTTCAGACAGACTGTGATGGGAGCGACATTCTATAAAGGACATGTTACATGATAATGGTATGACATATATGAAACATACATAGAAACATATATATTAACATGAACATATATAAACATTCTTACCTTTCCTTTTAATGATGATGCAGAATTCAACTTAGTTTTTTTCTTTGGCACCTGGTAATGTAGACAAGTTGCCTAGTTACAATTCTACTAAAACTGATAAGAATAAATACTTATTTAGATTGTTTAATGACATAACAATACTTTGAAAAGTTATCTAATTACTATAAAAGTTACGTGTTTACTAAATTTCAATGAAATAAAACTATATTTTTTTATCCACAGGCAAATTTAAACAGTGGCCTGCACACTGCAAGGTGACTATAAGACTACAAGTGCAAGTGGTCTGCATTCATTAGACCTATAAATCTCCATGGCAGACACCAGCAAAAGGAATAAGCATTGTATTTCTGAAGAAATGAAAGTGAGAAAAAATTGAGGTTCAGAAACTCACAAGTTGCTGGTTTGAACCCCTAGTCTCAAGGGATCAGCACCTAGTTGTACTGTGGGGTGTCATCCCTGGCCTCAAGGGAGGTGGGACCAGGACCTAATCATACTGTGGGTTGTCATCCCTGGCCTCAATAAACCAGCACCTAGTCATACTGTGGGGTGTCCTCCCTGGCCTCAAGGAAACTGGGACCAGCGCCTAGTCATGCTGTGGGGTGTCATCTCTGGCCTCAAGGGAGGTGGGAAGTCATGCTGTGGGGTGTCATCCCTGGCCTCAAGGGACCAGCACCTAGTCATGCTGTGGGGTGTCATCCCTGGCCTCAAGGGACCAGCACCTAGTCATGCTGTGGGGTGTCATCACTGGCCTCAAGGGAGGTGGGAAGTCATGCTGTGGGGTATCATCCCTGGCCTCAAGGGACCAGCACCTAGTCATGCTGTGGGGTGTCATCACTGGCCTCAAGGGAGGTGGGACCAGGACTTAATCATACTGTGGGTTGTCATCCCTGGCCTCAATGGACCAGCACCTAGTCATACTGTGGGGTGTCCTCCCTGGCCTCAAGGGAACTGGGACCAGCGCCTAGTCATGCTGTGGGGTATCATCCCTGGCCTCAGGGACCAGCACCTAGTCATGCTGTGGGGTATCATCCCTGGCCTCAAGGGACCAGCACCTAGTCATGCTGTGGGGTATCATCACTGGCCTCAAGGGACCAGCACCTAGTCATGCTGTGGGGTGTCATCACTGGCCTCAAGGGAGGTGGGACCAGGGCCTTATCATACTGTGGGTTGTCATCCCTGGCCTCAAGGGACCAGCACCTAGTCATGCTGTGGGGTGTCATCACTGGCCTCAAGGGACCAGCACCTAGTCAAACAGTGGGGTCTCATCCCTGGCCTCAAGGGAGGTGGGACCAGCATCTAGTCATATGAGATTGACTAAATAACTTGAAGATATTGTTCACACACTGTGCACATAAAAGAGTCCTTGACAGTTATAAATAAGAGTAGGCTGTTAGCTGCTGTCTGGACTGCTAGCCAATGTTCGGGCAAACATTCTAAAAGTAATGAAGATGCTACCCAGTTCACAAAATACCTTCCCCCAGGCCTAGTAAGCCACAGAAAGTACAATTTTTCCACACAAAAAAACATCTGTATCACACATTTATTACCCTTTTAAATGTATTGTCATCAAACTGATTGGATGTTTCGGTTACTCTCTGTGTTTATTTGTGTGTATGTGTGTGTGCATGTATATGCATAGACAGAGAGAGGGAATAAAGATAAGAGGTGAGAAAGAGATAAGAGAGATTGAAGGATAATAAAATGTTGATCAAGATTTTAATGTAGTTGTTTTATCTTAATTACTTTGTTACGGTATCTTTCTCTGTCTCTCTCTCCATATTAGAGAGAAAGAGAAAGAGAGATAGAGAGAGAGAGAGAGAGAGAGAGAGAGAGAGAAAGAATGAGTGAGTAAGTAAGTGTGTATGTGTCTACCAAAGAAAATGGCAAAAGGTTATGAGTGATGAGTGGGCAGTTGTTCCCATGGAGGGGATGAATGGTATACAAGTAAGTATTACAGTCTTAAGTCTACACGTAAATATGTGAACATACACCAACTATAAGTCTACACGTAAATATGTGAACATACACCAACTATAAGTCTACACGTAAATATGTGAACATACACCAACTATAAGTCTACACGTAAATATGTGAACATACACCAACTATAAGTCTATACGTAAATATGTGAACATACACCAACTATAAGTCTACACGTAAATATGTGAACATACATCAACTATAAGCCTACACGTAAATATGTGAGCATACACCAACTATAAGTCTACACGTAAATATGTGAACATACATCAACTATAAGTCTACATGTACATATGTGAAATGTACACCAACTATAAGTCTACATGTACATATGTGAAATGTACACCAACTATAAGTCTACATGTACATATGTAAACTGTACACCAACTATAAGTCTACACATACATATGTGAACTGTACACCAACTATAAGTCTACATGTACATATGTAAACTGTACACCAACTATAAGTCTACACATACATATGTGAACTGTACACCAACTATAAGTCTACACATACATATGTGAACTGTACACCAACTATAAGTCTACACATACATATGTGAACTGTACACCAACTATAAGTCTACACATACATATGTGAACATACACCAACTATAAGTCTACACATACATATGTGAACTGTACACCAACTATAAGTCTACACATACATATGTGAACTGTACACCAACTATAAGTCTACACATACATATGTGAACATACACCAACTATAAGTCTACACGTACATATGTGAACATACACCATCTATAAGTCTACACATACATATGTGAACTGTACACCAACTATTAGTATATACATAACAACATATATGAAATGAAGACAAATGTTTCAGAGAAGAACAATTAAGAACCAGAATGTGAGACGACATCCAACATGCATCTACAGGACAGGATATAAACTCACAACAGAAAGTGATCATTGCAGATGGCTGAAACAAACTAACCAAGAACATCACAACTGAATGTGTTTACTGAAAGAAACTAGATACAAACTAACCAAGAACGTCACAACTGAATGTGTTTACTGAAAGTAACTAGATACAAACTAACCAAGAACGTCACAACTGAATGTGTTTACTGAAAGAAACTAGATACAAACTAACCAAGAATATAAAAAACTGAATGTGTTTACTGAAAGTAACTAGATACAAACTAACCAAGAACGTCACAACTGAATGTGTTTACTGAAAGTAACTAGATACAAACTAACCAAGAACGTCACAACTGAATGTGTTTACTGAAAGTAACTAGATACAAACTAACCAAGAACGTCACAACTGAATGTGTTTACTGAAACTAACTAGATACAAACTAACTAGATACAAACTAACCAAGAACGTCACAACTGAATGTGTTTACTGAAAGTAACTAGATACAAACTAACCAAGAACGTCACAACTGAATGTGTTTACTGAAAGTAACTAGATACAAACTAACCAAGAACGTCACAACTGAATGTGTTTACTGAAAGTAACTAGATACAAACTAACCAAGAACGTCACAACTGAATGTGTTTACTGAAAGTAACTAGATACAAACTAACCAAGAACGTCACAACTGAATGTGTTTACTGAAAGTAACTAGATACAAACTAACTAGATACAAACTAACCAAGAACGTCACAACTGAATGTGTTTACTGAAAGTAACTAGATACAAACTAACCAAGAACGTCACAACTGAATGTGTTTACTGAAAGTAACTAGATACAAACTAACCAAGAACGTCACAACTGAATGTGTTTACTGAAAGTAACTAGATACAAACTAACCAAGAACGTCACAACTGAATGTGTTTACTGAAAGTAACTAGATACAAACTAACCAAGAACGTCACAACTGAATGTGTTTTCTGAAAGTAACTAGATACAAACCAAGAACGTCACAACTGAATGTGTTTACTGAAAGTAACTAGATACAAACTAACCAAGAACGTCACAACTGAATGTGTTTACTGAAAGTAACTAGATACAAACTAACCAAGAACGTCACAACCGAATGTGTTTACTGAAAGTAACTAGATACAAACTAACCAAGAACGTCACAACTGAATGTGTTTACTGAAAGTAACTAGATACAAACTAACCAAGAACGTCACAACTGAATGTGTTTACTGAAAGTAACTAGATACAAACTAACCAAGAACGTCACAACTGAATGTGTTTACTGAAAGTAACTAGATACAAACTAACCAAGAACGTCACAACTGAATGTGTTTACTGAAAGTAACTAGATACAAACTAACCAAGAACGTCACAACTGAATGTGTTTACTGAAAGTAACTAGATACAAACTAACCAAGAACGTCACAACTGAATGTGTTTTCTGAAAGTAACTAGATACAAACCAAGAACGTCACAACTGAATGTGTTTACTGAAAGTAACTAGATACAAACTAACCAAGAACGTCACAACTGAATGTGTTTACTGAAAGTAACTAGATACAAACTAACCAAGAACGTCACAACCGAATGTGTTTACTGAAAGTAACTAGATACAAACTAACCAAGAACGTCACAACCGAATGTGTTTACTGAAAGTAACTAGATACAAACTAACCAAGAACGTCACAACTGAATGTGTTTACTGAAAGTAACTAGATACAAACTAACCAAGAACGTCACAACTGAATGTGTTTACTGAAAGTAACTAGATACAAACTAACCAAGAACGTCACAACTGAATGTGTTTACTGAAAGTAACTAGATACAAACTTCTTCATCTGATTCTGCATCAACATCACTTGTTCCATTCTGATCGTTTTTTTCTTCTTCCTCTTCGAAGTTCTTCTTCTCATTTTCACTGTCATCTTTCTCCTCATCTTCCTCGATCATCTTCATGACAAGCTTGTCGATTTCCTTTTTCCTGAGAAGAATATTATACAAGCCAGACATATGTGAAAAACATGCTACGACAGGTTGTCAAGAACCAAGAAATACTAGCAAACCAGTGGCTAGGAAAAGAGAAAACCCTCATTTTTCTGTTGCCAGATTACCAAGACATGTCTTATTCTTGTAGATGAACATTTGGGTTACATGTATGGACAGAGAGCCTTGGTAGCACAGTGGTTAGTGTCCTGGCTGCTCAGCCGAGCAATTTAGGTTCAGTCCCTAATTGGTGTGGGATATTTGGTTGTTGTGAACAGCTCCCAGGGTTGACCTAGCAAAAATCTGGGAAATAAAAGCAGCTAGCACGATGCTCGTAACATCACCCGGAATGTGTCATTGGTCAAGTAAATATGGGCCTAACACCCTAATCCCAATACGCCACAAGTTATGTAAATTATATCTTTACTTTCTGCATCTAACTTGTATGGACTAGGTTTGAATCTCTAGAGTGACTATTACTTGACTTTCTTTTTTGTTGTTCGGTATATATATGTGTGTCCCAAGTACTCTTAACAAACTTGTGATTGCAAAAATGTAGCTGCATTATCTATAAATAACCAACTCCAGTTTATTAATTGTATACATCTTTGTCAACTTGATGAGATTGTCAGACATTGCTAAGCTACATCAAAAGGTTGAATACCATTTCTGAATGCCAGTTGTTTAATGACATCTCAATTTAGACAGGTTAAATATCTTCTTCTTCTGCGTTCGTCTTCAGAAGGAAAATGTGGCGTTGTATCCTAGTTTACAGAGAGGCGGCGCCTTTCAGCCTGACACATCTGATTTCAGCCTGACACATCTGATTTCAGCCTGACACATCTGATTTCAGCCTGACACATCTGATTTCAGCCTGACACATCTGATTTCAGCCTGACACATCTGATTTCAGCCTGACACATCTGATTTCAGCCTGACACATCTGATTTCAGCCTGACACATCTGATTTCAGCCTGACACATCTGATTTCAGCCTGACACATCTGATTTCAGCCTGACACATCTGATTTCAGCCTGACACATCTGATTTCAGCCTGACACATCTGATTTCAGCCTGACACATCTGATTTCAGCCTGACACATCTGATTTCAGCCTGCCTTCCCACTGCAATCCCTATCCCCTGGTTAAACTACACTAGTGACTAGTGCAGCCTGTTTCCAGGGCTGTCTCTTTGAGGCGGAATACGGTCTTCATCAGCTCTGTTTAGCTTACCCTGATTGCCAGATGAGTCACTGACTGCTACCTGTTCATTCACTGTGCTTCATCTTCAGATCAGCCCCTCATTTCAATTTAGCCAGTTATACCAATCTTCTCACAACATTAAGCCTGTTATAACCATCTGCTCCCAATATTTAGCCTCTTATTCTCATCTTCTCCCAACTAAGGCCTCTTGTACCCATCTCCTCCCAACATTTTGATTGGGCCTCTAATACCCTTCTCCCAACATTTAGTCTCTTATTCCCATCTTCTCCCAACATTTAGTCTCTTATTCCCATCTTCTCCCAACATTTTGATTGAGCCTCTTATTCCTACTTCTCCCAACATTGAGCCTCTTATTCCCATCTTCTCCCAACATTTTGATTGAGCCTCTTATTCCTACTTCTCCCAACATTGAGCCTCTTATTCCCATCTTCTCCCAACATTTTGATTGAGCCTGTTATAGCAGAGTACCCATCTTCTCCACCTTTCCTTATTGCTTATCCACACCGTCATACCATACACGATGGGGGCCACAGGATAAGGCTTGGAGGGTGGGCTGTATGTGGCCCGCTTGTCTTGTATTGAGACCCCTTATCAATTTGCTGTTCTGATGTTCAAATAGTTTACCTTGGTGATAAGTCTGCTTCAAACTTTCCCTCCAAAATTGCGCGTACCTTCTTTGCTGACAAGGTGTCAAGGTCAGCTCCTTTCAAGATGTCTGCACAAAAATAATCAGTTTGATTTCAAATCTCATGAACAGACATTATGTAGCATTTTTGGAATAGGACATTAAAGCTATGGCTGCTGTACCACATTCTGCACGAAACCAGTAACAGACAGTGGCAGGACTGGCAGTAGTGAACTTATAAACGGTAGTCTAGATGACAGGACTTTACACTTAGCCCAGGGCTCTTCAACCTTTAGATACCTGGAGCCCACTTTTAGAACTTTCATGACCATACATTTTCCTTACTGCCCACTTTTAGAAAATTCGTGACAGTACATTTTCCTTACTGCCCACTTTTAGAACTTTCGTGACGGTACATTTTCCTTACTGTCCACTAAAATCTCAATTTGAGAAAATTCTGCGATCGGCCACAGAGTCGAGTATTTTTTATGTTTTTAATCATCATGTAGCATTTCCTTTGCAGAACGTCGCTCCCATGACAGCCTGTCTGAAAGAAACTCGATCTCTTGCCAATTCTCCAGTCTGTTCCAGCATTCCTTGACATCTTGGTACCATCGCCTTCTTGGTATGCCTCTGACTCTCTTGCACGGTACCATACCCTCCATTACCGTTCTTTCAAGAGAACCTGTGTCTTTTGATGTCATCAAAATATTTCCATTTTCTGTACACAATGAAATTCATGAACCAGTTCTCCTCTATGCCAAACTCTTGTAGAATGTATTCTTTTTTTCGACCACGGTATTCTGAGGACCTTTCTATAACATTTTGACTCAAAGGACTCGAGGTTTGGGTAATTTTTCCATGTTTCACAGCCATATGCTGCTATGAAAAAAAAACACAGGTTCTCAAAATGTGCACTTCCGTTGGTTTGCTGGTATTCTGCAATAGTTTCTTTGGTTTGTGTTTTTAATACAGAATGTTATTATTCTGCTATCACCCACCTGAAAGCTGAAATCGCCCACTAGTGGGCGGTAGCGCACAGATTGATGAGCACTGGCATAGAGCAACATCTCAACATTAATCATTTCACATTTTATTGCTCAACTATTTCGTTGGTTTTCAATTAACACATTTACAAGTTTTGGTTTCACTCATTTGTCATCATCTCCCTACACCACTTTGTTTCTTTCTTTGTTCTGTCTTTGAGTATAAGTCATTCACTGAGAGAAGAGACTGCAGGGCCCAGCAGCAAGCAGAGAAACTCAGAAGACTGACTGACCATCTAATGCATCAGAGACTAACAAATTTTGGAAATGGGAAACTTTAAGCAAAGAAACTTTGCAGAAATAGCCAAAGCAAAGATGAACAAAGACCATATGAACGCACTAACAACACCAAAGCTCATCCATACTGTACGAAAACATACCTGGAGGCAGCATATATTTCCACAGGTGGTAGAAAATATACCAGGTATTGGAAACAAAAACAGCTAGACTGAAAAAGAAAGAAGAGATACAACCCTGAGGTACATAACGAAAAACTACCCAAGCATGGACTGGACCCATGCATATACCGACGGTTCTGTAACAAACACAACACAGAACGGAGGGGCAGGGGTATTCCTGAGTCTACAAAATGGCAGAAAAATAACACTGTCAGTGGCAACTGAAAAATACTCAAGCAATTTCAGAGCGGAGGCAGAGGCATTGAGGGCTGCAGTAGAAGAAATGGTGAAAGGTAAAAGGAATGAAAGCCATACAGTCCTGCTTACAGATGCCTCTGCCGTAGTCACAGCACTGAAAAGCCAGAAAAATACTGAACTTAATTATTTAAGAGCAGTACTCTGTCAACTATGCCAGCAGTCCGCACCACAAAGAGTAGTGGTACAGTGGGTTCCATCCCACTGTAACATCCAAGGCAATGAGGAGGCAGACAGACTGGCAAAAGAAGGTGCAAGACTACCACAACCAGATACTAGTGTGACATACGAAGAGTCAAAAAGGCTTATTAGAGCCAGATACACGACCAAATGGGAAACCGAACATACTGGCTACACCAAAAACGATGCCTATTACCAGTTGAACAGAAGAGAGCAGGTCGTGGTCTTCAGACTTCGCACTGGCCACAATAGACTGAGGTACCACCTATTCAGCAAATTGAAGATAGGTGGCACTGACGAATGCTCGTGTGGTACCAGGAAAATGACCGCTGAACATTTGCTATAAAACTGCCCGACATACGAGGATAAGAGAAAGCAGATGTGGCCATCACCAGTGCCAACACTAGACAAGCTCTATGGCAGTGTCGACAGCCTCAGGATAACCGCTGCTTTTTTTCAAAAAAATACAGGTTGACGTCTGACAGCGTACGAAGAAGAAGAAGAAGAGTATAAGTCATTCAGGGTGCACTGTCTTTTTTAATTATCTGCATTCAATCTTCCTTTTTCGTGATTAAAATAACCAAACTATTCAGACTAGATTATTTTTGCTGTGATTCTCCATTCTGTGGATGTGGGCCTTGAGTCTACAAATGTCTCATTCTGAGTCTGAAGATCTTTGTCTGCCCATCTCTGCCAAGTTTATCTATGCTGTCATTTTCTGGCTTGTATTCTTTGTGCTGTTCTCTCCGCTCTGTCCTCATGGATCGTTTTATATAGCTTTATAGCTCTGTGGATGGGGAATCTGCTTGCCACCACTTCCAGCTTTTGTGAGCTCATCTGCTTTCTTATTTCCAGGGATTCCACAGTGGGACGGAAGCCATTGTACCACTAAATCTATTTTTTGAGACAGCATTCCTATGTTATATTTTATTTCATGTGAGTCTATCTTGTTTGTGGCTTGAGATGACTAGTACATTCCTGGAGTCTGTTAGAATGACCGTTTTCCTTGTATTTATGTATTGGCTGATTAGAATCTGAGTTGCTGCATGAAGAGCTCTTGCCTCAGCTCTGAAATTGGTACAAGTCTCTCCTGCTGGTACAAGTCTCTCCTGCTGGTATGGAGTGATTTTCTATGTTGCCATTGGAATGTTCAATATAGATTCCACTGCCTCCCCTTTTATCGCTCACTGAGGCAGATCCATCTGTGTACACATGTTTCCAAGAGTTGCAAGGGTACTGTCTCTTGAGTTCCTGTAGAACATAGATTTTTTGCTCTGTTGTCGACTGCTCACTTTTCTTCGTTTACCCTTGAACCTCCAAGATTATTTTGGACCGGTCCTGGCTCCGTGTCCAAAATTCTGGAATGAGTTCTACACACTTTTTGGTTTCAGCTTCAAGGATATCTGCGTGTTTTTTGTGGATTTCTCTGGCTAGTTGGTTGGAGCTTTTCCTTGGTAGTCTGTTTTTGTTCTCTCTTGGAACATCTGGTGCAGAGGATGATCAGGTAACCTCTTTAGTTTTCCAAACCGAGTAATGGATCTATATTTTCTCCCTAATTCAAGGGGCTCAATATTGCTGCTTTTACCAGCTCTGTAATTGCAGTACTTTTCCATGCTCTAAAGGTAATTCTGAGACCCATATTTTGAACTCAGTCTAGTTTTTCTGTGTTTGTTTTGGCCGCTGTTGACCAAGTGTTAGAGGCATATTCCATGATTGGTCTGATTGCACTAGTGTAGATTTGCTTGAGGATTTTTTTGTTGGCTCTCCACAATGTACCAGCCAGTTTTTTCATCACTGAGAGTCTTTTTATGACCCTTGTCTGCATTTTCTCTATATTTGACTTCCAGGTAAGTCTCAAGTCAAATGTTACTCCTAGGAATGTGGGTGTGTCCAACTGGGGTATTTGTTGGTTTCCTATCTTTATTGTAATTATTTCCTTTTTGGGGGAGAGTAAAAAGAGTGTGGTGGAGGTTCTGGTGTGGTTTATTTCATCCCCAACAGAAAAACTCTGCTGTCCTCTTTGTCAGCAGACATTCATCAAAACCAATCGGCCACATGCACTCAGACTGTCCTGAAATGAGACTTTGATGTTACTAAGGAGAGGACCTTGCAGTTCATAATCTGCCAGGATCTCTCATAGTTTACTTCTGTTGACTCTATCGAATGCCTTTTCTTGATCTATGAATATGGCATCGTATTCTATAGACTGTTAGCATATTTGTCTCAATGTAAATTTGTATATGTGCATCACTTTCCTCTCCTGAACCCGAACTGATTATTTCCTAGTTGGGGTTCCAGAATCGGTCTTGATCTCCTTTCTAGTATCTTTGCATATATCTTGCCTACGTTGCTTAGAAAAGAGATTCCCTTATATGTTTTGCACTCTCGCTTGTCGCCTTAATTGCTCATTGCCAGTCTGTCTCGACTTTTCTTGACGTCCAGGCTACATTAAATGTTCTGGTCAGCCAGTCAATTGCAGTTGTCCTGCAGGTATTTCTGTTGTGATACCATCTATGCCTGCTGCCTTATTTATCTTGCTGTCTGGCAGGGTCGCTTCGACTTCTGATTTTAATATTTATAAGCTGTGCTCTGTTTCATTCTCTATCTGGTGCTGTGCTGGTTCATATTCTCCTAGGTTTAGCAACTCGCTAAAGTATTCTCTCCATCTGTTTCTTATGTCCTGAATGTTGGTGAGTGGTTCTTTGGCCTTATTGTTGATAATTATCGATAGTATTTTTCTTGTCTCACTCTCATTGCCTTGATGTTTCTGCAAAAATTTCTAGGTGATGATGTACATAAGTTTGCTACTGGCTCTCCATATTTTGTCCATGAATCAGATTTTGCAATTTGTACTGTTTTTTTTGCTTTCTTTTGCAGCTAGTCTGTGTAGGCGTTGTAATGACTGGCATCTACATAGTACATTCCACCCAAGGACATTGGATTAACCAGATATTGCAACCAGATATCTGTGTCCCTTACTCTGAAAATAGAAATACTTTACTTTATCCCGGCCTTTCTTAGAAACAAGACATAGACGCCGGTCCAGTCGACAGACCAGACAGAAAACATTCATTCATAATTTTTTTTATATTTAAGTTTTTTTATTAATATCTTCATGATGATGATGACAAATGAAATAACATATTACACTCACAAATTACAGCATTATTCGTCTTTGCAAAACATGGCAAATAAAGTAAACTGTATTTTATATACGACATGCTTCAAGAATTTGTTACAAGAAAACATCAAATGCATAAGCTTTGTAATATTTTATGAAATACCTTTAATTGCTTTCTTCAACTCGTCTGTTGTCGGTTCAGCCATATTGATTTTGAAAGATGGAATAGGGGAAACTACTGTGAAATACATACAGCACGTAATTTGTTCAAGGTTATCTACCTCTTGTGGTTATCGAAAAGGCACGACAAACTGCGTTAGATGCCTTCCAACCTTTCTACCCTGCGGGTTACATGTTTACGGAAAGGCTTCGGTGGTAACCCTGAGGCAAAATCTGCATCCTATGCTATCTCCAGTCGTCTCGATGAATGTCTTGCCACTGGCAAAAGGTAGCTTAGGCTCTGTGAGTGAGGTTGACAAAAGGCGCAGTTTCTTCCTCACTTTAATCCAAATCACCGCGTAAGTCACCCATTTCAGCGGCCACAGCAAGAGATACGACTGTCCACACGGCTGAACAAAGAGAGTGGTCTTCATCACTTGTGATGGACAACTGTTATATACAGCTATTATCTACCTTATGTGACATAAACATAAGCAGATTAACATTGGCAGATATGCATTTCAAAGATATGGGCAGAATTTGTCAGTGAACTATTCTATGAAAACAGAAAATAAGCTATATTTCCAAAAAGCCGGCCTGCAGTGTCTAGAAAATAGAAGAATTCGAAGTGACTGAATACAGGTTTATAAGATAATCAACGGAAATGATACATTAGACTTAAACACCATCATCATCATGTAGACAGAGAAAACATTCGGACACGTCATCCCAGCTGAGACGATAGGCAATGGCAAAGAATGGGTCCATACTGGTGATAGAATGATAGAGTACCAGAGAGTCATCATAACATTAGGCAAGGAATGCAGCGAATAAAGCAACGGGAGAGCAGAGCAAAGCAGAAGGTGAATCAACTTATGCTTTATATACACTGACGGTTCAGTGCTGCGTAGTGGGACATCAGGCTGGGGATTCTCGGCTAGAGTGAGAGAGCAGGTCGTTGTTGAGCGCAGTAGGATATACATGTCAACATCCTCCATTTTGAGAATGGAGATGGAAGCAGTGATCTCAGCACTGAGATGGATATCTGAGACTTCTATATTATTTGCGAATGCCCACAATGTGCACACTGAAAATGGAGCTAAGTAGCGGGTTGCAGTAGCTTTCCTCACATCCCAAACGTGCTGGTGAAGGTGGAACGGGGTCCCCCAGGCGGTTGTCCTATGCTTGGCTTCATCTGCGTGTTGCTCACTGCAACGGGGATGATGTCAATCCCTCACCTTCTTAGCCAGGCTGCCATGAAAACAGCCCGTTTCCGGGAAGGGCTTAGATGAAGCCGAGGTGAGGATCTTTTCCAGTATATTTTGCCTGAACCTGACTAACATGTCTGATCAGTATATTTTGCCTGAACCTGACTAACATGTCTGATCAGTATATTTTGCCTGAACCTGACTAACATGTCTGATCAGTATATTTTGCCTGAACCTGACTAACATGTCTGATCAGTATATTTTGCCTGAACCTGACTAACATGTCTGATCAGTATATTTTGCCTGAACCTGACTAACATGTCTAATCAGTATATTTTGCATGACCAGTCACTAGTCTTCCTTCTCGATACTTCTATGACAAGGGCGGTCATCGTGATAGACGCGCAAGCCGTACTTCAGTAGGGACAGAAGGCAAAGTATAGGTACGAGTGGATAGCAGCTTTTGAGGCCTCAAACCTCCAAGGGTTGTCTTGGATCTACTGTTCTGGTCATGCTGGGATTCAGGGCAATGAAAGAGCTGACATCTTGGCTTCACAAGCTTCCATCATGGGCACTTTAGTGATGGATAGGCGTGACATTTTGAAATCAATCAATGACCGCCTGTTGGATGATGACCCAGCAATTGGTGAAGCAGCAATCTACAGGCTGAAAAGTTTTGACATTAAACGAGGTTCGAGCGGAGTAGGGCTTATAAAAGGATGGAGCAAGAGAGTGTACAACCAGCAAGCTGCAGAGGCCATCCAAACCCTGCACCTTTTGATGATAGAGACTGAGCACCTATGGGTATCCCCGAAGTGCAGTGACGTCGATTCTTAGAAATAAAAACAGAAAGCATCATCATGTAGCTTGTCCTTTATAGAACGTAGCTAAAATCACAGCTTGTTTGAAAGAAACTTTTTTCGTTGCCAAAACTCCTACATCCGTCACAGTCATACCCAGGCATTCCTGGATATCTTGGTGCCATCGTCTTCTTGGTCTATGTCTGCCTTTTTTTTCCTGGCACCATACCTTCCATCACTGTGGAATTGATAAACCAGCTCTTCTCTGTGTTCAACTCTCGCAGAATGTCCATGGTATTATGAGGATCTTTCTGTAACATTTTGACTCGATTTTTTAAATAAAAGTTTTGGTAATCGTTCATGATTCGCAACCAAATGCTGCCACAGGAAAACCACAGGCTCTAAAGACTTTCACTTTTGTCGTTTTGTTGGTGCTTTGTTATAGTTTCTTCAGGCTGTTCAGCCTCTGCGTTTCCATGGCTAATCGTCTTCTGATTTCTTTGGGGCGGTGGCCATTTTTGTTAATTCTGGAGCCAAGATATTAAAAATGCGTGACCTGATCTATTACCTCACCAGCCAATATAAATTTATGTTGACATCGTGTTTTATTGGTGGTCATCATCTTGGTTTTGTTTATGTTTATAAACAGGTTTTGATCTTTACTGTGTCCATTTACGGCTGAGATTAGCTGCTATAGCCCTTCTGCACTTCTTGATAGTATCACTGTGTCGTCTACGTATCGTAACTCTGGAATCTCGTACCCGCCAAACGTAAATGTATTAAAACTTTCAATGTTCTCGTCTTCTCTAACATTACTCATTATACATTCTGCATATATGTTATTTAGATTTGATGAGAGAATACATTCATGTCTTACTCCATTTTGAACAACGAACTAATCTGATGTTTGCCCACATTCTCGGAGAGCAACTCCTCGATCTTGGTATAATGTTTCAATGAGATGGATAATATGTACTGGAAAACCCATTTCTTTCATTATGTTCCATAGATTTTGATGTTTTACCATATCGAAGGCCTTGGTGTAATCAATGAAACACGTGTACAGATCTACGTTAAACTTTTTAAATTTTTCGTAGATATTTCCCATTTTGAATACGTGATCTCTGGTCCCTCTGTATTTTTGAAACCTTCTTGGACTTCGGGAATGTCAGATTCAAACCTTTTCTCAATCCTTCTCCATCTGCAAGACTATCTTCTTAGCGTGACTGATCAGTGCGATAGTTCGGTAGTTTGTGCACAGCTTCAGATTGCCTTCTTCGGTGCTTCTGGCCACTTTACGCTGTACCAGAATTTGTTGACATAACTTGTAATAAACACTGGCAATGACCTGCACTACTGCTTGAATACCATTAGATCCTTTTACGGGATTTTGATTGATGGGAGTACTTCCTCGCTCTGCTTGAATACCATTAGATCCTTTTACGGGATTTTGATTGATGGGAGTACTTCCTCGCTCTGCTTGAATACCATTAGATCCTTTTACGGGATTTTAATTGATGGGCGTACTTCCTCGCTCTGCTTGAATACCATTAGATCCTTTTACGGGATTTTTATTGATGGGAGTACTTCCTCGCTCTGCTTAAATACCATTAGATCCTTTTACGGGATTTTGATTGATGGGCGTACTTCCTCGCTCTGCTTGAATACCATTAGATCCTTTTATGGGATTTTGATTGATGGGCGTACTTCCTCGCTCTGCTTGAATTCCGTTAGATCCTTTTATGGGATTTTGATTGATGGGCGTACTTCCTCGCTCTGCTTGAATACCATTAGATCCTTTTACGGGATTTTTATTGATGGGAGTACTTCCTCGCTCTGCTTGAATACCATTAGATCCTGTTATGGGATTTTGATTGATGGGCGTACTTCCTCGCTCTAATTGAATACCATTAGATCCTTTTACGGGATTTTGATTGATGGGAGTACTTCCTCGCTCTGCTTGAATACCATTAGATCCTTTTATGGGATTTTGATTGATGGGCGTACTTCCTCGCTCTGCTTGAATACCATTAGATCCTTTTACGGGATTTTGATTGATGGGCGTACGTCCTCGCTCTGCTTGAATACCATTAGATCCTTTTACGGGATTTTTATTGATGGGAGTACTTCCTCGCTCTGCTTGAATACCATTAGATCCTTTTACGGGATTTTGATTGATGGGCGTACTTTCTCGCTCTGCTTGAATACCATTAGATCCTTTTACGGGATTTTTATTGATGGGAGTACTTCCTCGCTCTGTTTGAATACCATTAGATCCTTTTACGGGATTTTGATTGATGGGCGTACTTCCTCGCTCTGCTTGTATACCATTAGATCCTTTTATGGGATTTTGATTGATGGGCGTACTTCCTCGCTCTGCTTGAATACCATTAGATCCTTTTACGGGATTTTGATTGATGGGCGTACGTCCTCGCTCTGCTTGTATACCATTAGATCCTTTTATGGGATTTTGATTGATGGGCGTACTTCCTCGCTCTTCTTGAATACCATTAGATCCTTTTACGGGATTTTGATTGATGGGCGTACTTCCTCGCTCTTCTTGAATACCATTAGATCCTTTTATGGGATTTTGATTGATGGGTCTACTTCCTCGCTCTGCTTGAATACCATTAGATCCTTTTATGGGATTTTGATTGATAGGCGTACTTCCTCGCTCTGCTTGAATACCATTAGATCCTTTTATGGGATTTTGATTGATGGGCGTACTTCCTCGCTCTGCTTGAATACCATTAGATCCTTTTATGGGATTTTGATTGATGGGCGTACTTCCTCGCTCTGCTTGAATACCATTAGATCCTTTTATGGGATTTTGATTGATGGGCGTACTTCCTCGCTCTGCTTGAATACCATTAGATCCTTTTATGGGATTTTGATTGATGGGTGTACTTCCTCGCTCTGCTTGAATACCATTAGATCCTTTTATGGGATTTTGATTGATGGGCGTACTTCCTCGCTCTGCTTGAATACCATTAGATCCTTTTATGGGATTTTGATTGATGGGCGTACTTCCTCGCTCTGCTTGAATACCATTAGATCCTTTTATGGGATTTTGATTGATGGGCGTACTTCCTCGCTCTGCTTGAATACCATTAGATCCTTTTATAGGATTTTGATTGATGGGCGTACTTCCTCGCTCTGCTTGAATACCATTAGATCCTTTTTTGGGATTTTGATTGATCGGCGTACTTCCTCGCTCTATTTGAATACCCTTAGATCCTTTCATGGGATTTTGATTGATGGGCGTACTTCCTCGCTCTGCTTGAATACCATTAGATCCTTTTATGGGATTTTGATTGATGGGCGTACTTCCTCGCTCTGCTTGAATACCATTAGATCCTTTTACGGGATTTTGATTGATGGGCGTACTTCCTCGCTCTGCTTGAATACCATTAGATACTTTTATGGGATTTTGATTGATGGGCGTACTTCCTCGCTCTGCTTGAATACCATTAGATCCTTTTATGGGATTTTGATTGATGGGCGTACTTCCTCGCTCTGCTTGAATACCATTAGATCCTTTTACGGGATTTTGATTGATGGGAGTACTTCCTCGTTCTGCTTGAATACTGTAGCAGACCCTCTGCTTGCCCTGGCCGTGATCTAACTTAGATCATTCTCACACTCATCCACCTCATCATGACCATACTCAGTAACTGACATATCAAACAGCAGGTGGCATATTTATTATATCATACTCATATCATACAATGAGTAGAGAAATTACAAACACAATATAATACATATCTTAACTAAACATTATACTAAAACGGGAATTGTAAGCATTAGCTATTGATGGAATTCCCAACTATCTAAAAAACCCAGTTCTATTGCCTTGCAATTACATCACACACATATCGCCTTAACTGCGTCATCAACACACCTTATCAAATACTCTTCCTCACTGAAATCCCCTCAGGCGGGCGATCTCGACATACTCGTTCACAATGTGTCCTTGCTTACAAACACACGTTCAGATTATCTATTAATGCAAAACTCACACACCTATTTGAGCGATCCTGTTCTATCACTAAACATTCGTCCATCAGTCTACCAATCGCTCCTCTATCTAAGTCGGTGAGTTAAACATACTATCCACATTCAGTCTCTCTCTCTCTCTTCTCCATACAGCCTCTCACTCTCCATCTCTCCTCCAGCCTGTCGAGCTAAACTTTGTCTCGAGTTATATATCCTCAAGCAAGGCCAGAGCTTGACCAATCGATCTCAGGTATGGTCATCTTCAATTCCAATTGGAACGAACCACTTTGCACACCTGTCACTCATTCTCTCGCAGCAAGCCCCGTTGCCAATTTCGTCTGTCAATCAATCTCCCCCTACCAAAATCGGAAGGCCAGGGGTCAGTTTCTACCTGTCCACATTCCTTAACCCAACTCTGTTCTCCTTTGCTGAGACAGTGAGTGACCTTGACATGCATTCATGTAGCTTTAAGCTTTAACATGTTCAGGCATCCTAAACTCCCCTTGCTCCGGCGGGAACGGTTACAATACCATTAGATCCTTTTATGGGATTTTGATTGATGGGAGTTCTTCCTCGCTCTGCTTGAATACCATTAGATCCTTTTACAGGATTTTGATTGATGGGAGTACTTCCTCGCTCTGCTTGAATACCATTAGATCCTTTTACGGGATTTTGATTGATGGGCGTACTTCCTCGCTCTGCTTGAATACCATTAGATCCTGTTATGGGATTTTGATTGATGGGCGTACTTCCTCGCTCTAATTGAATACCATTAGATCCTTTTATGGGATTTTGATTGATGGGAGTACTTCCTCGCTCTGCTTGAATACCATTAGATCCTTTTATGGGATTTTGATTGATGGGCGTACTTCCTCGCTCTGCTTGAATACCATTAGATCCTTTTACGGGATTTTGATTGATGGGCGTACGTCCTCGCTCTGCTTGAATACCATTAGATCCTTTTACGGGATTTTGATT
This sequence comes from Ariolimax columbianus, assembly GCA_036924085.1. Classification (NCBI taxonomy): domain Eukaryota; kingdom Metazoa; phylum Mollusca; class Gastropoda; order Stylommatophora; family Arionidae; genus Ariolimax; species Ariolimax columbianus. The sequence goes on from JAVGWX010000001.1 coordinate 176,132,328, forward strand.
GATGGGCGTACTTCCTCGCTCTGCTTGAATACCATTAGATCCTTTTATGGGATTTTGATTGATGGGTGTACTTCCTCGCTCTGCTTGAATACCATTAGATCCTTTTACAGGATTTTGATTGATGGGCGTACTTTCTCGCTCTGCTTGAATACCATTAGATCCTTTTATGGGATTTTGATTGATGGGCGTACTTCCTCGCTCTGCTTGAATACCATTAGATCCTTTTATGGGATTTTGATTGATGGGCGTACTTCCTCGCTCTGCTTGAATACCATTAGATCCTTTTATGGGATTTTGATTGATGGGTGTACTTCCTCGCTCTGCTTGAATACCATTAGATCCTTTTATGGGATTTTGATTGATGGGCGTACTTCCTCGCTCTGCTTGAATACCATTAGATCCTTTTATGGGATTTTGATTGATGGGCGTACTTCCTCGCTCTGCTTGAATACCATTAGATCCTTTTATGGGATTTTGATTGATGGGCGTACTTCCTCGCTCTGCTTGAATACCATTAGATCCTTTTATAGGATTTTGATTGATGGGCGTACTTCCTCGCTCTGCTTGAATACCATTAGATCCTTTTATGGGATTTTGATTGATGGGCGTACTTCCTAGCTCTGCTTGAATACCATTAGATCCTTTTATGGGATTTTGATTGATGGGCGTACTTCCTCGCTCTGCTTGAATACCATTAGATCCTTTTATAGAATTTTGATTGATGGGCGTACTTCCTCGCTCTGCTTGAATACCATTAGATCCGTTTTTGGGATTTTGATTGATGGGCGTACTTCCTCGCTCTATTTGAATACCCTTAGATCCTTTTATGGGATTTTGATTGATGGGCGTACTTCCTCGCTCTGCTTTAATACCATTAGATCCTTTTATGGGATTTTGATTGATGGGCGTACTTCCTCGCTCTGTTTGAATACCATTAGATCCTTTTATGGGATTTTGATTGATGGGAGTACTTCCTCGCTCTGCTTGAATACCATTAGATCCTTTTATGGGATTTTGATTGATGGGCGTACTTCCTCGCTCTGCTTGAATACCATAAGATCCTTTTAAGGGATTTTGATTGATGGGAGTACGTCCTCGCTCTGCTTGAATACCATTAGATCCTTTTAGGGGATTTTGATTGATGGGAGTTCTTCCTCGCTCTGCTTGAATACCATTAGATCCTTTTACGGGATTTTGATTGATTGGCGTACTTCCTCGCTCTGCTTGAATACCATTAGATCCTTTTATGGGATTTTGATTGATGGGAGTTCTTCCTCGCTCTGCTTGAATACCATTAGATCCTTTTACAGGATTTTGATTGATGGGAGTACTTCCTCGCTCTGCTTGAATACCATTAGATCCTTTTACGGGATTTTGATTGATGGGCGTACTTCCTCGCTCTGTTTGAATACCATTAGATCCTTTTATGGGATTTTGATTGATGGGAGTACTTCCTCGCTCTGCTTGAATACCATTAGATCCTTTTATGGGATTTTGATTGATGGGCGTACTTCCTCGCTCTGCTTGAATACCATTAGATCCTTTTACGGGATTTTGATTGATGAGAGTACTTCCTCGCCCTGCTTGAATACCATTAGATCCTTTTATGGGATTTTGATTGATGGGCGTACTTCCATGCTCTGCTTGAATACCATTAGATCCTTTTATGGGATTTTGATTGATGGGCGTACTTCCTCGCTCTGCTTGAATACCATTAGATCCTTTTATGGGATTTTGATTGATGGGCGTACTTCCTCGCTCTGCTTGAATACCATTAGATCCTTTTATAGGATTTTAATTGATGGGCTTACTTCCTCGCTCTGCTTGAATACCATTAGATCCTTTTTGGGATTTTGATTGATGGGCGTACTTCCTCGCTCTATTTGAATACCCTTAGATCCTTTTATGAGATTTTGATTGATGGGCGTACTTGCTCGCTCTGCTTTAATACCATTAGATCCTTTTATGGGATTTTGATTGATGGGCGTACTTCCTCGCTCTGCTTGAATACCATTAGATCCTTTTATAGGATTTTGATTGATGGGCGTACTTCCTCGCTCTGCTTGAATACCATTAGATCCTTTTATGGGATTTTGATTGATGGGCGTACTTCCTCGCTCTGCTTGAATACCATTAGATCCTTTTATAGGATTTTGATTGATGGGCGTACTTCCTCGCTCTGCTTGAATACCATTAGATCCTTTTATGGGATTTTGATTGATGGGCGTACTTCCTAGCTCTGCTTGAATACCATTAGATCCTTTTATGGGATTTTGATTGATGGGCGTACTTCCTCGCTCTGCTTGAATACCATTAGATCCTTTTATAGAATTTTGATTGATGGGCGTACTTCCTCGCTCTGCTTGAATACCATTAGATCCGTTTTTGGGATTTTGATTGATGGGCGTACTTCCTCGCTCTATTTGAATACCCTTAGATCCTTTTATGGGATTTTGATTGATGGGCGTACTTCCTCGCTCTGCTTTAATACCATTAGATCCTTTTATGGGATTTTGATTGATGGGCGTACTTCCTCGCTCTGTTTGAATACCATTAGATCCTTTTATGGGATTTTGATTGATGGGAGTACTTCCTTGCTCTGCTTGAATACCATTAGATCCTTTTATGGGATTTTGATTGATGGGCGTACTTCCTCGCTCTGCTTGAATACCATAAGATCCTTTTAAGGGATTTTGATTGATGGGAGTACTTCCTCGCTCTGCTTGAATACCATTAGATCCTTTTAGGGGATTTTGATTGATGGGAGTTCTTCCTCGCTCTGCTTGAATACCATTAGATCCTTTTACGGGATTTTGATTGATGGGCGTACTTCCTCGCTCTGCTTGAATACCATTAGATCCTTTTATGGGATTTTGATTGATGGGAGTTCTTCCTCGCTCTGCTTGAATACCATTAGATCCTTTTACGGGATTTTGATTGATGGGAGTACTTCCTCGCTCTGCTTGAATACCATTAGATCCTTTTACGGGATTTTGATTGATGGGCGTACTTCCTCGCTCTGTTTGAATACCATTAGATCCTTTTATGGGATTTTGATTGATGGGAGTACTTCCTCGCTCTGCTTGAATACCATTAGATCCTTTTATGGGATTTTGATTGATGGGCGTACTTCCTCGCTCTGCTTGAATACCATTAGATCCTTTTACGGGATTTTGATTGATGAGAGTACTTCCTCGCCCTGCTTGAATACCATTAGATCCTTTTATGGGATTTTGATTGATGGGCGTACTTCCATGCTCTGCTTGAATACCATTAGATCCTTTTATGGGATTTTGATTGATGGGCGTACTTCCTCGCTCTGCTTGAATACCATTAGATCCTTTTATGGGATTTTGATTGATGGGCGTACTTCCTCGCTCTGCTTGAATACCATTAGATCCTTTTATAGAATTTTGATTGATGGGCGTACTTCCTCGCTCTGCTTGAATACCATTAGATCCGTTTTTGGGATTTTGATTGATGGGCGTACTTCCTCGCTCTATTTGAATACCCTTAGATCCTTTTATGGGATTTTGATTGATGGGCGTACTTCCTCGCTCTGCTTTAATACCATTAGATCCTTTTATGGGATTTTGATTGATGGGCGTACTTCCTCGCTCTGTTTGAATACCATTAGATCCTTTTATGGGATTTTGATTGATGGGAGTACTTCCTTGCTCTGCTTGAATACCATTAGATCCTTTTATGGGATTTTGATTGATGGGCGTACTTCCTCGCTCTGCTTGAATACCATAAGATCCTTTTAAGGGATTTTGATTGATGGGAGTACTTCCTCGCTCTGCTTGAATACCATTAGATCCTTTTAGGGGATTTTGATTGATGGGAGTTCTTCCTCGCTCTGCTTGAATACCATTAGATCCTTTTACGGGATTTTGATTGATGGGCGTACTTCCTCGCTCTGCTTGAATACCATTAGATCCTTTTATGGGATTTTGATTGATGGGAGTTCTTCCTCGCTCTGCTTGAATACCATTAGATCCTTTTACGGGATTTTGATTGATGGGAGTACTTCCTCGCTCTGCTTGAATACCATTAGATCCTTTTACGGGATTTTGATTGATAGGCGTACTTCCTCGCTCTGTTTGAATACCATTAGATCCTTTTATGGGATTTTGATTGATGGGAGTACTTCCTCGCTCTGCTTGAATACCATTAGATCCTTTTATGGGATTTTGATTGATGGGCGTACTTCCTCGCTCTGCTTGAATACCATTAGATCCTTTTACGGGATTTTGATTGATGAGAGTACTTCCTCGCCCTGCTTGAATACCATTAGATCCTTTTATGGGATTTTGATTGATGGGCGTACTTCCATGCTCTGCTTGAATACCATTAGATCCTTTTATGGGATTTTGATTGATGGGCGTACTTCCTCGCTCTGCTTGAATACCATTAGATCCTTTTATGGGATTTTGATTGATGGGCGTACTTCCTCGCTCTGCTTGAATACCATTAGATCCTTTTATAGGATTTTAATTGATGGGCTTACTTCCTCGCTCTGCTTGAATACCATTAGATCCTTTTTGGGATTTTGATTGATGGGCGTACTTCCTCGCTCTATTTGAATACCCTTAGATCCTTTTATGGGATTTTGATTGATGGGCGTACTTGCTCGCTCTGCTTTAATACCATTAGATCCTTTTATGGGATTTTGATTGATGGGCGTACTTCCTCGCTCTGCTTGAATACCATTAGATCCTTTTATAGGATTTTGATTGATGGGCGTACTTCCTCGCTCTGCTTGAATACCTTTAGATCCTTTTTTGGGATTTTGATTGATGGGCGTACTTCCTCGCTCTATTTGAATACCCTTATATCCTTTTATGGGATTTTGATTGATGGGCGTACTTCCTCACTCTGCTTCAATACCATTAGATCCTTTTATGGGATTTTGATTGATGGGCGTACTTCCTCGCTCTGTTTGAATACCATTAGATCCTTTTATGGGATTTTGATTGATGGGCGTACATCCTCGCTCTGCTTGAATACCATTAGATCCTTTTACGGGATTTTGATTGATGGGAGTACTTCCTCGCTCTGCTTGAATACCATTAGATCCTTTTATGGGATTTTGATTGATGGGAGTTCTTCCTCGCTCTGCTTGAATACCATTAGATCCTTTTACGGGATTTTGATTGATGGGCGTACTTCCTCGCTTTGCTTGAATACCATTAGATCCTTTTATGGGATTTTGATTGATGGGAGTTCTTCCTCGCTCTGCTTGAATACCATTAGATCCTTTTACGGGATTTTGATTGATGGGCGTACTTCCTCGCTTTGCTTGAATACCATTAGATCCTTTTATGGGATTTTGATTGATGGGAGTACTTCCTCGCTCTGCTTGAATACCATTAGATCCTTTTACGGGATTTTGATTGATGGGCGTACTTCCTCGCTCTGTTTGAATACCATTAGATCCTTTTATGGGATTTTGATTGATGGGAGTACTTCCTCGCTCTGCTTGAATACCATTAGATCCTTTTATGGGATTTTGATTGATGGGCGTACTTCCTCGCTCTGCTTGAATACCATTAGATCCTTTTACGGGATTTTGATTGATGGGAGTACTTCCTCGCTCTGCTTGAATACCATTAGATCCTTTTATGGGATTTTGATTGATGGGAGTTCTTCCTCGCTCTGCTTGAATACCATTAGATCCTTTTACGGGATTTTGATTGATGGGAGTACTTCCTCGCTCTGCTTGAATACCATTAGATCCTTTTACGGGATTTTGATTAATGGGCGTACTTCCTCGCTCTGCTTGAATACCATTAGATCCTGTTATGTGATTTTGATTGATGGGCGTACTTCCTCGCTCTGCTTTGAATACTATTACATCCTTTCACGGGATTTTGATTGATGGGAGTACTTCCTCGCTCTTCTTGAATACCATTATATCCTTTTATGGGATTTTGATTGATGGGAGTTCTTCCTCGCTCTGCTTGAATACCATTAGATCCTTTTACGGGATTTTGATTGATGGGAGTACTTCCTCGCTCTGCTTGAATACCATTAGATCCTTTTACGGGATTTTGATTGATGGGCGTACTTCCTCGCTCTGCTTGAATACCATTAGATCCTTTTACGGGATTTTGATTGATGGGCGTACTTCCTCGCTCTGCTTTTATACCATTAGATCCTTTTATGGGATTTTGATTGATGGGCGTACTTCCTCGCTCTGCTTGAATACCATTAGATCCTTTTATAGAATTTTGATTGATGGGCGTACTTCCTCGCTCTGCTTGAATACCATTAGATCCTTTTATAGGATTTTGATTGATGGGCGTACTTCCTCGCTCTGCTTGAATACCATTAGATCCTTTTTTGGGATTTTGATTGATGGGCCTACTTCCTCGCTCTATTTGAATACCCTTAGATCCTTTTATGGGATTTTGATTGATGGGCGTACTTGCTCGCTCTGCTTTAATACCATTAGATCCTTTTATGGGATTTTGATTGATGGGCGTACTTCCTCGCTCTGCTTGAATACCATTAGATCCTTTTATAGGATTTTGATTGATGGGCGTACTTCCTCGCTCTGCTTGAATACCATTAGATCCTTTTTTGGGATTTTGATTGATGGGCGTACTTCCTCGCTCTATTTGAATACCCTTAGATCCTTTTATGGGATTTTGATTGATGGGCGTACTTCCTCGCTCTGCTTCAATACCATTAGATCCTTTTATGGGATTTTGATTGATGGGCGTACTTCCTCGCTCTGCTTGAATACCATTAGATCCTTTTACGGGATTTTGATTGATGGGAGTACTTCCTCGCTCTGCTTGAATACCATTAGATCCTTTTACGGGATTTTGATTGATGGGAGTACTTCCTCGCTCTGCTTGAATACCATTAGATCCTGTTATGGGATTTTGATTGATGGGAGTTCTTCCTCGCTCTGCTTGAATACCATTAGATCCTTTTACGGGATTTTGATTGATGGGCGTACTTCCTCGCTCTGCTTGAATACCATTATATCCTTTTATGGGATTTTGATTGATGGGAGTTCTTCCTCGCTCTGCTTGAATACCATTAGATCCTTTTACGGGATTTTGATTGATGGGAGTACTTCCTCGCTCTGCTTGAATACCATTAGATCCTTTTACGGGATTTTGATTGATGGGCGTACTTCCTCGCTCTGCTTGAATACCATTAGATCCTTTTACGGGATTTTGATTGATGGGCGTACGTCCTCGCTCTGCTTGTATACCATTAGATCCTTTTATGGGATTTTGATTGATGGGCGTACTTCCTCGCTCTGCTTGAATACCATTAGATCCTTTTACGGGATTTTGATTGATGGGCGTACATCCTCGCTCTGCTTGAATACCATTAGATCCTTTTATGGGATTTTGATTGATGGGCGTACTTCCTTGCTCTGCTTAAATACCATTAGATCCTTTTATGGGATTTTGATTGATGGGCGTACTTCCTCGCTCTGCTTGAATACCATTAGATCCTTTTATGGGATTTTGATTGATGGGCGTACTTCCTCGCTCTGCTTGAATACCATTAGATACATTTACGGGATTTTTATTGATGGGAGTACTTCCTCGCTCTGCTTGAATACCACTAGATACATTTACGGGATTTTGATTAATGGGAGTACTTCCTCGCTCTGCTTTAATACCATTAGATCCTTTTACGGGATTTTGATTGATGTACGTACTTCCTCGCTCTGCTTGAATACCATTAGATCCTTTTACAGGATTTTGATTGATGGGCGTACTTCCTCGCTCTGCTTGAATACCATTAGATCCTTTTACGGGATTTTGATTGATGGGCGTACTTCCTCGCTCTGCTTGAATACCATTACATCACTTTACGGGATTTTGATTGATGGGCGTACTTCCTCGCTCTGCTTAAATGCCATTAGATACATTTACGGGATTTTGATTAATGGGCGTACTTCCTCGCTCTGCTTGAATACCATTAGATACATTTACGGGATTTTTATTGATGGGAGTACTTCCTCGCTCTGCTTGAATACCATTAGATCCTTTTACGGGATTTTGATTGATGGGCGTACTTCCTCGCTCTGCTTGAATACCATTACATCCTTTTACGGGATTTTGATTGATGGGCGTACTTCCTCGCTCTGCTTGAAAACCATTACATCCTTTTACGGGATTTTGATTGATGGGCGTACTTCCTCGCTCTGCTTGAATACCATTAGATCCTTTTACGGGATTTTGATTGATATACGTACTTCCTCGCTCTGCTTGAATACCATTAGATCCTTTAACGGGATTTTGATTGATGGGCGTACTTTTTCGCTCTGCTTGAATACTATTAGATCCTTTAACGGGATTTTGATTGATGGGCGTACTTCCTCGCTCTGCTTGAATACCATTAGATCCTTTTACGGGATTTTGATTGATGGGCATACTTCCTCGCTCTGCTTGAAAACCATTAGATTTTTTTACGGAATTTGGATTGATGGGCGTACTTCCTCGCTCTGCTTGAATGCCATTACATCCTTTTACGGGATTTTGATTGATGGGCGTACTTCCTCGCTCTGCTTGAAAACCATTACATCCTTTTACGGGATTTTGATTGATGGGCGTACTTCCTCGCTCTGCTTGAATACCATTAGATCCTTTTGACGGGATTTTGATTGATGTACGTACTTCCTCGCTCTGCTTGAATACCATTAGATCCTTTAACGGGATTTTGATTGATGGGCGTACTTTTTCGCTCTGCTTGAATACTATTAGATCCTTTAACGGGATTTTGATTGATGGGCGTACTTCCTCGCTCTGCTTGAATACCATTAGATCCTTTTACGGGGTTTTGATTGATGTACGTACTTCCTCGCTCTGCTTGAATACCATTAGATCCTTTAACGGGATTTTGATTGATGGGCGTACTTTTTCGCTCTGCTTGAATACCATTAGATCCTTTTACGGGATTTTGATTGATGGGCATACTTCCTCGCTCTGCTTGAAAACCATTAGATCCTTTTACGGGATTTTGATTGATGGGCGTACTTCCTCGTGTGTTGGTTGAGGTTCTTTTTTCTCATTTGGTAGAATTGTAACTGAGGACTTTGTGTTCTCTTCATACATTATTCTGCAGTACTGTCTCTATCTATTCAGTATGTTTTTGGGTTTTGTTAGTTTGTTGTCCTCTTTGTCATTTATGACATGTGAAACCTGACGGAATTATTTTGCCAGTGTTCTTATCTCTGAAAACATATCTCCCTCCCTGCCTTGTTACTGTATATTTGATGTCTTTACAAGTGCCCTCTATGTACCTTCTTTTATCTTCTCTTATTTCTCTTCTAACTTTGTTGGTGCAATTTTTAAATGCCGTGTTGGTCCCCATACGTCCCATTTATTTTAATTGTTTCTTTAAATAACAAGACTATTGTAACAGTTCCAGCCTGAGCATGAGCGCTTAGGGCAGGGGTGATGTGGTCGGCGACTCTGAGAACAAAGGTACCTGAATGTGTGCCAAGGTCACTCTCTGTCTGGACACTACGCCAAGGTCACTCACCGTTCTCAACAAAGGAAAACGGGGCGGGGGAAAGAATGTTTAGTCCAGGTAGACGTGACCTTTGGGTAGTGGGGGATGAGTAACAGAGCTTGCTGCGATATATTAGTGACAGATGTTCAGAGCAATTAGTTCCAATAACGACTGAATAGAGCCATCCCCCAGAGATCCATTGGATAGCTCTGATACTGCTTGAGACTATAAAATACTAGACAAAGTTTAGCTCAAGCAGACTGGCCAGAGAATATGAGCGAGAGACTGAGAATGTAGATAGGAGTCTGTTTAGCTCACCGATTTGATAGAGGAGCGATTGTTGGACTGTTTCACGAATGTTAGAGATAGAACAGGGTCGCTCAACCAGCATACGATATTGTCTTGGCCAATCGCTCAATAAGGTGTGTGTTGGGCGTCCTGTGTCTAGAGGTAATCTTAATGTGTGTTGTACGCAGGACACCTTGTGGACGAGTTATGTCCTGACGAGTAGATCGACTAGGTGAGATCTAGATGTGTGTGTGGTGTGTATAGACACCGAATGAACGAGATATGTTCTAGAGTTGTGCGAGTGTATAGCTTTGTCTAGGAGAGATCTAGATGTGTGTGCGGCAAGAACTGGGTTAGAATAGTGGGAGCAACATCAATAGTTTATTCATATAACCCCAGAATATATAATTAGTTAAGATTATATTTCTTGTATTTTGTGCCATTTCATTGCATTTACTTTGATAGTGTTGTATGAGTATTACATAATAAATATGCCACCTGCTGTGTGCTATATTATTTGCTGTGTGTGGTCATGAATGATGCGGATGAGTGTGGTAATAGACTAGATAGAATAACCCCAGTGCAAACAGTGAGATCTGCTATACTATAACAATTTATTTATCAACATCCAACCGCCTACACGATCAAGAAGGTACAGCTACACGCGAATTAAATGAAGGTCCAGATTAGATTTGATGAAATATTTGTAAGTCAGAGAGAGGTGAATGCTCGTAATGCATTGCCACAGGAAAAAGTGGAGACGGGGTTAATTAATGCATTGAAGAATATATTGGATGCGTATAGTTCTTAAATCAATGGACATGTAACAGAAACTGGTTGTATGCAGACTCTGCAGAGTCTTCTAAACCAATATCTGTCTATCTATCTATTTTCAGTCCACTTATGTTGTTAGACGTCGTTGTGAGGTGTGACCTCCTTTGTTTCATATTTGTAGGCAGGTGAAAATCCACTTGTGACTTACCAGTTCAATCCCAGCGTCTGTTAGCCCCTGGAATATTCGATCGCCTATTTTTGGGACTGGTGGACATGGAAGCGTAAATTATAGCAAGGTAGATCCACATTATGTCAGGCGCCATCTAAGCTGCTCTGCTTCCACATAACCAAGACCTGAAGTTAAAGCCACATAGTCCCTTTTTTGCGACATATTCTCTGTAGGGCGAGAATCCCTAGAATAATTTGAGTAGATTTTTAACTTGAATTTTGAGCGATCAGCGGGCGTTAGGCCTACTCTTTTCGATTTCCAACTGCTAATGTATTTTTAACGTGTACCCCACTGCGGTGTCTGATCTCACTACTCAGAGATCAGGGGAAATATTTACTGGTTGATCCATGTAAACAAATTCCGGTCTCCGCCGTGATTTGAACCCGCAACCTCCAGTACCAGAGGCCAACACCTAACCTCCAGACCACCTGGTCAACCCGCAACTTCCAGTACCAGAGGCTAACACCTTACCTCCAGACCACTGGGTCAACCCGCAACTTCCAGTACCAGAGGCAAAAACCTTACCTCCAGACGTTAAATGAAGCCTCAATAATCTCTTAGGGCTAGAGACAACGATACAAATGATGACACACAAGAAAGCTGCAAGCCCGGACAACAGAGAAATGACAAACATTTTAAATTATAGATTCAGTCATAAATCTATGAGATTTCTCATTTTTAAAAAGAGGTGTTGGGTTGTAAATCGAGCGCAAGGTTGGCTTACAATCTCAATATACCGGTTTCGAAATCACTTCGTGTCCAGTTTGACCGGACATGTCGAGGATTTTTCTTGGTATGACCACTTCTCCACTTACATAACGGATTTTCCAAACATCTGTACTGCAAAAACTGCCATAGTGCAACAAATTACAAACAGATACATCATACATACACCCACGCACTGGCAGATACGTCTTCGGTACACACAGATAAATACCCGCTCTCTTATACTGGCAGATACGTCTATACTACAAACTAATAAATACCCACATCCATACACTGGCCGATACGTCCTGATATAACCTAAAAGACTATGATCTAGGGATGGAAGCGCGTGCTGTGCCAGTAGAATTCAGAAAGGCTAACCTTTAAACAAAGAAGCCAAATAATACAAGATTCAAATCAAAAACTTGAAGACTTCACTTCAATCGGATTGGACAATTAGCATGAGTCACGTGACCTACATGCTAGTCAAGATTATCCAGGGACGGATACAAGATCAAATAGACAGTTAAGTATCTGTTCTGTAGTGCTTCTTCCCTGTCTGAACCCTGCTTGCTCCTCGGCAATGATGTTCTCTGCTTGGGGTTTCAATCGGTTGAGGATTAATCTAAACATGACCTTGCTAGGGTGGCTGATGAGGCTTATTGTTCTGTTATTTTGGCACAGCTTTAGCTTTCCAGACTTATGTAGCGGTATAACTATTGATTTCGTCCATAAGTCCGGCCAGTTTCCTGTCGCCCATATTTTGTTGCAGATGTGTGTCAGGCCTTCCACCACTACCTCTCCACCTGCTTGTAAGAGCTCTGCTGGTATGTTGTCCACGCCTTCCCTCTTCTCAATGTCTTTACCGCTGCAGTTACCTCTTCCTTCGTTATCAGTTGGTTATCCTCTATCTTTGTTGGTGTTGGGGGGATTGTTTTCTCAGGTTCGTTTCGCCCTTCATAGTTATATAGCTCGGAACAGTACTCTGTCCATCGTGCCAGTACGTCATTGTCCTCAATAAGGCACTTGCCGCTTTTATCATAGATCATAAGGTTCCTGCCCTGTCTTGGTGTTACCAGTTCTTTGACAACCTAGTATGCTCCTTTTCGGAAATGATGGACAAACAACAACTACAGAAGTTTGAGTCACACTACAACTAGATTGTAATTAATACAACAATCGGACGTTCCCTGGAAACTACTTTTCACCACCAAAACACTATCAAAGCATTGCGAATAATAAAAGTCTTCCTGCTGATTTCAATCAACATCCGGGGACTCTCTAGCGACGAAGAAACACGTCTGTCTGACCTATGCACTCAACACAAATGCGATGGACTGTTGGTCCAAGAGACTCATCGTGCAATCCCTGCTCGAAGACCAAAGATAAAGCTGTTGAGAGATCACATGAGAAATATGGGAGCGGCATTGTTGTCACACCAGACATGAAAATATGCTAAGTGAGTCAAACGTCTACAGGAAATACAGAGATCCTCACAACTGAAACCCAATCGTCCACAATAACATCAGTATACAAACCACCCAAAAAGAACTTTGTCTTCGAAGAGCCGGATAACTTCAGATTATCATTCATTGGCTCTTTTCGTCTTGTCAGACGATAGTAATTGTGCTGTTAGCACAAGGCCCGGCGGGCAGGAATAAGGAGACCACGTGTTGCCCATGCAGTATGGTCCCTCTCTCGGTCTGCCTTGTTTGCTCCAAGGGAAAGGTGATACCAAAACATTTGGAACAAGGCCAGCTGCAGACGCTGCCGGATCAGCAGAGCAATGCTCTATCTGTTTGCCTGTCGGCGCTTCAATCATAGACCAGCCGCCAACCAAGGCTAAGGGTCTCGTCTGCCCTACCACAACACTCAGCTGAGGTTGCCTTTCCTCGCTCTATGGTAAGGCTGCGTATCCTCTTGCGTGTGCTTCTTAGTGTGACAGTTCTAGCTGGAGCATAGGCGTTTACGGCAGGGGGGATTAGGCTCTGACTCTTGAAACAAAGAAGGTTGCCTGAATGCGTGCGGAGGTCAATCACTGTCTTGACACTAGGTCGACAAAGGAAACGAGGGGTTTAGATGGAGGACTTAATCTGGTATAAGGGATGGGGGGGGAGGGTGGGGGGGGGTTGTTCTGAGGAAGGGGTTCGTAGCTGATAACTATGGTGTTCCGAATTAGCGTAGATGGGTGGGTTGGTGACAGTCAGATGTGGCCATGACCGACTACGACATTTAGAGTGACAGGGATTCCCGGATAGTCATCCAATAACAATTAGTTGGGGATAGTTCCAAATTAGAGTAATGGCTAAGTCAGACAACAAACAGAAGACCATTGCACAACCATGTTGTTGCTTGAGAATATAAAATACTCTGCAAAGATGAACTCAAACAGACTGGCTAGGAGAATGACTGATAGGCTCTCTGTAATCTGAGAGTGAGTTTGCAGGGTTACTGGACCAGCACACACCTCGAGTTTTGGCCAGTCGCTCTATAGGTGTTTATGTTGGACACCCTGTGAACAGTAAGAGATCTGAATGTGTGTAGTACGTGCAGGACACCTACTGAACGATGCGTGATCTAATTACATATGAATGCACATATTCGAGTGAATACGTGAAGTGATCTAAGTAATTGTAAATGCACAGACCCGCTGATTGTAAGTGATCTGAATGTAATTGTGAATGTACATGTCGCCTAAGGACCAGATCTGAATGTGTGTAGTATATGCAGAACACTTTGTGAACGATGTGTGTTCTGATTGTATGTATATGCACAGATCAACTGAGTATGTGACTACAAGTGAGTACGTGATCCGACTATAAGTAACGGTATCTAAATACATATGAATGCACAAATCACTTGAGCATACGTGAACCGATTGTATGTGGCTGTACAGATCACCTGATTGAAGGTGATCTGATAATATGTAAATGCACAGAACGACTGAGTACGTAATCCGATCGTTAGGACGAATTTGTGATTGTGTGTTGAGTGTGCAGATAAGGGGAGTGCAGCGGTAAGAGCCTGGGTTATGTAAATTGGGAAAAACATCAAAAGCTAGTGCTTAAAAATCTCCTATATAGTCCAATATAAATATATATTAAGATTGTTTCGTTTAGATGTACTTTGTTTCTATTTTGTTGATATGCACATTATACAATAATGTTATGTTTCCATTCAGGATAGTGTTTGCTGCGCTTTCTTGTGTGTAGTCGTGTCGTGGTGTGGATACATGTTGTAATTAATTAGATAAGTAAACTGCTCAGCTAAACCTAGACTCTGCCACATATGTTATTTTGGTCCGAGTGACTAGAAAATCGTTGATCGGATAAGTACTACACAATTGCTAAACGCCCTACGCTACCACAATAGCACATCGTCGGTTGTCAGGTTTGGTAGACGCTGACTAACTTTCAGAGTTATCAGAAAACACGCTGCACAGCCATATCTGACAAAACCCGACAAGATACGCCAGTTTCTTATCTGCAAGGCTTCAGATGGTTTGAAATCAGAGTTTTCCTTCTCCTAGATGAGCTGTCTTCCTAGGCTTTTGAATCCTATCTGCCCGAAAATACTGGTTTTAAGACGCCAGTGACTTGCCTTCCGCCCCCTCTCCTGTTAGTCAAAACAGTTCTGCCACGCGAAGGCCAGGAGATGGACATTGTTGTCAGAGGCTATAAGAGACGTACGCCATGGGAGCATTTAGTTGGTGTTAAGAGTTCATCCCTGGCTATAACAACATTTAGTTGGTGTTGAAAGTTCAGCCCCGGCTATAACAACATTTAGTTGGTGTTGAAAGTTCAACCCCGGCTATAACAACATTTAGTTGGTGTTGAAAGTTCAGCCCCGGCTATAACAACATTTAGTTGGTGTTGAAAGTTCAACCCCGGCTATAACAACATTTAGTTGGTGTTGAAAGTTCAACCCCGGCTTTAACAACATTTAGTTGGTGTTGAAAGTTCAACCCCGGCTATAACAACATTTAGTTGGTGTTGAAAGTTCAACCCCGGCTATAACAACATTTAGTTGGTGTTGAAAGTTCAACCCCGGCTATAACAACATTTAGTTGGTGTTGAAAGTTCAACCCCGGCTATAACAACATTTAGTTGGTGTTGAAAGTTCAACCCCGGCTATAACAACATTTAGTTGGTGTTGAAAGTTCAACCCCGGCTATAACAACATTTAGAACTTCAGATCATAAAACAATAAAATAGTCGTGAGAAATACACCAATCAGAACACTGTATTAAGTACAGTACACCAGACGCTGAAGAACTGGGCAGAGCAGAGAGTAGAGTAAACACGCCACCGATCCCCGCATTGTTTGGGTTCAACGTAAAACTGAATTCACAATGGTTTGTTTAGTCTGAATTCCTTCGAGTTGGGTACGAGTCATTTTTCGAACTACGATCGTTTAATCAATCTTGGTAGGGGAAACGCCTCTAGAAGAGTGCTGCCACTTACTATACAGGTGTGTTGTCGCAGTGTCCGTCTTGTGACAAGTGGGACAGGTGTGTTGTGGCAGTGTCAGTCCTGTGACACGTGGGACAGGTGTGCTGTGGCAGTGTCCGTCCTATGACAAGTGGGACAGGTGTGTTGTACAGTGTCAGTCCTGTGACAAGTGGGATTCAGTGATAGTGGTCTCAGGAGTACGGGTTTCCATGAACCAACTTGGCCGCAGAAAACTAAAGTAACTTAGAATTAGGAAGGCTAATTTATAACTGGACAGTAGGCAAGCGGATGCGAGTAGGCAAGCGGATGAGAGTAAGGCAATTGGATGAGAGTAGGCAAGCGGATGAGAGTAGGCAAGCGGATGAGAGTAAGGCAATTGGATGAGAGTAGGCAAACGGATGAGAGTAAGGTAAGCGGATGAGAGTAAGGTAAGCGGATGAGAGTAGGCAAGTGGATGAGAGTAAGGCAATTGGATGAGAGTAGGCAATTGGAAGAGAGTAGGCAAGCGGATGAGAGTAGGCAAGCGGATGAGAAAGACATTTCACGTCAGAGAACCTAGGTACTTTGGGCATTTGTCTTTTGACAAAGCCGGTCTGGATTTTCATAGCCGAACAATCAGGTCGATGGAATGTTAAAAGTCAGTTTAACTTTGGTTATTATCCAGTTCGGGTGCGATAGCTCTTCAGACCTACATGTGTAAGATGGTTGTTTCAGTGATGGTGGTGGCGGGGGTTGGGAGGATGGGCGAGGTGATTCAGAGGGATAGTTCCTAAGAGTGATATAGTCCGTTTCACGATGATTTATTTTGTCCCTGTAGAAAATAATTTTCTGTAAATTATAAAAATTATCTGTCTTTAGACATAGGCGTCTCTCCAATTCGATAGAGATTTTCTACATAATGTACCAAAAAATATTATTTTTACTGTAATTCATATCTGGAAAGGTACTGTAAAAAGTAATTGCACATTTCGTAGAAAGAATGTGTGAAGATATACAAGCACGTGATGTATAGAACATCGAAAGTACATACTTCAGATGGATTGGTCCAGATTTATCAATAGCTGCTAGAGAAAATCAATAAATTGTTAAAATTCAGTTCTGAGATCCATCTTCTATCTGATTGAGGTGGTCCTGAAAAGTACCGTTTTGCCAAGGTGATGGAAACTTCTATTTCTCGGAAAACAAAAATGTAATTTAATTTCTCACATAATCAGAGTCAGACGATTCCAGCACATTGACGACTGCTCTCGACTGAACGAACTTTTTCTTCTTCTTCTTCTTCGTACGCCGTCAGACAGTAACCATTATTTTTTCGAAAAAAGCGGCGGTCATCCTGAGGCTGTCGACACTGCCATAGAGCTTGTATTGCAGTTCCACTGGTGATGGCCACATCTGCTCTCTCTGATCCTCGCATGTCGGGCAGTTCTGCAGCAGATGTTCAGCGGTCATTTTACCGGTACCGCACGGGCATTCGTCGGTACCACCTATCTTTAATTTGTTGAATAGGTGGTACCTCAGTCTGTTGTGGCCAGTGCGAAGTCTGAAGACAACGACCTGCTCTCTTCGGTTCAACTGGTAAAAGGCATCGTTTTTGGTGTAACCAGTATGTTCGGTTTCCCATTTGGTCATGTATCTGGCTTTGATAAGCCGTTTTGACTCTTCGTACGTCATACTAGTATCTTTTTATGGTAGTCTTGCACCTTCTTTTGCCAGTCTGTCTGCCTCCTCGTTGCCTTGGATGTTGCAGTGTGATGGGACCCACTGTACCACTACCCTTTTTGGTGCGGACTGCTGGCACAGTTGGCAGAGTGCTGCTCTTAAGTCATTAAGCTCAGTGTTTTTCTGGCTTTTTAGCGCTGTGACTACGGCGAGAGCATCTGTAAGCAGGACTACATGGCTTTCATTTTCTTTGTGTGTCACCATTTCTTCCACTGCCGCCCTCAGTGCCTCTGCCTCTGCTCTGAAATTGCTTGTGTGACTGAACGAACGACAGTCCACCTTTTTTTAAATAGCCCTCTTCCATTTTTAAGAAAGTGCTCTCATATTTAGCCCAGTAATCTTTGTCTATATTTGGAGGGCGACATATGTTGGGTTTTTTTCATATCACATAGTTTGAGAGAGCGACATATGTTAGTTCTTTCATATCACATAGTTTGAAACGGCGACATATGTTAGTTCTTTCATATCACGTAGTTTGATAGGGTGACATATGTTAGTTCTTTCATATCACATAGTTTGAGAGAGCGACGTATGTTAGTTCTTTCATATCACATAGTTTGAGAGGGCGGCAGATGTTAGTTCTTTCATATCACATAGTTTGAGAGGGCGGCAGATGTTAGTTCTTTCATAACACATAGTTTGAGAGGGCGGCAGATGTTAGTTCTTTCATAACACATAGTTTGAGAGGGCGGCAGATGTTAGTTCTTTCATATCACATAGTTTGAAAGGGCGGCAGATGTTAGTTCTTTCATATCCCATAGTTTGAGAGGGCGGCAGATGTTAGTTCTTTCATATCACATAGTTTGAAAGGGCGGCAGATGTTAGTTCTTTCATATCACATAGTTTGAGAGGGCGGCAGATGTTAGTTCTTTCATAATACATAGTTTGAGAGGGCGGCAGATGTTAGTTCTTTCATATCACATAGTTTGAGAGGGCGGCAGATGTTAGTTCTTTCATATCACATAGTTTGAGAGGGCGGCAGATGTTAGTTCTTTCATATCACATAGTTTGAAAGGGCGGCAGATGTTAGTTCTTTCATATCGCATAGTTTGAGAGGGTGACATATGTTAGTTCTTTCATATCACATAGTTTGAAAGTTATATTGTCGTGTGCTACTTGTCATTTAACTTTCGCCCAAATAAGTTCAACTGGGTTTATGTGCGAATGGTAAGGTGGCAGTCTCAAACACATATGACCATGCTCTTTGATTAACATGTCTATGTGAAATATCTTTTCCTTTCGTGTTTGCTTCACAAGGGAAAGCAATTCAGGTTTTAGACCCTCTTCGTTAAATGGTTTGTGTTCTCGTGTGAGCCAAATCTTCATTGCATCTTTTGTACTGGATGATGTCAGGATTTTTTCTTCTTACATTGTTGCGTTGTGGTATGATACATTGTCCATTATCAGACAAGAAGGTCTATGTAAGGACTGAAAAACAGTTTTTTTTCAATCCATTCTCTAAATTTCTAAATATGTTACCATTCATCTTGGTATAATAGTCCCGTTTGTCCATATTATTTGAAGGAATGACAAGTTCTGCACCTCTCTTCTAATTACACTCCTGTCAAAACTGTCTACCTTTTTTCTTTCTTAATTGCGTATTTGTCATGATGAAACACACACTTCCATAGTCTTAGAATAATTGATGAAATGACCGTCTAATTAAACCCAAAGCGCAAATAGTTCTCTTTTCGGGGTTTGAAATACACCGATGTAGTTCACAACGCTTAGCTTCTCTACAAAAATATTGATACATCTTCAATTCAATTGTATTGAGTGTAACAAAAAACGTGACTTTCAGACTCATTGTAGTCGCGAAAGTTAACAAATAGTTAAGCTACGCCTATGCCGCATTTGTATTGACACATTGACACACAGGAAGGTGTAACAGTTCCAGCCGGAGCAAGAGAGTTTAGGGCAGGGGTGATGTGGTTGACGACTCAGAACAAAGGTACCTGAATGCGTGTCAAGGTCACTCACCGTCTCAACAAGAGAAAACGGAGTTGGGGGCGTGGAATGTGGACAGGTAGGAACTGGCCACTGGCGTTTCTATTTGGTTAATAGGGGTGAGAGACGGACGAGACGGCAGCGGAACTTGCTGCGATAGATGAGTGACAGGGATTTAGAGTAATACGTTCAAATAACGACTGAATAGAGCCATCCCCCTGAGATCCATTGGTCAGCTCTGATACTGCTGGAGAGTATATAACACAGAGTCAAAGTTTAGCTCAGCAGGCTGGATGGAGAGGGGAGGAGAGCGAATGAGAGACTGCAGATAGGAGTCCGTTTAGCTCACCGATTTGATAGAGGAGCGATTGATAGACGGTTGTACGAATGTTAGTGATAGAACAGGATCGCTCAAATAGGTGTGTGAGTTTTGTATTAATAGATAATCTGAACGTTTGTTGTAAGCAGGACACATTGTGAACGAGGTATGTCCAGATCGCCCGCCTGAGGGTATTTGAGTGAGGAGTAGTTTTTGATAAGGTGTGTTGAGGATGCAGTTGAGGAGATGTGTGTGTGTGATGTATGTGCGGTAATAGAACTGGGTTTTTGATAGTTGGGAATTCCATCAATAGCTAATGCTTAAAATTTCCGCTTTAGTTAATATTATATTAATATATATATATATAATTTAGGAATATTTAGTTAAGATGATATGTATTAATTATGTTTGTAATTTCACTACTCATTTTCTGGTATAAGTATTATACAATAAATATGCCATCTGATGTGTGCTATATTATTGGAAGTGTGTGGTCATGAATGATGTGGATGAGTGTGATAATGTTCTAAGTTAGAATAACCCTAGGGCAAACAGTGGGATCTGCTACAAAGGGTTACTAGAACTGTTAAAAATTAGTGATCTATGGCTTACTACAGTTGGCTGTGAGTGCCTTTTGGGTTAAAGTTGAAAAGATTTAGTGAAACACGTGGGAAATGTTATTTCCAAAAATAGTCACTCTTATGAAGAGGTAATCATTTCAAAAGACTGGTTTAATTAGGAGGGATGGTTTTTGTATACAGTAAAGAAAGAAAATTGTATACCATATGTTTGTGGGCTAGAAAACCATATTCACCATTGGTACGTAGTGATCTGCAGGTTATACGCAAAATTTGAAATAATTTGTTCATATGGAAGCTGAAATATTACATTTTAAAGCGCTTCAAAAGTGTAAAATGCACTATAATTAATAAGTTAAGGATCTATTACAGTTTTTTAATATCTCATTTGTTGATACAATGTGCCATAAGATAGAACATTTGAGAAAAACTGCAGTAGAAGATACACTAGTTACTTTCTTAGCTTCTTTTGTGGAACACCTTACAATAGAAACATTACAAGCTTGGGTTGGGAGTTTCAGGAACTCCTCCCTCCTGGCAAGTTTGGGTTTGGAGCTGTAGGAACTCCTCCATTCTGGCAAGTTTGGATTGGGAGCGGCAAAAACTCTTCCATCCTGGCAAGTTTGGGTTGGGAGCTGCAGGAACTCCTCCATCCTAGCAAGTTTGGGTTTTTAGCTGCAGGAACTCCTCGATCCTGGCAAGTTTGGGTTGGGAGCTGCAGGAACTTCTCCATCCTGGCAAGTTTGGGTTTTTAGCTGCAGGAACTCCTCCAACGTTGCAAATTTGGGTTAGGAGCTGCAGGACCGCTTCCATCCTGGCAAGTTTGGGTTGGGAGCTGCAGGAACTCCTCCATCCTGGCAAGTTTGGGTTGGGAGCTGCAGGAATGCTTCCATCCTGGCAAGTTTGGGTTGGGAGCTGCAGGAACTCCTCCATCCTGGCAAGTTTGGGTTGGGAGCTGCAGGAACTCTTCCATCCTGGAAAGTTTGGGTTGGGAGCTGCAGGAACTCTTCCATCCTGGCAAGTTTGGGTTGGAAGCTGCAGGAACTCTTCCATCCTGGCAAGTTTGGGTTGGAAGCTGCAGGAACTCTTCCATCCTGGCAAGTTTGAGTTGGGAGCTGCAGGAACTCCTCCATTCTGGCAAGTTTGAGTTGGGAGCTGCAGGAACTCCTCCATCCTGGCAAGTTTGAGTTGGGAGCTGCAGGACCGCTTCCATCCTGGCAAGTTTGAGTTGGGAGCTGCAGGAACTCCTCCATCCTGGCAAGTTTGAGTTGGGAGCTGCAGGAACTCCTCCATCCTGACAAGTTTGAGTTGGGAGCTGCAGGACCGCTTCCATCCTGGCAAGTTTGAGTTGGGAGCTGCAGGACCGCTTCCATCCTGGCAAGTTTGAGTTGGGAGCTGCAGGAACTCCTCCATCCTGGCAAGTTTGAGTTAAGAGCTGTAGAAACTCTTCCAACACTGAAATTGAACACTATACAGTAACACAACAATTACAACCCAGCACAATCAAATAAAATTAAATAGAGACTAGCAATAATCAGATGTCCTTTATTACAAAATGGTAAATCTGAATACAGACCCAATGATTCTCAAGAAATATTTATAAAATATCAGCTTCGGCCACGCTAAAAAAAAACAAAATCAAAATTATTCTTTAGTAAAGCAAAAATAAACTTATTATTTACTGTTGGCTGTTTTTCACTTATAAGTCTTGGGTTTTATATTATGGTAGATTTGTATTCGTTTGTATAAAATGTGTTGATAATAAACCTAAGAAAAGAAAATAACAACTTATGACATCCGATAAAAGTTTGAAGCAAAAGCTCAGACAAAAACCAAAATCAGTTGTATAATTTCGCATAAATTGTAGTATCTGAAATAAACAAAATAATTATATAAAAAATGTATATATTTACAAGATAATATGTATCATTATAACAACCTCTTACAGCAGCAGACTGATGTAATGAAACGTATCCATGTGGCACAATTTGATCAAAGATGGAACAAATGCTGCCATATAACTTAAACGTTTTTATTCAGTTTAGAAGACTCATCAGAGTCTGTATACAACCAGTTACATCTGCATTACCCTGCTCTAAAAGCTATGCGCTTCCAATCTATTCCACTACCTCCTGAGACAATGCATTTTAAGCATTCACCACTCTCTGACTAAAAAAATATTTCCAAATATGCAATCTGGACCTTTCTTTAGTTAATTTGTATCTGTACCCTCTTGTTCTCATAGGTGGTTTAATTTTGAAAAGCTTTTTATAGTATAATTTAACCTTTCCTGGGATTATCTTATAAACCTGAATTAAGTCACTTCGAATTCTTCTCTTTTCTAAACTATGTAGGAAGGATTTTCTGAGTCTTTCCTCATAACTGTAATTATGGAATCCCAATAATAGTTTTGTTTCTTTTTTATGGTATCCTTTTCAGCTAGATTATATCTCCTTTACGATAAGGACTCCACACCTGTACACAGTACTCCAAACTAAGTTTAACAAATGCGTTATACAGTTTGACTATCACTTCCTTACGCCTATGTTTAATAATTCTTTTTATCATACCTAGCATTGCAGTTATGTGACTTATTCATTGCTACTGGGACTTGCTCATTCATTTTTCCTGTATGGTCTATTATATACCCTATGTCCCTTTCCATATATATCCTTCTAATATTGTTCTAGTTTATTCTGTAATTATGTTCCATATTTGATTAACTCATGTGGATGACTGCAAATTTATTTACATTAAACTCAATTTGCCATTCTCGAATTTGATCTAAATCCAACCTCAATAAATCCACTTCCGCTTTAGATGAGACACTACTGCATAGTTTTGTGTCAGCGAATTTGCATTCATGGATCCTATATCAATGTCCAAATCGTTTTTATTTATCAAGAACGAACAAAATTTGTCCCAAAACTGAGCCCTGTGGCACTCCACTCTTTACTTCACACCACTCAGAGTACTCCTTATTTATGCCCACCCTCTGCCTTCTTCCCGTTAACCAATTTTCAATCCATTTGGCAACTTTCCCACCTATTCCATGTGATTTTAACTTTGGAAATAATTTTTGATGAGGTACTCTATCAAAGGCCTTTGCAAAATCTAGATAAATAACATCTACTGGCTCTCCTTTGTCTATAATTTTAGTAACTTCCTCCATGAATTCCAATAGATTTGTTTAGCACGATCTCCCTCTAGTAAACCCATGCTGGCTATTTTTGATTATATTAAACCTTTCTACATGCATTACAATGTTTTCTTTGATTATTGATTCTAACAATTTACAGACTATGCTCGTTTAATTCACTGGTCTATAATTTGCTGAATCTGATTTTTTTTCCTTTCTTAATAAAGGGATCACTGCATCTTTCCAATCTCTTTGAACAATCCCTTTTGCAAGTGATTGAGAACATATTATAGCCAATGGTTTTGCTAGTTGGTCTCTATTTTCAATTAGCAATTTTGGATGGATACCATCTTAACCTCGACATTTATCCACTTTTAATCTCTACATTTTTTTAAAAACTTTCCTTCTAGTACAGATTGATTTTATTCCCACTATATCCATTTCACATTTGAAAATATCTATAGGGTCTGTGATCTTGGAGCAGTCTTATTTTGTAAAGACTATGCCAAAGTATTTATTTAGTAGAAAAGCTGCCTCCCTATGTTCTCTTATTATTTTACCTGTGCTATTTATGAGAGGGCTTGCCTTGTCATTCGTTCTTTGTTTATTTCTAACATAAGAATATATATATATATATATGAATATAAAAATGTGCTAAATATTTTATCACTAGTCCACCGTACAATTGTCTTTCTATTTTCTCAACATCTTGTCAAACCTCTTTTGAGGTGACTTTTCACAGATATGAACAACATTACAAAATGTAGGCAGCTAGTTTGTAACAGAACTCACACATGGAAACATTCTGACATCTCCAAAAGCTCAACTCAGCCTTTCCACTTCAAACTCTGCTTGACAAATTTACGAGTTTATAATTGTTGAAGCCAGGCGCTCTCTGGAATTTCACTCTGAAAGTTAAAAATCGAATTACAACTCGGATGTCTAATGTGGACGCTATCATAAAAGCTGCACAATTAACTTGATGATCGGGACATTTCTTTCACATTTATTTCTCATTTAATTTTTTTTTTAGTCTTTATTATTAGCAAATGGATAATTAGTAAGCAATCTGTCTTTCTTCCATTCTAGGATAACGAATATTGATAAGTACTCCTGTTTTGGTTTCCGTGAAAACAGGGTTCCAGTCAACCGCCGCCAACTCTAATTTTATCTTGCCTTCTTTAGTGACTGTCCTCGTGAAGTTCTAACTGAACTGACTTCAATTGTTATTCTACAAAGGTTCTTTGCAATCCCTGCTTTCCTCTTCTCTTGTGGGTTCCAGTCCAGAACATATCTGCTTATACTGTCAAGGTTGTTTCTTCAGGATGTGTTCTTTCCATCATCACTCTTCTCCATAATCTCCAACTAAATTGACTACAGTCCTGTGTTATTTTCCAATCTTGGCTAGTCTTGTGTTTATTCACAAGTCTTGACTATGGTGTGCTCTTTTCCCAAGTCTTCACTAAAGTAGTGCTCTTCCCCAAGTTTTGACTACAGTCTGGTTCTCTTCCCTAAGTCTTGACTACAGTCTAGTTCTCTTCCCTACGTCTTGACTACAGTCTAGTTCTCTTCCCTACGTCTTGACTACAGTCTGGTTCTCTTCTCTAAGTCTTGACTACAATCTAGTTCTCTTCCCTAAGTCTTGACTACAAACTAGTTCTCTTCCCTAAGTCTTGACTACAGTCTAGTTCTATTCCCTAAGTCTTGACTACAGTCTAGTTCTCTTCCCTAAGTCTTGACTACAGTCGAGTTCTCTTCCCTAAGTCTTGACTACAGTCTGGTTCTCTTTCCTAAGTCTTGACTACAGTCTGGTTCTCTTCCCTACATCTTGACTACAGTCTAGTTCTCTTCCCTACATCTTGACTACAGTCTAGTTCTCTTCCCTACGTTTTGACTACAGTTTGGTTCCTTTCGCTACGTCTTGACTACAGTCTAGTTCTCTTCCCTACGTCTTGACTACAGTCTAGTTCTCTTCCCTACGTCTTGACTACAATCTTGTTCTCTTCCTCAAGTTTTTAATAGCAGTCTTGTGTTCTTCAACAGGTCCATGAGTTCAAGTATTTGGGCAGTATTTTTGTCGGCAGATTTTGCAGGAAAATTGAGAATAGGTGTCAGAAAGCTTTTCTATGACTTATCAACTTCTACCAATGTTTAGGCACACGAGCATTAGTTTGGCAACAAGACAACAGCTGATAAACAGTATATTAATGCTGACTGTGTGCTACCAGTGCCAAACATGTTCTTGGTTCAAGGCGCGTGAAAGCAGAATTTCATGTTCGTGCTTCAAGGCGCGTGAAGAATTTCAACATTTGATTAAGATCAGGGATGTTACCAGAAAAGACCGTGGAACAAAGACATTCGATGTATTATCAGCACTACATCTTGTACAGAGTCCATGTCCAGACACACAATACGCTGGATCTGTCACATCATGAGAAAGCACTCTCATCAACTTCCACTGATTGCTTAGAATGTTGGTAGATTTGACTACTGGGCAAGAGGAAGACCACGAGGCAGGGTGGTAGGATGATGTTACAGTGATTGTGTAGAGACACGGAATCACAACGACCAATGTAACACACTTGAGTCCAACATAATATCATACCCAAATAAACGAACACAGAGCTGTAACTACTTGTAACAGATAACAGAATAGCACTAACGTTGTTGCCTCACTAGTATCTTACATGAACATTTATTCTAAGCTTTGATTGCATGACAGGACTAGACTGAAGAACTCAACAACTAGACAGAGTATCTACAGAACATGTTACCAAATAGCACAAGGAAGTCCCGCAAGAATCATTCACTGGGGCAAACTAAATAGATCACAGTCCACAAAGAAAATATTACCACAAACCTTTCAAATCAGAGAACTAATTGAAGTTGGTAGAAATAAAGGAAGATCAACATATCAATATTACAAAAATAATTGTTATACGAGGTATATTTTCTTTTGAATATTGAAATAAAGAAATGAGGCAATTGTTAGCACATGAAAATATTTAATTTTTCTAAACATGTCTTGAACCACAAGTTAACAGTTAGCTTTATGCAGAGCATTTCTATGCAAACGTTCATTTGACAAATTTGTTTGTTTTTTTTAAACTTTCGTACAATGAATTGAGAAACTCAAAGACAAATTAACAAAGAGGACTGTACAGCTATAATCTCGAAGGTGAACAAAGAGAAGTCTTTCAGGTCGTACAACCAAAGAAAGAAAGCTGCGCTATGGACTGCATCCTAGAACAGTTGAAAGCGCAAAACCGAAAGCCGACAGTCTCTGCGATACTTACATTCGACTAATTTCGATTACACAAATGAGGTCTTCGCACCAAGTTTAGACTCTCAAGCCTTGTCAAACTCCGTGGCGTACATAAAACTTCACGAACATGTCTGCACATTTTATTGGTGACGACCAAGATTCAATGTTTTGGCAATGGTCCCATCGAGGACTTCATCTATCTACGCTGCTGATAAACTTCAGATATACACAGTAACCTAGATACCACTCGGCGGATGAGCGTTGCAACATCATCATGAACTCTGTGCACCCCTGAACCCAGTAGAGGCTGCCCTGGAAACCAATCTGCCCTCTTTAATCCTGTGGCACTTCAACCCTCTTGCACGACCCTGAAACCTGGACAGTCTTATAGGATAATCGGGATCGGCCTGAGATATTTCACAAGTGCAACCAACGACTCATCATTTGAGTGTGCTGGCATGACCTTGTCACAAAAACCGAGATCTCCAGATAGACGCAAATCGAGAGCATTTTCTCAATGCTGGATCGAAGCAGTCTCGCTTTCTTCGGCTTCGTAGTCTACTTCACACTCTACGTCTCGGCTCATCAGCTTCTACGCCTGTCCATGGAAATCAGGGACAAAAGACCACACCACTCATGGGATCATCCCTGGAGCCACCCATGCAAGACCTAGCTGACACACATCGCCTCCACTCCATTTACCATGCACACTACTAGCACTGTGCCATCAACCGTGATCATAGCCGGTCAGAGCGAAGAGAGGTGGGACTGTGCCACCAACCGAGGTCATGGTCGGTCAGCGCGAAGAGCACTGGGACTGTGCCACCAACCGAGGTCATGGTCGGTCAGCGCGAAGAGAGGTGGGACTGTGCCATCAACCGAGGTCATGGTCGGTCAGCGCGAAGAGCACTGGGACTGTGCCATCAACCGAGGTCATGGTCGGTCAGCGCGAAGAGCACTGGGACTGTGCCACCAACCGAGGTCATGGTCGGTCAGCGCGAAGAGCACTGGGATTGTGCCACCAACCGAGGTCATGATCGGTCAGCGCGAAGAGAGGTGGGACTGTGCGACCAACCGAGGTCATGGTCGGTCAGCGCGAAGAGCACTGGGACTGTGCCACCAACCGAGGTCATGGTCGGTCAGCGCGAAGAGAGGTGGGACTGTGCGACCAACCGAGGTCATGGTCGGTCAGCGCGAAGAGAGGTGGGACTGTGCCACCAACCGAGGTCATGGTCGGTCAGCGCGAAGGGTACTAGCTGTTTACGCTAATTACTTTGTCTTCTCCTTCCTCCTTGCTTCAGTTAAAGGAATTATCTACCTTAGGCTACACAAGACTTGAAGACCTGAGATCTGAGCGTGTATGGACTTGTCCCGAGTGCGACGAAGATGATCCTATGACTGACTAACTAACTAATTAACTGACTAAGTAACTAATTAACTAACAGACTTGAAGACCTGGCATTTCATTATAGCCCTCCAATCCCTGCCACTACAGACAAACCTAGACACTCAGATAGGTATTAGCTATGTATCACATGCTCTTTTTTCTCAATGTGATCCTAATAATAGTGGATGAGCATGTCTGAGCATGTGTTTCTATGGTAAGCTTCTATTGTCAAATTGATATCTGCTTCTGCTTGATGTGTCATGTTTTCTAGGACTTCCTATAATTTTTCTGCCCCGAGAGTTCCAGAGAAATACCTGCTTTGTCAGTCAACAAGATATATTTATCCAAAGACCTTATTTCTTCATCTCTTGTACAATAATGTATCTTGACCACAGTTTCATTCAATCCTTTTGTACATTTGTATTAATACTATTCAACCAATTTTTGAATGATTGTAACTTCTTAATTATTATTTTTGTTGCAGTAAACTTTTCTGACCACCACACAATTACAGATGATTCACACAATTTCATATTTGATATTATATTTGACAACCAGTAAGATCAGTTCAGTTTGTTTTTTACAAAACATAACTAAAACGCGAGACAAGCAGAAACACAAAACAGAACTAAGACACGAGACAAACAAGAACACAAAACAAAACAGAACTAGGACACGAGACAAACAAGAACACAAAACAAAACAGAACTATGACACGAGACAAACAAGAACACAAAACAAAACAGAACTAGGACACGAGACAAACAAGAACACAAAACAAAACAGAACTAGGACACGAGACAAACAAGAACACAAAACAAAACAGAACTAGGACACGAGACAAACAAGAACACAAAACAAAACAGAACTAGGACACGAGACAAACAGACACAAAACAAAACAGAACTAGGACACGAGACAAATAGAAACACAAAACAAAACATACTTTTTTTGTTGGGCAAATGATTTGACAAACCGGGTCGACCTCCATTTATCTCCAGGCTAGGATAGATCAATACAAAGAGAATACTTAGTTATAGAATAACGTTGATCACATATTAATTACATTTAACATTCATAAAGTGATCTAATCTTCCCACTTAAATATAGGAAGCTAACAATCTACAATAACACTTCAACAAGCAAGTTAAAATCAGATGGAATAGGTGGGGAAGTTGCCAAATGGATTGAGAATTGGTTAACGGGAAGAAGGCAGAGGGTGGGCATAAATAAGGAGTACTCTGAGTGGTGTGAAGTGAAAAGTGGTGTGCCACAGGGCTCGATTTTGGGACCAATTTTGTTCTTGATATATATAAATGATTTGGACATTGAAATGGGATCCATGATTGCAAAATTTGCTGATGACACAATACTATGCAGTAGTGTCTCATCTAAAGCGGAAGTGGATATATTGAGGTCGGATTTAGATAAAATTCGAGAATGGTCTGTAATCTGGCAAATGGAGTTTAATGTAGATAAATGTACAGTCATCCACATGGGTAGATCCAATATGGAACATAATTACAGAATGGGAGAGAACAATATTGGAAAGATAGATAAGGAAAGGGACCTAGGGGTTATAATAGATAATACAGGAAATGTGAGTGAGCAAGTTAAGGTAGCAGTGAAAAAGGCAAATGCAAAGTTAGGTATGATAAAAAGAAATATTAAACATAGGAGCAAGTAAGTGATAGTCAAACTGTATAAAGCTTTAGTTAGACCTAGATTGGAGTACTGTGTACAGATGTGGAGTCCTTATCATAGAGGGCATATAAACATGCTGGAAAGAATACAAAAAAGAGCGACAAAGATGATAGTGGGATTCCAGAATTACAGTTATGAGGAAAGACTAAGAAAAACTGGCCTACAGTGTCTCAAAGAGAGAAGAATTCGTGGTGACTTAATACAGGTTTATAAGATGATCAGAGGAATAGATAAATTAGACTATAACAAGTTTTTTAAAATACAGCCACCCACAATAACAAGAGGGCATAGCTACAAGCTGACTAAAGAGAGGTCCAGATTAGATATTAAAAAATATTTTTTTAGTCAGAGAGTGGTGTCTGCTTGGAATGCATTGCCAGGGGAGGTAGTGGAGGCGGGGACAGTTAATGCATTTAAGAATAAACTGGATGCGCATAGCTTTTAGAGCAAGGTGATGTAAATGTAATTGGTTGTATACAGGCTCTGCAGGGTCTTCTAAACCAGTATAAAGACGTTAAGTTAAGTTAAGCAAAGTTATACAACAACATCACAAGAGTGTTTTCTGTGAAGTTTTACAAAAAAGTTATGTGATTTTAGCATGACAGTTTACGGTAGCACCTCAGTTATGAAACTGTTATTTTACTTACTTGTATAAAAGACCAGTAAAGGTTATTTGATAAAACTTCATGTTTTTACATAAAACGTTGCTATGTACCATGATTTATCTATGATAATACTCGTTCATACACAGTCAGAATGCATACAACTGTGATAAAAGAAAGCACAAACCAAACACAAATAGGGAAACTTACAACTGACTTGGCAAGCCAAAAGCTTCAGCATTTCTGTACTCCTGAATGAAATCTACATTGATACAAGGATACTCGCCAATGTTGTCCATGATTGTGTCATACAGGCCAGGTGTACGTCTACACACAGAGAACAAGAGGCGGTATGCAGTTTTGTTAAAGGTTAAATATCCCAGAGTCACAGCTGCACTATGTCTAATCTGTCAAGAAAAAACAATATGATGTCATAAATGTCATAATAACTTGCAATCAATGTATACTATGTTGTCATTATGTCAACAACAATGTTAGGATGCCAATGACAACTTCAACTGATCTCAAATTGAAAGGCCTGAGGGTGATTGGCAAACTTCCTTACCCCCCCCCCCCCTCCCCCAGCCTTGCAGACTGTGCTGTAACTGCATCTTTCTAACAAAGAATGGAATGAGGGATTGAAACTAAAGCTGGGATAAAGTGTGTGCGAAGATATACAAATGGATCAATCACTTATTTGAGAACATCATTTTAGATTTCATGTCCAGGGACAGACTTGCAGGAAGATGATGATAAAATGCCTTATAAGGAACCATGTGTCCTACATTGTTTCTTACTTATATAAATGATATATTCTGGTATGTTATTAAGAATCGACTTGACTGCACTCCAGGTATACCCATGGGTGCTCAGTCTCTCTCAATATCTGTCGAAGGGTGTGAAAACTGACAGTTCCTGCAGAATGCTGGTTCCTCTCCGATGTGATACCCGGCTGGAACATAGTTAGATTTAACAGTTGTTCAGTCTGAATTGCTGTCTAATCTATTGATATGCCATAATTCATAGACACGCTTCAAGAAATCAGCCCTATCCATAATTCATGGACACGCTTCAAGAAATCAGCCCTATCCATATCTGGTGTGCCCATAATTGGTGCCTGTGACTTCAGGATGCCAGCACTTTCCGGGCCATGAACTCCAGCGTGACCAAGGCAGTGGACCCCACCAGTTCCAGCAAGTTTGATGCCTCTACATCCACTCATGCCTTAGCCAATTCTTCTGTACCTTCCGCAGTAAGGATCGTCAGTGGCTACCCCTGTTGTAAACATCTCAGAGAGCCATATGAGAGCTGCAGTTGCTGCTTCAATATCCCTTCTCATACTAGATGTTGCAAATATGTATGGCCCGCTCTGCTCAGCAGCAACCTGATGTTTCACTCAAGCAGAGATGCCCCAACCAGATATCCATTGTATAGCACCGATTCATCGGTATTTATATGGGCTGCACTATTCTCGAGGTTATCATTTATCAACTGGTTAATCTTGAGCTATGCCCTAACCGTTGCACCACTCTCTGCATTCCCTGTCTAGAATTATGAGGACTATTATTCTATCCACAGGGGAAACCCACTCTTTTCCCTTAACTGTCATCTCAACTGTGACTGTGCCATTAATGACGCCGCTTACTTGAATGTGGATCCTTTCGTGTCTGAGGTGTTATTGTATGTACTGGCTGTCTATAGTTTTGTCTTCACTTAACCACTTGTGAGAAGATGAGTCGTAGGGAGCCGTACTGTTGTGTTTAATTTCAGGTTCGTCGCTGAAGTAGTACTTATCCTATAATGATTTAGAATATCCGTGACATTTCGTTATCGGGCTGCCGCCGTTGTGAACACCTAGTAGACATGCAGCGTCTCTGCATCTCAGTATGGTCTGGTGACGTGCGGCCTCGCTGCATCTCAGTATGGTCTGGTGACGTGCGGCCTTGCTGCATCTCAGTATGGTCTGGTGATGTGCAGCCTCGCTGCATCTCAGTATGGTCTGGTGACGTGCGACCTTGCTGCATCTCAGTATGATATGGACCATGTGTGACCTCGCTGCATCTGAGTGTGACCTGATCGACCTAGTATCTATATTTGAGTCTACAATAAAAAGTTAGTCCGAGGTATTTCAACCTGTCACTAGAACACCCATAAAAGGAAATACCCGTGAGGTCATCCTGCACTACATAATTGTTCAAATAACCCCACATAATGGATGCCTTGTCAGGATTGACCTTGGCACAGTAATCCACACACCAATGTGAGATTGCCTGCAAGGTCTTCTGGGTGTCTCTGACCATTTCAAGCAAATCTGAGTCAGTCCTGTAAATCAGATTATCGTTAGCAAATGTTAGTGTTGGCACTGGCCCTGTGAGTTGAACGTTGGCCATCTTTATTGCGTGGGTGTTGAACAGCACCGATTAGAGTCAATAACCTCATTTTGTCCTCAGCATATTTGCATCTTTTTTGATGTCCAAGATCTCAATCGGAGTGCAACTCTTCTTTCCATCATGGTAGCTGATATCCAGCTCCCCAGCCAGGGGTGGATTCCACACTGCTTCAAACAGCGCATCAAGGTCCCAAAGGCCGAGAGCAACTGCGACTGTTTCCTACCCGAACTGGAAGTCCTCATGGACATCAGATGTAAACGTCGCAGTCTATTTTGTTGATCTGCTGGAACCGTCCAGAGATTGAGGTAGAATGTACGTTGTTGATGGGACATAATGTTTCTGGTCACTACCTTCTCAAGCAACTTGCCATAAACGTTCTGCAGATCGATTAGTCGATAGCTACTGTCGAGGATGGAGCCTTAGCCTAGTTGTTGGCGCAGATGACTACGGAGCCAGTCTTCATGCACTTATGCCTTCTCTACGCTGGTGCAGAAATCCATCACAACATTTATATTCCCTACCTCGCCCAGCTGTTTGATGTGGCACTGTAGTACAACAGGACCTGGGGCAGTGTTCTTGCTGAAGCATCAAATATATGCCATCTCTGCCTCAGTTATCATGTTTACGTAGGTATCTTTCCTTATGGCGGTGTCTAGAACCTATTTCATTTGTTACTGTGAACGTCTGTATCGCCTCTATCTAGGCAACATATCGATTACAAAATCGAAGATATTTTACTTGATCTGTCCTCCAGTGCGTCCCTGTCAAGTCTTGAATAGTTGGAATG
The DNA here is from genome assembly GCA_036924085.1 of Ariolimax columbianus. Classification (NCBI taxonomy): domain Eukaryota; kingdom Metazoa; phylum Mollusca; class Gastropoda; order Stylommatophora; family Arionidae; genus Ariolimax; species Ariolimax columbianus. The sequence continues at coordinate 176,166,101 of JAVGWX010000001.1, forward strand.
AGCTGGCTTGCATGCTTTCCATTCATGGTTCTATTCTTGTGTCTGAACTTCTGTAGAGTTATTCTCCATCTGTTATAAGTTCATTCCAACTCTCGTTGTTCGATTCTCTGGATAAGGCGTTACACCAATTACTGGCTCTGCATTTTTGTCTCATTCATTTAATTAACCCTTCGACTTTCGAGCTTCCTTCCACTTTTGTGCTGACACCTCTGTCGGCCATGTCGGTTCTACCGCCTTCACCAGAATGGTTGAACAAAACAGGATCTAGTGGCCCAGGCGCCTAATTGTTTGGTGCAGTTTATGTAAAGCAATGTCTTAGTAATGAGTCAGCTATCTAATAACATGTTGAGATTTAATGTATCTGGTGAGTTTTTCTATCGCGATGAGGACGACATAAGGCAGATGGCCACTATCGTGTGCACCTAGTACATCCCACTGTGTGGAGTGAGCAACATCGCTAGATGTCAGTGCCAGATGGATGTGACACCACAAGTATTTCCAGGTCGAAATGCCAATCTTGTTGAGAATTCATCATTCAAGACTATGAGGCCCCTTGCCCAGGTGAGGTTTGTGTCGTGCAGTGTCTGGCTCCATGTGGCCCCTTGCCCAGGTGAGGTTTGTGTCGTGCAGTGCCTGGCTCCACGTGGCCCCTTGCCCAGGTGAGGTTTGTGTCGTGCAGTGCCTGGCTCCATGTCCCCACCTTGCCCAGGTGGGTTTTGTGTCGTGCAGTGCCTGGCTCCTTGATGCCTATTGTCAGTGGTGTTTCCCCTAGAATTATAACCGCCAGACATGAGACACGTCTTACCAAACTCTGAATCGAAGTCATAGACCAGGTTTGGAAGAATGACTTCAAATTGAGCAACACGATAGCAACTCCAATAGCCGACAAGCAAGTATTGATATCCACGTCGGTGCACCATGTCCGCAACTGCCCAGATTACTCTTTCTCAAAGTTGTTTCTCATCAATTTTCCTTCTAGAGGAGCTGTTCTTCCAGTCTCTTTTAACTGTTTTGTGTTCCTTGTTTGTCAAAGCTAACCCACTGATATCACTGCTCGAGGTGGGGGTTCGGAGCTGACCACTCTGGCGTTCCGATTTAGTATAGTAGGGGGTTGATGACAGTCAGAGGCCGCCACGACCGAAGTGTCACATGTAGCGTGACAGTAATTCGGGGATAATCATCTAATAATAACTAGTTGGAGGTAATTCCAAAAAGAGTGATGGCTAAGTCAGGCAACCAACAGAAGCCCACTGAACAGCCAAGAAGTTGCTTGAGACTATAAAATGCTCAGCAAAGATAAACTCAAGCAGACTGGCTAGGAGAGAGATTGATAGACTGTTAGTAGTCAAGCAGACTGAGAGTTAAGAGTGAGTTTGCAGGGTGACTGAACCAGCATACACCTTCTAGTTTTGGTCAGTCGCTCTATAAATGCGTGTGTTGGACACCCTGTGAATAGTAAGATATCTGAATGGGTGTCGTACTCGCAGGCCACCTAGTGAACGATGCGTGATCTAGTTAACTATGAATGTAAGAATAGGTGAAGAGATCTGGGGTATGTGAATGTACAGATCGCCTAAGTAAGAGATCTGAATGTCTGTAGTATTGTGCAGGGCACATTGGGAACGATGTGTGCTCTGAGGTATATGTATGCACAGATCTACTGAGTGTATGACCACAAGTGAGTATGTGCTCCGTGACTATAAATGACGTGATCTAATTGCATATGAATGCACATATCGCTTGAGCATACGTGAACCGATTGAAAGTGGATGTACAGATCACCTGACTGAAGCATATCTGATTACGTGTGAATGCACAGAACGACAGAGTACGCAGTACAAATTGAGGACGAGTTTGTTGAATGAGTGTTTAGTGTACAGATAAGAGGAGGGTAGCGACGGGAATCTTGGGTTAGTTAGTTTGGAGGAAATATTCTTCTTCTTCTTCTCTTCTTCTTCTTCTTCGTACGCAGTCAGACAGTAACCATTATTTTTTCGAAAAAAGCAGCCGTCATCCTGAGGCTGTCGACACTGCCATAGAGCTTGTCTAGTGTTGCCACTGGTGATGACCACATCTGCTCTCTCTGATGGAGGAAATATTCAAAAGCTAATGCTTTAAACCTCCGTTGTAGTAGTTTTAATATATTATGATTATGTAGTTCCGATGTATTTTGTTCCTTTTGCTAATGTTGTTTCTTTTGATTTTTATTAATAAATTATGTTATATTGTGATATGAGAATGTTTGCTGCGTTCTCCTGTGTGTAGTCGTATCGTGGTGTGGATACATGTTGTAACACTTTAGAGAAGTAACTACTCAGCGAAACCCAGGCTCTGTCACACATCTCAATTTGGTCCGAGTGACCAGGATATCTTTGATAGGGTAAGCTAACTACACTGTGGAAACGTCTTTCGCTGTCACAGTAGTAACCCCGGACATACCTATGCTCGGATGTCTATGACTATAAGCTTGGTGCAACTGTTTTTCTATGAGAGCAGCTGCTATCCAGCTCACCAGTCCTGATGATTTGATTCCACATTCCCTCAAACAGTACATGAATGTCTCTAATGAAGCTAAGCTCACCATTATGTTCCTCGAGTTAAGTTTCTGGACTAGCAGGTCCAACACGCCCACACTAACCATAGCTTCAGACAGGCCAGCACGGGTGTGTGCCAATGCAGACAAGAGGTTGCACACCAGCACAACCACCTTTTCATCCTGAGAGCCAGTCTTAGAGACCAACATCTCTATGCCCTGTGCTGTCAGTGATATTTGGTCTCTGTCAATAACCACTCCAGAGAGTATTACAAGCTGAAATATACAATAACATTAAGGTGGACAGTCAAATAGAAGACATTGTGATCAGGGATGAAGTGTTAGGGACTCCATTATACTAGGCCTTACTTTTCATGAAGGGTAGTGGACAGCTCTCTTTATCCATACCTTTCCTTCTCTAATAGTAAACTAGGCAAATATCTACAGCTGGGTTGACCTGAGCGTATCGTTAACGGGGATGAAATGCAATAACTAGTCATGTTTACCCAGATACTCAACCGAAAATAGCCATAAAAACTTTGACTTACATCTGCTACTTTCTGGTAAGAATGAACAAGTCGAAATTATGAAGTCATAGATGAAGTGCGGACCTTGATATTACAGAACCGTCATGTTATCATGTTGTCATGTCGTCATGTCGTCATGTTGTCATGTCGTCATGTCGTCATGTCGTCATGTTGTCATGTCGTCATGTCGTCATGTCGTCATGTCGTCATGTCGTCATGTCGTCATGTCGTCATGTTGTCATATTGTCATGTTGTCATGTTGTCATGTTGTCATGTTGTCATGTTGTCATGTCGTCATGTCGTCATGTCGTCATGTTGTCATGTCGTCATGTCGTCATGTTGTCATGTTGTCATGTTGTCATGTCGTCATGTTGTCATGTTGTCATGTCGTCATGTTGTCATGTTGTCATATTGTCATGTTGTCATGTTGTCATGTCGTCATGTCGTCATGTCGTCATGTTGTCATGTCGTCATGTCGTCATGTCGTCATGTTGTCATGTTGTCATGTTGTCATGTTGTCATGTTGTCATGTCGTCATGTTGTCATGTTGTCATGTCGTCATGTTGTCATGTCGTCATGTTGTCATGTTGTCATGTTGTCATGTTGTCATGTCCGAGAACTTGAGGAGGAGGTGGGAAGAAGCAGTGGCTCGATACACGCCATTTTGAGCGAGGTTTTGGAGATTCGGAGAGTGTCTTCGAAATTCTTGCCGAAGCTGCTAACTATGGAGCAGAAGCGACTCCGTCTGGACTTTGCTGGACTGTGCAAACGATGATCCCGACAATCTGAACACTATGATCACTGGTGATGAGACGTGGATTTATGGGCACGACCCGGAAACCAAGTCGTCACAGTGGTGACATTCATCATCCCCTAAGCCGAAAATAGCGAGGCAGGTGCGCATCAATATCAGAGTCATGTTGACCATTTTCTTTGACTCCCGTGGAGTTGGGCATCACGAATATACACCATAAGGTCAAAGCATTACTAAACAGAACAACCTGTAGATCATTCTTCGGGATGCTGTTTGATTCAAACGACTGGACCAGTGGACAGTGGGAACTTGGTAGCTCTATCATCACAACGCACCCGTCCATTCTTCGCACCTGATTCAGCCTTTCGTAGAAAAACAATGTTCCCTCTGTTACGCAGTCTACCTATTCTCCCGATATAACTCATTGCTATATTTGACTGTTGTCTAAGACATTCAGTTCAGCTCACTTCATCCCATAACCCATCAGGTCGTTGGGGCACATTTGAAGACACTCCCAAAATCCCACGCCATTTTTCTCTGTCTGTCGCCACCCGTCGTATCTCACTGGGACGAAGGCTTGATCACTCAGTGATGTTGTCCACCCACCTCTTCCTTGGACGTCCTCGCCATCTCTATCCCAGTACGGAACGAAAGAGTATCGAGTTGGTAACTCCGTTGGACCTCGCGACGTGCCCGCACCAGAGCATCTTTCGTCTTTTGATTGTTGTGAACAGATCTTTTAATGGCCAATAGCGTTTTCAACTCTCTGTCATATTTCTACGTTCTAAGATATCACTCATTGATATATTTGACTGTTCTCTAAGATATCACTCATTGATATATTTGACTGTTCTCTAAGATATCACTCATTGCTATATTTGACTGTTCTCTAAGATATCACTCATTGATATATTTGACTGTTCTCTAAGATATCACTCATTGATATATTTGACTGTTCTCTAAGATATCACTCATTGATATATTTGACTGTTCTCTAAGATATCATTCATTGATATATTTGACTGTTCTCTAAGATATCACTCATTACTGTATTTGACTGTTCTCTAAGCTCAAAACTCTGATGGGCAGGCCATATAGATAGACGAGAGGACGAACGATAGAGTACCATAACTACTGTGTGGTACCCGGGCGACATAAAGAGGCCTCGGGAACGGCCCTCAACTCGCTGGCGAGATTCACTAGACAAGAACAACACACACGACCTCACAACCGACAGACCATTTTCCTACTGGACAGCTCGTGCCAGTGACAGAAACCACTGGATCCAATGGACCCTTTCAAGTGTGACCCCCCCCCCCCCCCCCCCCCTTGGCGAAGAACCGGTCGAACTAAGAACATCTCAATCATTAATAGAAATCGTATTGTGAACAGTAAGTATTTAAAAGATAAAAATATCAATTGGTAACTATAAAGGAAATGTTCAAGTCATATAACACATGGAGTTCAGACAATATAGGGACTAATAAATTATGTGTACAATCAGCGGATGTTTTGTTCTTCTGTAAAGTGAAAACATAATCAGATCCAAAGCGGTTCATTATCGTGCAGCTGTTCATTTACAGAACGTCGCTTCTACTAATTAGGCTTCTACTGCAACTCAAAAATCGTATATTTGTCTGTCATACGCTTTTCACTATTACCATTATGTAACAGGTGACAAATGAGACAGAAATTGTGTTTGTCTGCCATACCCTATTGGCTGTCATCGTGCTCTTTCTGTTTTTTCTCAAATCTTTAGCCAATGACTGACAGAGGGATGGCGACCGTCACGCCTGATGGTGTCTTTAAAGACAGCAACAAATTCCCCTTCACCACCCAGCCCTCAACCATTCTTCACATCATTCCCCAATTCCCTTAACTTGTTCCAGTCTTCAGCCATTCTTCATACAGTCCCTCAACTCCATTCACTTCACCCAACCTTCAGCCATTCTTCATACAGTCCCTCAACTCCATTCACTTCACTCAACTCTCAGCCATTCTTCATATGGTGCCTCAGATCTGGATCATAAACTGTTTTTTTTAAATTCTGTGATCAAGCTGCTGTAGAGGTCGGCCTCCATTTCACCTTCATCTGGGGCCCATAGCATGCCAGTTCTGATAATGGCGTCAGGATATCGTCTAAGAGCATGGCCAATTCAATTCAAGTATCGTCTGGTTATGGCTGGGTAGTGTATCGTGTTGGCTGCTCTGTACAATAACATAACAGAACTAGTATTTGTCAGTCCAGCACTGCTGTCAGTTTGCTGTCAATTATCACATACATAACCATTGAGTGATAACCTGGAAGGCAGAATAACACTGGTAGTACTCATCTGTAGATTCAACAAACTTCTGAAACATGTTGTACTTGATTAATTTTGTTTCTTTTAAAATATGTTGTCGAGCTGTATTGTTGAGTGAGAATATTGTCAAGGCCATGCCTGCTTTTAAACGCATTTCCTGTCAAATAAAGATAAGGACGAATAAATGGGATAATCAGGAATAATCAATAAATCAAAACATGTATCTCCCCCCGTGGAGCATAGGACCTCAACAATTACAGGTCAAGTTGTCCTGCCATAGGCCATCAGCAACAGGTCAGTCTAAGTCTTCCAAGTCACTTTGATAACTGACTCAAGTTCTCTTTGCCATGAATGAGTAGGTCTGCCTTTACTTTGTTTGCCTCTGGGATCGGAGAACAGAGGCTGCCTGATAATGAAATCAATTGGTTTCCTTGTAATGTATGACCTATTTAATGCCAACGTCTTATCTTCATGTCCTGTACGACCGGAACTTTCCCACAGTTCCACATGAGTGATCTTATCATATCATTTAATTCTTCTATTCTGTCTGGTACTCTCTCCTGGATAACAGTCTGCAACAAAGCAGAATAGCTAAGGAGAAGGGATCGAAGAGGGAAGGCTAACATGGTACGCAAAAAATGCCTGCTGAAGTCGGATGTGTCAGACCGAAAGGTGCAAATATCGCAGTCAAGTTGTAAACTACGACACAACGTATTGCGATCTCCGGACAACATCCTGATACTTGCATATCACTTTTAAGGGCTTGGTAGCGCGGGATTGAGAACGTTCGGGGCTTAAGAACGTTCGGGGCTTGGTAGCGGGGGATTGAGAACGTTCGTTGCTTAAGAACGTTCGGGGCTTGGTAGCGGGGGATTGAGAACGTTCAGGGCTTGGTAGCAACCGATTGAGAACTTCCAGGGCTTGGTATCGGGGGATTGAGAACGTTCGGGGCTTGGTAGCAACCGATTGAGAACTTCCAGAAGAAGAGGAAGTATCATTTTAATCTCTCGGTTCTGTCCGGTTCTGTCTCACAGATCCTGTGACAGCATATGGATACGAATCATGGACGATTACCAAAACTTCTAGACAAAGAACCGAATCCTTCGAGTCTAAATGTTACAGAAAGATTCTCAGAATACCATGGACAGAGAAAAAGATAAGTATAGCCATTCGGCAAAAGTTGAACATAGAGGAAAACTGGTTTATAAATTCCATTTTGGCAAGAAAATATAAATATTTCAGTCACATGAAGAGATACAACGATTTTGAGAGAACGGTGATGGAAGGTATGGTGCCAGGTAAAAGAGGCAGAGGTAGACCAAGAAGACGGTGGCACCAAGATATCCAAGAATGCCTGGGTATGACTATTTTGAAGGCTGGAGTTTTGGCAAGGGAACGAGTTTCTTTCAGACAGACTGTGATGAGAGTGGCGTTCTATAAAGGACATGCTACATGATGATGATGATTATGCGCATTTACACATTAATGAAAATCTGCACCTCTGTCGTTATGTTTTGTATTTCAGAGCCATACAATAAAATCAAATTTACACTGGAGTTAAAGATTGTTATTGTTGTGTTAGATTGAATTCCTTTCGATTTCCATAAGTTTCACAGTACAATAAAATAACCCCTCATATTCTGTTGACATTTTGAGACATCTGTAGCCATTCCTCCCATTTTGTACTAAGATACGAGGAGCATTCAAGTAAAACTAGGACTTTTTTATTTGTAAAGAAAAAAAATTTTTCAAGAAGTCAATGTTGTTAATGTTGTTCTTGTTATCCCATAGCTGCTGAGCAAGTCTGCTCCTGTCAGATGGAAATCGCTGTAAGGTGGATGTGGCAATACTTCCCCGACGAGTTGCTACAGATGGCACATAGAGCGGTGAGCCATATGAGGTTGAGCGTTATCTTGCAGGAGTAGGAGACACTTTGTGATTAAACTAGACACTTTTTCTCCTTAGATGGTTATGCACATCGCTCAAATGTGTATGTACTGTCCACTGTTGACAATGGCGCTATGGGGTATAAAATCAACATGAATGATGCCAAGTTTGTCCCTGAACACACTCGTCATTCCTTTACCTGCAGACGTAATTATCCAACCATTTTTAGGGAGGTAGTGATTGTGTATGCTTCCACTGCTTTGATGCTCATTTCGATTCAGGAGTATAATGATGCGCCCAGGTTTCATTCCATGTAATAAAGCGATCCAAAAAGGTCTTTCCTTCCATGCATGTCAAAACGTTACTTCAATTCAATGCATGATTGAACTCTTCTCTGCCGGTAAAAAGCGGAAGACTGTATTGGCGGCCAACGTGGACTAACCTTCCGAAAGTGCAAATATTCATGAATAATAGTGTTGTACGTACCCAGAGAAAGAATTGCCTCTTGTGCAATTTTTTGACAGGTTATGCGTTGATTTTTTTAGGATAAGACGTTCCATAATCTGGATATTCACAAGAATGACAGGTGGGTTGAGAGCCACCACGGACGGGATCATCACTCACGGATCTACGGCTTCTCTAAAACGTTCACACCACCATTCAAATGTTGTACTCAGGCTGAGGGTCTCATCACCGTATTGTGATTCCTGTCTTCTGTAAATTTCCGCAGGTTTCACCCCTTCTATCACAAGAAACTTCATCACAACACGCTGTTTCATTGCAAATACTAAAAGTGCTGTCCGTCATTTGTAATTTATCTGTACTGTGACTGGCCCATGGTAAGTGAGTGACCTAACAGTAATAGGACACAAGTGTCCCTAACTAATGATAGTGGTTGCAGAACACTATAACCCATTAATGTAGAACTAGAACAAAAAGTCCCGGTTTGATTTGAACGTCCCTCGTACATAAAGAGGCTCACATCTTCTAGGGTTGTGTTCACTATCACAATCTGATCAGTGGTAGCTACATCGATTCTAAACAAAATTAAAGGATACTACTTAAGTAGTACAATTTATTTTTAAAATATAATAATAAAAATAATATATGAGACTACAACATTTTTTTAACAAATCAAATAAATAAATCAAATATAGAGATATTCAAAACGAGACAAAAACAGACATAAGGACAAAAGAATATATATTTTCATTAAGGATGCTAACAAATCTATATTTTGACAATGCAATAAATAACAAGGTCAATGACAATTTTTAAAAATTATGCATTCTCAAAAATATATAAGTGGGGTAGGGCAACAACAGACCCAAGGAGAATTCCTTTATAACAGCAGATCCAAGAGAACTCATTTATAACAGCTGCCCTTAGAGAACTTCTTTATAACAACAGATCCAAAATAACACATTTATAACAGCAGATCCAAGAGAACTCCTTTATAACAGCAGATCCAAGAGAACTCCTTTATAACAGCAGATCCAAGAGAACTCCTTTATAACAGCTGGCCTTAGAGAACTTCTTTATAACAACAGACCCAAAATAACTCATTTATAACAGCATATCCAAGAGAACTCCTTTATAATAGCAGATCCAAGAGAACTCCTTTATTATAGCAGATCCAAGAGAACTCCTTTAAAACAGCAGATCCAAAATAAATAACTCATTTATAACAGCAGATCCAAGAGAACTCATTTATAACAGCAGATCCAAGAGAACTCCTTTAGAACAGCAGATCCGAGAGAACGCCTTTATAACAGCATATCCAAGAGAACTCCTTTATAACAACATATTTAAGAGAATTAATTTATAACAGTACTTAAATTAACTTAACTACATTATACTGCTTTAGAAGGCTCCACAGAGTCCGAAAACAACCAGTTTATTTCACTCCACAGATACTAAAAATACTGTGAGCATCCAATCTATTTTTGAATGCATTAACTGACTCTGCTGCCACTACATCCTGCTGCAATGCATTCCAAGAATTCATCACCCTCTGACTAAAAAAAACTCATGAAGCAATTCAAATTGACTCATTATTATTTTTTTGTTATGAAATGTAATTTTCATTCCTGAATTATATTTGTAGGCTCTGATAGTTTTATTGTTCTTTTATGACAGTCCTTAGGTAGTTGTCAGGTCAGTTTCAGTAAAATTTTGAAAAACCCTTATGGACCAGAAAAATTCAGATGAGGAGTTTGTTGGAGTCGGTGGGCCATTAATTGCACATTCCATTTTTAAAAAAATATATAGGCTTAAAACAGCAATAGAAACATATACCTTAATAATTTTCAAAAAACATGCGGGTAAGTAAGTATTTAAGGCTCAAAAATGAAAAAAGGACTGACAATAAGTAAAACAGTGTATGGAGGTAGCCTGACGAGTGAACTCATGATGGAGGTAGCCTGACGAGTGAACTGACGATGGAGCTAGCCTGACGAGTGAACTAATTAGGGAGCTAGCCTGACGAGTGAACTCACGATGGAGCTAGCCTTACTTGAGTGATATGATGATATAGCTAGCCTTACTTGAGTGAACTGATGATGAAGCAGGCCTGACGAGTGAACTCATGATGGAGCTAGCCTTACTTGAGTGAACTCATGATGGAGCTAGCCTGACGAGTGAACTCATGATGAAGCTAGCCTTACTTGAGTGAACTCATGATGGAGCTAGCTTTACTTGAGTGAACTCATGATGGAGCTAGCCTGACGAGTGAACTCATGATGGAGCTAGCCTTACTTGAGTGAACTGATAATGGAGCTAGCCTTACTTGAGTGAACTGATGATGGGGCAGGCCTGACGAGTGAACCCATGATGGAGCTAGCCTTACTTGAGGGAACTCATGACGGAGCTAGCCTGACGAGTGAACTCATGATGTAGCTAGCCTTACTTGAAGGAACTCATGATGGAGCTAGCCTTTCTTGAGGGAACTCATGATGGAGCAGGCCTGACGAGTGAACTCATGATGGAGGTAGCCTTACTTGAGTTAACTCATGATGGAGCTAGCCTGACGAGTGAACTCATGATGGAGCTAGCTTTACTTGAGTGAACTGATGATAAAGCAGGCGTGACGAGTGAACTCCTGGTGGAGCTAGCCTTACTTGAAGGAACTCATGATGGAGCTAGCCTTTCTTGAGGGAACTCATGATGGAGCAGGCCTGACGAGTGAACTCATGATGGAGGTAGCCTTACTTGAGTTAACTCATGATGGAGCTAGCCTGACGAGTGAACTCATGATGGAGCTAGCTTTACTTGAGTGAACTGATGATAAAGCAGGCGTGACGAGTGAACTCCTGGTGGAGCTAGCCTTACTTGAGTGAACTGATGATGAAGCAGGCCTGACGAGTGAACTCATGATGGAGCTAGCCTTACTTGAGGGAACTCATGATGTAGCTAGCCTTACTTGAAGGAACATGATGGAGCTAGCCTTAATTAACTTAACTTAACTTAACGTCTTTATACTGGTTTAGAAGACCCTGCAGAGTCTGTATACAACCAGTTACATTTACATCACCTTGCTCTAAAATCTATGCGCATCCAGTTTATTCTTAAACGCATTAACTGTCCCTGCCTCCACCACCTCCCCTGGCAATGCATTCCAAGCAGACACCACTCTCTGACTAAAAAAATATTTCCTAACATCTAACCTGGACCTCTCTTTAGTCAGCTTGTAGCTATGCCCTCGTGTTATTGTAGGTGGCTGTATTTTAAAAAACTTGTTATAGTCTAATTTATCGATTCCTCTGATCATCTTATAAACCTGTATTAAGTCACCACGAATTCTTCTCTCTTCGAGACACTGTAGGCCCGTTTTTCTGAGTCGTTCCTCATAACTGTAATTCTGGAATCCCACTATCATCTTTGTCGCTCTTTTTTGTATTCTTTCTAGCATGTTTATGTCCCCTCTATGATAAGGACATGAGTGAACCCATGATGGAGCTAGCCTTAATTGATTGAACCATAAAACCTAACAATAAAGGCAGCAGTAAATCCGAAACTACTAGATGTGAACATTGAAACAGTGTTGATAAAAACTTGCCGAATCTTTGAGTCTTAGCAGACGTGGCAACACATCAAAGGAGAAACGCGGTTCATTTGCAAGCTTCTGTTGGTTCTCTCTGGAGGAAAGTGTAACACATCCCAGCGTGATGGAGACCTCCACCAGCATCTCGTCTGTCTGAGCATTATGAAACAAATTTGCTAAAACGGAGATCCCGCCTTCGTCTGCAATTTTTTGTTGAGTAACCTTGTTATTTCTGTATGCCACACCTGCGAGGTCAGAAAGAAAACTGAGAAATGTAGTATTGCAGAATTCCGTGGGTTAAGTGGATCGAAGAGGTATAAAGGCGCAGAAAACTGTCACATCATTCAAGATCATTGTTTGCCTAGTTCTGGAGATTTGGACTGATCACTTTTCGCCCCAACTAACCGCCAACTTCAGCCTTCCAGAACTCTAGATAAAGTTGTCATTCATCCATAATAATTATTTTTGTCTTCTTCAGTTTCTTTGCCTTTGCCGTCCCCAATTTTCAGTTTTATAGAGCCTTTTTTCAAAGAATGTGTCTCATTACTTGTGCTGTCACCATTTTAATCATTTTATTTCTTAGATGTTGATACACTCTTCCTAGGAACCTGATCTCTTTGGCTGACAGAGAATCTTTTATTTGATGATTCACTGTCCACGATCAACATACAGAAACAATGAATGTAGATAATACAACACGATTATTGAGGTTCCTTCTTTCTCTCTCTCTCACTCTCTCTCTCTCTCACTCTCTATCTCACTCTCTCTAACACTCTCTCCCCCTCTCCCTGTCTTTCTCTCACTATCTCTCTCACTTTCTCTCTCTCTCCTCCATCTCTTACGCTCTCCCTCACTCCCTCTTTCCCACTTTCTCTCACTCTCTCGATCTCTCCCTCTTTATCTCTCTCACTCTCTCTCCCTCCCTCTTTATCTCTCCCTCTTTATCTCTCTCTCCATCTTTATCTCACTCACTCTCTCCCTCTCTCTCTTCCTGTATCTCCCCCTCTTTATCTCTCTCTCACTCTCTCTCTCTCTCTCTCATAGCTAGAAAATTGTATTTATGACAGCATGTTTTGACATGGGTCTTCCCATCCTGTGTGCATGTCTTGTGTGTGTGTCATGTGTGTATGTCCTGTGTGTATGTCTTGTGTGTGTGTCATGTGTGTATGTCCTGTGTGTATGTCTTGTGTGTGGGTGTCATGTGTGTATGTCATGTGTGTGTGTCATGTGTGTATGTCCTGTGTGTATGTCTTGTGTGTGTCATGTGTGTATGTCATGTGTGTATGTCTTGTGTGTGTCATGTGTGTATGTCATGTGTGTATGTCTTGTGTGTGTCATGTGTAATGTCATGTGTGTATGTCTTGTGTGTGTCATGTGTGTATGTCATGTGTGTATGTCTTGTGTGTGTCATGTGTGTATGTCATGTGTGTATGTCTTGTGTGTGTCATATGTGTATGTCATGTGTGTATGTCTTGTGTGTGTCATGTGTGTATGTCATGTGTGTATGTCTTGTGTGTGTCATGTGTGTATGTCATGTGTGTATGTCATGTGTGTATGTCTTGTGTGTGTCATGTGTGTATGTCCTGTGTGTATGTCATGTGTGTATGTCTCGTGTGTATGTCATGTGTGTATGTCTTGTGTGTATGTCCTGTGTGTATGTCCTGTGCTATGGCTTGTTATGTTATGACAGTTTCAAGGATTATAAATTGAGTGACAAAAATAGCTCCACTGCTGGGGCCTATGTGTGCGACACGAATAACACCGCTGCTGGGGTCTATGTGTGTGACAAGGACAAAAATAGCACCACTGCCCCGCACAGAGCGTGTCGTTAGAGGTGACTAACTTTGTGACTTGGCATAACAGCGGCCATGGTTACGGGGTGTGTTAAGAGCAGCATATATGGTGTCTAACAAGCTGCAAGTCTACTTTGCTCTAGTGTTTGAGTCTTTTAAGATGGACTCACACATCAGTTAACCACCCTCCATAGTAGAGTAATAAGCTGCTCGAGCCTAGCCTGCTAAGCAGGAAACCCTCCGCCTGCCTACTTCCAGCTCACACCAGAGATGGACATGCACAGGGGCTTATGTCAAGACTAAAACTAAGACTTTTAGTATATTTCCTTTCAGTCTTCATCCGAGCGCATGAGCTGCAGTGGTCAGCGACCCATAACTGACTGCTTGGCTCAGGGCCAGCGAACCAGAGCTGCCAAGACCCTTATACACCTCCAGTCAGTGATCCTGGATAACAGGCTGCAGCAGGGAAAATTGGCTAAGGAGAAGGGATCGAAGAGGGAATGCTAACCCGGTACTCAATAAATGCTTGCTGAAGTCGGATGTGTTGGACCAAAAGGTGCAAATATCGCAGTCAAGCTGTAAACTACGACACAACGCATTCCGTTCTCTGGACTACATTCTGCTACTTAAGCCCTTTTATGGTTTGGTAGCGGGAGATTGAGAACGAACGAAGCTGAGCCAAGCCAAGCCATGCCAAGCCAAACCAAGCTAAGCCAAGCCAAACCAAGCCAAACCAAGCCAAGCCAAGCCAAACCAAGCCAAGCCATGCCAAGCCAAACCAAGCCAAGCCAAGCCAAGCCAAGCCAAACCATGCCAAGCCAAGCCAAGCCAAACCATGTCAAGCCAAGCCAAGCCAAGCCAAACCAAGCCAAGCCACACCAAGACAAGCTAAACCAAGCCATGCCAAACCAAGCCAAGCCAAACCAAGCCAAGCCATGCCAAGCCAAACCAAGCTAAGCCAAGCTGAACCAAGCCAAGCCAAACCAAGCCAAGCCATGCCAAGCCAAACCAAGCCAAGCCAAACCAAGCCAAGCCAAACCAAGCCAAGCCAAGCCAAGCCAAACCAAGCCAAGCCACACCAAGCCAAGTCAAGCCAAACCAAGCCATGCCAAACCAAGCCAAGCCAAACCAAGCCAAGCCAAGCCAAGCCATGCCAAGCAAAACGAAGCAAAACCAAGCTAAGCCATGCCATGCCAAGCCAAGCCAGTCGTCATCCAAGATGTAATCATTAGCTCCTCTTGTGTTACAACTATTCTTGTTTCTGTTTTTAAAAAAAGTTTATGTCATCATTTTTCTTTGATAAGAATGTTTATAGAAGATCCCATTTTATGTAGATCTGCACACCCCGACGTGCACACCCCCATGTGCACACTCCAATGTGCACACCCATATGTTGATTTTCTTGTCCCCGTTAACATTATTGCCAGACCATCTCTATGCTGTGTCTCTTTCGTGTTCATTTGAGATCATCAACAATCAAATATATCCACCGTCCAAACAATCAAATATATCCACCGTCCAAACAATCAAATATATCCACCGTCCAAACAATCAAATATATCCACCGTCCAAACAATCAAATATATCCACCGTCCAAACAATCAAATATATCCACCGTCCAAACAATCAAATATATCCACCGTCCAAACAATCAAATATATCCACCGTCCAAACAATCAAATATATCCACCGTCCAAACAATCAAATATATCCACCGTCCAAACAATCAAATATATCCACCGTCCAAACAATCAAATATATCCACCGTCCAAACAATCAAATATATCCACCGTCCAAACAATCAAATATATCCACCGTCCAAACAATCAAATATATCCACCGTCCAAACAATCAAATATATCCACCGTCCAAACAATCAAATATATCCACCGTCCAAACAATCAAATATATCCACCGTCCAAACAATCAAATATATCCACCGTCCAAACAATCAAATATATCCACCGTCCAAACAATCAAATATATCCACCGTCCAAACAATCAAATATATCCACCGTCCAAACAATCAAATATATCCACCGTCCAAACAATCAAATATATCCACCGTCCAAACAATCAAATATATCCACCGTCCAAACAATCAAATATATCCACCGTCCAAACAATCAAATATATCCACCGTCCAAACAATCAAATATATCCACCGTCCAAACAATCAAATATATCCACCGTCCAAACAATCAAATATATCCACCGTCCAAACAATCAAATATATCCACCGTCCAAACAATCAAATATATCCACCGTCCAAACAATCAAATATATCCACCGTCCAAACAATCAAATATATCCACCGTCCAAACAATCAAATATATCCACCGTCCAAACAATCAAATATATCCACCGTCCAAACAATCAAATATATCCACCGTCCAAACAATCAAATATATCCACCGTCCAAACAATCAAATATATCCACCGTCCAAACAATCAAATATATCCACCGTCCAAACAATCAAATATATCCACCGTCCAAACAATCAAATATATCCACCGTCCAAACAATCAAATATATCCACCGTCCAAACAATCAAATATATCCACCGTCCAAACAATCAAATATATCCACCGTCCAAACAATCAAATATATCCACCGTCCAAACAATCAAATATATCCACCGTCCAAACAATCAAATATATCTACCGTCCAAACAATCAAATATATCCACCGTCCAAACAATCAAATATATCCACCGTCCAAACAATCAAATATATCCACCGTCCAAACAATCAAATATATCCACCGTCCAAACAATCAAATATATCCACCGTCCAAACAATCAAATATATCCACCGTCCAAACAATCAAATATATCCACCGTCCAAACAATCAAATATATCCACCGTCCAAACAATCAAATATATCCACCGTCCAAACAATCAAATATATCCACCGTCCAAACAATCAAATATATCCACCGTCCAAACAATCAAATATATCCACCGTCCAAACAATCAAATATATCCACCGTCCAAACAATCAAATATATCCACCGTCCAAACAATCAAATATATCCACCGTCCAAACAATCAAATATATCCACCGTCCAAACAATCAAATATATCCACCGTCCAAACAATCAAATATATCCACCGTCCAAACAATCAAATATATCCACCGTCCAAACAATCAAATATATCCACCGTCCAAACAATCAAATATATCCACCGTCCAAACAATCAAATATATCCACCGTCCAAACAATCAAATATATCCACCGTCCAAACAATCAAATATATCCACCGTCCAAACAATCAAATATATCCACCGTCCAAACAATCAAATATATCCACCGTCCAAACAATCAAATATATCCACCGTCCAAACAATCAAATATATCCACCGTCCAAACAATCAAATATATCCACCGTCCAAACAATCAAATATATCCACCGTCCAAACAATCAAATATATCCACCGTCCAAACAATCAAATATATCCACCGTCCAAACAATCAAATATATCCACCGTCCAAACAATCAAATATATCCACCGTCCAAACAATCAAATATATCCACCGTCCAAACAATCAAATATATCCACCGTCCAAACAATCAAATATATCCACCGTCCAAACAATCAAATATATCCACCGTCCAAACAATCAAATATATCCACCGTCCAAACAATCAAATATATCCACCGTCCAAACAATCAAATATATCCACCGTCCAAACAATCAAATATATCCACCGTCCAAACAATCAAATATATCCACCGTCCAAACAATCAAATATATCCACCGTCCAAACAATCAAATATATCCACCGTCCAAACAATCAAATATATCCACCGTCCAAACAATCAAATATATCCACCGTCCAAACAATCAAATATATCCACCGTCCAAACAATCAAATATATCCACCGTCCAAACAATCAAATATATCCACCGTCCAAACCATCAAATATATCCACCGTCCAAACAATCAGATATATCCACCGTCCAAACAATCAAATATATCCACCGTCCAAACAATCAAATATATCCACCGTCCAAACAATCAAATATATCCACCGTCCAAACAATCAAATATATCCACCGTCCAAACAATCAAATATATCCACCGTCCAAACAATCAAATATATCCACCGTCCAAACAATCAAATATATCCACCGTCCAAACAATCAAATATATCCACCGTCCAAACAATCAAATATATCCACCGTCCAAACAATCAAATATATCCACCGTCCAAACAATCAAATATATCCACCGTCCAAACAATCAAATATATCCACCGTCCAAACAATCAAATATATCCACCGTCCAAACAATCAAATATATCCACCGTCCAAACAATCAAATATATCCACCGTCCAAACAATCAAATATATCCACCGTCCAAACAATCAAATATATCCACCGTCCAAACAATCAAATATATCCACCGTCCAAACAATCAAATATATCCACCGTCCAAACAATCAAATATATCCACCGTCCAAACAATCAAATATATCCACCGTCCAAACAATCAAATATATCCACCGTCCAAACAATCAAATATATCCACCGTCCAAACAATCAAATATATCCACCGTCCAAACAATCAAATATATCCACCGTCCAAACAATCAAATATATCACCGTCCAAACAATCAAATATATCCACCGTCCAAACAATCAAATATATCCACCGTCCAAACAATCAAATATATCCACCGTCCAAACAATCAAATATATCCACCGTCCAAACAATCAAATATATCCACCGTCCAAACAATCAAATATATCCACCGTCCAAACAATCAAATATATCCACCGTCCAAACAATCAAATATATCCACCGTCCAAACAATCAAATATATCCACCGTCCAAACAATCAAATATATCCACCGTCCAAACAATCAAATATATCCACCGTCCAAACAATCAAATATATCCACCGTCCAAACAATCAAATATATCCACCGTCCAAACAATCAGATATATCCACCGTCCAAACAATCAAATATATCCACCGTCCAAACAATCAAAAGTAAAAATATTGGTAGATGAGCTTTTCTTCACTTTACTGGACTGTACCTGTGATATTTTTAAAGGCACGCTTTATTATATACTTCACTTTACTTTTATATATATATATGAGGATATATTGGAACAAGTACAAAATACATGGAAAACTACATGCGAGGATGGGCTATGAATGAAGAAACGGAAGCATAAAGAATGGATAACAATAGAAACAGTCACTAAAATGGAGAAAGGAGAAATAATAAAATAACCTTACTAAATAGTCAAACGAGAGCCGCAAAAAGCACAGAAAGAGTAAGTAGAGAAACAAGGAGGTCAAATAGGGCATTACGGTGGACAAAAGATGTTCACATTGAGGGTCTGGCTGAGGAGGCATTGAGTGTCTGGCTGAGGAGGCATTGAGTGTCTGGCTGAGGAGGCATTGAGTGTCTGGCTGAGGAGGCATTGAGTGTCTGGCTGAGGAGGCATTGAGTGTCTGGCTGAGGAGGCATTGAGTGTCTGGCTGAGGAGGCATTGAGTGTCTGGCTGAGGAGGCATTGAGTGTCTGGCTGAGGAGGCATTGAGTGTCTGGCTGAGGAGGCATTGAGTGTCTGGCTGAGGAGGCATTGAGTGTCTGGCTGAGGAGGCATTGAGTGTCTGGCTGAGGAGGCATTGAGTGTCTGGCTGAGGAGGCATTGAGTGTCTGGCTGAGGAGGCATTGAGTGTCTGGCTGAGGAGGCATTGAGTGTCTGGCTGAGGAGGCATTGAGTGTCTGGCTGAGGAGGCATTGAGTGTCTGGCTGAGGAGGCATTGAGTGTCTGGCTGAGGAGGCATTGAGTGTCTGGCTGAGGAGGCATTGAGTGTCTGGCTGAGGAGGCATTGAGTGTCTGGCTGAGGAGGCATTGAGTGTCTGGCTGAGGAGGCATTATGAAAGGTCTTGATGAGGAGGCATTGAGTGTCTGGCTGAGGAGGCATTGCGTGTCTGGCTGAGGAGGCATTGAGTGTCTGGCTGAGGAGGCATTATGAAAGGTCTTGATGAGGAGGCATTGAGTGCCTGGCTGAGGAGGCATTGAGTGTCTGGCTGAGGAGGCATTGAGTGTCTGGCTGAGGAGGCATTGAGTGCCTGGCTGAGGAGGCATTATGAAAGGTCTTGATGAGGAGGCATTGAGTGCCTGGCTGAGGAGGCATTGAGTGTCTGGCTGAGGAGGCATTATGAAAGGTCTGGCTGAGGAGGCATTGAGTGTCTGGCTGAGGAGGCATTATGAAAGGTCTGGCTGAGGAGGCATTGAGTGTCTGGCTGAGGAGGCATTATGAAAGGTCTGGCTGAGGAGGCATTGAGTGTCTGGCTGAGGAGGCATTATGAAAGGTCTTGATGAGGCTACCAAGAAACTGTCGAGAATGTACCAAGAGCAAGGTAATCAAAAATAAATTTGGGGAAAAGATAACGAACCTTGAAATGGAGAAGAAAAGATGGGTAGAATACTTTGAAGAGCATTTGAATAGACCAGTACCAGACACCCCACCAGAAATCCATCCAGCAGAGAAGGACCAACCGATCATGGAATCCAGTGGACCTTGAATAAACAGCTGGAGGACCTAGATTTTGCGGATGATATAGCCCTTCTGTCCCACAGCCAAAGCCAAATGCAAATGAAACTGGATTATACCTCTAAACAAGTCGGTTTGAAGATCTATGAGGAAAAGACAAACATAAGGAAACAAATGCTGCAAACACAGAACCAATCAGGCTGAGAGGAACCCCACTGGAAGAGGTAGAGGTATTTACATAGGAAGTATCATCAGCAAGGAAGGAGGGACAGACGAGGATATAAAAACAAGGATACAAAAAGCAAGAGGTGCATGCGGAATGTTGAAACCTACATGGAACTCCAGGGAGATGAGAAGGAAGACAAAAATAAGGGTTTTCAATTCAAATGTGAAGTCAGCGCTGCTGCATGTAGCGGAAACATGGATGACAGGTTGTCAACAGATGACTGAGAAAGATTCTTGGTATACGATGGTTTGATAAAGTTACAAACGACAGACTGTGGGAGAGAGCTGGACAAGAAGAATTGGAACACAACATTTTAGGTAGGAAGTGGAGATGGATGGGTCATACATTAAGAAAGCACCAGGCTAGTATCACCAGGCCAAAACTTGGTTACATTTTTGAATGTTTTCTGGTTTTTGATAGTCTTTTGGTCCCTTGCATAAGTTGGAGATGTGTATTGATCTTAATGTATTGATTTCCTACTTTTCTCTTTCAAAAATCTTCACTGTTATTATGGGGAGTACATGTATCCTTATATTTTTTTGAAAGGTCCAAGCAGGATTGACGTTAGATGAATGACAACTGCAGAAAAATAATTTTACAAAATGGAAGAAAAGCTCAGTCAATAAGCTGGGACTAGATCATGGGACCTACCAGAATAGATGGGACTGGATCTAACAAATTACCAGTCAAGATGAGACTGAATCATGGGACCTACCAGAATGGGTGGGACTGGATCATGGGATCTACCAGAATAGGTGGGACTGGATCTAACAAATTAACAGTCCAGCTGGAACTGGATCATGCTGCCTACTAGTCAGTGTAAGCTGGGACTGGATCATGTTGCCTACCAGTCAAGCTGGGACTGGATCATGTTGCCTACCAGTCAAGCTGGGACTAGATCATGCTGCCTACTAGTCAAGCTGGGACTGGATCATGTTGCCTACTAGTCAAGCTGGGACTGGATCATGCTGCCTATTAGTCAAGCTGGAACTGGATCATGCTGCCTACTAGTCAAGCTGGGACTGGATCATGTTGCCTACTTGTCAAGCTGGGACTGGATCATGCTGCCTACTAGTCAAGCTGGGATTGGATCATGCTGCCTAATAGTCAAGCTGGAACTGGATCATGTTGCCTACCAACTAAGCTAGTACTAGACCAGGAAACCTACCAGTTTGGGCTGAACTAACCCTTCATGTAGCCCTAGACTGGAAGTAAAATTGACGCCCGTTTTGTAAACTTTTATTTTAAAATACATTGTTTTGGCATCAAAATGAGGTTTCCAGTAAATCTGAGACTCTAGGCTGCCGCCTAACCAACATATTGAAAATTCCAGCACTGCTACCAGTGGACTTTTTTTTTAAATTGCTCAAAAGAAATTATTTGAGGAAAAATATATCTAGCCTTCTACAAAATGACATATTCCTAGCTTGCAATGTTTTGCTATGTTCTTGTACTTTCAATGTCTGCTACAAAAGCACAGCAGGATCATTCAGTAGCCATTTTGTTTACTTCATGGAATCTGTGTTATATGTATGTGCCTTTGAAGACAACTTCAGCCACACACCCACACAGTTGATTGGTACTCCTTGTTTGATATATTTCAATCACATAATATTCTTCCTCGAATTGAACCCCACAAATCAATCTTTAATTAAAATGAGAAAAAAACCTCACAGCTTGCACAGAGAGAGAGAGAGAGAGAGAGAGAGAGAGAGAGAGAGTCCATCATTTAAGCAGACATCTATTATCTCCATCACTTACCCACACACAATATCCCAATGACCTTAATGACCATGTGAAGGACCTTCTGGGACGTCTTCGGAGATCGTAACAAGCCAACCAGCTGTGGGATAGCGTCAGCTGATGCAAGTTTATTTTGGTTGACCATGTCCTCCATTCCTAGAGCAATGGCTGTCATACAACCTGGGAGGAGCACAGTATGAGTCAGTTGCTTCCCATGGGTACAGCGCATTCATTCTCACCTACTCCCCATGGGTACAGCGCATTCATTCTCACCTACTCCCCATGGGTACAGCGCATTCATTCCCACTTACTCTACATTGGTACAGTGTATTCATCTCTTCTTACTCAGTGTGGTTATTCTACATGGCTACTCCACATGGCTACTCCGCATGGCTACTCCACATGGCTACTCCACATGGCTACTCCGCATGGCTACTCCGCATGGCTACTCCACATGGCTACTCCACATGGCTACTCCACATGGCTACTCCACATGGCTACTCCACATGGATACTCCACCAGGCTACTCCACATGGAAGCAATGTACTCATACCCAAACATTGTGCTGTTTTAGTCAAAGTCCTGTGAACCAATGAGAACTGAATGGATGGATGGTGTTCTTTGAATACCTAAATGTTGATCTTAATTCTATACTGTTCCTAATTTTCTGTCTTCAGCATAAAATGTTCCAGGTTACATGATGTATTGACTGGCCCAGATCTGATTTTGTGCGAGGTTTATAAGCCACAGAAACATTCACCTACATAGAGCAGGTACATAGAAACATGCACCTACATAGAGCAGGTACATAGAAACATGCACCTACATAGAGCAGGTACACAGAAACACTCACCTACATAGAGAAGATACACAGAAACATTCACCTACATAGAGCAGGTACACAGAAACATTCACCTACGTAGAGCAGATACACAGAAACATTCACCTACATAGAGCAGGTACACAGAAACATTCACCTACATAGAGCAGGTACACAGAAAAATTCACCAACATAGAGAAGATACACAGAAACATTCACCTACATATAGCAGGTATCAGACACATAAACACTCAACTGCATAGAGCAGGTATCAGACACATAAACACGCAACTACATAGAGCAGGTACACAAAAACACTCACCTACATAGAGCAGGTATCAGACACATAAACACCTACATAGAGCAGGTACCTGAAACATAAACAATTACCTACATAGAGCAGGTAGACACATAAACACTCACCTACATAGAGCAGGTATCAGACACATAAACACTCACCTACATAGAGCAGGTATCAGACACATAAACACTCAACTACATAGAGCAGGTATCAGACACATAAACACTCACCTACATAGAGCAGGTATCAGACACATAAACACCTACATAGAGCAGGTACCTGACACATAAACACTCACCTACATAGAGCAGGTATCAGACACATGAACACTCACCAACATAGAGCAAGTATCAGACACATATACACCTACATAGAGCAGGTATCAGACACATAAACACTCACCTACATAGAGCAGGTATCAGACACATAAACACTCACCTACATAGAGCAGGTATGAGGCACATATACAGTGACCTACATAGAGCAGGTATCAGACACATATACACTCACCTACATAGAGCAGGTATCAGACACATAAACACTCATCTACATAGAGCAGGTATCAGACACATAAACATTCACCTACATAGAACAGGTACCATACACATAAACACACCTACATAGAGCAGGTACCAGACACATAAACACACCTACATAGAGCAGGTACAAATAAACACTCATCTACATAGAGCATGTACAAATAAAGCCTCACCTACATAGAGCAGCTTCTCTGTGGGTTCCAGTAACATCTGACTAATATGTGCAATTGAAATCCTCTCTGCTATGTATTTTTGCTGCGTTCTGGTATTCCCAGCCAATGCCCACAAAGAGTAGGCCCCTTGTTCTCTAACCTCAACATGAACATTCTGGAAGGAAACATTGAGAAAAGTTGTCCATCTGACTGCAGAACTGCAACTGGTAAATTTCTAGGAATGGTCAGTGTGATTACTGACATTACTTAGTGAAGGCTTGTCTGGGGCTCATTCGGCCAAAAACTGCACTGGTAAACCAGGCACTAAAGCTTGTGACCCAATGTGAATAACATGTTCCTACTAGTTGACAGAAAACAATCAATAATAGCTGTCCATCGTTGTCGATGAGGACCGCCGACATCATCCTTGTCACAGATTTCCCTGTTGGGTGTGGGTGCGCATGTGGCTGAACAGGCCAATGCGAGCACGAAAACATCTGCTACATATCGGGCACACGAGGTTTGTAGAAGGGGATGGTGTTCCCGCTGCTCGGGATTTCCGCGTCTCGCGTCTGCTCTGGGCTTTCCCAACACGGTCGTCTTCACCGGCAGCTACACCAGATTTGACTGCGCTTCTCCAGTCAGATCTGTTTTGCGCAAGACATTCCCAGGTGTCGATCTGACAACTTTTTAGTGAGTCCTTCAGACCGTCTTTAAAACTTTTCTTTTTCTAGCAGTGCATGGATGCTGGGCATGTTAGCCCTCGAGAGAACCTCGATGTCAGTGACACGATCTTGCCATCGGATGTGGAATATTCGCCTCAGGCAACCTGTGTGAAAGTGGTTTAACCTCCTTGCATGTCCAGAGTATACAGTCCAGCTTTCGCAAGCGTATAGTAGGGTTGGAATGATGGTTGCATGGTAGACTTTGAGTTTGGTCTTGACGCTGATGCCACGACGTGCCCAGACCACCGAGCGCATTCTACCAAAGGCTGTGCTGGCCTTTGCTATTCTGCTTGCCACCTCATCGTCTAGGCTGACAGATCTCGACAGCTTGCTGCCCAGATATGTGAATTTGTCTACGGCATTCAACGTCTGCCCGCTGACTGTAGTCTCTGGTTTTGTGTACGGCATGCCTGGTGCTGGTTGGTACATGACCTCTGTTATTTTTGGCATTTATGGTCAGGCCAAAATTTTTGCATGCAGCAGAAAACTGGTCCATTCCAACCCAGTTCAGTTCTGAGTTGCTCATTGGAGCGCAGTCGTCAGCAAATACAAGTTCCCTGATTATGTCACAAGCCACTTTGGTTTTTGGCCTTCATTCTTCTGGAATTGAGTAATTTGCCATCTGTGCGGTACTTTATGGATATTCCAAGCTCCAATGATCTGAAGGCGTCTGTCATCGTGGCCGCGAACATCATGCTGAACAAGGTCGGGGCGAGTACACATCCTTGTTTTACTCCGTTTGATACTAGAAACGTTTTAGAGATTGCACCGCTGTCCAGTACACGAGCACACGTGCCTTCGTGTAGCTGTTTTACCATTGTTATGAACTTGTTGGGGCAGCCAAACTTAGACATTATCATCCACAGCCCTCCTCTGTTAACTGTATCAAATCAATAAATGTGGTGTACAAGGCCTGATTTTGTTCTCGACACTTCTCTTGTACTTGACGAGCGGCAAAAATCATGTCCACTGTTCTTCTTTCGGTCTGAATCCACATTGGCTTTGTGGGAGGTGGTGGCTTTGTTCAAGGTGTTTGTTGAGCCTGTTTAGCAGTAAGCGAGCTAGGATCTTGCCTGCTACGGAGAGTAGCGATATTCCACGATGATTGTCGCATTCCTGACGGTTGCCTTTTCTTTTGTACAGGTGAACGTTTGAGGCGTCCTTTAGCTCCTGCGGAATTTTTCCTTCCGCCCACATGTGACAGAAGAGTTCAGTGATCCTTCTGGTGAGGGATGGGCCAGCTGTCTTATATACCTCTGCTGGTATTGCATCAGCTCCTGGGGCTTTTCCTATAGATAGTGAACTGATTGCCCTGTCGACTTCCTCCTCAGTAATTACTTCATCCAACGCCAGGTTCAGTTCCACCTGCGGCATTCGCCGGATGTCCTCTTCATTTATGAACGATGGGTGGTTTAGTATTTTGCAGAAGTGGTCTGTCCATCTGTCTAGAATCTTAACCTTATCTGTTAGCAGTACCCCATCCGCACTGCGAACTGGAGTATTACTAGAGGGCTGCGGGCCGTAGAGAGCTTTCAGTGCCTCGTAAAACCGTTTGGTGTCATGACGCTCGGCAAACATCTCAATTTCGTCAGCTCTTTTGCTGAGCCAGGAGTCTTGCATCTCTCTAAGCCTGGTCTGGACAGCTTTGCGAGCAGTATTGAAGGCAGCTTTTGCTGCCGGAGATGGTGTGTCCCTCTGGTATTCCATGTGCGCTTCATGTTTTGCATCTAGAAGGCCCTGTATTTCCAGATCGTTCTCATCAAACCAGTCCTTATGCTTGCGCGTGAGTGGGCCAATGTGTTTAACACCTGTATCGTAGAGTGTGTTTCTCAATGATGCCCAGTTCTCTTCGATGTCGTTCTTTTCAAAACGAAGCTCAGATAGTTTGCCCTCAAGTTCTTCCTGGAAGCCTCCTCTCGTGGGTTCGTATTTCAGCTGAGAGACATTTAGCCTCCTCGGTGGTTTCTTTCCCTAGGGGCGCATTTTGGGCTGGATCTTGAAGTTTAGCTTGGCAATGACAAGTCGATGGTCGGTCCAACATTCTGCACCACACATGCTCTTCGTTACCATGGCATCCGCTCGATCCCTACGTCTGATGATAATGTAGTCAATGAGGTGCCAGTGGCGGGACCTTGGGTGCATCCATGTGGTTATATTTCGGACAGGAAGTCGGAAAGCTGTGTTTGTAATGAGTAGTTCATTTGCGGCACATGTCCTCAGAAGGAGCAGTCCGTTACTATTGCATTTTCCGATACCATGTCTGCCAATGGCCCCCTCCCAGGGGCTGTATGGTCTGTGCCAACCCTAGCGTTAAAATCACCGAGGATGACAAGTTTGTCAGATTTGGGAACTGCAGCGATGAGCGCCTCAAGGTCCTCATAAAACTTATCTTTTGTTTCCTGAGGATTTGTCATTGTGGGTGCGTATGCACTGAAAAGTGTTGCATGGCGCCCTCCTATTAGGGGGAGACGCAGTGTGATCAGGCGGTCATTAATTCCTCTGGGCATGCTTGTGAGAAAACAATCAATAACCTCAGATATGTGAATGACATGGTCCTGCTAGTTGACAGAAAACAATCAATAACCTCAGATATGTGAATGACATGGTCCTGCTAGTTGACAGAAAACAATCAATAACCTCAGATATGTGAATGACATGGTCCTGCCAGTTGACAGAAAACAATCAATAACCTCAACTGATCTGATGACTCGTTCCCTGATCCATTACCTTTATGGTCCCTTAACTGTGAGAAGCAAGTGCTCTAACAGCCTTGCTAATTGTATGCACGTAGACAAATATACATCATATCAGTAAATATGCATATCCAGTATATTATAGACAACACCTGGTCGAATGCTAACAACTGAAGTTAGTTAAAGATTTTAATCAGATAGCCTAACTTGCCAGAATGTCAATTCAATTGAGAAATGGTTTAACTAACCTTCAACAGTCGGATTAGAGCTTTAGGGGCATCAAGTTCAAGAAAATGGTTTTGACTTTTGATATTATTGGTAGCTAAAGCCTCCAGAGCTTTGGCAGCTTTGACCTGTACCACAGTGCATTTGCTGCTTTTGATGAGATCAACCAGTGGCCTGTAACAACATGCGCATGAAGAGTTGTAGTTAAGTACATATACACAACATCCCTCTTGTACATAGACTGGATCATGTGACTATAATACTGGATCAGGTAACCAACACAATCATGACAAACTATAAGTACAAGTTAACTAAAGTGGAATAGCATGAGGCCAGCAACCTATCCTCGTAAAGGCATATCAACGACCAGAAATCAGATAGCCAGCCTTATAAAGGCATATGAGGGTTTAGGATCACTGATTGCTCCTAAACGAGCACGGCTAATCTATTAGTAGAAACCAGCAATAGATGAGATAGTTAAAGCACAGCACAAACACTACACTGGTATAATGGCATTGCTGTGTCATGTTTATTCACTTTTTTGTCATGTCTAAGGACATCAGGGTCTTTGTTGCTAACTCACCAATGTGTCATTTAACTTTGTTGCTAGCTCACCAATGTGTCATTTAACTCTGCCCATGGCAGATCAATTAATGATAGTATTTGTTGTAATAAGGTGCTGCACATGTCATTATAGTTGAGGGGAAGAATGCTAATGGTTAATACAGGTTGTGATCGTCATGTAATGTAGTGCGGAAATATGTTACACGAACACATACACATTTGGAAGATGCTATTACCTGACTTTGGTGATACCTCATCTGTACAAACTGACTTTGGTAAAACCTTATCGATGCAAACTGACTTTAGTGAAACTTTATTTGTCCAAAAAGTATGTATTCAACAATCTTATCACAAGCACACTTGCAATTATATATTTTAAATCAAACATTATAAAGACAATAGTAAGGTCTTACACTTTTAATAATAATGAACAAACTTAGGAGTGTAGCTTACAAATTGCAGGTATGAGCTCAGATCAGTTCAATTTATAGCCAAAGATACAAGATTTGTAGGTATGCACTCAGAATAGTTATAATGCCATCTCAAAAGTGAAAACTGTTTGCGATAGGTGTTCATTTTCTTTGAGAATGCGCTAAAGACACTATTTTCTTGAATTGAATTTCACTTCTTGAAGTTTCCTTGGCACTTAGAAAACTGCTTCCTTTTTGCTGGTTTTGCCTGCACTTTTATTATAGTTCTCGGCAACTTAGCAAAATAGAAATTGCATTTTTTTCATTTCAGAAATAAATTTGAAATAATATGTTCTTGATGACAACATTCCTCTAGAATCTAGTGATCTCAAGTAATCAGGACAATAGATGAGATTATTCAAGATGGCTGATGTCACTTACTTGTGTAACAGAACTACAAGGGTCCATCTAGCCAGGGCTAGGGAAGCACTGAAAATACTGTTTGTGGTATCCACGCATAACTGTAGAACCATGTCCGGGAGAAATAATTTTAAATGGTCATTGTTCATAGCCCTCAACAATGATATATTTAAGAGGGTACCAAACAAAGGTGAAGTTCTGACAGCCACAAATAGGTACATACTGGAGAAATCCCACGACCTTTTAAGTCAAAATTAAGAATTCAAGACACGACTTTCGAGCTTCCATTGCGACATGTCAGGAAACGTGGACATGAGAGAAAACTGAATAGATAAAATCAGTTTTTAAAGAGGCGGGCAAGGGGACGGCGTGGCCTAGTGGTTAAGTGGCACGGCTCACAATCCGAAGGTACTGGGTTCGATCCCCATCACAGCACCGGCCGTTACCCCGGGGAAGCAAACCCTTAGAAAATGCAGGAGGAAGCAGAACCTTACATAAAATGCATGCTGAAAGTCGGATGTACTGGGCCGACAGGCGCAAAATAAAAACCACAGTGCAACGCACACCACTTTGGGGATTAGAGAAATAAGGCGAACGCCAAAAAAAACAACAACAAAAGAAGCGGGGAAAAGAAGGTGTATATAATAATAAAATATATATATAATATAAGGATAGATAGACGATAGAGCAGAAGACTACTGAGTAGGTTGCCAGAATTAACCACAGAACATAGCCACTGAATAACTAAAATACAGAGATAGAATAAAAAAGTTACCTTAGCAGAATAGCACTGAGAGGGAGACCTAAGACCACACACTTGTAAGCATTTGACTGTGTGTGTCGTCCTGTTTGAGTAGACGCTGACACCTATCACTTATGACAATGACTCCAAGTCTCAGAGGGGCATTCGTCTACATATTCGTCAGAAGGAGACGTATTGCTTCAAATATGAAATGTCATCCCGGACAACACGTCGTAACACAGGTGTTACTCTTGGTCTGACAAACTATAGTAACAGCACCACCGTTGTCCTTTGTAGACAAGAGAACCACTGTCGTCTGTTGTAGACACGAGAACACCTGTCGTCTGTCGTAGACACGAGAACACCTGTCGTCTGTCGTAGACACGAGAACACCTGTCGTCTGTCGTAGACACGAGAACACCTGTCGTCTGTCGTAGACACGAGAACACCTGTCGTCTGTCGTAGACACGAGAACACCTGTCGTCTGTCGTAGACACGAGAACACCTGTCGTCTGTCGTAGACACGAGAACACCTGTCTTCTGTCGTAGACACGAAAACACCTGTCGTCTGTCGTAGACACGAGAACACCTGTCTTCTGTTGTAGACACGAGAACACCTTTCTTCAAGAATGTTAGACTTGAGTGGGGAACTACCTCAGTGCAGAAACCGCTGCAATCACACAGAGTTCCTGACTAGACGACGAAGAAGAGAAACAAGCAGATCTAATTGCTGTAATCATCTTCCTGGCGGATAGGCGAGACAAGAGGCTCAGAAGACTCATACATTTCAGAAGCTGATAGGTGGGATATAAGGCCACCAGACGAGCAAAGACAGAAATATAGGACAGAGAACAATTAGCTAGATAGAATTGTATAAACTCAAAGGGATATAGAACTGTGAATGGAACATTATCTAGTATTGATCACGCGATAGAACCTAGGGTTAATTCAATTTTATCTCTGCAGAGTATTTTATAGTCGCAATCAACAACATGGTTGTCTAATGGACTTATGTTGGCTGTCTGACCTAGCCATCACTTCAATTTGAAACTACCCCCAACTAAATATTACTGGTTGACCATCCACGAGTCATTGCCACTCTAAATGCCATAGCCAATCGTGGCAACATTAGACTGTCACCAACCTCCATCCACGTCAGCTCTGAATACCCACCCCTTTACCAGACAAAGTCTTCCACCTAAATCCCTCGTTTCCTTTGTCGATCTAGCATTGAAACGGTGATTGGCCCTGGCGTGACCTGCGTTCGACCAACGCATTCATGGAACCTTTGTTCCTAGAGGTGCCAGCCGAGTCTCCCCTGTCCTAAAGGCCCATACTCTAGCTGAAGCTGTCACAGACAATAGAAAACGATTCACATGCCTAGTATTATTAACATTATATGTAAGAAATTTATGTAATAAACATTCATATGTTTTTGGCTGCTGTTAAAATAATTGTTAGTGTTTTAATTAAGGTTGTGAGTTAGAGAGTGATAGTTGACAGGAAGAAAGGTGAGTGGTGATAAAGTGAGTCTGTAACACTTGTGAAGCAAACAGGAAAAAAGATGAGAGTATACAAGATGGCTTACTTGTGAGCACCTTTGCTGATGACATAATTCTGGTTAACAATGTTCTTGAATGTGGCAGCAGCAAGGGCTGCAGCTGTGCCAGCTTGAAGGTCATCTGTTGAGCAAATATGTGCTTGTATTTCATCACATTTAAGTTCTCTAAGATCATACTCTCAAAACACTTTCACCTACGTTGCACATATTTGTTCCAGTTACAAGTTGAGTTTTAAATCTGATTAGTTAGTCAGTTTTCTTTCCACTTATGCCATTGAGCGACGGGAATGCTCAAATCGTCTATCCTGTGCCAAGTGCGTTGCATCAGTCATGTGAGTCCGCATCGCTGTACAATCACTCTAATGTCATCTATCCACCTGCCTCGCGGACGTCCCTTTGCCCTGTTGCCTGATCCTGATTATTAAGTAGAAATAAGAAATGAAGTCCTGGTAACAGACTTAGTTGATAATCAACCACAAATAAAATGGACACACATTCAAGATGATTCAAGATATTTCCTGATAAAATACAGTAGCATATGTGCACTGAATCTTTTGGTTCTCATACCTGACACAATATACCTCATACCTGACACAATATACCTCATACCTAACACAATATACCTCATACCTGACACAATATACCTCTTACCTGACACAATTTGCAAAAGTTCCACTAGAGGATCTAGCCCACCACATTCTGCCACAGTGTTCTGGTTGTCAATATTATCAAGGCAGAGAACTCTGATGGCGTTGACAGCATTGATCAGAACATGCTGCAGGTCTGAATTCAACAGAAGAACTAGTGGCAAGATGCCACCATTTTCAGCAATTAGAGTCTGGTGTGGACGAGAACATACAATTAGAGTCTGATGTGGATGAGAACATACAATTAGAGTCTGGTGTGGACGAGAACATACAATTAGAGTCTGGTGTGGATGAGAACATACAATTAGAGTCTGATGTGGATGAGAACATACAATTAGAGTCTGGTGTGGACGAGAACATACAATTAGAGTCTGGTGTGGATGAGAACATACAATTAGAGTCTGATGTGGATGAGAACATACATTTAGAGTCTGGTGTGGATGAGGATATACAATTAGAGTCTGGTGTGGATGAGAACATACAATTAGAGTCTGATGTGGATGAGAACATACAATTAGAGTCTGGTGGGGACGAGAACATACAATTAGAGTCTGATGTGGATGAGAACATAAAGTTAGAGTCTGGTGTGGACGAGAACATACAATTAGAGTCTGGTGTGAATGAGAACATACAATTAGAGTCTGATGTGGATGAGAACATACAATTAGAGTTTGGTGTGGATGAGAACATACATTTAGAGTCTGGTGTGGATGAGAACATACAATTAGAGTCTGATGTGGATGAGAACATACAATTAGAGTCTGATGTAGACGAGAACATACAATTAGAGTCTGGTGTGGATGAGAACATACAATTAGAGTCTGATGTGGATGAGAACATACAATAAGAGTTTGGTGTGGATGAGAACATACAATTAGAGTCTGGTGTGGATGAGAACATACAATTAGAGTTTGATGTGGATGAGAACATACATTTAGAGTCTGGTGTGGATGAGGATATACAATTAGAGTTTGGTGTGGATGAGAACATACAATTATAGTCTGATGTGGATGAGAACATACAATTAGAGTCTGGTGGGGACGAGAACATACAATTAGAGTCTGATGTGGATGAGAACATACAGTTAGAGTCTGGTGTGGACGAGAACATACAATTAGAGTCTGGTGTGAATGAGAACATACAATTAGAGTCTGATGTGGATGAGAACATACAATTAGAGTTTGGTGTGGATGAGATCATACATTTAGAGTCTGGTGTGGATGAGAACATACAATTAGAGTCTGATGTGGATGAGAACATACAATTAGAGTCTGGTGTAGACGAGAACATACAATTAGAGTCTGGTGTGGATGAGAACATACAATAAGAGTTTGGTGTGGATGAGAACATACAATTAGAGTCTGGTGTGGATGAGAACTTACAATTAGAGTTTGGTGTGGATGAGAACATACAATTAGAGTCTGGTGTGAATAAGAACACCCAATTGCCTGTTTTATTGTGATTGGTTGGTATTATTGGAAGCAACCAAACATGATTAAAATAATTAATTTTCATTTACTTATCTTAATGACAGACAACAAGATATGTGTCATTTATTTTTAATTTGATGTTCTTAGTTATAAGTCAACCTACTAAAAACTAACCACACATAAACTAACATTAGACAGGCATAGCTGACTGACTGCTAGCATCAGGGCCAGTCAACCAGAGCTGCCAAGACCCTTCTACACCTCCATGCGGTGATCCTGGATAACAGACTTCAACAGAGCAGACTGGCTAAGGAGAATGGATCGAAGAGGGAATGCTAACCCAATACTCAAATACTTCTTTCTGAAGTCGGGTGGTGGTGGACCAAAAGGTGCAAATATCACAGTCAAACTGTGAACTACGACACAACGCATTCCGTTCTCTGGACTACATTCTACTACTTAGGCCTGTGTCAGGGTTTGGTAGCGGGAAATTAACGAAGCCAAGCTAAGTAAGGTAAATAAACTAACATTAGAAAAGGCACATAAACTAACATTAGAAAAGGCACATAAACTAACATGTGACATGGACATAAACTAATATGGGACAGGAAAAAAAACTAACATGGGACAGGGACATAAACTAATTTCGGGCTGGCACATAAACTAACATGGAACAGAAACATAAACTAACATGGAAAAGGAACAAACACTAACATGGGACAGGCACATAAACTAACATTAGACAGGCACATAAACTAACATTAGACAGGCACATAAACTAACATTAGACAGGCACATAAACTAACATTAGAGAGGCACATAAACTAACATTAGACAGGCACATAAACTAACATTAGACAGGCACATAAGCTAACATTAGACAGGCACATAAACTAACATTAGACAGACACATAAACTAACATTAGACAGACACATAAACTAACAGTAGACAGACACATAAACTAACAGTAGACAGGCACATAAACTAACAGTAGACAGGCACATAAACTAACATTAGACAGGCACATAAACTAACATTAGACAGGCACATAAACTAACATTAGACAGACACATAAACTAACATTAGATAGGCACATAAACTAACATTAGACAGGCACATAAACTAACATTAGACAGACACATAAACTAACATTAGACAGGCACATAAACTAACATGAGACAGGCACATAAACTAACATTAGACAGGCACATAAACTAACATGAGATAGGCACATAAACTAACATTAGACAGACACATAAACTAACATTAGACAGGCACATAAACTAACATTAGACAGGCACATAAACTAACATTAGACAGGCACATAAACTAACATTAGATAGGCACACAATTTAACATTAGACAGACACATAAACTAACATTAGACAGACACATAAACTAACATTAGACAGGCACATAAACTAACAGTAGACAGGCACATAAACTAACATTAGACAGGCACATAAACTAACATTAGATAGGCACACAATTTAACATTAGACAGACACATAAACTAACATCAGACAGGCACATAAACTAACATGAGACAGGCACATAAACTAACATTAGATAGGCACATAAACTAACATTAGACAGGCACATAAACTAACATTAGATAGGCACATAAACTAACATTAGACAGACACATAAACTAACAGTAGACAGGCACATAAACTAACATTAGATAGGCACACAATTTAACATTAGACAGACACATAAACTAACATTAGACAGGCACATAAACTAACATTAGATAGGCACATAAACTAACAGTAGACAGACACATAAACTAACATTAGACAGGCACATAAACTAACATTAGACAGACACATAAACTAACAGTAGACAGGCACATAAACTAACATTAGACAGGCACATAAACTAACATTAGACAGGCACATAAACTAACATTAGACAGGCACATAAACTAACATTAGACAGGCACATAAACTAACATTAGATAGGCACACAATTTAACATTAGACAGACACATAAACTAACATTAGACAGACACATAAACTAACATTAGACAGGCACATAAACTAACATGAGATAGGCACATAAACTAACATTAGACAGGCACATAAACTAACATTAGACAGACACATAAACTAACATTAGACAGGCACATAAACTAACATTAGACAGACACATAAACTAACAGTAGACAGGCACATAAACTAACATTAGACAGGCACATAAACTAACATTAGACAGGCACATAAACTAACATTAGACAGGCACATAAACTAACATTAGACAGGCACATAAACTAACATTAGATAGGCACACAATTTAACATTAGACAGACACATAAACTAACATTAGACAGACACATAAACTAACATTAGACAGGCACATAAACTAACATGAGATAGGCACATAAACTAACATTAGACAGGCACATAAACTAACATTAGACAGACACATAAACTAACAGTAGACAGGCACATAAACTAACATTAGACAGGCACATAAACTAACATTAGATAGGCACATAAACTAACATTAGACAGACACATAAACTAACATTAGACAGACACATAAACTAACATTAGACAGGCACATAAACTAACATTAGATAGGCACATAAACTAACAGTAGACAGGCACATAAACTAACATTAGACAGGCACATAAACTAACATGAGATAGGCACATAAACTAACAGTAGACAGGCACATAAACTAACATTAGACTGGCACATAAACTAACATTAGACAGGCACATAAACTAACATTAGACAGGCACATAAACTAACATTAGACAGGCACATAAACTAACATTAGACAGACACATAAACTAACATGAGACAGGCACATAAACTAACATTAGACAGGCACATAAACTAACATTAGACAGGCACATAAACTAACATTAGATAGGCACATAAACTAACATGAGATAGGCACATAAACTAACATTAGACAGACACATAAACTAACATTAGACAGGCACATAAACTAACATTAGACAGGCACATAAACTAACATTAGACAGGCACATAAACTAACATTAGATAGGCACACAATTTAACATTAGACAGACACATAAACTAACATTAGACAGACACATAAACTAACATTAGACAGGCACATAAACTAACATGAGATAGGCACATAAACTAACATTAGACAGGCACATAAATTAACATTAGACAGACACATAAACTAACAGTAGACAGGCACATAAACTAACATTAGACAGGCACATAAACTAACATTAGATAGGCACACAATTTAATATTAGACAGACACATAAACTAACATCAGACAGGCACATAAACTAACATGAGACAGGCACATAAACTAACATTAGATAGGCACATAAACTAACATTAGACAGGCACATAAACTAACATTAGATAGGCACATAAACTAACATTAGACAGACACATAAACTAACAGTAGACAGGCACATAAACTAACATTAGATAGGCACATAAACTAACATGAGACAGGCACATAAACTAACATTAGATAGGCACATAAACTAACATTAGACAGGCACATAAACTAACATTAGATAGGCACATAAACTAACATTAGACAGACACATAAACTAACAGTAGACAGGCACATAAACTAACATTAGAAAGTCACATTAACTATGTTTATTTGGAACAGTCAAGGAAAGTAAGTTTAAGTTGAAAGAGTGAAGGAAACTAGGTTTAAGTGGAGCAGTCATGGAAAGCTGGTTTAAATGGAGGTCACAACTGAAAAAGATACTATTCCACCTCCAAACAGACTGAAACCATCCAGCAGAGAATAGGGATCAAAGAGGGAAGGCAAACTCGGTACTCAACAATGTCGGTTGAAACGGGATGTGTAGAACTGAAAGAGATGTATATCGCAGCCATAGTGTTAACTACGACACAACATCCAAAGTTCTTTACAGAACACACTTATTAGAAGAAACAGGAAGCTGATTAGAAAATAGTATCCAAAAGGTTTAGTAATGCCCATATATGGGTGACAAGCTGGCCAGAAATGGACTGTAGACTACAACAATCACCATGCTCTGTAACAGCATCATTAAATATTAAAATTGTGTCCCTTAAAAGTATTCTCAAAGCGAAGTCATGTGATGAGTACAAACCAAAAGTATTCTCAAAGCGAAGCCATTTGATGAGTACAAACCAAAAGTATTCTCAAAGCGAAGTCATGTGATGAGTACAAACCAAAAGTATTCTCAAAGCGAAGCTATTTGATAAGTACAAACCAAAAGTATTCTCAAAGCGAAGCCATTTGATGAGTACAAACCAAAAGTATTCTCAAAGCGAAGCCATTTGATGAGTACAAACCAAAAGTATTCTCAAAGCGAAGTCATGTGATGAGTACAAACCAAAAGTATTCTCAAAGCGAAGTCATGTGATGAGTACAAACCAAAAGTATTCTCAAAGCGAAGTCATGTGATGAGTACAAACCAAAAGTATTCTCAAAGCGAAGTCCATGTGATGAGTACAAACCAAAATTATTCTCAAAGCGAAGCCATGTGATGAGTACAAACCTGGTTTTCACCTATGCGGGCTATGTCAGACAGGATGATAGCGGCACGTGACTGGATGTCTGTTGTGGGAGATGACAAGAGCTTGATCAGGACAGGAACAGCTCCAGATGCGGACAGGGAGTGTCTAACAGTGTTGTGCTCTGATGTGTTGCAGAGCACTGAGGATGCCATCAACTGTATCTCTTCATTGTCTAGCTGCAGTAAATTTACTAGAGCTGGAATACCTCCTGCAAAGATACACAAACATCTGAATAAAGCTGTAGCATAAGATATTTCAACGCCTTTTTCATCGTCTAATCCATGGGGAAAAAAAGATGGGAGAGGGAATATTTACCATTAAATTTCCAGGTGGCCAAGCCATCATAAAAGGAACAGAATTAATTACAAAAGATATTAAATAGGTCTGGCGAGGACTTTGATGTAACATGATCTAACGACGTCAATACCAGTCTCCTTACTGATATGATGAATTATCATTTGTTGTGTGTGCCATTGTGTGGCATTTTCGAATTAAATAAGTAAATTAGATTTATGTACACACACACACCACACATTCATTCACCCCACACACACACCACATTCACCACACATCCATTCACCACACATTCACCACACACACCACATTCACTACACAAACATTCCCCACACATCCCCCACACACACACACCACACATTCACCACACACATTCACCACACACACACACACACACGACACAACACATATAATACACACACCATACAACACACACCCCACACACACCATACACACATCACCCTCACATATCATACCCACAACACATACACATCATCCACACATATCATACATACATATATGTGTGTGTGTGTGCGTGTGCGTGCGTGCGTGTGCGTGCGTGCGTGCGTGTGTGTGTGTGTGTGTGTGTGTGTGTGTGTGTGTGTGTGTGTGTGAGAGAGAGAGAGAGAGAGAGAGAGATAGAGAGAGAGAGATTCAAAATGTAATACAATATTAAACTAAAATATATTTCAGAGTGGCACACAAAATGCATGCGCCTTGAAATTATTAATTTTTTTCTTAAAGATTTTGTAAAAGAAAAACTGTATGACGTCATGCACGCTGACTGGGCAATACTGACGTAAAACTTTAGTAATAGCCAGGACCCCAAATAATCACAGAATGTACAGATTCTTGCAGAGGGAAGATATCAGCAGAGGGTCATGTCATTGCCAGATAACTTTCTTGATCAGGAATTATCACTTATTGTGTGTGAGATTGTCTATCATTATAATTAGGAATTAGTTTCCTATTTAAACTATTTCAAATATTTATATTTGTGGAGCCACGTGTTGCGATACGAGAATACGAAACATGACGATGACGGTCTAGAATTGAACATACTGAAATGCAATAATTAGGGGAAAAGACAGAAACGTCCAACAATAAAGGTCTGACAATCCTTTACAGGAATGAAAATTTATATAATTCGTTAGTAAGTTCATTTTGAATGAAAATTAAATCTATGTCTGCTATTTACATGTTTCGTCTACAAATCGTACGTCATCAGTTATCATGCCAATATTAACTGAAACAGGATGTTGTTGTATCCCTTATTGTGTTTGAGATTTGTCATCCTTGGCAAACTCTCCTCCCTTTCCCTTCTCACATAAACCATGAGTGCGGACATCTCATCCTCCATAGAGACACTACACCATCACTTCATCAAGATATTGGGAAAACATGTCACTCCTAAACGTGGCTTTAGATTTTAGAAAGGCTTTTATACAATAGACCAAAAAGCTATTTGAAAAATGTTTAGGTATCATGGAATACTAGATAAATTTACCAGAATTAATTAAAATATCTATTTCTTCTTCTTTTCTTCTTCTTCTTCTTCTTCTTCTTCTTCTTCTTCTTCTTCTTCTTCTGCATTTGTTCTCAATATCCCACTTCCAAAAGGTTTCATGTAGAATAATCCAAATATTTAAATTGTTTAACTCATTTAGAGGTCAAACTGCTGCCAGACAATGAGGTCTACTGTGTTTTAACAATCTTTCTTAACTTAACTTAACTTAACATCTTTATACTGGTTTAGAAGACCATGCAGAGTCTGTATACAACCAGTTACATTTATATCACCTTGCTCTTAAAGCTATGCGCATCCAGTTTATTCTTAAATGCATTAACTGTCCCTTCCTCCATTACCTCCCCTGGCAATGCATTCCAAGCAGACACCACTCTCTGACTAAAAAAATGTTCCTAATATCTAACCTGGATCTTTCTTTAGTCAGCGTGTAGCTATGCCCTCTTGTTATTGTGGGTGATTGTATTGTAAAAAAAACTTGTTATAGTCTAATTTATCTATTCCTCTGATCATCTTATAAACCTGTATTGTCACCACGAATTTGTCTCTTTTCTGGACACTGTAGGCCGGTTTTTCTGAGTCGTTCCTCATAACTGTAATTCTGGAATCCCACTATCAGCTTTGTCGATATTTTTGTGTATTCTTTCCAGCATGTCCATATCCCCTCTATGATAAGAACTCCACACCTGTACACAGTACTCCAATCTAGGTCTAACTAAAGCTTTATACAGTTTGACTATCACTTCCTTGCTCCTATGTTTAATATTTCTTTTTATCATACCTAACATTGCATTTGCCTTTTTCACTGCTACCTTAAGTTGCTCACTCACCTTTCCTGTATGATATATTATAACCCCTAGGTGATCATAAATCCAGGATGTGACAAACAGTACAAGTGAGAACAATAAGAATGAAATGGATATTTAGTAAGCAACTGGAATACCTAAATTTTACATATATATCCATGCTGTCACATTTTCGTCAAGTCATACACGGAAAGATACACAGACTAACATTTGAAG
Source organism: Ariolimax columbianus (assembly GCA_036924085.1). NCBI lineage: Eukaryota > Metazoa > Mollusca > Gastropoda > Stylommatophora > Arionidae > Ariolimax > Ariolimax columbianus. The sequence goes on from JAVGWX010000001.1 coordinate 176,207,036, forward strand.
TAGAAGAAAGTTGCGGATTACTGTGAACAAAATACAAGATATGAGAATATATAACAAACAAAGAGACCCTATAAAGACCAGCGGTCAGCTAATTGAATAAGTGCAATGTTGTTACATACCGAGGAATAGGCATTGATAAATATGAAGGAACAGACCAAGGTGTTAACCATAGGATCAACAAGGCCATATTTGCTTTCAACTCTCTTCACCCGAAATGGAACTTGACAGCATTCTCCGTGGAGAATAAGACCAGGCTGTTTAACGCGAATGTAAAGTAGGTCCTGCTATATAGTTCTGGGACATTATTTGACTAACATTGTCACATTCACACTGCCAATTTTTGTAAACAAGTGTTGTTTTTTTTTTTGCACATTTCATGTTAGATGGCCATAGGTAATGGCTAACACAAATTTCTCTGAAAAGAACACGACAACAATAAACACAGCAAGGAATTCTGAACGATAGTGGGTTTGGTTTGGAGACATTCAGAAAGACATAGCTTTTTAAGTTCTTTCCATCCACTCCTAAAAACTGACAAATAGATCATGCTCCACGGTAACGATAAAATAATCACTTCAGAGAACATTTACACCAGGTATTTTGAAAAGATATTGTAACAGTTCCAGCTAGAGAATGGGCATTTAGGGCAGGGGAGATGGGGGCTGGCGACTCTGAGAACAAAGTTTACCTGAATGTGTGCCAAGGTCAATCACCGTCTCGACACTCAGTCGTCAAAGGAAACGAGGGGTTATGCCGAAGAATGTGTCTAGTACAGGTGGGGATTCGGAGCTGACCACTCTGGCGTTCCGATTTAGCGTAGTGGGTGTTTGGTAACAGTCAGAGGCAGCCACGATCTGCTACGACACTTAGAGTGACAGAAATTTTGAGTAATTCATCCAATAACAACTAGTTGGAGGTAGATTCAAATTAGAGTAATGGCTAAGTCAGACAACCAACAGAAGATCATTGGACAGCTATGAATTTGCTTGAGATTATAAAATACTTTGCAAAGATGAACTCAAGGGACTGGCTAGGAGAGATTGATAGGCTACTAGTAGCTAGCTGTAACTGTCCAGCTGACAGTTACAGCTGACCTTCAGAGAAGGATACAGGTCTTGGAGATGAGATGTTTCCGAAAACTTTTAAACGTCACGTTACAAAGATCGAGTTACAAATAAGGAAACACGAGATAAAATTACAACAGCAATATGACCTTTCGAAGACCTCTTGGCAACTGTCAAAAGAAGGAAACTCACTTGGTACGGTCACATTTTGAGATCAAATGGTCTTGCAAATACAATCCTCCACGGAAAGGTGCATGACAGACGACGAAGAGGATGCCAAAAAAGAGATGGGAGGACAACATAAAAGAATGGACCAGTCTCCGACCAAAAGAGTCACAGGCAGTTGCATCTGGCAGAGAGGGGTGGCATGGGGTTGTGAGGATGTCTTCATGTGTGTCCCAACGACCTCACCGGTTACGGGATGACCGGACTTGACCTGATCTGAGTAGCTAGCAGACTGACTAGGACAGTAAGCGTTGAAAAGGAGTTTGCAGTGTGACTGAACCAGGATACACCGTCGAGTTTCGGCCAGTCGCTCTATAAGTGTGTGTGTTGCGCAACCTGTGAACAGTTAGAGATCTAAATGTGTGTCGTACGTGCATGACACTGAGTGAACAATGCGTGATCTAGTTACATATGAACGAAATAATATGCGAAGAGATTAAGTAAGAGATCTGAATGTATGTGGTATTGTGCACGACACTTTGGGAACGATGTGTGTTCTGAGGTATGTGTCTGCACAGATCGACTGAGTGCATGAACCAATTGAATGTGAATGTACAGATCACCTGACTCAAATGAATTCACAAAACGAAAGAGTACATGCATATTCTACAGAGACTTCTAAACCTGTATATATATATTTTTTTAATAGGTTAATATTCTATAAGAAAAGTTATGTGTGTGTGTGTGTAATGGTAAAGATTTGTAAGTTATCAAATATATAATTTGCAGGCAGTCTGTGGTGACTAGTTACGTGTTTAGATCTCTTGTGTGGCCTTGTACACAAATAAACTGAATGTCAACAGGAAGAAGACTAACCTGCATCTCTAATATGTTTCCAGTGATCTGGTTTGCTTGTAGATAGAATTTCCAAGCATTTGACAGCACTGTCTTTCTTGATAATACTTTCATTAGATAGCATATCTGAAAGATGATGTTGGAGAGACTTGGAATACTTGAAATCCTGGTATTCAAACAGGCATATTAATGTCTATTGGCAGGTAGACCTATGTAGTAGGCATTTAAAAAAACTTCCGGTAGCTTTCTAGGCCTGTGCAAATAATTTGGGTAAATTTTTAACTAAAATTTTTGAATTTTGTTCGGGTAGTGGCCGTTCAGCCTACTCTTTCAGATTTCAAACTTAGGGACTTTTTGTAACGTGCTCGACACTGAACACGAAAGTCAAATCCCCAATACCAAAGATCAGGGATCTCTTTACTGGAAGATCCAGTCTCCACTGTGATTCGAACCCGCGACCTCTGGCATCCGATGCTGACACTTTACCCCAAGACCATTGACATTAACTTGAATTGAGAATTGAATTTGCCAAATTATATGACACCCACAAGATACATGTGGCTATCCATCAGAAAACTATACATAAAGACAATGAAATGCATTTGTCAGGATACACCAGCTATGCCTATATGTGCACTGACTGCCATGGCATAGTTACATACAAATGGAATGACATCCAGGGGCATGTCACACAGCTAACATCCAGGGACATGTCACACAACTAACATCCAGGGGCATGTCACACAGCTAACATCCAGGGACATGTCACAAAACTAACATCCAGGGGCATGTCACATAGCTAACATCCAGGGACATGTCACACAGCTAACATCCAGGGACATGTCACACAGGTAACATCCAGGGAGATGTCACACAGCAGCTAACATCCAGAGACATGTCACACAGCTACCAGCTCATCCCACAGATGTGCACAAAACGACCATCTGACACACTGGAGGAAAATACACAATTTATAACATTTACAGTCCACCTCAGACAACATGCAACCCACCAGAACTTCACGAGGCACAGTACCACAAAACTATACCTGCTGGTGACTTCAACGGACACTCCCTACAAGAGACACAGTACCACAAAACTATACTTGCTGGTGACTTCAACGGACACTCCCCCTCCCACCCACACCACCCCCCACCCCCACCCCCCTTCCGTTGAGGTTACCAAGATTGCAACAGGATAGAAACATTTTTGGAAGAGCTCTCTGAAACAACCAACATGTCAGTCTTATAGGATGATAGATCTGCCCCAACACTCCTGCATAGGTCCACCAATCACTTAGTCGACCCGACCTGACTATTTGTTCATCTGACCTAACAGACTCTTGCCCCCTACAGGTTCTTGATGATCTTGGAAGTGATCTCAGATCAATCCGCACCACCAAAACCATTCCCAGTGATGACCTTTGGTCAAGCTGACCGGAGACTATTCCAAAAATCATCGGACCACCTGCTTGGTAATATCAACACCAGCAGTGTAGAAACACGCCATGATGTGGTGTCAAGAGCTATTCTGAATGCATCATCACAAAGCATCCCTAGGGGCAGTAGGAAGACATGCAAACCATTCTATACCCAAAAAATGCAATCTGTAATATCTGAAAGAAATGAAGCAAGAACAGCCCTTGAGAGAGCACCATCACAATAAGCGAAGATGCTCTACAACAAATTAAGTGCAAAGGTCAAACTCATAGTTAAGAATGCAAAACATGAGAAATGGTCATCAACATTTGCGTAACTTGACCTAAAGCACAATGGGAAGAGAGCATGGGCATTGATGGACAATTTCTCTGGAAACAGAAAGAGAACAAATATTAATCCAGTGATAGACGGAAGAAGAACTATAACTGAAAACCAGAAAAAAGCAGAGCAGTTCGACCGGTACTTTGCCTCTGTGAACAGAACAGGAAACTTTCTGAGTTGGACAAAGAACGTCTAGGACGTCAAGAGAAAGCCCTAACCGCTAGTGCCTCCATACTTGAAGCTGATATTCATATTTCAGAATTCCAACAAGATCTGAAGAAATTAAAACCTAGAAAGTCATCTGGGCCAGATAAGATCCATGATGACATATTGTTTTTTTTGTTGTTTTTTTGTTGTTGTTTTTTTTTGGTGTTTTTTTTGCGTTCGCCTTATTTCTGTTTTCGCCAAGGTGGTGTGCGTTGCACTGTTGTTTTTATTTTTCGCCTGTCGGCCCAGTGCATCCGACTTCAGCGTACATTTTATGTAAGAGTCTGCTTCCTCCTGCATTTTCTAAGGTTTGCTTTCCCGGTGCTGTGATGTGGATCGAACCAAGCACCTTCGGATTGTGAGCCGTGTCACTTAACCACTAGTCCACGTGTCCCCTCATTATAAAATGATAACTCAACTGGGCTCATTTGAGAAAGAAACAGTCTTCAAGTTAATCAAAATGAAATGGAGAAATGGACAACTGCCCAAAGACTGGAAGAGTGCACATGTTATTCTGAAATGCAACAAACCCCAAGATGAACCAAAAAGCTACCGTCCCATCTCATGAACATCATGCCTTGGAAAATTAGCAGGAAGAATGGTAAATGCACGCCTTTGCTGGTTCCTTGAGAGTTCAGAAATCCATTGCCATGAACAGGCAGGCTTCAGGAAAGGTAGTTGCACAGAAGACCAGCTTTTCAGGTTAACACAGAAAATTCACGGTGAGTTCCAAAATAAGAAACATACAGTAGCAATCTTCTTCGACTTACAACAGGCCTATGATCGAGTATGGAGAAAAGGTCTCTTGATGAAGATGAATGACGTGGGGAATAGCGAAAAGCTGTACAACTGGATAAAATATTTCTTCATTGACTGAACAATCCAGACAACGGGGAACAATTCAGTCTCCTCTAAAGAAGTCTTAGAGGAAGGCTTACAACCGGACTCTGGATTGAGCTGTACTCTTTATCTCATCTACATCAAAGACCTGGCCAAGCACATCAAAGCTGAAAAAGCCATGTATGCTGATGATCTGGCAATATGGCAGAGCCATGAAGATGTAGAAAGTGCAGCACAAAGATTAAATGGAGACCTGAGAAGACTGCATGAGCATTGCGAAAGGTGGAAACTGAAGATAAACTGTGGAAAGTTTACACTAACTTTACCAAAAGCCACAAAGTAGCCAAGACAAATATCAGATTCGGCAAACAGAAATTGCCGGGAGAGCAAGAGCCTACATGTCCTGGAGTCCTTCTCGACAAACAACTCAGCATCAAGAAACATGTCCTGGAGTCATTCTCGACAAACAACTCAGCATCAAGAAACATGTCCTGGAGTCATTCTCGACAAACAACTCAGCATCAAGAAACATGTCCTGAAGTCATTCTCGACAAACAACTCAGCATCAAGAAACATGTCCTCGAGTCATTCTCGACAAACAACTCAGCATCAAGAAACATGTCCTGGAGTCATTCTCGACAAACAACTCAGCATCAAGAAACATGTCCTAGAGTCATTCTCGACAAACAACTCAGCATCAAGAAACATGTCCTCGAGTCATTCTCGACAAACAACTCAGCATCAAGAAACATGTCCTGGAGTCATTCTCGACAAACAACTCAGCATCAAGAAACATGTCCTGGAGTCATTCTCGACAAACAACTCAGCATCAAGAAACATGTCCTTGAGTCCTTCTCGACAAACAACTCAGCATCAAGAAACATGTCCTGGAGTCATTCTCGACAAACAACTCAGCATAAAGAAACATGTCCTGGAGTCATTCTCGACAAACAACTCAGCATCAAGAAACATGTCCTGGAGTCATTCTCGACAAACAACTCAGTATCAAGAAACATGTCCTGAAGTCATTCTCGACAAACAACTCAGCATTAAGAAACATGTCCTCGAGTCATTCTCGAAAAACAACTCAGCATCAAGAAACATGTCCTCGAGTCATTCTCGACAAACAACTCAGCATCAAGAAACATGTCCTAGAGTCATTCTCGACAAACAACTCAGCATCAAGAAACATATCCTGGAGTCATTCTCGACAAACAACTCAGCATCAAGAAACATGTCCTGAAGTCATTCTCGACAAACAACTCAGCATCAAGAAACATGTCCTCGAGTCATTCTCGACAAACAACTCAGCATCAAGAAACATGTCCTGGAGTCATTCTCGACAAACAACTCAGCATCAAGAAACATGTCCTAGAGTCATTCTCGACAAACAACTCAGCATCAAGAAACATGTCCTGGAGTCATTCTCGACAAACAACTCAGCATCAAGAAACATGTCCTGGAGTCATTCTCTACAAACAACTCAGCATCAAGAAACATGTCCTGGTGTCACTCTCGACAAACAACTCAGCATCAAGAAACATGTCCTGGAGTCATTCTCGACAAACAACTCAGCATCAAGAAACATGTCCTGGAGTCATTCTCGACAAAACAAATCAGCATCAAGAAACATGTCCTGGAGTCATTCTCGACAAACAACTCAGCATCAAGAAACATGTCCAAAATGTTAACAATAAAGTGTTAATGTGGCTACAGTTAATGAAGACGCTCGCTGGTACAGTCTTTGGGATCAGATAAGGACGCTGTGAGAGGCTTGTATTGTGGATATGGACCTGACTGAGAAGGGACCAAGAAGTCAAGAACAGCAATACACACCAATAACTCTACAGACAGTCAAGCAACTACTGAAGACTGCGATCAAAAAGGCCTGGCTGAATAGATGGGCAATTGGGAATACTGGGAAAGAATATATCAATAAATTGCCATCCCAAATTCTAAAGACAACATCAACCTCCTGAAAACGAGAGGCCAAAGCAGCATTTTCCGACTTCGCACTAAACACATACAGTTTAACAGTCACTTGATCAGAATCCAACCAGATCATACTCTGGAGTCCTGGCTGTGCACACATGCTTATGAAACTGTTGAACATTATCTTTTGAATGTCTGGTGTTTTACGGTGTTAGGAATGAGCTTCTTCCTCCTAGGCAAGACAAATGGTACACTTTGTACGGAACTAAACAACAGCTTACAAATACTTGCAGATACCACATACGCACATGTCTGTACATATATTTTACTATGACACATTCAACATGTCACCTGTCAGTCACATTGTCTTGTCTGTGACGGATGTTGCGAGATCCTATCTTCCAGTAAGACAGTGGTGTGCAGCTTTAATCTCTAGGAAAGACAGTTTTGTTTATCCTCTTTCGCGTAATCAGAACCATGAAGACAATAATTGATCATTAGCATTGATCCATCTGGTTCCTGTCGCGTAATCAGAACCACGAAGACAATAATTGATCATTAGCATTGATCCATCTGGTTCCTGTTGGAACATTGGTCTAAAATTGATGTTTATATCTGTTCATACTGAGACAGTTCCAACTGGAGCATGGGTGTTTAGGACAGGGGAGATTGTGCTTGCCACTCTAAGAACAAGGTTGCCCGAATGCGTGCCAAGGTCAATCACCGATTGACTAGGTCAACAAAGGAAACGATGTGTTTAGGTGGAAGAACTTTGAATAGAACAGAGGTGGGATTCAGAACTGACCACTCTGGCGTTCCGAATTGGAGTAGATGGGGGTTGGTGACAGTTTGATGCTGCCACAACCGGCTGCAACATTTAGAATGAAAGTGATTCGTGGCTAATCATCCAATAACAATTCGTTGGGGGTAGTTTCAAATTAGAGTGGTGGATGTCAGACAACCAACAGAAATCCATTGGGCAGCCATGTTGTTGCTTGATACTATTAAATACTTTGCAAAGATGAACTCAGTAGACTGGCTAGGAGAGTGGCTGAGAGGATGTCAGTAGTCTGTGAGTGACTGAGTATGCAGGGTGACTGTACCTTCATACACCTCGAGTTATGGCCAGTCTCTCAATAGGTGTTTATGATGGGCGCACTGTGAACAGTAAGAGATCTGAATGTGTGTCGTACGTGCAGGAGACATTGTAAACGATGTATGTTCTGAACGGTTACACGAGTGTACAGATCGCCTAAGGACGAGCGAGATCAGCATGTGTGTCGTACGTGCACGACACCGAGTGAACTATGTGTGATCTAATTACATATTTTTTTTTATCCGTAGCAGGCAAGATCCTAGCTCGCTTACTGCTAAACAGGCTCAACAAACACCTTGAACAATACCACCACCTCCCAGAAAGCTAATGTGGATTCAGAGCCGGAAGAGGAACAGTGGACATGATTTTTGCCGCTCGCCAAGTACAAGAGAAGTGTCGAGAACAAAATCAGGCCTTGTACACCACATTTATTGATTTGACAAAGGCATTTGAAACAGTAAACAGAGGAGGGCTGTGGATGATAATGTCTAAGTTTGGCTGCCCCAACAAGTTCATAACAATGGTGAAACAGCTACACGAAGGCATGTGTGCTCGTGTACTGGACAGCGGTGCAATCTCTAAAACGTTTCTAGTATCAAACGGAGTAAAACAAGGATGTGTACTCGCCCGGACTTTGTTCAGTATGATGTTCGCAGCCACGATGACAGACGCCTTCAGATCATTGGAGCTTGGAATACCCATAAAGTACCGCACAGATGGCAAGTTACTCAATTCCAGAAGAATGAAGGCCAAAACCTGAGTGGTTGGCGACATAATCAGGGAACTTGTATTTGCTGACGACTGCGCTCTAATGAGCAACTCAGAACTGAACGTGCAGGTTGGAATGGACCAGTTCTCTGCCGCATGCGCAAATTTTGGTCTGACCATAAATGGCAAAAAAACAGAGGTCATGTACCAACCAGCACCAGGCATGCCGTACACAAAACCAGAGACTACAGTCAGCGGGCAGACGTTGAATGCCGTAGACAAATTCACATATCTGGGCAGCACGCTGTCGAGATCTGTCAGCCTAGACGATGAGGTGGCATGCAGAATAGCAAAGGCAAGCACATCCTTTGGTAGAATGCGCTTGATGGTCTGGGCAAGTCGTGGCATCAGCGTCAAGACCAAACTCAAAGTCTACCGTGCAACCATCATTCCAACCCTACTATTTGCTTGCGAAAGCTGGACTGTATACTCTGGACATGCAAGAAGGTTAAACCACTTCCACACAGGTTGCCTGAGGCGAATATTCCACATCCGATGGCAAGATCGTGTCACTGACATCGAGGTTCTCTCGAGGGCTAACATGCCCAGCATCCATGCACTGCTAGAAAAAGCACGACTAGGAAGGGCCGGACACCTCGTCCGTATGTCAGACGAGCGGCTCCCAAAGAAGCTTCTCTACGGCGAGCTGAGAGACGGATGGCGCGAGAGAGGGCGCCCAAAGAAACGTTTTAAAGACGGTCTGAAGGACTCACTAAAAACTTGCCAGATAGACATCGACACCTGGGAATGTCTTGCGCAAAACAGATCTGACTGGAGAAGCGCAGTCAAATCGGGTGTAGCTGCCGGTGAAGATGACCGTGTTGTGAAAGCCCAGAACAGACGCGAGCAGCGGGAACACCATCACCTTCTACAATCCTCGTGTGCCCGATATGTAGCAGATGTTTTCGTGCTCGCATTGGCCAGTTCAGCCACATGCGCACCCACACCCAACAGGGAAATCTGTGACAAGGATGATGTCGGCGGTCCTCATCGACAACGATGGACAGCTATTATTATTATTAATTACATATGAAAGTACAGATTCGTTTGAGTATGCGAAGTGATCTATGTAATCTGATCGTGAAGACGAGTTTTATTGACTATGTGTGAGCATACAGATTTGCGTAAATACGTGAAGTGATCTATTTAAATATGAATGCACAGATCGTCTGATCATACGTGAACCGATTGAATGTGAATGATCGCTGAACATCTGCTGCAAAATTGCCCGACATACGAGGACCAGAGAAAGCACATGTAGCCATCACCAGTGGCAACACTAGACAAGCTCTATGGCAGTGTCGACAGCCTCAGGATGACAGCTGCTTTCTTCGAACAAATTCAAGTGGACGTCTGACATCGTACGAAAAAGAAGAAGAAGTATGTGAATGCACAGATCACCTGATCTAAAATTATCTGATTATATGTGAATGCACAGAACGACTGAGTACGTAATTCGATCGTGAGGAAAAGTTTGTGATTGTGTATTGAGTGGGCAGTTAAGGGGAGTGCAGTGGCAAGAGCCTGTGTGCCATGTCCTTGGAGGAAACATCAAAGCTAGTGCTTAAAACCTCAGATTGTAGTTCAATATATATATATTATTATTATTATTATTATTATTTAGTTTAGATGTACTTTCCTTTTTGTTAATATTCATGTAATAAAATAATATTGTTTTGTCTTACGGTCAGGAAAGTTTACTGTGTTAATTTACTGTGTGAAATCGTGTCGTGGTGTAGATACATGTTTAACTTTTCAGATAAGTAAACTACTCAGCTAAACCTAGACTCTACCACACATTAATTTTGGTCCAAGTGACCAGGATATCTTTCATAGGATACGTACTACGCAACTCAAAACCTCCTTACGCTACTACAATACTCTGAGCCATTTGATTTAATACCGCCCACAGGACTTCAGTTTTATTGGCAATCTCTTCTACTTTTGTTTAGTATGTGGTTATCTGTTTGGTTCATTTCACTGCCCACTCTTTGTTTGGTTCATTTCACTGCCCACTCCTTTGTTCAGCTCATTTTCCGCCCACTGCTTTATTTGGTTCATTTTGCTGCCCACTGCTTTGTTTTGTTCTTGGACTGCCCAATCTTTGAATTAACGGTTGCAAAATGTCCGGAAAACTGTCAACGTTCCTAGGAGTTCATGTAGTGCTGGTTTATATATTAATTTATGTAGTGCTGGTTTATATTTTAGTTTATGTAGTGCTGGTTTATATATTAGTTCATGTAGTGCTGGTTTATATATTAATTTATGTAGTGCTGGTTTATATATTAATTTATGTAGTGCTGGTTTATATATTAATTCATGTAGTGCTGGTTTATATATTAATTTCCTTAACTTGATGAGTTTGCTAATGAACTCAGCTGACCTGAAAAGCCAGTTCTCTTATAGACTTCTTGTTACTGTCCAGTTAACTAGATAACTTCTAAGAACCCGAAAATAATAACACTCACCAACTAGAATCTTCCACACTGGGACTCTAGTGATGTTCATTTCGATAAAGTACTGAAGTATGTTTGTGTGAAAACGAAGTGCAGCCAGAATCACAACATTGTTGTTCTCAGTGTCCTTCGCTTTGATATTAGCGTCAAGTTCAACCAAACATTTCACAACAGACAGAGCCCCAGTACTGGCAGCTAGGAGTAGCGGGGTAGACATTAACCTGTTGGATAAATTTTAGCAGGCATGTATTACAACTTGTATTTGTTTCTCCCTAACTACAAGGTGTGGATCTGCAACTGTATAGATTGTGCGCGCGCGTGTGTGTGTGTGTGTGTGTGTGTGTGTGTGAATGTGTGTGTGTGAATGTGTGAGTGGAAAGATTAAGGGTGTGTGGCTGAAGCTCAGCGAGAGAGAAGCCAGAGCGGACACACATTATGAACTATACTTATTGAAAACGAAACATTAGAAGTATCAATGTTATTTCCTTATTGAAGAAATGAAGAATTTGAAATCTTACATCTCACATGCAATAAGACCATCTGACCGAGGAAGTGGTCTGTATTATGGCCTGGGGCCAGAGATACAACATGAGGGGATAGAAATGTAGCTCTGAACGCATTATGGTGCTGGACATCAAAGAACACAGCAAGATAGTCAACAATATAATTGTTTATGCATCGAATAAGGGAGAGTTGAGCAAATGTCAACAATGAACTGTAGCTGCTTGAAAAGACTGGGCAATTGTTATTACAAAATTATTATTCTCGGAGATGTGAAAGCCAGAGAGAGAAACTGTCATTCTAGATGGGGCGGAGTGATTGAGAAATACGGTGACGATGTTTTGAATGGCAATGGAAGACGACTGATGAGATTCTGCAGCAAAAATAAAACCTGGTCACCACAAATGCAAGGTTTCTCAACAAGCGTGCACACGCCCGCACGATTTCATCTGACAAGGAGGAAAGACAAATCCATCATTGGTAATACCATCCTGAGGAAAGATTCCTTTAAGTATGTTAGAGACCCTAAAGCCTTGGTGAGGACCAGAAATCTGAAGTGACCACTAACTCGTGACAATGCAGAGAACAATCGATAGAGTAGACCCACCAAAACAATGACCACAATCAAGTGAGAAACCAAACACAAGCAAAGGAGAAACAAGAATAGAGAACTTCAGGCTGAAAGAACCAGACCTTAGGACCAGATACCAGGGGTTAATATCAACAAGAGAGGGAAGTGTGGAAGTACAAGCTCAGGTTCTAAAAGCTCTCTGGTAAACATTCAAAACCATCCTAACAAAGAGGATACAGAAGAAGTAAAAATGATTTGAAGGGAACAGACTTTATAAGAAGAGAAGCCATTTGTAACCAAATCTGAGATGGTAGTATACCACTCCACGTATATGGGAATCATGGGCAAAGACCACAACCCAGGAAAGCCAGCTCTGGGTTTTTATATTTATGAAAAGGTGGCTCAAATAACAAGAAGAGACAAGGTCTGCAATCAGAAACCCAGTCCTTGAACAAGGTCAGCAATCAGAAACCCAGTCCTTGTACAAGGTCTGCAATCAGAAACCCAGTCTTTGTATACGGTCTGCATCCATAAACCCAGTTCTTGTAGACTCGAGTGAAGCAATCTAAACTTATGTGGTTTGGCCATGTCTGCACAAGGAAAGACGATCGGCTACCTAGACAATCATGAGAAGTAAGAGTCAAGGATCCAGGCCCACAGGACGACCCAGAGTCCGCTGAAATGACAACATAAGACAGTTTATAAGATACCATGGACTGGACTGGAACCAGGCCGTAGAGGAAGACGGTGGATAGAATAGTCTAGTCATCTTTATGGCAAACCCTGGTAGTAGAAGAGAAACTAAGTAAGTAATGCAGCAGACGTCTTACCCAATGGTCTTCCCACCCTCATGTAGTGTTTCTGCTCCAACAACTGTACATTCCGTCTCTACACACTCATGTAGTATTTCTTCCACACACTCCACACCCCTCATTCCATCCACACACTCCACACCCCTCACTCCATGCACACACTCCACACCCCTCACTCCATCCACACACTCCACACACCTCACTCCATTCACAACTCCCCACCCCTCACTCCATCCACACACTCCACACCCCTCACTCCATCCACACACTCCACACCCCTCACTCCATGCACACACTCCACACCCCTCACTCCATCCACACACCCCTCACTCCATCCACACACCCCTCACTCCATCCACACACCCCTCACTCCATCCACACACCCCTCACTCCATCCACACACCCCTCACTCCATCCAAACACTCCACACCCCTCACTCCATCCACACACCCCTCACTCCATCCACACACTCCACTCCATCCACACACCCCTCACTCCATCCACACACTCCACACCCCTCACTCCATCCATACACCCCTCACTCCATCCACACACCCCTCACTCCATCCACACACTCCACACCCCTCACTTCATCCACACACTGCTCACTCCATCCACACACCCCTCACTCCAACCACACACCCCTCCATCCACACACCCCTCACTCCATCCACACACCCCTCACTCCATCCACACACTCCACACCCCTCACTCCATCCACACACTCCACACCCCTCACTCCATCCACACACCCCTCACTCCATCCACACACTCCACACCCCTCACTCCATCCACACACCCCTCACTCCACCCACACACTCCACACCCCTCACTCCATCCACACACTCCACACCCCTCACTACATCCACACACTCCACACCCCTCACTCCATCCACACACTCAACACCCCTCATTCCATCCACACACTCCACACCCCTCACTCCATCCACACACTCCACACCCCTCACTCCATGCACACACTCCACACCCCTCACACCATCCACACACCCCTCACTCCATCAACACACTCCACACCCCTAACTCCATCCACACACCCCTCACTCCATCCACACACTCCACACCCCTAACTCCATCCACACACCCCTCACTCCATCCACACACTCCATACCCCTCACTCCATCCACACACCCTTCACTCCATCCACACACCCCTCACTCCATGCACACACCTCTCACTCCATGCACAAACTCCTCACTCATTCCACACACCCCTCACTCAATCCACACACCCCACACTCCATCCACACAATCCACACCCCTCACTCCGTCCACACACCCCTCACTCCATCCAAACACTCCAGACCCCTCACTCCATGCACACACTCCTCACTCCATCCACACACTCCTCACTCCATCCACACACCCCTCACTCCATCCACACACCCCTCACTCCATTCACACACCCCTCACTCCATCCACATACCCCTCACTCCATCCACACACCCCTCACTCCACCCACACACTCCATACCCCTCACTCCATCCACATACTCCACACCCCTCACTCCATTCACACACCCCTCACTCCATCCACACACTCCACACTCCATCCACACACCCCTCACTCCATCCACACACCCCTCACTCCATCCACACACTCCACACCCCTCACTCCATCCACACACCCCTCACTCCATCCACACACTCCACACCCCTCACTCCATCCACACACCCCTCACTCCATCCACACACCCCTCACTCCATCCACACACTCCACACCCCTCACTCCATCCACACACTCCACACCCCTCACTCCATCCACACACCCCTCACTCCATCCACACACTCCACACCCCTCACTCCATCCACACACCCCTCACTCCACCCACACACTCCACACCCCTCACTCCATCCACACACTCCACACCCCTCACTACATCCACACACTCCACACCCCTCACTCCATCCACACACTCCACACCCCTCATTCCATCCACACACTCCACACCCCTCACTCCATCCACACACTCCACACCCCTCACTCCATGCACACACTCCACACCCCTCACACCATCCACACACCCCTCACTCCATCAACACACTCCACACCCCTAACTCCATCCACACACCCCTCACTCCATCCACACACTCCACACCCCTAACTCCATCCACACACCCCTCACTCCATCCACACACTCCATACCCCTCACTCCATCCACACACCCTTCACTCCATCCACACACCCCTCACTCCATGCACACACCTCTCACTCCATGCACAAACTCCTCACTCATTCCACACACCCCTCACTCAATCCACACACCCCACACTCCATCCACACAATCCACACCCCTCACTCCGTCCACACACCCCTCACTCCATCCAAACACTCCAGACCCCTCACTCCATGCACACACTCCTCACTCCATCCACACACTCCTCACTCCATCCACACACCCCTCACTCCATCCACACACCCCTCACTCCATTCACACACCCCTCACTCCATCCACATACCCCTCACTCCATCCACACACCCCTCACTCCACCCACACACTCCATACCCCTCACTCCATCCACATACTCCACACCCCTCACTCCATTCACACACCCCTCACTCCATCCACACACTCCACACCCCTCACTCCATCCACACACCCCTCACTCCATCCACACACCCCTCACTCCATCCACACACTCCACACCCCTCACTCCATCCACACACCCCTCACTCCATCCACACACTCCACACCCCTCACTCCATCCACACACCCCTCACTCCATCCACACACTCCACACCCCTCACTCCATTAACACACTCCACACCCCTCACTCCATCCACACACCCCTCACTCCATCCACACACCCCTCACTCCATCCACACACTCCACACCCCTCACTCCATCAACACACCCCTCACTCCATCCACACACCCCTCACTCCATCCACACACCCCTCACTCCATCCACACACTCCACACCCCTCACTCCATCCACACACCCCTCACTCCATCCACACACCCGTCACTCCATCCATACACCCCTCACTCCATCCACACACCCCTCACTCCATCCACACACCTTTCACTCCATCCACACACTCCACACCCCTCACTCCATCCACACACCCCTCACTCCATCCACACACCCCTCACTCCATCCACACACCCCTCACTCCATCCACACACCCCTCACTCCATCCATACACTCCACACCCCTCACTCCATCCACACACCCCTCACTCCATCCAAACACTCCACACCCCTCACTCTATCCACACACTCCACACCCTCACTCCATCCACACACTCCACACCCCTCACTCCATCCACACTACAAACACCTCACTCCATCCACACACTCCACACCCCTCACTCCATCCCCACACTCAACACCCCTCACTCCATCCACAAACCCCTCACTCCATCCACACACTCCACACCCCTCACTCCATCCACACACCCCTCACTCCATCCACACACTCCACACCACTCATTCCATCCATACACCCCTCACTCCATCCACACACCCCTCACTCCATCCACACACCCCTCACTCCATCCACTCACCCCTCACTCCATCCACACTCCACACCTCCTCACTCCATCCACACACTCCACACCCTTCACTCCGTCCACACATTCCACACACCTCACTCCATCCACACACCCCTCACTCCATCCACACACTCCACACCCCTCACTCCATGCACACACTCCACACCCCTCACTCCATCCACACACTACACAACCCTCACTCCATCCACACACTCCACAGCCTCACTCCATCCACACACTCCACACCCCTCACTCCATCTATACACTCCACACCCCTCACACCATCCACACACTCCACACCCCTCACTCCATCCACACACTACACACCCCTCACTCCATCCACACACCCCTCACTCCATCCACATACCCCTCACTCCATCCACTCACCCCTCACTCCATCTACACACTCCACACCTCCTCACTCCATCCACACACTGAACACCCCTCACTCCATCCACACACTCCACACCCCTCACTCCATCCACACACCCCTCAATCCATATACACACTCCACACCCCTCACTCCATCCACACACCCCTCACTCCATCCACACACTCCACACACCTCACTCCATCCACACACTCCACACCCCTCACTTCATGCACACACTCCACACCCCTCACTCCATCCACACACTACACACCCCTCACTCCATCCACACACTCCACACCCCTCACTCCATCCACACACTCCACACCCCTCACTCCATCCACACACTTCACACCCCTCTCTCCATCCACACACTCCACACCCCTCACTCCATCCACACACTCCACACCCCTCACTCTGTGCACACACTCCACACCCCTCACTCCATCCACACACTCCACACCCCTCACTCCATCCACACACTCCTCACCCCTCACTCCATCCACACACTACACACCCCTCACTCCATCCACACACCCCTCACTCCATCCACACTCCACACCCCTCACTCCATCCACACACTCCACACCTTTCACTCCATCCACACACTACACACCCCTCACTCCATCCACACACTCCTCACCCCTCACTCCATCCACACACTCCTCACCCCTCACTCCATCCACACACTACACACCCTTCACTCCATCCACACACCCCTCACTCCATCCACACACCCCTCACTCCATCCACACTCCACACCCCTCACTCCATCCACACACTCCACACCCCTCACACCATCCACACACTCCACACCCCTCACTCCATCCACACACCCCTCACTCCATCCACACATTCCACACCCCTCACTCCATCCACACACATCTCACTCCATCCACACATCCCTCACTCCATCCACCCACTCCTAACTCCATCCACACACCCCTCACTCCATCCACACACCCGTCACTCCATCCATACACCCTTCACTCCATCCACACACCCCTCACTCCATCCACACACCTTTCACTCCATCCACACACTCCACACCAATCACTCCATCCACACACCCCTCACTCCATCCACACACCCCTCACTCCATCCACACACTCCTCACTCCATCCACACACCCCTCACTCCATCCACACACCCCTCACTCCATCCACTCACCCCTCACTCCATCCACACACTCCACACCTCCTCACTCCATCCACACACTCCACACCCTTCACTCCGTCCACACATTCCACACACCTCACTCCATCCACACACCCCTCACTCCATCCACACACTCCACACCCCTCACTCCATGCACACACTCCACACCCCTCACTCCATCCACACACTACACAACCCTCACTCCATCCACACACTCCACAGCCTCACTCCATCCACACACTCCACACCCCTCACTCCATCTATACACTCCACACCCCTCACACCATCCACACACTCCACACCCCTCACTCCATCCACACACTACACACCCCTCACTCCATCCACACACCCCTCACTCCATCCACACACCCCTCACTCCATCCACTCACCCCTCACTCCATCCACACACTCCACACACCTCACTCCATCCACACACTCCACACCCCTCACTTCATGCACACACTCCACACCCCTCACTCCATCCACACACTACACACCCCTCACTCCATCCACACACTCCACACCCCTCACTCCATCCACACACTCCACACCCCTCACTCCATCCACACACTTCACACCCCTCTCTCCATCCACACACTCCACACCCCTCACTCCATCCACACACTCCACACCCCTCACTCTGTGCACACACTCCACACCCCTCACTCCATCCACACACTCCACACCCCTCACTCCATCCACACACTCCTCACCCCTCACTCCATCCACACACTACACACCCCTCACTCCATCCACACACCCCTCACTCCATCCACACTCCACACCCCTCACTCCATCCACACACTCCACACCCCTCACTCCATCCACACACTACACACCCCTCACTCCATCCACACACTCCTCACCCCTCACTCCATCCACACACTCCTCACCCCTCACTCCATCCACACACTACACACCCTTCACTCCATCCACACACCCCTCACTCCATCCACACACCCCTCACTCCATCCACACTCCACACCCCTCACTCCATCCACACACTCCACACCCCTCACACCATCCACACACTCCACACCCCTCACTCCATCCACACACCCCTCACTCCATCCACACACTCCACACCCCTCACTCCATCCACACACATCTCACTCCATCCACACATCCCTCACTCCATCCACCCACTCCTAACTCCATCCACACACCCCTCACTCCATCCACACACCCGTCACTCCATCCACACACCTTTCACTCCATCCACACACTCCACACCAATCACTCCATCCACACACCCCTCACTACATCCACACACCCCTCACTCCATCCACACACTCCTCACTCCATCCACACACCCCTCACTCCATCCACACACCCCTCCCTCCATCCACACACCCCTCACTCCACACTACACACCCCTCACTCCATCCACACACCCCTCACTCCATCCACACACCCCTCACTCCATCTACACACTCCACACCCCTCACTCCATCCACACAGCCCTCACTACATCCACACTCCACACCCCTCACTCTATCCACACACTCCACACCCTCACTCCATCCACACACTCCACACCCCTCACTCCATCCACACTACACACACCTCACTCCATCCACACACTCCACACCCCTCACTCCATCCACACACTCAACACACCTCATTCCATCCACACACCCCTCACTCCATCCACACACTCCACACCCCTCACTCCATCCACACACCCCTCACTCCATCCACACACTCCACACCCCTCACTCCATCCACACACCCCTCACTCCATCCACACACCCCTCACTCCATCCACACTCCACACCCCTCACTCCATCCACACACTCCACACCCCTCACTCCATCCACACACCCCTCACTCCATCCACACACTCCACACCCCTCACTCCATCCATACACCCCTCACTCCATCCACACACCCCTCACTCCATCCACACACCCCTCATTCCATCCACTCACCCCTCACTCCAACCACACACTCCACACCGCCTCACTCCATCCACACACTCCACACCCTTCATTCCATCCACACACTCCACACCCCTCACTCCATCCACACACCCCTCACTCCATCCACACACTCCACACCCCTCACTCCATGCACACACTCCATACCCCTCACTCCATCCACACACTACACACCCCTCACTCCATCCACACACTCCACACCCCTCACTCCATCCACACACTCCACACCCCTCATTCCATCCACACAATCCACACCCCTCACTCCATCCACACACTCCACACCCCTCACTCCATCCACACACTACCCACCCCTCACTCCATCCACACACCCCTCACTCCATCCACACACCCCTCACTCCATCCCCTCACCCCTCACTCCATCCACACACTCCACACCTCCTTATTCCATCCACACACTCCACACCCCTCACTCCATCCACACAATCCACACCCCTCACTCCATCCACACACCCCTCACTCCATCCACTCACTCCACACCCCTCACTCCATCCACACACCCCTCACTCCATCCACACACTCCACACACCTCACTCCATCCACACACTCCACACCCCTCATTCCATGCACACACTCCACACCCCTCACTCCATCCACACACTACACACCCCTCACTCCATCCACACACTCCACACCCCTCACTCCATCCACACACTCCACACCCCTCACTCCATCCACACTACACACCCCTCTCTCCATCCACACATTCCACACCCCTCACTCCATCCACACACTCCACACCCCTCACTCTGTGCGCACACTCCACACCCCTCACTCCATCCACACACTACACACCCCTCACTCCATCCACACACTCCTCACCCCTCAGTCCATCCACACACTACACACCCCTCACTCCATCCACACCCCCCCCCTCTATCCACACACCCCTCACACCATCCACACACTCCACACCCCTCACTCCATCCACACACTACACACCCCTCACTCCATCCACACACTACACACCCCTCACTCCATCCACACACTCCTCACCCCTCACTCCATCCACACACTACACACCCCTCACTCCATCCACACACCCCTCACTCCATCCACACACCCCTCACTCCATCCACACTCCACACCCCTCACTCCATCCACACACTCCACACCCCTCACTCCATCCACACACTCCACACCCCTCACTCCATCCACACACCCCTCACTCCATCCACACACTCCACACCCCTCACTCCATCCACACACTCCACACCCCTCACTCCATCCACACACCCCTCACTCCATCCACACACTCCACACCCCTCACTCCATCCACACACCTTTCACTCCATCCACACACCCCTCACTCCATCGACACACCCCTCACTCCATCCACTCACCCCTCACTCCATCCACACACTCCACACCTCCTCACTCCATCCACACACTCCACACCCCTCACTCCATCCACACACCCCTCACTCCATCCACACACTCCACACCCCTCACTCCATCCACACACCCCTCACTCCATCCACACACTCAACACACCTCACTCCATCCACACACTCCACACCCCTCACTCCATCCACACACTCCACACCCCTCACTCCATCCACACACTCCACACCCCTCACTCCATCCACACACCCCTCACTCCATGCACACACTCCACACCCATCACTCCATCCACACACTACACACCCCTCACTCCATCCACACACTCCACACCCCTCACTCCATTGACAAACTCCACACCCCTCACTCCATCCACACACTACACACCCCTCTCTCCATCCACACACTCCACACCCCTCACTCCATCCACACACTCCTCACCCCTCACTCCATGCACACACTCCACACCCCTCACTCCATCCACACACTCCTCACCCCTCACTCCATCCACACACTCCACACCCCTCACTCTGTGCACACACTCCACACCCCTCACTCCATCCACACACTCCACACCCCTCACTCCATCCACACACTCCTCACCCCTCACTCCATCCACACACTACACACCCCTCACTCCATCCACACACCCCTCACTCCATCCACACTCCACACCCCTCACTCCATCCACACACTCCACACCCCTCACTCCATCCACACACTACACACCCCTCACTCCATCCACACACTCCTCACCCCTCACTCCATCCACACACTCCTCACCCCTCACTCCATCCACACACTACACACCCTTCACTCCATCCACACACCCCTCACTCCATCCACACACCCCTCACTCCATCCACACTCCACACCCCTCACTCCATCCACACACTCCACACCCCTCACACCATCCACACACTCCACACCCCTCACTCCATCCACACACCCCTCACTCCATCCACACACTCCACACCCCTCACTCCATCCACACACATCTAACTCCATCCACACATCCCTCACTCCATCCACCCACTCCTAACTCCATCCACACACCCCTCACTCCATCCACACACCCGTCACTCCATCCATACACCCTTCACTCCATCCACACACCCCTCACTCCATCCACACACCTTTCACTCCATCCACACACTCCACACCAATCACTCCATCCACACACCCCTCACTACATCCACACACCCCTCACTCCATCCACACACTCCTCACTCCATCCACACACCCCTCACTCCATCCACACACCCCTCCCTCCATCCACACACCCCTCACTCCACACCCCTCACTCCATCCACACACCCCTCACTCCATCCACACACCCCTCACTCCATCTACACACTCCACACCCCTCACTCCATCCACACAGCCCTCACTACATCCACACACTCCACACCCCTCACTCTATCCACACACTCCACACCCTCACTCCATCCACACACTCCACACCCCTCACTCCATCCACACTACACACACCTCACTCCATCCACACACTCCACACCCCTCACTCCATCCACACACTCAACACACCTCATTCCATCCACACACCCCTCACTCCATCCACACACTCCACACCCCTCACTCCATCCACACACCCCTCACTCCATCCACACACTCCACACCCCTCACTCCATCCACACACCCCTCACTCCATCCACACACCCCTCACTCCATCCACACTCCACACCCCTCACTCCATCCACACACTCCACACCCCTCACTCCATCCACACACCCCTCACTCCATCCACACACTCCACACCCCTCACTCCATCCATACACCCCTCACTCCATCCACACACCCCTCACTCCATCCACACACCCCTCATTCCATCCACTCACCCCTCACTCCAACCACACACTCCACACCGCCTCACTCCATCCACACACTCCACACCCTTCATTCCATCCACACACTCCACACCCCTCACTCCATCCACACACCCCTCACTCCATCCACACACTCCACACCCCTCACTCCATGCACACACTCCATACCCCTCACTCCATCCACACACTACACACCCCTCACTCCATCCACACACTCCACACCCCTCACTCCATCCACACACTCCACACCCCTCATTCCATCCACACAATCCACACCCCTCACTCCATCCACACACTCCACACCCCTCACTCCATCCACACACTACCCACCCCTCACTCCATCCACACACCCCTCACTCCATCCACACACCCCTCACTCCATCCCCTCACCCCTCACTCCATCCACACACTCCACACCTCCTTATTCCATCAACACACTCCACACCCCTCACTCTATCCACACAATCCACACCCCTCACTCCATCCACACACCCCTCACTCCATCCACTCACTCCACACCCCTCACTCCATCCACACACCCCTCACTCCATCCACACACTCCACACACCTCACTCCATCCACACACTCCACACCCCTCACTCCATGCACACACTCCACACCCCTCACTCCATCCACACACTACACACCCCTCACTCCATCCACACACTCCACACCCCTCACTCCATCCACACACTCCACACCCCTCACTCCATCCACACTACACACCCCTCTCTCCATCCACACATTCCACACCCCTCACTCCATCCACACACTCCACACCCCTCACTCTGTGCGCACACTCCACACCCCTCACTCCATCCACACACTACACACCCCTCACTCCATCCACACACTCCTCACCCCTCAGTCCATCCACACACTACACACCCCTCACTCCATCCACACCCCCCCCCTCTATCCACACACCCCTCACACCATCCATACACTCCACACCCCTCACTCCATCCACACACTACACACCCCTCACTCCATCCACACACTACACACCCCTCACTCCATCCACACACTCCTCACCCCTCACTCCATCCACACACTACACACCCCTCACTCCATCCACACACCCCTCACTCCATCCACACACCCCTCACTCCATCCACACTCCACACCCCTCACTCCATCCACACACTCCACACCCCTCACTCCATCCACACACTCCACACCCCTCACTCCATCCACACACCCCTCACTCCATCCACACACTCCACACCCCTCACTCCATCCACACACTCCACACCCCTCACTCCATCCACACACCCCTCACTCCATCCACACACTCCACACCCCTCACTCCATCCACACACCTTTCACTCCATCCACACACCCCTCACTCCATCGACACACCCCTCACTCCATCCACTCACCCCTCACTCCATCCACACACTCCACACCTCCTCACTCCATCCACACACTCCACACCCCTCACTCCATCCACACACCCCTCACTCCATCCACACACTCCACACCCCTCACTCCATCCACACACCCCTCACTCCATCCACACACTCAACACACCTCACTCCATCCACACACTCCACACCCCTCACTCCATCCACACACTCCACACCCCTCACTCCATCCACACACTCCACACCCCTCACTCCATCCACACACTCCACACCCCTCACTCCATCCACACACTCCACACCCCTCACTCCATCCACACACCCCTCACTCCATGCACACACTCCACACCCATCACTCCATCCACACACTACACACCCCTCACTCCATCCACACACTCCACACCCCTCACTCCATTGACAAACTCCACACCCCTCACTCCATCCACACACTACACACCCCTCTCTCCATCCACACACTCCACACCCCTCACTCCATCCACACACTCCTCACCCCTCACTCCATGCACACACTCCACACCCCTCACTCCATCCACACACTCCTCACCCCTCACTCCATCCACACACTACACACCCCTCACTCCATCCACACACCCCTCACTCCATCCACACTCCACACCCCTCACCCCATCCACACACTCCACACCCCTCACTCCATCCACACACTACACACCCCTCACTCCATCCAGACACTACACACCCCTCACTCCATCCACACACTCCTCACCCCTCACTCCATCCACACACTACACACCCCTCACTCCATCCACACACCCCTCACTCCATCCACACACCCCTCACTCCATCCACACTCCACACCCCTCACTCCATCCACACACTCCACACCCCTCACTCCATCCACACACTCCACACCCCTCACTCCATCCACACACCCCTCACTCCATCCACACACTCCACATCCCTCACTCCATCCACACACTCCACACCCCTCACTCCATCCACACACCCCTCACTCCATCCACACACTCCACACCCCTTACTCCATCCCCACACCTTTCACTCCATCCACACACCCCTCACTCCATCGACACACCCCTCACTCTATCCACTCACCCCTCACTCCATCCACACACTCCACACCTCCTCACTCCATCCACACACTCCACACCCCTCACTCCATCCACACACCTCTCACTCCATCCACACACTCCACACCCCTCACTCCATCCACACACCCCTCACTCCATCCACACACTCAACACACCTGACTCCATCCACACACTCCACACCCCTCACTCCATCCACACACTCCACACCCCTCACTCCATCCACACACTCCACACCCCTCACTCCATCCACACACCCCTCACTCCATGCACACACTCCACACCCATCACTACATCCACACACTACACACCCCTCACTCCATCCACACACTCCACACCCCTCACTCCATCCACACACTCCACACCCCTCACTCCATCCACACACTACACACCCTTCTCTCCATCCACACACTCCACACCCCTCACTCCATCCACACACTCCTCACCCCTCACTCCATGCACACACTCCACACCCCTCACTCCATCCACACACTCCACACCCCTCACTCCATCCACACACTCCTCACCCCTCACTCCATCCACACACTACACACCCCTCACTCCATCCACACACCCCTCACTCCATCCACACTCCACACCCCTCACTCCATCCACACACTCCACACCCCTCACTCCATCCACACACTACACACCCCTCACTCCATCCACACACTACACACCCCTCACTCCATCCACACACTCCTCACCCCTCACTCCATCCACACACTACACACCCCTCACTCCATCCACACACCCCTCACTCCATCCACACACCCCTCACTCCATCCACACTCCACACCCCTCACTCCATCCACACACTCCACACCCCTCACTCCATCCACACACTCCACACCCCTCACTCCATCCACACACCCCTCACTCCATCCACACACTCCACACCCCTCACTCCATCCACACACCCCTCACTCCATCCACACATTCCTCACTCCATCCACACACCCCTCACTCCATCCACACACCCGTCACTCCATCCATACACCCTTCACTCCATCCACACACCCCTCATTCCATCCACACACCTTTCACTCCATCCACACACTCCACACCCCTGAATCCATCCACACACCCCTCACTCCATCCACACACCCCTCACTCCATCCACACACTCCTCACTCCATCCACACACCCCTCACTCCATCCACACCCCCCCTCTATCCACACACCCCTCACTCCACACTCCACACCCCTCACTCCATTCACACACCCCTCACTCCATCCACACACCCCTCACTCCATCCACACACTCCACACCCCTCAATCCATCCACACAGCCCTCACTACATCCACACACTCCACACCCCTCACTCTATCCACACATTCCCCACTCTCACTCCATCCACACACTCCACACCCCTCACTCCATCCACACTACACACACCTCACTCCATCCACACACTCCACACCCCTCACTCCATCCACACACTCAACACCCCTCATTCCATCCACACACCCCTCACTCCATCCACACACTACACACCCCTCACTCCATCCACACACCCCTCACTCCATCCACACACCCCTCACTCCATCCACACTCCACACCCCTCACTCCATCCACACACTCCACACCCCTCACTCCATCCACACACCCCTCACTCCATCCACACACTCCACACCCCTCACTCCATCCATACACCCTTCACTCCATCCACACACCCCTCACTCCATCCACACACCCCTCACTTTATCCACTCACCCCTCACTCCATCCACACACTCCACACCTCCTCACTCCATCCACACACTCCACACCCTTCACTCCATCCACACACTCCACACCCCTCACTCCATCCACCCACCCCTCACTCCATCCACACACTCCACACCCCTCACTCCATGCACACACTCCACACCCCTCACTCCATCCACACACTACACACCCCTCACTCCATCCAAACACTCCACACCCCTCACTCCATCCACACACTCCACACCCCTCACTCCATCCACACACCCCTCACTCCATCCACAAACCCCTCACTCCATACACTCACCCCTCACTCCATCCACACACTCCACACCTCCTCACTCCATCCACACACTCCATACCCCTCACTCCATCCACACACTCGACACCCCTCACTCCATCCACACACCCCTCACTCCATCCACACACTCCACACCCCTCACTCCATCCACACACCCCTCACTCCATCCACACACTCCACACACCTCACTCCATCCACACACTCCACACCCCTCACTCCATCCACACACTCCACACCCCTCACTCCATCCACACACTCCACACCCCTCACTCCGTGCACGACTCCACACCCCTCACTCCATCCACACACTACACACCCCTCACTCCATCCACACACTCCTCACCCTTCACTCCATCCACACACTACACACCCCTCACTCCATCCACACACCCCTCACTCCATCCACACTCCACACCCCTCACTCCATCCACACACTCCACACCCCTCACTCCATCCACACACTACACAACCCTCACTCCATCCACACACTACACACCCCTCACTCCATCCACACACTCCTCACCCCTAACTCCATCCACACACTACACACCCCTCACTCCATCCACACACCCCTCACTCCATCCACACACCCCTCACTCCATCCACACTCCACACCCCTCACTCCATCCACACACTCCACACCCCTCACTCCATCCACACACTCCCCACCCCTCACTCCATCCACACACCCCTCAATCCATCCACACACTCCACACCCCTCACTCCATCCACACACTCCACACCCCTCACTCCATCCACACACCCCTCACTCCATCCACACACTCCACACCCCTCACTCCATCCACACACCTTTCACTCCATCCGCACACCCCTCACTCCATCCACTCACCCCTCACTCCATCCACACACTCCACACCTCCTCACTCCATCCACACACTCCACACCCCTCACTCCATCCACACACACCTCACTCCATCCACACACTCAACACACCTCACTCCATCCACACACTCCACACCCCTCACTCCATCCACACACTCCACACCCCTCACTCCATCCACACACTCCACACCCCTCAATCCATCCACACACCCTTCACTCCATGCACACACTCCACACCCATCACTCCATCCACACACTACACACCCCTCACTCCATCCACACACTCCACACCCCTCACTCCATCCACACACTCCACACCCCTCACTCCATCCACACACTACACACCCCTCTCTCCATCCACACACTCCACACCCCTCACTCCATCCACACACTCCTCACCCCTCACTCCATGCACACACTCCACACCCCTCACTCCATCCACACACTACACACTTCTCACTCCATCCACACACTCCACACCCCTCACTCCATCCACACACTCCACACCCCTCACTCCATCCACACACTCCACACCCCTCACTCCATCCACACACCCCTCACTCCATCCACACACTCCACACCCCTTACTCCATCCACACACCCCTCACTACATCCACACCCCTCACTCCATCCACACACCCCTCACTCCATCCACACACTCCACACCCCTCACTCCATCCACACACCCGTCACTCGATCCACACACCCCTCACTCCATCCACGCACCCCTCACTCCATCCACACACCCCTCACTCCATCCACACACCCCTCACTCCATCCACACACTCCTCACTCCATCCACACACTCCACACCCCTCACTCCATCCACACACCCCTCACTCCATCCACACACTCCACACCCCTCACTCCATCCACACACCCCTCACTCCATCCACACACCCCTCACTCCATCCACACACCCCTCACTCCATCCACACACCCCTTACTCCATCCACACACCCCTCACTCCATCCACACACCCCTCACTCCATCCACACACCCCTCACTCCATCCACACACCTCTCACTCCATCCACACACCCTTCACTCCATCCACACACCCCTCACATCCTCACGCAGTCTTTCTGCTTATGATCTTCTCAATTCAAGTTTTCTTTCTCTTTTCTTGCAGGTTATAGTTACCACAGGATGGGATAGCCAGCCGCATGCACAACCTTCATTCATCTCTTATAATATGTGGGGCAGGTTTCACTGTGAACTATTCTTATCTCTGCTCTCAACTATGATATTTACCAACAACATTCATGGAAACATTTTTGAATTAAGTTGAGGCAAACTGTCCTTTTCTTGAACCTCCATTAATCTTTGTTGTCATTTTTGTATTTCCTCAGTTAAGAGAGGCAGATCACCCAAACTGGCATATCAGTTCGTCGTTTGGAAATAGTGGTTTTTAACAGTTCTGCAAGACTATAAATAGAATTTATAACTTACTCATTTTTGGTGTAAAGTTCCAAAAGATCTTTATTTTTTCTGATCATAAATCTGACAATCGGCTGATGATCAAAGGAAGCAGCGTGATGAATGGGTGCCCATCCGTCTTGATCGACTGTCAAAACATTGGCTGATTTGGACCACAGGCAGCTCACAGCATTCAATGATCCACATCGAGCCGCCAGGTGCAGGGATGTGGGTCCTGTTAAACATTAGAATCAAATGGTTAGGGGGATCAAGATGCTGAGCAGCGTATGAGCTGCAGTGGTCAGCGACCCATAGCTGACTGCTAGCGTCAGGACCTGCGAACCATAGCTGCCAAGACCCTTCTACACCTCCACGTGGTGATCCTGGATAACAGGCTGCAGCAGGGCACACTGGCTAAGGAGAAGGGATCGAAGAGGGAATGCTAACCCGGTACTCAAAAAATACTTGCTGAAGTCGGATGTGTTGGACCGAAAAGTGCAAATATCGTAGTCAAGCGGTAAACTACAACACAACGCATTCCGTTCTCTGGACTACATTCTGCTACTTAAGCCCTTTCATGATTTGGTAGTGGGAGATTGAGAACGAAGGAGAAGAAGAAGAAGATCGTTAGGACATGAACTGCCCCATATGTCTACGGAGATATATGGGCTCCCTTATTAGACAGGACAGAACAAGGACACGGTACCTCTGCATCGCATGTAATAAAGTGGACTAAGGAGGGTTGTACATTAGACTAGTACCCTCATTAAGTAAAACCACCACTGCAAGAGCTCATTAAATGATTGGCTACAGACTTCCTGTAAGGACACCAACGTTCAGCTGTGGCTCATACTTCTACTGGAGCAAAAGAGGTAGTATACTGCTACTGGTGTTGCCGATTATGCTGAATCGTGATTATATTGCTTTTAGTTCTTAGTTCTTTGTCGATCTGTACTTCTACAGGGACAGATGGCCCTGTGCAGGTCCTAGCTCTGGTATGATCTGGATGTAGCCGAGAGGAAGATTTCCTGCTTAGTGGGCCAATATTTGTTGCTCGACAATTATTTCGTCACAAAAGGAAACCTATTTTTAAATGCTGCATTTTTTTAAAGCAAATCTAATGATCAGGCACAACATTTTCCATCTCTCAGAATTCCTAACTACCTTCTTTTTTTAAAAACTGAAAATGATGTTCAGTCAGTAGTACGGATATCTACACTTTTCTATATCCAGTAAGAATATCTGAACCTTTCTTCAGTCAACAAGAATATCTGGACCTTTCATAAAAAGAAAGTGGGGTGATTTCCAATATTTACTGACACGTGTTCTCTGGAGTCCATTGTCCTGGAGAACATGGTAGGACATGGTAGGGACCTAGGGGTTATAATTGATCATACAGGTAAGATGAGTGAGCAAGTTTAGGTAGCAGTGAAAAAGGCAAAAATTCAATGTTAGGTATGATAAAAAGAAATATTAAACATAGGAGCAAGGAAGTGATAGTCAAGTGTATAAAGCTTTAGTTAGACCTAGATTGGAGTACTGTGTACATGTGTGGAGTCCTTATCATAGAGGGGATATAAACATGCTGGAAAGAATACAAAAAAGAGCGACAAAGCTGATAGTGGGATTTCAGAATTACATTTATGAGCAAAGACTCAGAAATACCGGCCTACAGTGTCTAGAAAAGAGAAAAATTCGAGGTGACTTAACACAGGTTTATAAGATGATCAGAGAAACGGATAAATGAAACTATAAAAAGTTTTTTCAAAATGCAACCACCCACAATAACAATAGGGCACAGATACAAATTATCTAAAGAAAGGTCCAGATTGGATATTAGGAAAATATGTTTTTAGTCAGATAGTGGTGAATGCTTGGAATGCATTGTCACTAGAGGTAGTAGAGGCAGGGACCGTTAATGCATTTAAGAATAAATTGGATGCGCATATCTTTTAGAGCAAGGTGATGTAAAAGAAACTGGTTGTATACAGACTCTGCAGAGTCTTCTAAACCAGTATAAAGACGTTACGTTAAAACTGGTGGACCAAACTATGAGTATCTTAAGGTTGTTAGTGGGAACATGGCACGACTGGTGGACCACACTATAGGTGTAATAAAAATCAACTGAGCAAGGATGTGCGTTTGGGTTGGCAATCTCAGCACGTAATGCAATTCACAGCACTAAAGACATCAATTTACAGCACTAAAGACATCAATTCACAGCACTAAAGACATCAATTTACAGCACTAAAGACATCAATTTACAGCACTAAAGACATCAATTTACAGCACTAAAGACATCTACTTACAGCACTTTTGTCTACTCTCTTATCTTGACCTGTACCATCTCTCTCTATCTCTCTCTCTCTCGCTTCCCTTTTGTCTACTCTCTGATCTTGACCTGTAGCATCTCTCCCTCTTCCCTTTTGTCTACTCTCTGATCTTGACCTGTAGCATCTCTCTCTCTTCCCTTTTGTCTACTCTCTGATCTTGACATGTAGCATCTCTCTCTCTCTTCCCTTTTGTCTACTCTCTGATATTGACCTGTACCATATCTCTCTCCTCCCTTTTGTCTACTCTCTGATATTGACCTGTACCATATCTCTCTCTTCCGTTGTGTCTGCTTTCTGATCTTGATCTGTACCCTCTCTCTCTCTCTCTCTCTCTTTCTCTCTATCTCTCTTTCTCTCTTCCGTTGTGTCTACTCTCTGATCTTGACCTGTACCATCTCTCTCTCTCTCTCTCTCTCTCTCTCTCTCTCTCTCTCCATTCCCTTTTGTCTATTCTTTGATCTTGATATGATTCCATGCAAAAATAAATACAGATCGAGCTCTATCCTGGCATATTTAAAGATTTCCTAATTTGCAGATCACCAAGAGACTCCACACTGGCCATAATGCATGTGTCGCAGGTAGGCGAACAATGAACAATCGTAGTTTCCCATGGTCAAGAATTAGAAAAAGGGAAATTAAGAGGAAAGAAGTTGTAAACAAAATATGTTTGTTGAAGACAAGTGACCGCAAAGACAAGTATATTTCTGCATTAGGAAAACAAATATAACGAACAATGGAAAGGAAATGACGTCATAAGCCGAACCATGTACAACATACAGATTACTGTTGTAGCAACTATTTAATACGACATGCTTGCAAGGCTGTGTAGCAGATCCCACTGTTTGCCCTAGGGTTATTCTAACTTAGAACATTATCATACTCATCCACATCAATCATGACCACACACTGCAAATACTGTAGCACACAGCAGATGGTATATTTATTATATAATACTCATACCAGAAAAATGAGTAGTGAAATTACAAACACAATACAAAGCATATCATCTTAATTAAATATTCCTATATTATATATATGTTAATATAAATATTAACTAAAGCGGAAACTTTAGCTATTGATGGAATTCCCACCTATCAAAAACCCAGTTCTATTTCTGAACACACACCACACACCCATCTAGATCTCACCTAGTCGCTTAACTCGCTTAACTCGTCAGGACATGCCTCGTTCACAAGGTCTCCTGCGTACAACACACGTTCAGATTATCGATTAATACAAAACTCCCACACACACCTATCTGAGCAGCTGGTCCCGACTCAAAATAGCGTTTGCTGTTCTATCTCCAACTTTCGTACAACAGTCTATCAATCGCTCCTCTATCTAATTCGGTGAGCTAAGCCAGACTCCTATCTACATTCACTCATTTCCTCTTCGTGCCAGCTTGTCTGAGCTAAACTTTGTCTAGTGTAATG
Organism: Ariolimax columbianus; assembly: GCA_036924085.1. Classification (NCBI taxonomy): domain Eukaryota; kingdom Metazoa; phylum Mollusca; class Gastropoda; order Stylommatophora; family Arionidae; genus Ariolimax; species Ariolimax columbianus. The sequence continues at coordinate 176,240,732 of JAVGWX010000001.1, forward strand.
TACACTCAAGCAGTATCAGAGCTGACCAATGGATTTCAGGGGGATGGCTCTATTCCGTCGTTATTGGAACGAATACTCTGAACACCTGCCACTCATCTATCGCAGCAAGCTCCGCTGCCCTCCCGTCTGTCACTCATTCTTTGCTTATATAGTTGAGAGCCAAACATGATTGTCTTTAGTCAATCCTGCGCTCGTTGTCTACGTGTGGCTGGTGCAGAGTTAATAAACATTTCTACAAGTATTGTTGTTACTTTCCGCATGTATTATGTTTCCTGTCCAGAATATATGATTTTGTTAAATGTGAGTCTCTTTCAAGTTTAATTGAGCCAGGTACCGAGACAAATAAAAAACCAAATACGACACATAAATCTCATAATGGTAGAAAGTCCAACTGACAGCTTCACATCATGACATACCATCTGTTTGTTTTTGAGATGCAGAATTGCTCTTTGCGATTTTTGGCAGCATGACTGTTGAGCTAGACACAGTACCCATTATCTGGATTGCTTTCTTGTATTCTAGATAATAAATGATAATAACAATGGAAAATAACTGTGTTAATGGCACCAAATGATTGGACACTGGTCAAGAGTGTAAACGCATAGATTAGCAGATTTAATTACAAATTACAAATAAACAGATACTATTAACACTTCAACATTGCATATATATATATATATATATATATACAGAGCAAGAGACATAACAATAGACAGAAAGAGAAAGAGAGAGAGAGAGAGAGAGAGAGAGAGAGAGAGAGAGAGAGAATAAGAAAGATATTTGGAAGAGAAAGGTTCAGATAATAACAGACAGACTTGTCCAGAAAAGTATATATTTTGTTTACACGCAAAAGTAGGTGAAGCGCAGATACAATATATAGGATGGATCAGAGTGTGTGAAGCCAGGGATACAGAAATCATCTGTGATCACTCTGGTAGGTCACTTCGAGAGGTCACTCCCAGTGGTCATTTCCAGAGGTCACTTCCAAGGATCACTTCCAGAGGTCACTTCCAGAGGTCACTTCCAGTGGTCACTCCCAGTGGTTATTTTCAGAGGTCACTTCCAGTGGTCACTTCCAGTGGTCACTCCCAGTGGTCATTTCTAGAGGTCACTTCCAAGGATCACTTCCAGAGGTCACTTCCAGTGGTCACTTCCAGATATCACTTTCATAAGTCACTTCCAGAGATCACTTCCATGGGTCTTGTGGCAGAGTAGGCTCTCATAAGTTGAGTAGTTTACTTATCTTAGGGTTACAACATATAACTGCACCAAAGACATGACTTGACCTTAGGATTACAGCATGTAAGTGCACCAAAGACACGACTTGACCTTAGGGTTACATCATGTAACTGCACAAAGACACGACTTGACCTTAGGGTTACAGCATGTAACTGCACAACGACACAACTTCAACACAGTGAAACACTGTAAACACTGTCACTGGTCATATAAAAAATTAATATCGTTTATTAACAAGAATAATTGTTGCACAATTTCAAGAAAATAAAAGAATTTCTAAACTATATGAAATAATCATTGTATATATATATTTAACTACCATAGAAGATACATGCAGTTGCTGTTGATATCAGGTCTGTAACTACCTAAACAAAAACAGATTCTACGTCTATACCTGCAACAATAAAACTGCACAACCTCAAGAATTATTCTAGTCAAAACTTAATGGCACCAGTTAGCTGACCGACCTCTATCTGCACCCTCAACACACAATCACAAACTCGTCTTCGCGATCAGAATGCGTAATCAGTCAATCTGTACATTCACATATAATCAGATCTCTTCACATATGCAGGCGTATCTGTACGCTCACACATAATTAGAACACATATCGTTCACAGGATGACCTGCGCATACAACTCACATTCAGATCTTGTTCTTAGGCGATCTGTACACTCGTGTAACAATTTAAAACATACATCGTTCTCAGTGTGTCCTGCACATACAACACACATTCAGATCTTGTTCTTAGGCGATCTGTACACTCGTGTAACAATTAAAACATACATCGTTCTCAGTGTGTCCTGCACATACAACACACATTCAGATCTTGTTCTTAGGCGATCTGTACACTCGTGTAACAATTTAAAACATACGTTCTCAGTGTGTCCTGCACATACAACACACATTCAGATCTCTTCCTTCACAACACCTATTGAGCTCGAATGTCAAACTCGAGATGTATAATGGTAGAGCCACCATGTAAATGCTCTCACCTTCAGAATCAATCCCAGTCTTCCTGCCAGTCTGCCGAGTTTGCCTCTGCAATGTGTTTTATAGTGTCAAACAATGGTATGGCTGTCCAATGGTCTTCTCTGGGTTAGCTGATTTAGCCATCACTCCAATTTCGAACTATCCCATTGAAAATGTTGTTTATTGTCTATCCATGAGTCACTGTCATTCTAAATGTGGTAGCCATTTGTGTATGCATCAAATTGTCAACAACCCCATCCCTGTCAAGTCTGACGCCAGAGTGGTCAGTTCTGACACCGACCATTGCACCAGACAAAGGCATCTACCTATCGTGTATCTAACCCCAGGTTTCCTTATCGACTTAGTGTCGAAAGGGCGCTTGGCCCTGACGTGACCTGCGTTCGGCAAACGCATGCAGACAATGTTTAATTCTTTAGCGGACACAGTTGCCAGCAAAATCTACCCTTTCCTAAACGCCTATGCTCCAGCTGGAACTGTTACAATCACTTCCAGGGGTCACTTCCAAAGGTCATTTTCAGAGGTCACTTCCATGGGTCACTTATAGATGTCACTTACAGAGGTAACTTCCAGAGGTCACTTACAGCGGTCACTTTAGGGGGTCACTTCCAGGGGTCCGTGATAGTTCCAGCTGGAGCATGGACGTTTAGGGCAGGGGAGTTTGGGCTGACGACTGTGTTCTTTAAGAATTAAAGGTTGCTTGAATACGTTGGGCGAACGCAGATCACGCCAGGTTCAAACACCGTTTCGACACTAGGTCGGCAAGGAAACCTGGAGTTAGGAACCCGTTCGTTGAGGTCTTTGTCTGGTACAAAGGTGTGTGTCGGAACTGACCACCCTGGTGTCAGACTTGACAGGGTTGTTGACAAAATGATACTTAACACGACAGGCTACCCCATTTAGAACGACAATGACTCGTGAATAGACAGCCAAAAACATGTTAAATGGGATAGTTCCAAATTGGAGTGATAGCTAAATCAACCAACCCACAGAAGACCATTGGACAGCCATGTTGTTGCTTGACACTATAAAAATACACTGCAGAGATAAACTCGGTAGAATGGCAGAAAGACTAGGAGTAAGTTTGGAAGTGAGTGAGTTTACAGGGTGGTTGTACCATCATACATCTCGAGTTTGGCCAGTCGCGTTCAATAGGTAGCTATAAAGGACACCCTGTAATCAGTAAAAGATCTGAATGTGCGTTGTTGTATGTGCAGGACACCTTTTGAACGATGTTTGTTCTAAATTGTTACACGAGTGGACAGATCGCCTAAGGACGAGATCTGAATGTGGACAGGACACCTCGTGAACGATATGTGTTCTGATTATGTGTGAGCGTACAGACACGCCTGAGTATGGGAAGTGATCTGATTATATGTGAATGCATAGATTGCCTGATTATACGTGATCTGATTATATGTAAATGCACATATCGCCTGATTAAACGTGATCTGATTATATGTGAATGCACATATCGTCTGATTATACGTGATCTGATTATATGTGAATGCATATATCGACTGAGTACGTGTTCTGATCGCGAAGACCAGTTTGTGATGGTGTGTTGAGGGTGAAGTTAGAGGATGGACAGCTAACTTGAGCCATTTAGCTGTGGATAGAATAATTCTTGAGGTTGTCAAGTTTTGTTGTTGCAGGTATAGATTTATAATTGGATTTTTATGTTGTTACAGAAATAATATGAACAACATTTGCTTCTATTTTCTGTGGTAGTTAAAAATATATATTATGTTTATTTAGTTTAGAAGTTTTTTTCTTTTACTGATATTGTGCAACAATTATTCTTGTTAATAAATGATAATATTGTTATATGATCAGCGCTAGTGTTCACGGTGTTGAAGACGTGTTGAAGACGTGTCGTTGTATAGATTTATGTTGTAACCTTAAGATAAATAAACTACTCAACTTAAAAGCCTGCGTTGAGAGGGTTCTTCCAGACGTCACTTCCAGATATCATTTCCAGAGGTCACTTCCGGAGGTCACTTCCAGGTCACTTCATGAGGTCACTTCCCGGGATACATCCAGAGGTCATTTCCATTGGTCACTTTCAGAGATACCTCCAGATGTCCCTTTCAGGGGTCACTTCCAGCGGTCACTTCTTGGGGGTCTCTGTGGTGAAGTAGTCAAGCCGTGTGCCTCGTGTTCAGACGGTCGGGGTTTGATTTCGAGCTGCGACGGTCGGTCCATGATGTCAATTTTTTTCCGGAGATCCCTGGGTTCATCGCTGGAGTTCGTGCTTTGTGCTATGCTCTCGACAGATGCGTTCCCTTCTGCTGAGAGAGACCGAGTTAAAATGGGGAAAAAACCCGAGTCGAACCCCCGCTTAAAGTTGTTTTGTTTTTTTCCTGTATCCAGCATTTAGAAAGAATAGCCGGAACTGGACTTCATTCTTTAACAATTCTGTCAAATAGGTTAATCTTCCACTCAATATATGTCCTGTTCTTGTAAGAGCTGACGTCACTGCACACCGGGCAGACCCATAGCTGCTCATTCCCTCTCATTGAATTACCGGGGGTGGCTAAATAAAAGGGGATGGGGTCGGCTAAATTCATTCCTCCCCCTCCCTTTAACAGGCTGGTCCATCATTATCATCTCATTGGATATAGCCCTGCGACACCCGGGAACAGTTGCATCCAATCATCCAATCATCTTGGACATATTTGCAAATATTTATGCTGTGACCTTGAGAATGAGAGAATGTCTAGCAAATGTGTCAATGTCAGGACCAACTAAATGAGAGAATTTCCAGCCCATGATCAATGTCAGGACCAACTAAATGAGAGAATGTCCAGCCCATAATCAATGTCAGGACCAACTAAATGAGAGAATGTCCAGCCCATAATCAATGTCAGGACCAACTAAATGAGAGAATGTCCAGCCCATAATCAATGTCAGGACCAACTAAATGAGAGAATGTCCAGCCCATGATCAATGTCAGGACCAACTAAATGAGAGAATGTCCAGCCCATGATCAATGTCAGGACCAACTAAATGAGAGAATGTCCAGCCCATAATCAAGCAATGTCAGGACCAAACAATTATATAGAACTGTAATAAACAGCTGCTTGAGATTACTCTAGCATTAAATACCTGCTTGCATGCAATCGTAACGCTAATATGAGTTACGCCGAAAGATCACAATCCTAGCACCAACAATTAATATAAACAATACGTGTTTCTTGCAATGTCACAAGTTTATTATTATTAATATAAAGAATAGATATATCTTGCAATGTCACAAGAAGACACTGACCTGCAGCTATAAAATTGTTTCTGCGGAAATTGACGTCCATAGAGCCCATCAACATACGTACAATGATATAGGGCCGGTTATAGATGGCTGCATGATGAAGTAACGTCAACCCTTGTTCATCATGTCGCCCAATTCTTGAACCAGTAACTTTTCGCGACAACGCAGCAAACATGGCCACAAAACCTCGTAGTGCACATATTTTAATACCAATAATAGGCGTCTGCAAAAGGAAGGAAGAAATATTCATTCATTCATTTGATTGCAATGAGTGGGTCTTATTCACCCCAAACAGGGTTTCCTGGGTTCCGATTGTACTTATTTGATGACTGTAACCTAAAATTCCATCTCGGATTAAATGATGACAGGTCGATATAATTGTATTTTAAATAAATAAGTAAAGAGTAAGGTAAAAACAGAAGTGTAGAAAAGATAGTTATATTCAGTTTTGTGAAGGCTAATGTTTAGAGTTTGTGTTAGGGTTAGGTTCAGAGTTATTATGTAACAGAATAATGTGTCAGTTAGAGCCAGCAGTTTTTTCACTGGTGCTAAAATTAGTTGAGACAGATTATTTCAATCAGACGGGGGCCGAGTTCAGTTAGAGTTCACCTCGCGACGTCTCCCTTTAGTCTGATCAGCTTGTCTTGAATAATGATGAACTCAAATATTGCACGGCTTAACAAAATCTGGCAAGATAAACGGTTAGAACTACGCACGAAAAACAGATTAATGCGTACACTGGTCCTGTCAATATTTCTCTATGCGTGTGAGACATGGACAGTTACAGCTGACCTTCAACGCAGGATACAGGCCTTAGAGATGAGATGTTTCCGAAAACTTTTAAACGTCACGTACAAAGATCGAGTTACAAACGAGGAAATCCGAAATAGAATTACGACGGCAATAGGGCCTTTCGAAGATCTCTTGGCAACTGTCAAAAGAAGGAAACTCACTTGGTACGGTCACATATCGAGATCAAATGGTCTTGCAAACACAATCCTCCACGGGAAGGTGCATGGCAGACGACGAAGAGGCCGGCCCAAAAAGAGATGGGAGGACAACATAAAAGAATGGACCAGTCTCCGACCAGAAGAGTGACAGGCAGCGGCATCTGACAGAGAGGGATGGCGTGGAGTTGTGGGGATGTCTTCATGTGTGCCCCAACGACCTCACCGGTTACGGGATGACCTGACCTGACCTGACCAAATATGGCGGGGGCATAGTCCGGCCTTTTTGACTATAGTATCTGTGGGTGCAAGAGATGGGCGACAATTAATTGAACGTCAGGTTGTCATATTTAGAATGACATAGTGACAAGTATCCATGAGAGTCAATAGGATACTAAGGGAGGAGTAGCTGAGTAAGATTGACTGCTGACCAGTCTTGAGGAAGGAACAGAGTATTGTGACTCCCTCCATCTTTGTTTAGACGGAGCTAAAGGGGCTATACATGTAGAAGACTAAAAAATGAGAGACAGAGCTTGGCAGGCAGGTTATCTCACTATATATCAAGGGCATTGCACTACTGCCCATTGGTACAATTGTGAAATCCATGTAAAGCGATACGAGAAGTAAATCTGTGCACGTCCAGCGACAGTCTCACAGACATCAGTTCTTGATGTTCTGCTGAGGTCGAGAAACAACTGATCGCATGCACAATTTAGCCCTCTAGTCGAAAGTGAGTTGCAACCTGAATCCTCAGGGAGCAACCCCACATTAATAGCAAAAAGCTATTATCTCACATCGCAGGATCGACGGCTGCCAGAGATCAATATCTTCGCCAACTGCCAGATGGCACACGTGACGACAAAGTAGATGGTTAGTTAATGAGGGTAGAACAATATTTTGTAGATTATCATATATACTAGGGGGACCCAGTGGTCTCGAGGTAAGGTTTTTGCGTCGGTTGCTGGAGGTAGCGAGTCCGAATCACTGTGGAGACTAGGTTTTTTTCACGTGGATCATCCAGTAAATATTTTCCCTGATCTTTGAGTAGTGAGATCAGATACCCGTGTACAGTAGCGGGCACGTTAAAATCCCTTAGCAGTTGGAAATCGAAAAGAGTAGGCTAAACGGCCGCTGCTCGAGAAAAATTCGAGTTAAAAATCTCCTCAATTTATTTTAGGGATTCTCGCCCCACAGAGAATATGTCGCCAAAAGGGGACTGTGTGGGTATAACTTCAAGTCTTGGTTATGTGGTTAGCGGAGGGGCTTAGATGGCGCCTGACTGACTGCGGGTCTACCTTGCTTTAATTTACGCTTCCATCTCCACCAGTCTCAGTCGCGACCGTATATTCCAGGGGCTAACAGATGCTTGAATTTACCTGGCAAGTCAACAATGTATTTTCACCTGCCAAAAATATGAAACAAAGGAGGTCACACCTCCTCACGACGTCTAACGACATAAGTAGACTGACAATAGATAGATAGATTTGGGTAGACTGACTACAGGGCTGGGTTTATAGTTTCAGGTATTCCATTCAAGCTCGTGCCAAATGTCCCTGAGATAGAACGATTGAGTTATTCATTAGTTAGTTTAGTGTTAACCCTGTTGTCAATCATAGACTTGTCATAAATGAACATCTTGTTTTATTATTCACATAAGCTTTAGAGTTTTCTATGTTGAAGTCTAAACATCAAGTATTAAATGTATTAATGTTTAACGCACAGTCAGAAAAGAATCCTAACTCTATCACAATGGTTAAATTTAGAGTTAGGGTTAGGTGTTTGGTTATGATTAGGTTTAGAGTTATTGTTAGTTTACATGGTTGTTATTACATCGTCTGACAGCATGGACAATGCTATGTTGCCATAGAAACCTGATGTTACTTTTCTGTTCTTGAATAATTCTCTGACGGCAGGAATAAGCGAAAGCAGAAATTCTCCTTTTCTCGCAGAATATTTGACACCCTCCAACAGTTGTTGTTGTTGAATGATTACTCTTTCGTGCGCAATAAAAAAGGACGTAAAGTGGCAGGTAGTCATGGCTTTCCTCACATCCGGAACGTGCTGAGTACGACAACCTGTCACTTAACGTCCTTTATTTATTGCCCACAAGAGTAAACCTACTCATTGTAGATATTCAACAGCAACAACTGTTGGAGGGTGTCAAATATTCTGCGAGAAAAGGAGAATTTCTGCTTTCGCTTATTCCTGTCGTTTTATCAATGAATTTCTCAAATCTCTCAAGAAAAGACGAGCAGCATCCGGTTTCTACAGCAACACAGCATTGTATATGCTGTCAGACGATGTAATAACAAACATGACGTCACTACCTCAAATTCGGTGCTAAAAAAATATATTTCTTCTGTTTGGGATGAATTAAAACGCAAGGAAAAAAAACTGTTCACTGCTCCTGTGAATTAAATTGTTTTTAAAGAAAACAATAAAAAAGTAATCTTTAAAAACAGGTTAAGAATTTCAGTAAAATATGTGCAGATACTTCCGTTCTAGTATTCCAGTTTAGATACAAAAGTAGAATTACTTTGTAGCAGACAAAACAAGCTATAATCATGTCACACTTTAAAAAACAATTAAGGATTCAACCAGATCTGTGACAGACAGGAGTTAACACAGAGCTGTCAGAAAGACGGTTTTTGCCAGCAGTGAAGTGATTAGATCAAAGTATAGTCCAGATGTATGTAATGTCATGAACAATATGGCTTAGTTTGGCTTCGTTCGTTCTCAATCTCCCGCTGCCAAACCCTGAAAGGGCTTAAGTAGCAGAATGTAGTTCAGAGAACGGAATGCGTTGTGTCGTAGTTTACCGCTTGACTGCGATATGTGCACCTTTCGGTCCAACACATCCGACTTCAGCAAGTATTTTTTGAGTACCGGGTTAGCATTCCCTCTTCGATCCCTTCTCCTTAGCCAGCCTGCCCTGCTGCAGCCTGTTATCCAGGATCACCGCGTGGAGGTGTAGAAGGGTCTTGGCAGCTCTGGTTCGCTGGCCTTGACGCTAGCTGTCAGTTATGGGTCGCTGACCTCTGCAGCTCCTACGCTGCTCAGCATATTGATCCCTAGTTTAACTTCAAAATTGGATAGTATGACTGAAAAGGATGAAAAATCACAGAAGATAAATACACACTCTTGCTAAAAAAGATATGTTCAATGATATCGGAGAAGTCTTTTTTAACGGATAACAAGATAACGTCATGAAAACAAACAAAGAACCCATTTTCATTTACCATCATCAGAATCATATAAGGCCTCTTATGTCTAACTTTTATAAATACCAGTTCATATCACACTTATCACGTTTTACCCTGATTATCAGTTTATATTGTAACAGATCTTAAATGTACAGACAATATATAGGTAGGAGCTTAGAGCAATATATAGGTAGGAGCTTAGACAAATATATAGGTAGGAGCTTAGAGCAATATATAGGTAGGATTTTAGACCAATATATAGGTAGGAGCTTAAAGCAATATATAGGTAGGAGCTTAGACCAATATGTAGGTAGGAGCTTAGACCAATATATAGGTAGGAGCTTAGAACAATATGTAGGTAGGAGCTTAGACCAATATATAGGTAGGAGCTTAGACCAATATATAGGAAGGAGCTTAAACCAATATATAGATAGGAGCTTAGACAACCATTTATTTCTTTTTTCTTCGTGGCATTTGAGTCAGTACATCTGAACTCAGTCCCGCCAGAGTTTAAGCAACCAAATCGAACTACGACGTAACCTGACGTAGGTAAGGGGCCATGTGTCAACATCCGGAACGATAGTGGTTAGTGACACGTAGGCTTGTTGCCCCTGACAAACCCGCGCCGTCTGGAAACATGCGAATAGAATGGAGGCTAATGGCCAGCAGACGGACAAAAACGTGCGTGGTTTTGGAAATTACGTGATCTGGGAGGCAGATAGAATATAAATCCCAGCATGAATAGATGAGGGCATTACAGGAGAATACTTCACAGAGAGAGGTACTTTGGAAAGAGACGCTCAGTGGAAAGCAGGCGGCGGAGAGAAAAGACATGACTTCAGAGATGACATGAGATAGACACAGAGAGAGAACATTTCCCTTCGATCAATTACTTGAGAATAGATTCGGGATGAGAGATTCTCAGTAGAGGGCAGGCGACAGAGTGAGGAAGATTTGAGTTTGAGAACCAGATTACATGAGAACACTTCACTTCAGAGACAAAGGTACTTTGGAAAAAGACGCTCGGTGGAGGGCAGGTGACGAAGATATGCAGTTGAGACAGATTTGAGTTGAGATTTAGACGATGGAAACAGGCAGTTAAGATAGACACGCAGCAAGCAAAGTAACTACTCTCATATTATGTAGTGGTCATATTTACAAGTCGTCAGTTGCTGACAGGCGCAGTCTTCCAGTCATCCCAGTCATCATATCGACGCAGTCCCACTGATCACGTCGACATCATCTTTATCAAGTGAATGTAAGTCGCCAGTCGCAGCTAGAAGCAGCTTTATAGTGCTACCATGGATCAGATCTGATGCAGTCTATCCTGACCACGTTGAGACCACTTTGATCTACCGCCGACAAGAGGAACAAGTCCACTGACGTCATACCTGGGTTCAGAACCTACGAATTTTACCATCAGCGGCAATCCTCAACTAAGTTCGATCACAGCAGGTCAGATTAGCAGACCAGATTAGGAGAGCAGACCAGCAGATCAGATTAGGAGAATAGGGTATCGTGGTGAGAGAAAGAATTTAAGTTGTTAGAGAGTTCACAGTTGGCAGTGTTTCTTGATTAAATACTCTGTTGTATTGTGTTTATATTTAGTGTTACTTGAATTTGTTTAGAGTGAGTGTAGAGTGCAATAGATTAGAGCAGACCCCATTACCGCCTGCGACAGAGCTCCATCAAATCGATCGGCTCTGGTACAATACCACACTTATCACATATTACACTGATTATCAGTTCATATCACACGTATCATATATTACACTGATTATCAGTTCATATCACACGTATCATATATTACACAGATTATCAGTCCCCTCTTCAAACGCCAGTATTTGAGCATTTCATAACTTCAGATACTTCCTCCTTTTCCAGCCATAAATGATGTACTTCGATCTGTTTCTCCACCGACAATTTCTGATGTTATATTGCCCATAGTTGTTCAAATATTTGACGTGTCCGACAACCAAAAATAACAAAATGGCGCTAACCTTGTATTTGAAATAACAAAATGGCGCTTACCTTGTATTTGATTGCCTTTTTATATCCAAAGTTCTTCTTGAACTGCTCATGGATGTGAATGTCTGAGATTGGCAAACTTTTCGGTTTCATCTTGTCCATTTCATCTGAATAAGCCCGAACCCATATTGGCTTCTGTGGCGACGCTGCACTGAAGGGCTCAAAATGTATCACAATAGCATAGTACCTGGAACACAGCGTCGTCAACACTCACTAACAATTTGTTGTACAAACTACAGATGTTGAAGCATAGACAGCAGTATTATCCGTTTCATCTATTAGGTTTTCACTAAAGGAAGAGTTCATGTCTTAGACTCAGCTGTAGTTATGGGAAGCGAAGGGCAACACCAGTGGTAGGTGAGACTAACTTCAACCTCACGCCAACCAGGTCCCCCGTAGTCGTAAGCTTACTGCTGGGCCTCCCACTGCAGTTCAGCCAGGAGGACACGTGTATGTCTTATCAAATACGCCTCGGGTGTAAGAGGAGCCACTGTAACCCAACACCAAGGAAAGGTCAAGAATGAACTCAGTAGGAATGGCTTGCCTGGGGGAGGCACCTACCTCCTATCAGGCGTGTCAGCAAGGTTGCGGATTGCTGGGCAGCTTCCTAATTTCGGAGGTTAGCTTTGAATATGAAATAAGCAGCCGTAAACAAAAACGGGTCGGCAGGCATGAAGACTTAAGGAAGCAGCCCCTCCACCATGCAAGAACATAACAGGCTAATCACATGTTTGTCCTAACAAACGATTACTAGTCAAAACATAGAGAAAACCGAACTGATCTCAACGGCGACGAACAGGCGAGAAATAAGGACCACGATTTGCGGAACATGGAATGTAAGAAGTATAAACGGGAAAGAACATGAACTAATAGAGGAGATGAAGAGAACAAGAACTAATAGAGGAGATGAAGAGAACATGAACTAATAGAGGAGATGAAGAGAGCAAAATTGACAGTCCTGGCACTTACAGAAACAAAGAAAAAGGGGCGGGGCGTTCTGTGCCATGACGGCAACATGCTATACTACAGCGGAGGTCCAATGAGTGAAAGAGACGGGACAGAGGGGGGCTGTTTAGTGGATAGTAATATCAAAGCAAACATTAAAGGATCGAAGTTAATTTCAGAACGACTAATGGTTTTAAGTCTACAAGAGGAGGATAGTCAAATGGATATCGTCACTGTGTATGCACCAAACGAAGATTAGAGCACTGACATAAAAGATGAATTTTATGCGCTCCTTCAAAGGACCATTGACGATTGCCATAATGAAATACTTCTGCTTGGAGACTTCAACGCAAGAGTTGGAATCGACTATTCTAGATCGGATGGAGTGTTTGGTAGGTATGGAAAAGATATCTTAAATGATAATGGAAAACGACTCCTGAGATTTTGCAGAGAACAAAGCCTTGTTATTACAAAAACAAGGTTTCCACACAAGCGTATCCATGCCGACACAAGATGTGAGCCGGAAAGAAATGAAAAACCATAATTGACTATGCAATAGTGATGAAAAGTGATTTCTTTAAGTGTGGGAAGGATGCTAGAGTGTTCAGAGGACCAGAGATAGGAAGCGACCACTACCTAGTTAAAATAAAGAGAGAAATCGAAAAAAGCTATCCAGCCAGGCAACACCCATCAACAAGCAAGAAACATAACACACAAGGAGAAAATAAAATTAAGGCTTACAAACTACGAGAACCAGATGTTAAGAGGAGATACCAAGGGCTCATAACAACAGCAAAAGGAAAATTAGAGGAATCTGAAGAAAATATGGAAATGCTTTGGGTAAAATTCAAAGACATCCTCAGGGAGACTGCAGTAGAGTTATAGTCAAACCAGAGAAGGGTGGAAAGAAAAGAGTACACCATTGTGGACAGAAGAAGTGAAAATAATAATACGAGAAAAGAAAAATGTATGGAAGCAATACCTAGGGGCTAGGAATACAGAACAAACAAAGAAATATAAAGAATATGTATTTTAGAACAGGAGCAAAGAAGACTGTGCTCAAGGCCAAACGGAAATCATGGGAGGAATTTATGGAGAAACTGGAAAATAATGCTGGAGAAAACCAGAAACTGTTGTATAGGACCTTAAAGAACATGAGGAAGGAAAAGGAATGCCCCCTGAAATTTGTTAAAGATAAACAAGGTGCGCTGTTGACTGCCCCAGAAGAGGTAATGAACAGATGGAAAGAATATTTCTCAGATCTCCTTGGAGTGGAGGAAAACCAAGCTCTGGAAGTAACAGTCCCAATCTCAGAGAACGGTGCCATGGAGTGGAACTTCTTCTTCTTCTTCTTCTTCTGCGTACGCAGTCAGACAGTAACCATTATTTTTTCGAAATAAGCGGCGGTCATCCTGAGGCTGTCGCCACTGCCATAGAGCTTGTCTTGCAGTTCCACTGGTAATGGCCACATCTGCTCTCTCTGATCCGCGTATGTCGGGCAGTTCTGCAGCAGATGTTCAGCGGTCATTTTACCAGTACCGCACGGGCATTCGTCGGTACACCCTATCTTCAATTTGTTGAATAGGTGGTACCTCAGTCTGTTGTGGCCAGTGCGAAGTCTGAAGACAACGACCTGCTCTCTTCGGTTCAACTGGTAATAGGCATCGTTTTTGGTGTAACCAGTATGTTCGGTTTCCCATTTGGTCATGTATCTGGCTTTGATAAGCCGTTTTGACTCTTCGTACGTCATACTGGTATCTGTTTGTGGTAGTCTTGCACCTTCTTTTGCCAGTCTGTCTGCCTCCTCGTTGCCTTGGATGTTGCAGTGTGACGGAACCCACTGTACCACTACCCTTTTGGTGCGGACTGCTGGCACAGTTTGCAGAGTGCTGCTCTTAAGTCATTAAGCTCAGTGTTTTTCTGGCTTTTTAGCGCTGTGACTACGGCGAGAGCATCTGTCAGCAGGACTATATGGCTCTCATTTTCACTGTGTGTCACCATTTCTTCCACTGCCGCCCTCAGTGCCTCTGCCTCCGCTCTGAAATTGCTTGTGTACTTACCAGTAGCGAATGACAGTGTTATTTTTATGCCATTCGGTAGGTTCAGGAATGCTCCTGCCCCTCCGTTCTGTGTTGTATTTGTTACAGAACCGTCGGTGTATGCATGGGTCCAGTCCATGCTTGGGTAGCTTTTCGTTATGAAGCTTAGTGTAGTATCTCTCCTTTCTTTTTCAGTCTGGCAGTTTTTGTTTGCAATACCTGGTATATTTTCTACCACCTCTGGAAATATATCCTACCTCCAGGTAGGTTTTCGTACAGTAGTGATGGGTTTTGGTGTTGTTAGTGCGTTTATGGGATCTTCGTGCATCTTTGCTTTGGCTATTTCTGCAAAGTTTCTCCGCTTTAGTTTCCCATTTCCCAAATTGTTTAGTCTCTGGTGCATTGGATGGTCGGTCAGTCTTCGGAGTTTCTCTGACTGCAGCTGGGCTCTGCAGTCTCTTCTATCGGTCATGGATTGCAGTTTTGTAATCTTTTCAAGTTCTACAATTGGCGTTGACTTCATGCCACCTGTTATAATTCTCATGGCTTGGTTTTGAAGTTTGTTAACTTTATCGAAGTTCGCCTTCGCTGCTGTTGTCCATGCCGCAATGCCATACTCGAGAACTGGTCTCACTCTTCCAGTGTACAGTTTCTTTAGTATGCCTTCGTCTGCTCCCCAGCTTGTGCCAGCAAGTTTCCTCATGATTGCCATTCTTTCTCTGGCTTTCATTCGGTTTCTCTCAATCTGACCTTTCCATGTCATGCGCCGATCAAATGTGACTCCCAGATAGGTTGGGTTGTCGTTTGGCTGCAGGATTTTGCCATTTAGACTTAATTTGGTACTTTGGGGTTTTAATGAAAGCGAGAATATTGTGCATGTGGTTTTCTCCTCGTTTATTTTGACCAGCCATGAGTTCGCCCACTCTTCCAGAGATGTTAGGGCCGTCTGCATCCGATTTCTTGCTATGGTGAGATTCTTTTCAGAGGTCCACATAGCCAGATCGTCTGCAAACATTGAGCTATGGACTCTTCTTTGTATATTCTCTGTAATATCGTTTATATATACCAGGAAGAGTGTGGGTGATAATACTCCCCCTTGGGGTACTCCCTGCTCGAGTGTCACCTTTTTGCTCATCTGCCCTTGTACTTGGACTCTGGCGGTTCTTTGTTTGAGGTAGTGGTTGATCCACTTGTACATCTTCCCACAGACATCACTTCTTCTTAGCTTGACTCTAAGTCCATCTTTCCAGACTTTGTCAAATGCCTTTTCCAGATCCACCCAAACAGCTACTGTGTGTTTCTGTGCCTGGTAGGCATCTTCTATCTCCTGGGCTATGAGGATGACCTGGTCCTCAGTGGATCTGTGCTGTCTAAAGCCGGCTTGCTGTGGAATTAGTATTCGTTTTTCTTCCAGATGCCACATTCGTCTGGTGTTTATCATCCGTTCCATCAGCTTGCCGACACAGCTCAGTAGGCTTATGGGCTTGTATCCATTTGGATCTGTTTTGTCCTTTCCTGTTTTTGGTACTGGTACCAGTATTGCGTCTTTCCATGCCTGTGGTACAATTCCCCTTTTCCAGCTTTGGTTCAGGACCGATAGCAGTTTCTTCTTCGCTGTTTGGCCCAGCCCCATCAGCATTTCGTTTGTTATCCCGTCTTTTCCGGGAGATTTCCTTTTCTTTAGTGTTCTCATAGCCTCTTCCATTTCGCGCATTGTTAGTTTGGCCATCATGTGCTCTTCAGGAGCCGTATTCATGTTTTCGTGTCCCTTTAGCTCTTCGCTAATGTCTGTATGCTTATCTGCAGGGACCTCGATGTGGTTTGCTCTGGCATAGTGATCGACAAAGGCGTTTGCGGCTTTCTTACCTGTGATCAAGTTCTCGCCCTGCTTGATAGTAATTTGTTTATTTGACGGGGTTTCGTCGTTCATGGCTCTGACTAGCTTCCATAGCTTGTTCCCGTCTTTGTCCAGGTTTATACTTTCCGTTTTATTTTTCCAGCTTTCTTTTGCTGTTTGCTTTAGAGTGTATTTGTACTTCGCCGCGGCAGCTTTGAGGGCGATGTTTGCCTCCATGGATTTTTCTCGCTCTGCCATGTTCCTAGCATTTGTTACTGCATCTTCCACTTTCTGCAACTCATCATTCCAGTAGGGCTTATAGTTTTTCCTAGCTCCTCTTGGGATGGTTTCAGTGGCGGCTTGCATTATTGCCTTGCTTAGGCTCTCTACCATGGGCTTCATTTTGGTGTTTCGTGTGTTGATGGTTTCACACAGCCCATCTGTCAGGATTGCAAATCTGTCCCAGTCGGCTCGTTTGTAATTCCAACGTGGGAGCGGTTTTGTTTCCTGTGGGCCTACTTCTATGTCAATGGTTAGCCTGATCGGCCTGTGGTCGCTACCTGCCAGTTGGTTTAGCACCTGGCGGTCTATTTTATGGTGTGGAGTGGAACGATACTATCACAATGGAAGAACTAAAGGTAGCATTGGAGAAAATTAAGATTAGTAAAACAGCAGGACATTATGGTGTAACACCAGAAATGGTTTAATATATGGGAACGGCAGGAGAGATTCTCAAGGAAGCTTTGCGCCACAAAAAGATACAAAGAGATTGAGAGATTGCCAGAATAATATAAATATTTTAAAATAATGACAATCGAAAATGTGAAAATCACCTGAGGATATCCCTTCTCAGTGTCCCCGGGAAAGTCTACTCTATGATTCTAGAACGGCGGTTAAGACGTCTAGCAGAGCCAAATGTTGACGAAACTCTATGTGGGTTTCGGGTAAACAGAAGTACTCAAGGCTTTATCTTTACACTCAGACAGCTGAAAGCAAACAGAAGTACTCAAGGCTTTATCTTTACACTCAGACAGCTGAAAGCAAACAGAAGTACTCAAGACTTTATCTTTACACTCAGACAGCTGAATGAAAAGGCTCTTCAGTATGATAAGGAAATGCATCTCTGCATCAGATAACACTGGGAACACGACCTCTGGAGCAGGTCACCCCCTTCAAATATCTAGGAGTGGTAAAAGACAGCAGGGGAGGAATCAAACAAGAGTTAATTGGACGAAGGGCAGCAGCTGGTATACTTTTCAATCCAATAAACAGAATATTCCTCAGCAAAAGAAAAATAAGCATGAAAACAAAGATGGATGAATACCGCTCAACTTCTGTGCCTGTACTGACATATAGATGTGAGTCATGGACAATGGCCACAGTTCAAGAAAGATCCGTAACCAGACAATACGTAACAAACTCGAAGCCCAACCCTTGCAGACACGAGTGGAGCAGTCTCAACTACAGTGGCTTGGCCATGTTTGTAGAATGGAAGAGCATCGGATACCAAGGCGATCATAGAAGGTAAAAAGTCAATGACGGAGACCCCCAAGACGTCCTAAAGTACGTTGGGAAGACACCATACGACAGTCCTTAAGTGACCGAGGGCTGAATTGTAAAAAAGCCAGGAGAGAGACGGTGAATAGCACAGTATAGCGTTCTCTCTGGCAATTCTTCCTCTACATCTCCCGGTAGAAGAGGAGCGACTAAGTAAGTACGAATGGCTTCAACAACGATGACAACAATAACAACAACAAAGCAATATCTGTTATATCAAGCAACTACTTAAAGGGCAACAACTTTTAGAACAAAAACATGACAAAAACTTCAGCTAAATGGACATATAAGAATGAATTGGCAGGTTATGACCATGGCAAAGCATTTCACAATTCATAAAGGGAAGAAAGATGTTACATGTCATAGATTTAGTCATTTATTGATGACACAAACCATGCCATCATATGAAAACTAACCTCTACGATTACTAGAGCCCCTTGGTAAACTAATCATACAACGCTGATATGTCAGGTGTGCGATGTCTCACAAAGACACACAGTACATGATTAACTTAAAGTCTTGGCCAGGTGTGCGATGTCTCACTAAGACACACAGTACATGATTAACTTAAAGTCTTGGCCAGGTGTCCGAAGTCTCACTAAGGCACACAGTTAGTACATAATTAACTAAAAGTCTAAGCAAGAGGTACGAGGTTTCACTAAGACACACAGTGCATAATTAGCGTATAGTCTTAGCTATGTGTGCAATGTCTCACTAAGACACACAGTCAGAACATAATTAACTTACAGTTTTGGCCAGGTATGTGATATCTTACTAAGACACACAGTCAGAACTTAATTAGCTTAAAGTTTTGGCCAGGTATGTGATATCTTACCAAGACACATATCACATAATGAACATATGGTCTTGGCCAGGTGTGTGATTTCTCAGTAAGACACAAAGTCATACAAGAAAATGTCGGAAATTACTATGCCTCAATTCCTGGAAAACAAGTGTGTTACTAATTGTTAAAATAGTCATTATTTTTCTAGATAAGACTTTTGCCAGTACCGACATTTCATATTCACTTGCTCTTCCTCTTGTGTAAGACCAGGCGAGAATGGAGTTTGTTTATGTTGTTTTCCTTAATGTATATATTTGTGAGTTATTTATCGAATGTCCGTCAAATCTAAATGCCATTTCGTACTCAGCCAACGTTTTAATGGCAGGGTGTCCAACGTCATCTAGGTAGGTTTTTATACACTTAATCTTCACTACTTCCCAATTAACAAAATAATAGAAAAATGGTATTCGTCCCAGCCATAGTAAAGGTCTGATGTCGCTGTGGTCGAGAGGTAAGGTACTCAACTCTCAAAGACATGAACAGAAACGGCCTTGGTTCGATCTTCGTAGGTTTCAAGCGACACCGGGCTTAAGAGGAAGTGAGACTATGGTTCCTACATCCTCCAGTCGTTCTGATTGATGTCGTGCGACTGGATCAAGGTAGTTCGTTTGATTGATGTCGTGCGACTGGATCAAGGTAGTTCGTTTGATTGATGTCGTGCCACTGGATCAAGGTAGTTCGTTTGATTGATGTCGTGTCACTGGATCAAGGTAGTTCGTTTGATTGATGTCGTGCGACTGGATCAAGGTAGTTCGTTTGATTGATGTCGTGCCACTGGATCAAGGTAGTTCGTTTGATTGATGTCGTGTCACTGGATCAAGGTAGTTCGTTTGATTGATGTCGTGTCACTGGATCAAGGTAGTTCGTGTCGCTATCATAGCTTGAGATGCGCAACTAACTAAAGACAATAATCTATAATTGGTTTAAAAAAAACAATTTCTTATTTCTAAACGAAGTGAGAAGTTGTAACAGGTCCTGTCGTGCTGACAGTCTACAGATCTACATGTGTGGCTGACAGTCTACAGATCTACATGTGTGGCTGACAGTCTACAGATCTACATGTGTGGCTGACAGTCTACAGATCTACATGTGTGGCTGACAGTCTACAGATCTACATGTGTGGCTGACAGTCTACAGATCTTCATGTGCGGCTGGCCTTTCTACATCTGTCCTCGAACTGCACGAAACATGGATAAATGTGGACGTTTGTCACTTTCGTGACCAACCATGCTTCTTGTTTCTGACGTTTGTCACTTTCGTGACTGACCATGCTTCTTGTTTCTGACGTTTGTCACTTTCGTGACTAACCATGCTTCTTGTTACTGACGTTTGTCACTTTCGTGACTAACCATGCTTCTTGTTACTGACGTTAGTCACTTGGGTGACCACAAACAAACTTACGTTTCTTCTGCAATGGTGCACACTGGGATATGGTAGTGCTCCTTAATGGGCTGGTCAGAGTTTAGGTGCTGGGAGAGTTCCTTCTCTGCCAGCGCCACTACATCCGAGTACTTATGGACAAACATTGGGTAGGCGTCCTTGATGTCATCAGCTTCGATATCAAAAGTAATGCCTGCAAGTTTGATATTCTTGAATTTCAGAAACAAATAAAGATTATTTTCTCGGAAATCAACATCTGAAAATGATCTAAGATTTTCCCTTCAAATATTTCATCAAAATGGTAGGTGCCATCGTGTTTAACAAATGTTTGTGTTTTATCAATAAAGGTTCAGTTTTAGCCATGGTGTAGGAAGCGTGCTTGTCCAATAGCCCCTACATATAGGGGTTATTGGTTTGTCTCTAAGACTGATTCTACAAACACATTATGTTTTTCGTGTGTGATGTCGGCGACTGACATATGGAAATGGATTGGCATAGCTCCCCATTCCAAACTGTTCTGGTGCAACTTAGTTTAGTTTAGTTTAGTTTAGTCGAAGAATTAACGTCATTGCACATACGTGTACTGTTCTTCTCTATATGTTTTGAGAATTCCAGCACAATGCACCAACTCCGTACCACCGGAGAGGATCTGGTAATAGATTGGGTGGATTTTTAACATCACTTTTGAATTTTACCAGGGCACCGGCCGTTAAACCTACTCTTTTCGATTTCCAACTGACGAAGGATTTTTAGCGTGAGCGCCAATACACACGTGCTCCCGATCTCTACTAGCCAGAGATCGTGGGAAATACTAGAAAGTTCACTAATTCACTAACAAAATAATTCACACATGAACGCATTTGTTTTTCTGTTGCATCTGTACACAAGAATTGTGTTTAGATATGGCAACACTATTATTCTGTATCTCATCGAAGTAGGACAAGATTAACAGACAGGACTGCACAAAGACTGAGCTCAACAAGAAAGTGAACATGATTGCCAGACAAGATAGGAGGAAACACATAGATAAAATGGTTGAGTTGCCTGAAAAGTTAGCAAGACAAGGTGTCCTAAAGACGCTATTCAACATAGGTAGAATAATCGTTTCGCAACCGGCAACCAAACAACTACTCGTAGTTAGCAAATCCTTTCACCAACCAAACAACTACTCATAGTTAACAAATCCTTTCACCACCGGCAACAAAACAAAGGGAAAACTAATCTGACCTCCTGGTCAGTAGTCAAAGAGCTCTTGCTATCTGAACGTTGCATGCAGATGCAGAGCTCGATATGAAACGGAGCAGCAGACAGGTATGGACATTTATTAAAAACGTCAGTCATGACCCAGCTATGAATAAAAATATACAAACATCAACCACCAACAACCAGTATGATCAACAATTATTGATTAACGGGACAACCAACAACAAAGGACAAAAACCTCAAATCAGAAGGAAAGAGGAATACGAAAAAGATCTGCTGGGAACAACATTCCTCCTTGCGGAACTCGATGAGACAATCAATAGAATGCAAATCAACAAAGCGACGGGAGTAGATAACTGAGAACATAACAATTCATAAATGTTGCACACAAATCAACAAAGCGACGGGAGTAGATAAACTGAGAACATAACAATTCATAAATGTTGCACACAAATCAACAAAGCGACGGGAGTAGATAAACTGAGACCATAACAATTCATAAATGTTGCACACAAATCAACAAAGCGACGGGAGTAGATAAACTGAGAACATAACAATTCATAAATGTTGCACACAAATCAACAAAGCGACGGGAGTAGATAAACTGAGAACATAACAATTCATAAATGTTGCACACAAATCAACAAAGCGACGGGAGTAGATAAACTGAGAACATAACAATTCATAAATGTTGCACACAAATCGAACAAATGGATACTAGAAGTAATGAATTCATGCGTAGTAATCCTACAGATACCAAAAAGGCTGGAGAAAAGCTAGAGTCGTGGCACTGCTCAAACCTGGAGAAAAGCTAGAGTCGTGGCACTGCTCAAACCTGGAGAAAAGCTAGAGTCGTGGCACTGCTCAAACCTGGAGAAAAGCTAGAGTCGTGGCACTGCTCAAACCTGGAGAAAAGCTATAGTCGTGGCACTGCTCAAACCTGGAGAAAAGCTAGAGTCGTGGCACTGCTCAAACCTGGAGAAAAGCTAGAGTAGTGGCACTGCTTAAATCTGGGAAAACACCAACAGAATAACATATTTAAGACATGTATCCTTTATATGTCATCTATGTGTCTATGTCATCTATGTGTCTATGTCATCTATGTGTCAATGTCATCTATGTGTCTATGTCATCTATATATCTATGCCATCTATACAAAGGTTTTGAACAAATCATATTTTCTCGAATCTCAGGCATTATTGACGATAAACTTGTCCCAGACAATCGTGCTGTGGACAGATCCTTGACCTCAATCAACACATTGGGGGCGGGTACGAGCGAAAGCAGGTGACAGGGGTTGCTCTTCTTGAACCCAGGCCGACATACGACACATTAAACCACCAACTACTGCTGACAAAAGTATATAAAACCACTAAGGACTGGCACCTGACCAAGGTAATTAAATGCTTTCACAAAAGACGTATCTTTGTGACTTTGAACAATAAAGACAGTAAATGGTTCAGAAGAACTGCCTACCACAAGAAAGTATCCTGACCTCCATGCTATGCAATTAATACACGAATGATCAACTAGTTAGCCAAAGAACAATACAGTTAATATGTGCCGATGACACTGCTATAGCTGCACAGGGAAAGTTTTGAGGACGTGGAGCTCAGACTGACAAAAGCTATAGACAGAATGGCCTACTACTATGAGAAGAAGCAAAGTCAACCCCAGTAAAACACATTATGTGCTTCCAACTTGAAGAACAGAAAAGCAAAGCGACAACTTCATATTAAATGGCGCGGACAGGTACTTGAACATACACCAAAGTATTTAGGCGCTGTAATAGACCGCCCATTATCGAACAAGGCACATTGCAATGAGGTAAAACAAGTCAGTGCAAGAAACAATATAATTCGCAAGCTGACAAACACTGCATGGGGAGCATCCCCAACGGTGGTCCGCACATCAGCATTTGCACTATGTCTCTCAGCGGCAGAGTATGCGACACCAGTATGGAATGCATCTACACACACGAAACAGGTCGATGTGGCAGTATATGAGACGTACCGAAATGTAACAGGATGCGTTAAACCGATACCAACGGAAAAGGTCTACACAATCGCTGGTATCGCACATCCGAATATTCGAAGACATGTCGCATCTGAGAGTTCACAGACAAAAGCAGTCATGTGACCAGGGACGCCCTCTTTTTGAAAATATACCAGAAATAATACGACTGAAATCTAGGAAAGCTTTTCTGCTGACTGTACAAAACTGAGAACAGAACCCAGAAAAAAACGGCATAGACAAGTGGCGCCAAAAGAGTGGTGAAGGTTGGATGAATATTTCAGAAGAACTTGCACCACGACCTCATATACCATACCTACGTGGGAATATCTGAACAGTTTAAGGACAGGTGAGTCCAGGTGTGGGTCTAACCTGTAAAAGTGGGAATATCTGAACAGGTTAAGGACAGGTGAGTCCAGGTGTAGGTCTAACCTGTAAAAGTGTGAATATCTGAACAGGTTAAGGACATGTGAGTCCAGGTGTAAGTCTAACCTGTAAAAGTGGGGATATGCAGACGATGAATATTGCGAATGTGGGGACATACTAGACCCAGAGCACCTGATTAAATGTCTCTGAATACAGGACTCATGTACAGTGGGGGACATGATGCGGGCAAAACAGGAATCATGTACAGTGGGGGACATGATGCGGGCAATACAGGAATCATGAACAGTGGGGCACATGATGCGGGCAATACAGGAATCATGTACAGTGGGGCACATGATACGGGCAATACAGGAATCATGTACAGTGGGGGACATGATGCCGACAAATGAATGAGCACTGGCGACTGAGCACACCCCCCCCCCCCCACATCTCCATCCACCACACCGCCCATCCACCACACCGCCCCTCCACCACACCCCCCCCCCAACATCCCACATCTCCATCCGCCACACCGCCCATCCACCACACCGCCCATCCACCACACCGTCCATCCATAACACCGCCCGCCCCACCCCACATCTCCATCCACCACACCGCTGGGGGTCAGACAAGGATTCCTACTATCTCCGACAAACTGGTGTCAGACAGGGATTCCTACTATCTCCGACAAACTGGGGTCAGACAGGGATTACTACTATCTCCGACAAACTGGGGTCAGACAGGGATTCCTACTATCTCCGACAAACTGGGGTCAGACAGGAATTACTACTATCTCCGACAAACTGGGGTCAGACAGAGATTCCTACTATCTCTGACAAACTGGGGTCAGACAGGGATTCCTACTATCTCCGACAAACTGGGGTCAGACAGGGATTACTACTATCTCCGACAAACTGGGGTCAAACAGGGATTCCTACTATCTCCGACAAACTGGGGTCAGACAGGAATTACTACTATCTCCGATAAACTGGGGTCAGACAGAGATTCCTACTATCTCTGACAAACTGGGGTCAGACAGGGATTACTACTATCTCCGACAAACTGGGGTCAGACAGGGATTCCTACTATCTCCGACAAACTGGGGTCAGACAGAGATTCCTACTATCTCTGACAAACTGGGGTCAGACAGGGATTCCTACTATCTCCGACAAACTGGAGTCAGACAGGGATTACTACTATCTCTGACAAACTGGGGTCAGACAGGGATTACTACTATCTCCGACAAACTGGGGTCAGACAGGGATTACTACTATCTCCGACAAACTGGGGTCAGACAGGGATTACTACTATCTCCGACAAATTGGGGTCAGACAGGGATTACTACTATCTCCGACAAACTGGGGTCAGACAGGGATTACTACTATCTTTGATAAACTGGGGTCAGACAGGGATTACTACTATCTCCGACAAATTGGGGTCAGACAGGGATTCCTACTATCTCCGACAAACGGGGGTCAGACAGGGATTACTACTATCTTCGAAAAACTGGGGTCAGACAGGGATTCCTACTATCTCCGACAAATTGGGGTCAGACAGGGATTACTACTATCTCCGACAAACTGGGGTCAGACAGGGATTCCTACTATCTCCGACAAACTGGGGTCAGACAGGGATTCCTACTATCTTTGACAAACTGGGGTCAGACAGGGTTTCCTACTATCATTAATAATCTTTCCAATGGCCATGGACTGGGTCATGCGACAGACAACAAAGTGTAGAACAACAGGCACACAATAGACATTTGATAATAGCTGGAAGACCTCCATTATGCAGAAGATATGTGTGTTTCTCTATTCCCCAAGAAAGTTTTTGTTTTGCGACTGTCGGCCCAGTACATCCGACTTCGGTATAGATTTTATGTACGGGTTTGCTTCCCCGGGCTAACGACCAGTGCTGTGATTGGGATCGAACCCTGCACCTTCGGCTTGTGAGCCGTGCCACTTGACCAGTAGGCCACGCCGTCCCCTAGACTAACATATGAACACCAAAGGTGGGATTACAGATTAGTGTGAACAAAATAAAGGAAATGAGAATAAAGAACAAAGGGATCACAACAATAAATGGCCAGATAATTGACGAAGTGTAAAGTTTTACATATCTGGGAAGTTACATTGGTAAAGACGGAGCAACAGAACAAGATGGTAAAGCCAGGATTATCAAGACCAGATTTTCTCTTAACTTTCTTCGCTCAATATGGAACTGGACATAATTCTCCATGGAGAATAAGATTAAGCTGTTTAACACAAATGTAAGTCTGTCCTCCTACATGGCTCTAAGACATTGGACGTGAATAAGGGTATCACATCCAGACTGTAGACCTTCGTTAACAAGTGTCTTCCTCATAGAACGTGTGTTAGATGACCAGAAGTAATGGCGGACATAGATCTACTGGAAAAAACACGGCAACAACCTATACAGCAGGAAGGTGGGTAGAGAACCTGAGCTTGGACAGGACACTCTCTCAGAAAGAAGTCTAGCAACGTAGCTAGACATGCACTTGATTTAAATTCACAGGGAAAGAGACGAGTGGTACGGCCAAGAGTCACAATGCGGCAAACAGTCGAGGGGGAGTGCAACTCAAGAAGACGTCACAGAATAGGGACAGCTGGAGAGCATCTGTTCTGTATGTGTCAGCCTCCCCCATGACATATCAGGCACAACACCAAGCTTCAGTATAGCTTAGTAGATGATGTACTTTATAATTACGATTTTATTCTTAAAACCTTACCAGAAGCTCATCTGTACAAATGTGTCTCCTATTGGACAATACGCATGCACCCTCTGTGGTTAGGAAGGAACCAGACCCATCTGTGGTTAGGATGGAACCAGCACGATATGTGGTTAGAAAGGAACCAGCACCCTATGTGGTTAGGAAGGAACCAGCACCCTCTGTGGTTAGGAAGGAACCAGCACGCTCTGTGGTTAGGAAGGAACCAGCACCTTGGTGAAAAGACATGACAAAAGAGAACCTGCATTCGCCACACCATGACACTCGAGGTCAATCATAAAGGCACAGTGGCCCAGGATGTGACGATCCAATTGTCTGGAACATTTGGTCACAGGTCTAGAGCCTAGAAGAACACGGCCTAACCAGTAGACAATTGGTGGCGGTCACAGGTCTAGAGCCTAGAAGAACTCGGCCTAACCAGTAGACAATTGGTGGGGAGAATAAGTACAGTAAACCCTACTGTGGCTTCAGTGCCTTGGAGCCTTGCTAAGTCACCCTCTCAATTACTTAATGCCAAGACAGTAAATTTCTGACCCGTCTGGGGTGAGAAGAAAATTCACAGACTCACCAGCCCGGCAATGCCAAAATTATGGGAAGTACAAAATGTAAAAGTTTTAGATATCATTACATGGCTTTGGGCCAAAGGACGAGAGCCCCGATTCTGCTGTTTCAATAACAACAACATCTGTTGGAACACTTTGATCCAGCGGGAACTAGAAGGGTAAATGATGGTGGTGATGATGGTGGTCATGATGATGATGGTGATGATGGTGGTGATGATGATGGTGGTGATGATGATGGTGATGGTGACGATGGTGGTGATGATGGTGGTGATGATGGTGGTGATGATGGTGATGATGGTGATGAAGGTGATGATAATGATGGTGATGATGATGGTGGTAATGATGATGGTGGTGATGATGATGGTGGTGATGATGGTGATGAAGGTGATGAGGATGGTGGTGATGATGGTGGTGATGATGGTGATGATGATGGTGGTGATGATGATGGTTATGATGATAATGATCCCATCACAGTCCTCCTAACAATCATAAGCAGCAACATAAACAGCAACATAAACAGCGACATAAACAGCGAATGTTTCTTGTACTGACCTCCGTGAAGATTAAAATAATGACCAGAATATACAAAATTTTTGCACTTGAAATCTGAACCAACAATAATGGGAGGAAGCTCTCTTTCTGTCCTACACTCATCACCTACAGCAATAATACATTGAAAGCATGAAAATCGAAGGCCAAATCCATCACATTACTCTCACTAACAAGGTCAATATTTGTCCTACAACATCTCATTACATTTGCATTCGCTCCTTATTTTATTTCTTTGTTTTTAAATATATTTTGTTAGTCTAAGACCTGTTGCATGTCATATTACAGCCGGTTTAACACCTGCGTCAGTTTACCAGGCACATCTTCTTTCTGCAAGCCGTTTTATCGTCTCTAGTCTCATGAAGGACCGGAAGTAGTTTGAAGTTAACCTTCATTATCATGTGTCTTATGTTGCTCTACAGTGTCATGTCTAAGTATCCCTGTATCCTCATCTCATGTCTAAGTACCCCTGTATCCCCATCTCATGTCTAAGTACCCCTGTATCCCCATCTCATGTCTAAGTATCCCTGTATCCCCATCTCATGTCTAAGTATCCCTGTATCCCCATCTCATGTCTAAGTATCCCTGTATCCCCATCTCGTGTCTAAGTATCCCTGTATACCAATCTCATGTCTAAGTATCCCTGTATCCCCATCTCATGTCTAAGTATCCCTGTATCATCATCTCATGTCTAAGTATCCCTGTATCCACATCTCATGTCTAAGTGTCTCTGTATCATGATCTCATGTCTAAGTATCCCTGTATCCCCATCTCATGTCTAAGTATCCCTGTATCCCCAGCTCGTGTCTAAGTATCCCTGTATACCAATCTCATGTCTAAGTATACCTGTTTCCCCATCTCATGTCTAAGTATCCCTGTATCCCCATCTCACGTCTAAGTATCCCTGTATCCCCATCTCATGTATAAGTATACCTGTATCCCCATCTCATGTATAAGTATCCATGTATCCCCATATCATGTCTAAGTATCCCTGTATACACATCTCATGTCTAAGTATCCCTGTATCCCATCTCATGTCTAAGTATCCCTGTATCCACATCTCATGTCTAAGTATCCCTGTATCCCATCTCATGTCTAAGTATACCAGTATCCCCATCTCATGTCTAAGTATCCCTGTATCCCCATCTCATGTCTAAGTATCCCTGTATCCCCATCTCGTGTCTAAGTATCCCTGTATACCAATCTCATGTCTAAGTATACCTGTATCCCCATCTCATGTCTAAGTATCCCTGTATCCCCATCTCATGTCTAAGTGTCCATGTATCCCCATATCATGTCTAAGTATCCCTGTATCCCCATCTCATGTCTAAGTATCCCTGTATCCCCATCTCATGTCTAAGTACCCCTGTATCCCCATCTCATGTCTAAGTATCCCTGTATCCCCATCTCATGCCTAAGTATCCCTGTATCCCCATCTCATGTCTAAGTATCCCTGTATCCCCATCTCATGTCTAAGTATCCCTGTATCCCATCTCATGTCTAAGTATCCCTGTATCCCCATCTCATGTCTAAGTATCCCTGTATCACATCTCATGTCTAAGTATCCATGTATCCCATCTCATGTCTAAGTATCCCTGTATCCCCATCTCATGTCTAAGTATCCCTGTATCCCCATACCATGTCTAAGTATCCCTGTATCCCTATCTCGTTAAGTTCTTCCTGCATCGTGATACACAAGTTTGGAGTTTATTACGTGACTTCCATGTTGCGTAAGGCAAGTGGTGTTTTTAGGATTTGTGTCAGTTGCTTCCGTTTTTCAATGCAATGTTTTCTGGGACTTGTCTGTTGGTGTTGTCTTGACTGTAAGAAACTTTGTCTAGATTTGAGACTTGTGCCCTGTACCTGGTATCCAAACATTGGGTGTTTTGTGTCGTTTACTTGTTTCTCTCTTTCCATTTGTGATGCAACACTTCTTCGTGCCTCAGGTGGGTCTACACTGGTTATGGGATATATATATATTTCGGTTGAGGTTGGTTTGACACACCATGTAACTGTCCGGACACTCTCACATATTGATGTGTCATAACTCTGACATGCACATAATTGTTGTTAACTGGCGAGGTGTACTCAGCTACGGGCAAACACAGGACTGTTGTGTGTATGCTTGAACATCTGGTTGTGTTCTCAATGCTGTCCTAATTATTTTGTGATATTATTTCTCTCATGGCTCTTTCATTATTGACTCCATGTCCAGCTTGGATGTTGTGCGAGATCCATTGGAAGCTTGTAGACTCGGAATAATTTGGCGGTGTTTAGCAAAACTACGAGTAGCTAATTTGATGCTGCGCCAATATTCAGCAGCTTTCAGTAGACCTTCGCGGGCAAAGTTTTCATGATGTTCTTTGAGCTTTTGGTGGCAGATCTTGTTTAAGGTGGTGAAGGCTGTCTGATTGTCTGGAGAACGAGCCATCGCACGTCGCTCCTCTAGCAAAGCTCGAGTGGCAGGTGAAATGCGATGTGTGGTGTAAGTGGGTGCTGGTAGACTAGCTGCCTTTGAAATAGATGTGATTGTGGGAATAAGATTTGCATAGTCAGCATTTATGTCGGTGTCAATAGAAACTCCAATTTCCTTGCTATCTGCGGGGGTGGTAGCAATCAAGAGGTTGATGAACGTCTCTGTATGACCACGGTATGATCGCTGCTGCTGAAACTTTACAAGTTTTAGACCGAATACTTTACCAACCTGTACAGATCATCAAAGCTCCCTACAATTACCCTCCCACCCATGTTACCCCCTCTTCCAGACTTCCTGCCCTCTGAAATTCGCCACGCTGTCGAGCCAAGGCCATCTGGAAGATCACCTGGGAAAGATGGTATCACTGCGGATTTCATCCGGGCTTGCCCTTTACCATGCTCTAGCACAACATGTTATACGCTGTCTTCATTCTGGAAGAACACCTGCCGCCTGGCACAACTCGAGGACAACACCTGCCGCCTGGCACAACTCGAGGACAACACCTGCCGTCTGGCACAACTCGAGGACAACACCTGCCGCCTGGCACAACTCGAGGACAACACCTGCCGCCTGGCACAACTCGAGGACAACACCTGCCGCCTGGCACAACTCGAGGACAACACCTGCCGCCTGGCACAACTCGAGGACAACACTCTTGCACAAGAAGGGAGACAAAGAGGATCTAGGAAACTATCGTCCAATGACTCTCCTCGCGGTCACTAACAAGCTGTTTACAAAATGCATCCTTGCCAAAGTCCGCACCACTCACGAAGAATCGCAACCAGTCGAACAGACAGACTTCCGGCGTCCGTACAGCACAATGGACCATATTCCAACACGTGTCCACCTTATTGAGGCAGCTCGAGAGTTCTACTCCCTTGATACTCACCTTAAAAAGGCTTTTGATTCGGTAGAACCACATTTTGTCTGGTGTTGACTGTTGGAACAAGGTGTTGATCCTGGTTACATCAGAGTTCTCACCAACAGTTATCCGAAATGCACTACAGGTAAATCATTTCGTCTCTTCTAACGTCCAATTGTGGTATCAATTCAAAAGGGGCTCCACCAAGGCGATCTTATCTCATCGAACCTCTTCTCTGCATGTTTGGAATCAGTCATTAGCCGATGCAGCTTGTACACCTTATTAACGGTAAACGCCCCAATCACCTTCGATTATCTGATAACATAGTACTCATCCCAGAGTCAGCAGCAGAAGCCAAACCAACTGATGCAGCTAATCGATGGAGAGGGCAAGAAAGCGGGTCTGGAACAGCAGAAGCCAACCAACTGATGCAGCTAATCGATGGACAGTTCAAGAGAGCGGGTCTGGAGATGAATGTGGAGAAGACCAAAGTGTTGCGCAATCGCTTCGCCACTTGTGGTCCAGTCTTCTCTGGCGAGGTGAGATTAGAGAATATCAACGAGTACATCTATCTTAGACGTCTTCTCAATATGAAGAATAACCTGGGACCTGAACTGACAAGACGTCGTCGCGCCGGTTGGGCAGCCTTTTTGTCTATTAGCACGGTCATGTGCGGTTGCCAGGACCAAGACCTACGAGCCGTCCTTTTTAATTCCACTGTACTCTCTGCGATGTGCTACGGTGCCGAGACGTGGACACTAACAAAATCACTAGAGCACAAATTGAGAGCTACCCAGGCCTCCCTCGAGAGACGCTTTGTCGGAATCACCATCTGCTACGGTATGTCAGCAAGTTAGAGCTGCAACAACATGAGCAACTGTCCAAAACTGGAGGAATGCACAGATTATCATCATTCTGAAAAGCAACAAGACTCCAGATGGACCGAAAGGCTACATATTCTTTCATTAACATCATCCTTTGGAATATAAGCAGGAAGAAGGGTAAATGCAGGCCTGGTTCCTGGAGAGTTCAGAAATCATTTGTCATGAACAGGCAGACTTCAGAAAGGGCAGTTGCACAGAAGACCAGCGTTTCAGGCTAACACAAAAAATAAATTCATGATGGGATCCAAAATAAAATACATGCAGTAGCGATCTTCTTCGACTTACAACAGGCTTATGATCGAGTATGGAGAAAAGGTCTCCCAGTGAAGATGACTAATATGGGGTTTAGCGGAAAGTTGTACAACTGGATGAAGTACTTTCTTATTGACCGAACAATCCAGACAAAGATGAATAAAGCAGTCTCTATCTTCTAAAGCAGTCTTAAATGAAGGCTTACAACAGGGCTCTGCATTGAGCTGCACTCTCTCATTTACATAAATGACCTGGCCAAGCACACCAAAGCTGAAAAAGCCATATATGTTGATGATCTGGCAATATGGCAGAGCCATGAAGATGTAGAAATTGCAGCACAAAGATTAAATGGAGACCCGAGAAGACTGCACGAGCATTGCGAAATGTGGAAAATGAAGATAAACTGTGAAAAGACTGTTTACACTATCTTTACCAATAACCACAAAGTAGCCAAGAAAAATATCAGATTCGGCAAACAGAAATTGCCTAAATAGGAAGAGCCAATATATCCTGGAGCCACTGTCGACCGACAGCTCAGTCTCAAGAAAAATGTCTTAAACGTGAAATATAAAGCGTTGATCCGGCTACAGTTACCAAAGAGACCCGGTGGAACATCATTTGGATCAGGCAAGAACACTCTGAGAGCCTTGTATCTTGGTTACGTACGCTCTGTTTTAGAATACAGCAGTGCACTCCTGACAACATGGTCACGGCTAATGTAGCATCTCTGGACAGAGTGTAGAACAATGACTTACACTCTGTTAGTGGAACAATGAGGTCAACAACCCACTGATGAAAGTGAAATTCACGTGAATGTGGAACCCTTGAGATGCTGGGAGACATGGCTGCTATGGAAGCTTATGTGAGGAGTAAAGGAATGACCAAAGACCACTCAAATGGACATCTTGTGAAAAACTGTTCCAAAAAAAGCAAAGAATAAAAGAAAAGTCAGTCCTTCACCTCCTCCCAGATAAAGGTCAATCCTCCACAAAAATCAGTAAGATTAAATACAGAAATCACTTCTCAGATAAAGGTCAATCCTTCATAAAAATCAGTAAGATTAAATACAGAAATCACCTCTCAGATAAACGACCATTTGGTTTAGATCTAACGGAGACGTGATGTACGTCAAGTATGTATGACAGAAGCCAAAACCAGCTGTCATCGTCTCCCCTTACGGCAAGCTAGTGTAGTGAACAGTAGAACAATGACCAATGCGACCATGGCGGCCTCCAATGCGACCTCCAATGCGACTATGGCGGCCTCCAATGCGACCATGGCGGCCTCCAATGCGACCATGGCGGCCTCCAATGCTTGTGGGTAAATCCCAGCACACCACGAACAACTGAGAATGAACACTTAATCAGCAGAACGAGATGAAATGCAGTGACCAATACAAATATGACATTATCACAAGGACCAGGTGGGCAAACGGTAATGGCCACGTAACTGCTTTATTTTCAATGCCATATCAAATGCATATTTTTGTTTTAAAAACAATAACCATAAATATCATATATGTTATTAGTTAGTTGTTTTTAAATCTCTTTTGCATAAAAATAAACAATCCAAATCTCCTTCCAAAGTAATCGTTTAGACAGAATCCAGACACACAGAACAAAGTAATCATATAGACAGAATACACGCAGAACAAAGTAATCATATAGACAGAATACACACAAAACAAAGTAATCATATATACAGAATACACAGAATAAAGTAATCATATAGACAGAATACACACAGGACAAAGTAATCATATAGACAGAATGCACACATAACAAAGTATTCATAGACAGAATACAGACACAGAACACAGTTATCATATAGACGGAATACAGACATACAGAACAAAGTAATCGTACAGATAGAATACAGACAGAATAAAGTAATCATCTAGACAGAATGCAGACACACACAGAGTTTCCAAAATCCTCAAGAACTGTATGTGTTTTTAGTTGAAGACAAGAGAACTTGCAACTATTGACTGGCTGGCCTCACCTGTTAATGCCGGCATTAGCCTACTGATCTCAGGAATTTTCAGATTTTTTCGCATGACCAAGAAGAAAGGCACCAGGTAACTGATAAACTTCAGGAGCTCCAGCTGCCTGCAAATTTCTTTCTTGGCTGCAAGGTGTTCCTGATAAAGGAAATCAGGGAAACAACACCAATACAAACACGATAACAACAAGATATGCACGAGACAACCAACTACTGAAACACAAAGACATTCATGGTGGTTAATATTGATATAGATCTACACATTGAAGCTAGAATTATGTAGATCTACACATTAGAGCTAGAGCTATGTAGGTCTACACATTGGAGCTAAAGCTATGTAGGTCTACACATTGGAGCTAGAATTATGTAGATCTACACATTAGAGCTAGAGTTATGTAGATCTACATATTGGACCTAGAGCTATGTAGGTCTACATATTGGAGCTAAAGTTATGTAGATCTACACATTGGAGCTGAAGTTATGTAGACCTACACATTGGAGCTAGAGTTATGAAGGTCTACACATTAGAACTAGAGTTATGTAGGTCTACATATTGGAGCTAGAGTTATGTAGGTCTACACATTGGAGCTAGAGTTATGTAGGTCTACACATTGGAGCTAGAGTTATGTAGGTCTACACATTGGAGCTAGAGTTATGTAGGTCTACACATTGGAGCTAGAGTTATGTAGGTCTACACATTGGAGCTAGAGTTATGTAGGTCTACACATTGGAGCTAGATTGATGTGTCTATATATTAGAGCTGGAGTGATGCAGGTCTTTATATTGGAGCTGGAGTGATGTAGGTCTCTATATTGAAGCTGAAGTGATGCAGGTCTATATATTGGAGCTGGATTTTGCAAATGGCGATACAATTCATATATCACATCTCTAGACCAACCAGCAAGTCTGTAAGGGGGGGGGGGGAGGCTGGACAATTGGTGAATAATCATTAACAGCTCCACAACATGAATACAGTCGTTGTCTAGAGAAAGAGAGAGAGAGAGAGAGGAAAGGAGAGAGGAAAGGAGAGAGGAAAGGAGAGGGGGAGAGAGGGAGAGAGCGAGGGAGGGAGAGAGTGAGAAATAGAGAGAGAGGGAGAGGGAGGGGAGAGAGAAACGGAGAGAGAGTGAGAGTGATAGGGAGAGAGAGGGAGAGAGAGACAGAGAGCCAGAGAGGGAGAGAGAGAGGGAGGGAGAGAAAGGGAAGGAGAGAGAGAGATGGAGAGAGAAAGGGATAGAGGGGGAGGGAGAGACAATTGGAGATTGGAGGCTGACAGCCAGGAGCAAGTTTAATTACT
Source organism: Ariolimax columbianus (assembly GCA_036924085.1). NCBI lineage: Eukaryota > Metazoa > Mollusca > Gastropoda > Stylommatophora > Arionidae > Ariolimax > Ariolimax columbianus. The sequence continues at coordinate 176,276,224 of JAVGWX010000001.1, forward strand.
TCCAGACTAATTGACTGTGCTAGCCGGAGGCTGACAGGCCAGGAGCAAGTTTAATTACTTCCGGACTAATTGACTGTGCTAGCTGGAGGCTGGAGGCTGACAGGCCAGGAGCAAGTTCAATTACTTCCAGACTAATTGACTGTGCTAGCCGGAGGCTGACAGGCCAGGAACAAGTTCAATTACTTCCAGACTAATTGACTGTGCTAGTCGGAGACTGACAGGCCAGGAGCAAGTTCAATTACTTCCAGACTAATTGACTGTGCTAGTCGGAGACTGACAGGCCAGGAGCAAGTTCAATTACTTCCAGACTAATTGACTGGGCTAGCTTGAGGCTGGAGACTGACAGGCCAGGAGCAAGTTTAACAACATCTAGACTTATTGATTGTGTGATAGATTTAGTCTTACTAGACAAATATTGTCTTCATATTGACAGCCCTTAGTTGTTTTCTAGAATTAAGTCGCAAGTGTAATTATATATTTTCTTTAAAATTAGGGGTGGACATTCCACAGGACCTGACCACTCACGTCAGCTATACCGCGAAAGTGTCGCGGATTAATATAGGAGGACGCCATTTTGAGATTAGGACGGGTAGAAAAACAGTCCGGTTATTATAAAAACCGAGGCATATTGAGAGAGATTTTTTAGAGAGAAAGACGATTCAGAGAGACAGGTTTAGAGAGGAACATTCAGAGAGAAACATGCCAGAAGAGTGAACTCCGCATTGACTGAGTTCCAAACTCAGTTTATAGAAGTAAAGTGTTACTTATTTTTATTTGTGAGTAATTAGAATTTCACCATATTCAATTTTAATCAGCGTCAGACACGTGGGCGACCTTTCAAGTTTATAGTCATCGCAGAGTCTTCATAGATCTCACAGAAGCAGCCTAGATTAGTCATAGCTACCCGGTATAGGAGAGAACAGGCTTTCTGTCTGATCTAGATTGGCTGAGAGAAAACGTTACCATTTTAACACCTCTTTGACCTGTGCCAGGTTAACGCGTGATCAACCTGCATTAGTTCAACACGTCGTTCACATGCACTAATTAAAGACGTGGCTGCCTTCACTAACTTTGTAGTCATCGCAGAACCATTGTAGATTCACAGCAGTAGCCTAGTCTTTCTATATTCACCACGCAGATCGACAGTAGTCGCTAAGGAACAGAGCCAAGGACGTTTACCTGGGTTTTTAAATCCAGAATTAACCATTGATGTCATTACATCATAATTAGGATTCACGTTACAGCAGGCCAAGGACGAAAAGTAGAGTGATGACAATAGTTATAGGTTTAGCGGGAGTTAGAGTTTAAAGTCATAGGTAACCATAAGATAGCAGCGTGTAGGAAGTTGTGTATGACAGAAGAGTGGAAGAGTTGTTACGTGTAGAAATATATATTCGTGTTTATTGTTTTGAAATAGTGTCCTTAGTTTATTGAAGTGATAGATTTTTAGACTGTAATAGGTGGAGAGTCAAGGTGAGGCTTTAGTGAGCCGGGAGAGCAAAACCTCGTTCCGTCTGCTACAATTGTGCCAACTACAGGCTGACAAGCCAGGAGCAAGTTCAATAACATCTAGACTAATTGATTGTGCCAACTACAGGCTGACAAGCCAGGAGCAAGTTCAACAACATCTAGGCTAATTGATTGTGCCAACTACAGGCTGACAAGCCAGGAGCAAGTTCAATAAACATACCTGTATCAAATTTTCGTGCATCTGTAGCCGGGTTTTTAGTCGCTCATACCCAGCATAATCTAATTGGTTGTCCATGAGCCGCACGTAGCTGGACACATGGTACTTGGATCTGCTGTTAAATAAACAAGTCAAAGCACAATGAATTTGTGGAATGGAATTGAGGTCGGTGTCAACCTGCAATCTGTGATGACTGTTTGGTTTTCAATGCAAATGATTGTCAAACCTCCCAACATACACGGATGTGGATAGGAGCATAAATGGATGTGGATATGAATATACACGGATGTGAATGTGATCATACATTCTGGAAAGTAGAACAACAGACAAATGTGAACAGCTCTATAGAACAACAGACAAATGTGAACAGCTCTATAGAACAACAGACAAATATGAACAGCTCTATAGAACAGACAAATGTGAACAGCGTTATAGAACAACAGACAAATTTGAACAGTTGTACATATCAAACAAAGACAATATAAGTAGCCGTATAAACAGTAAATAATCAAATGAAGCAATTCTAAAAAAGAAAAACTAATAAAATACAAACAGCCGACAAAGAAGATGTGTGGCGGAGTCCAGATTTTACTAAGTAATTATTTATCTAAAATGTTACAACATGCGTCCACATAATCCACGACCACACACAGCAAATATTATCCAACAACCAGTGTCGTATTTAATAACAACAATAAGCATACACAATAGAGTTTGCATTAAAAACAAAATACATCTGAACTAAATTATCATATATGATATATGTTAATATAAATATTAACTACAGTGCAAGTTTTAAGCGTAAGATTTTGTTAACTCTTCTATCATTCAATCCAGTTCTAGCCGCTACACTCTCCTCCCCTTATCTGCACATTAAACACACTCTCGCAAACTCATCTTCACGATCGTGTTCTGTACTCTGCCGTTTTGTGCACCAACTCACACTCCGATCCTGTCATACAGGTGATCTGTAGATTCACAAATATTTCCCATTCCCATTTAAAATCAGATCAATTACCAACTGGCGATCTGTGCATTCATAAATACGTCCTTCTAGTCGGAATCACGTATTCACTTATGGTCACACACTCAGTCGATCTGTGCATACACATACTTCAGAACACAAATCGTTCACTCAGTGCCCTGCACAATATTACAGACATTCAGATCTCTTCTAGTCACAGGGTGTCTAGCACAGACACTCATATAGCCACTGGCCAAGACTTGAAGGCGTATTCTATCACACAAACTCCTAATAAGCCTGCAAGCTAGTGGCAGCCTCTCAATCACTCTGCTGGTCAGCCTGCTAGCTAGTCCATGCAACTCATTCTCTCTCTCGGCCCGTGTCTCAGTCTCTCTCTAGGCCAGCCTGCTGAGTTCATCTGTGTCGAGTAGTATATAGCTCCAAACAACTTCATGGCTGTCCAATTGACGTCTGTTGGTTGTCTGACTTAGCCATCACCCTAGTTTGGATCTAACGCCAACTATTTGTTATTGGGCGAATCACTTGGAATTCCTGTCATTCTAAATGTCGCAGCAGCAGAACGGGACGACTGTCTGCCACAACCCCCCCCCCCCCCACTACCTAAATTGGAACGCCAGAGTCAGGTCAGGTCAGGTCATCCCGTAACTGGTGAGGTCGTTGGGGCACACATGAAGACATCCTCACAACTCCACGCCATGCATCTCTGTCAGAAGCCGCTGCCTGTCACTCTTCTGGTCGGAGACTGGTCCATTCTTTTATGTTGTCATCCCCTCTCTTTTTGGGCCGGCCTCTTCGTCGTCTGCCATGCACCTTCCCGTGGAGGATTGTGTTTGCAAGACCATTTGATCTCGATATGTGACCGTACCAAGCGAGTTTCCTTCTTTTGACAGTTGCCAAGAGGTCTTCGAAACGCCCTATTGCCGCCGTAATTCTATTTCGGATTTCCTCGTTTGTAACTCGATCTTTGTACGTGACGTTTAAAAGTCTTCGGAAACATCTCATCTCCAAGGCCTGTATCCTTCGTTGAAGGTCAGCTGTAACTGTCCATGGCTCACACGCATAGAGAAATATTGACAGGACCAGTGTACGCATTAATCTGATTTTCATGCGTAGTGCTAACCGTTTATCTTGCGAGATTTTGTTAAGCCGTGCAAGCGCCGCTATTGTCTGTGCTATTCTGGCCAATACTTCACATTTTGATCCTTCATGACTGACAATCGACCAAAGATATTTAAAACGGTCAACTACTTCGAGTTCTTGACCGTTTGCTTGTATCTTGATGTTGAAGCCCGTAGCGTTGATTGTCATTAGTTTTGTCTTTCCAGCGTTTATCTCCATACCATAGTCAAGAGCTGTTTCATCGAGCCTTCTGACCCATTCCTGGAGTTCTGCTTCTGAACCCGCCAACCCGTCGATATCATCTGCAAAACGAAGGTTAGTAATCGTTCGGCCCCTTATCTTGACAGTACCAAATTGACCTCCAAGTGCCTCACTCATAATTCCGTCAAGAAATATATTGAAAAGAGTTGGAGAGAATGTACACCCCTGTCTCACACCAACTGATGTGCGAAACCAGTCTCCTCGCCTCCCATTCGCAAGAACTGCACTAGACGCCTTGTTATATAGGTGTTCAAGGACCGTTATAATATTTCCGTTGATATTATACATCCTCATGGTTGCCCAAAGCGCTTTATGCCATACCCTATCAAACACCTTCTTAAAATCCACAAACACATGATACAGTGTTTGCCGCTGTTCTAGATATTTCTCGCTTAGCAGCCTTAAATTAAATATATGTTCTGTAGTGCTTCTTCCCTGTCTGAACCCTGCTTGCTCCTCGGCAATAATGTTCTCTTCTTGGGGTTTCAATCGGTCGAGGATTAATTTAAGCATGACCTTGCTAGGGTGGCTGATGAGGCTTATTGTTCTGTAATTTTGGCACAGCTTTAGGTTTCCAGACTTATGTAACGGTATAACTATTGATTTCGTCCATAAGTCCGGCCAGTTTCCTGTCGCCCATATTTTGTTGCAGATGTGTGTCAGGCCGTCCACCACTACCTCTCCACCTGCCTGTAAGAGCTCTGCTGGTATATTGTCCACGCCGGCCGCGTTCCCTCTTCTCAATGTCTTTACCGCTGCAGTTACCTCTTCCTTCGTTATTAGTTGGTTATCCTCTTTATTTGTTGGTGTTGGGGGGAATGTTTTCTCAGGTTTGTTTCGCCCTTCATAGTTGTATAGCTCGGAACAGTACTCTGTCCATCTTGCCAGTACGTCATTTCCCTCAATGAGACACTTGCCGTTTTTATCATGGATCATAAGGTTCCGGCTTTGTCTTGGTGTTACCAGTTCTTTTACCACCTTGTATGCTCCTTTAGCATCATTTCTGTTTAGTCTCTCTTCGATGTTTGCGCATTGCTCACATATCCACGCCAGAGTAGTCAGCTCCTAAACTTCACCTGATCCAGACACATTCTTCCCCTAACCCCTCGTTTCCTTTGTCGACTTAGTGTAGAGATGGTGATTGACCTTGGAACACATTCGGGTAACCTTTGTTAACAGAGTCGACGCCAAATCACCCCTGCCTTTAACGCCTATTCTCCAGCTGGAGCTGTTGCACAAATATAATCAACCGTATACACATACGCACGCGCACATGTACGCATATACACACACCTATACATACATACATACATACATACATACATACATACATACATACATACATACATACATACATACATACATACATACATACGTATGTGACAGTTTTAGCTGGATCATGGGCGTTTAGGGCATGGGAGATTGGGCTGGCGACTCTGTGAACAAAGGTTGCCTGAATACGGACCAAGGTCAATCACTGTGTCGACACTATATCGACAAAGGAAACGAGAAGTTTAGGTGGAAGACTTTGTTAGCGGGCGTGTTCGGAGCTGTGGTGAGGGTTCGTAGCTGACCACTATGGCGTTCCGAAACAGCGTAGTCGTGTCGTGGTGTAGATACATGTACTTTTTAGATACGTAACTATTCAGCTGAACCTAGACTAGTAGTGCTTCTTCCCTGTCTGAACCCTGCTTGCTCCTCGGCAATAGTGTTCTCTGCTTGGGGTTTCAATCGGTTGAGGATTAATTTAAGCATGACCTTGCTAGGGTGGCTAATGAGGCTTATTGTTCTGTAATTTTGGCACAGCTTTAGGTCTCCTCGCCTCCCATTCACAAGAACTGCGCTAGACTCCTTGTCATACAGGTGTTCGAGGATCGTTTTAATATTTCCGTTGATTTTATACATCCTCATGGTTGCCCATGGCGCTTTATGCTATACCCTCGTACATTCATGCATACATACATGCCTGCCTGCATGCCTGCCTACCCACCCAACCCACGCACGCACGCACGCACGCGCACGCGCGCACGCACACACACACATACACACACACACATACACACATACACACATACATACATACATACATACATACATACATACATACATACATACATACATCATACATACATACATACATACATACATACATACATACATTTAAATCTAAATAAAATATTAAACAAACATTACAGAACACGAAACAAACAGATACATAGCAGTCTCACTTAAAGATATACAAATTTTTGTAATTCTGCATTTCTTCCTGGTAAAACGTCAGTTGTATAGACAGGTTGTCCACATAGCTCATGAAAAACCTACGCTCTTCAGCCATCTCTGGATCGTCTGGGATATCATCAGGTAGCGTATCGTACACGTGGGCATAGTCCGGATCAAGTGTCACGTCCATTAATCCTGTCAAAGACGTGTTTCAATGTGTCGTTTATAAATGATACAGCTACACACAACAATAACATAACCACCAACACACGTTATACAAATTCAACAGTAAAACCACAATTAACATGTGCCTTATGCGACTCATAGCAGACTGCTTCAATCAGGGTCAGCGACTCATATCTGAGACTGTTTGCATCATGGCCAGCGACTCATATCTGACTTCTTGCATCAGGGTCAGCGACTTTTATCTGAGACTGTTTCCATCATGGCCAGTGACTCATATCTGAGATTGTTTCCATCATGGCCAGTGACTCATATCTGAGACTTGTTTCCATCATGGCCAGCGACTGAGACTGTTTCCAGCATGGCCAGTGACTCATATCTGAGACTGTTTCCAGCATGGCCAGTGACTCATATCTGAGACTGTGTCCATAATGGTCAGCGAATCATAGCTGAGACTGTTTCCATCATGGTCAGGGACTCATATCTGAGATTGTTTCCATCATGGTCAGCGACTCATAGCTGAGACTGTGTCCATCATGGCCAGTGACACATATCTGAGACTGTGTCCATCATGGTCAGGGACTCATATCTGAGATTGTTTCCATCATGGTCAGCGACTCATAGCTGAGATTGTGTCCATCATGGCCAGTGACACATATCTGAGACTGTGTCCATCATGGTCAGTGACTCATATCTGACTTCTTGCAGCAGGATCAGCTACTCATATCTGACTTCTTGCAGCAGGATCAGCTACTCATAGTTCAGCAAGACCCTATAGCACCTCCAAGTGACGATCCTGAAAGTATACTGCAAATGTGCAAGCTGGCAAAGAGATCAGAAATCGAAGGGAAAAAAGCAAATCGGTTCAAAAAATGCTGTGCAGAAACCGGATGTGTCTGACTGAGAGGCGCAGATATGGCAGTCTAGGTCTACAGAACAACCTAGGAAAACGTTCTTTACATGGCAAATACAGAAGAAGCCGAAAAGGAAGAAGAAGAAGGACTCAGAGATCTTGAAGAAAGGAATCCGCCTTGGGTGCCGGAGGTCGCGGGTTCTAATCACGGTGAAGACCGGGATTTTTTTTCACGTGGATCTTCTGGTAAAAATGTCCCTGGTCCCTGGATAGTGAGATCGGACTCCCGTGTTCAGTGTCGAGCACCTTAAAAATGCATTGGCAGTTGGAAATTTATAAAAGAGTAGGCTTAACGGCCGCGGCCTGGACAAACTTCAAGTCAAAAATCTACCCAAGTTATTTGTACCTTTTCCCAGGTAGTTTGTTAAGAGCAGCTATAGATGGCATCTAACTGGCTGCGCGTCTACTTAACTCTAGTGTTTGAGTCTATTGAGATAGACTCACACATCGGTTAAACTACTCTTCAAGAAACTGGTTGTATACAGACTCTATAGTTTTCTAAACCAGTATAAAAACGTTACGTTACTTAAGTTAAGTAACGAAAGGAGAAGAAGAAGAAGAAGAAGAAGAAGAAGAAGAAGAAGAAGAAGAAGAAGAAGAAGAAGAAGAAGAAGAAGTCGTGCAAGAAGAAGAAGAAGAAGAAGAATGTGGGACCTGCCTTTTATGACCTGCGTCCTGGTCGAAACCTAAATATTGGAATATATTGCTTTAACTAGTGTCAGTCGTTTCATTTATAAAGAACTGGTTGTTTGTTTGTTTAAACATAAAGTAAAATACACTTTACAAACAAAAAGTAGACTAAAATAACTGCCAGCATATTTGTTATATAAAAGTGAAACAATACGGGCAAAATCATCATAACAACAATCAGACTAGATCAGGGGGCGACAACCGGCAGCCGAGAATATTGGCCGGCCCGTATTACCAACATGAGTATAAAATGTCTGTTCGTACCCACGGTAGAGAGCTGTCCAGGCATGACGCAGAACTGCACGGTTGTATCAATCTTTCCGTTTGCACATCGATAAATAAATAAATCAGTAAAGTATTGATAACATATTTCTAAGGTCTCTAAGAACTTCATTACCCGACGGTAGTGTAACTAGTATGTGACAAACCTCAGCTTTAACGTGATTCTAGTGCCGTGGTAGTATGGCTACCTTAATGGGTTAGCTAGATTCTAATGCCGTGGTAGTATGGCTACCTTAATGGGTTAGCTAGATTCTAGTGCCGTGGTAGTATGGCTACCTTAATGGGTTAGCTAGATTCTAGTGCCCTGGTAGTATGGCTACCTTAATGGGTTAGCTAGATTCTAGTGCCCTGGTAGTATGGCTACCGTAATGGGTTAGCTAGATTCTAGTGCCCTGGTAGTATGGCTACCTTAATGGTTTAGCTAGATTCTAGTGCCCTGGTAGTATGGCTACCTTAATGGGTTAGCTAGATTCTAGTTGCTTAACTGCTCCGTACAGTGTGTTGACAATTGTTGGTAATGCTTGTAAGAATCTTTTCCTATGTCCGCAAGCGCCTTGCGCTCAATGAGTAGATGTCGAACAGTTTCATGAGGATGAGAGCAATGCCTGCACAGGGGCAGGTGCTGGGGTTTAGGTGCGGTTTAAGTGGTTATCGACTCTGGTATGTCCTTTTCGGAAATGAAAAAAAAAAACTTTGATCTCTTCTATGTAGTTTATTTATGTCATCGTTACTTTTTGGCTTTGACATTTCACTAAAATAAACGGGAGCTCGGAACTTAGGGACAGAAGAAACGCTTCAGAGACTCATTAAAAAATGTGTGAAAAACTTCCAACATTAAAGTCTCATCCCTTTGAGACGCTAGCACAGAACCGTTCCACCTGACGCGCTAGAATCACAAAAGGTGTTCAGAGAAAGCGATCAGCGTGAAAGGACAGAATGCGCAAAGATCGTCCCGGGTGACTCATCACGTGTGTATTTCAAGTGCGGCAGTCTGTTGTGCCAGGATTGGACTTTACAGTCATATGAAATCACATCTCGCAGTATAGTCTGATGATCTCGCTATCCTGTCTTAAGGTATGCAACTGTTAATTACTATTAATTTATTTGCTAGCGATCAATAGTTCAATCACCAGTTTGGAAAAGATAGAGGGCTAGGCATTATATGTGTACACGTGATGATAGAGATGACTTGGGATATTCATGACGGGTGGTCCAACAGTGCTTTGCATGTGGCGTCGGCTAGAGTAGCTGGGTAGTTTAGAGCGAAATATAATTTTTGTATTCTTAACTTAACTTCATTATACTGGTTAAGAAGGTTATACGGAGTCTGTATACAGCCAATTTATTACATTCCACAGATACCGACAATATTGTGAGCATCCAATCTATTTTTAATGCATTAATTGACTCTGCCTCCACTACATCTTGTTGCAATGCATTCCAAGAATTCACCCCTCTCTGACTAAAAAAATATTTCCTAATATCTAATCTGGACCTGTCTTTAAACAATTTGTAGCGGTGCCCTCTTGTTCTTGTAGCCGGTTGTACTTTGGCAAACTTGGTATAGTCTAATTTATCCTTTCCATTTATTAGTTTATACACTTGTACTAAGTCACCTAGAATTATTTCTTGTAGACACTGAAGACCAGTTTTTTTAGTTTTTCCTCATAACTATAATTTTGAAACCCTGCAATCATTTTTGTAGCTCTTCTGTGTACCCTTTTCATCATGTTTACCTGAACACAGTAGTCTAATTTAGGTCTCACTAATGATTTATTTAACTTGGCTATTACTTCCTTGATCCTATGTGAAATGTTCCTCAGAAAAACCGGTCTACAGTGTCTCAAATAGAGAAGAATTAGTATAGTATACGCAGCCAAAAACCACGATTTTACACGCCTATTTTTCTACGAAAATTTTCACACCTAACTGCTGTGACAAAATTATTCATATATCTGTTATCTTTTATTGTGTGATCATGTTTTATATATCAAAATGTTCAGGAATGATTGCTCTTTTTAGAAACAGTGCAAAAAGATGTCTGTACAGTGAAGTTGCATGCAAAAAATTATGTAATGTGTAAACAAAAATTAAAAACAATAAATAATTTGTCAACATTTTTTCACTTACCATTTCATTCAAATGAATCCTTCACAATGTTGACACACAAAAATTCTTTCTTTTGATAATATATCCATATTTACCCAATATTGGGAAGTTTCATCACTCTTGGATCAGAAATAACATTATTATGACCATTCAGCAGTGTTTGGTAAATTGAAAAATAAAATGGCACAAATTCTCTAAGAAAAAAAAAATTATCTATGTACAGCTGATTTTAATTTACATTTATTTCAAATGATGCTGTTCAAAACAGTGATTTGGATGAAGAAATGGCTGGTCTGGGCATCCTTGACAAAAAAATGTTGTCCTAACTCTAGCATTTGGAGTACTGCAAACAATACATTGACGACACAGTGTAGACTTTTTGATAATGTGTCTTTTTCCACTGTGTCTGTTTGCATGGCTGCTGATGTAAGGTTCCACCTGCAAGCTGGGCGTCTCTGTAGCTGCAAAAAGGCGAAGCTCAGAAACTAATTGCTTTTTAAATTGTAGATAGGGCTGCTTTTTTGTGTTTGCAGGCCTCGTCAGGGCATGCAAAATAAATGAATTCAGCTGAGCTACTTCAAAAATCCAAAAGAAAATTTTCTTCCACCATTTCCTTGTTCTTCTAGTGAAGGTACCATATGTTGCGACACACTGATCAACCTTATCACACCCATTCATGCGGTAGTTGTAGTCATCTATCATTGATGGTTTATCCTTCACTACACCAGAACGACTTGTTAAACGTTTGGTGGTCACCGAGGCTTCACTAGAGACAAGCAAGCATTGTTTTTTAGCCTTCTTGTCTCTGAACATCACGCAGAGGAATGTTCTTTCTATATGGAGAAACCATTTCATTTGTAAAAAGGACAATTTTGTTGTCTTGAAAGCTTGTGGAAAATCTCTGCGGTTTATGTTGACCGTACCAGTGTAGTAATGGCCATTACTGGTAAGGTACTGCAGCAGCGGATAGCTGGTGTAGTAACGGTCAGCATAAATGTGATGGCCTTTCCCACAAGGTTCTAAAAGCTTGTCAAATATTTTGACGGCTTGTTGACTGCTTGGATCTAGGTCTGGATTGTAAGATGTATTGCTGCCAAAATATATCAATATGTTGACAACATAAGCAGTGTTGCTGTCGCAGAGGCCAAAGGTTTTGACGTGGTATTTTTTTGGCTTTGATGCATTGAACATCTTATGGGCCCACCTTCCCTTCCATCCAATGACCATTTCATCCACAGAAAGTTCCTTGAATGGGTAATAGGATTTTTGAAATTGAAGTAGCAAGCTCTGCACAAATGGCTCAATTTTGGCTTTGCCCTGCGAATCAGGATTGCTTACATGAAACATTGTATGGTACAAAGCTTGGAACCTGTCCCTCGTGAATACCTTCCTGAACCAAGGTGTTTCTGTAGTCTCATCATGTGCCCAGTAGTCACTAATTTTAGGCTTCTTTAAATAGCCGATAACAGTAATGACAACAAAGAATTTATGTAGCTCAGGCACAGTCACTGGTGACCATGTTAGAAAAACTGACCGTACTGCAGTTGTTTCTTTCATTGCCAGGCACCGTTGGGCCGCATAATCATTTACTGACCTGACAAGGTCTTCCATAATGGCATCAGTAAATAAAGCTTTAAAGCAAAATAAGGGTGATGCATTCTCTGGAATAATGTCAGGATTGACACCAGGGATTCTTGGCTGAGGTGGAATAAACCGAAAGGTATTGTCTGTGCTGCCCTCAAATACCTCCCTCCATTGCCCTTCATCACTAACCTGAGCGTCTGCCCTAGTAGTTGCCATTGGGACAGGAGACACTGTAGATGGATCTACTGTACTGCTGGTACTAGTACTAGGCCTAGGACCAGGATTCCTATCAAGTACAGATCTTGACCTTGCTCCTCGTCCTCTCTTAGGCATAGGACCTTTACCCTTTCCTCTACTATGGATGAGAGACTCCTCCTCTTGCTCACTCGAACTATCCCTGGTGGCACTGTACAATGATGTATTTCTAACATCCCCTTCTTCTTCTGAATGAGAACTTTCACTGTCAGTGTCAGAAGTCATGTCATCTGTATCTTCTTCAGCCCAGATTTGAATCATCTTAGTGGCCTGAACAGCAGAAAATCGTGCGCCACGAGAATTGGTAGAGGAAGCCATTTCTTCAAATGAAAAAAAAAGTTAAAAAAAATCGCTACTTTCGTTAGATTATTGAACAAAATGTGCCAAATTAATTCTCAAAAGCTTACCAAACCACGCCGTAAGATGCTTAAAAGGACAGGAACAGGAAATGACGTTGCAGTAGTTTAAAATGTTGGATAGGAAATAAAAATATTTAAAACTTGGCGTTGGTACATTTCGAGCGACAACGCCCATTTCATGGAAACAAAATATCACTGACGCACTTTCCGATAACAATTTATTATGAATATTTCCTTCCGAATTAGAACTGTCCATGCTAAATATTTCTTTATCTACATGTCTGTCTATTTCAAGTCATGGTTGAATTATCTGTGAGACACGTACTGCCGAAAATCGTGTCCCACGAGAATGGGGAGGGAGGACGCCATTTCTTCAAGTAAAAAAAGTAGACAAAATAACTTTGTTTACATTTTTATTTTTTAATTTAGTAGTACATAATTGATAATAATGTTAACTCACGCTCTAGAAATGGAATCTGAAATGGCGTTGTTGTGGGTTTATACTTGCTGGATTTGGATTAAACCCATATTAAATACATTTAATACGTTGCAAAGAGTGCGAGCCACGCTTTTTGGCTTAATGTAATTCCGTGGCTGCCTAATCGACACGTCATTTGGCGGGTCGGAATTTAAGGGTTAATACAGGTTTATAAGATGATCAGAGGAATCGATAAATTAGACTATAACAAGTTTTTTTAAAAATACAGCCAGCCACAATAACACGAGGGCATAGCTACAAGCTGACTAAAGAGAGCTCCAGATTAGATGTTAGGAAATATTTTTTTAGTCAGAGAGTGGTGTCTGCTTGGAATGCATTGCCAGGGGAGGTAGTGGAGGCAGGGACAGTTAATGCATTTAAGAATAAACTGGATGCGCATAGCTTTTAGAGCAAGGTGATGTAAATGTAACTGGTTGTATACAGACTCTGCAGGGTCTTCTAAACCAGTATACAGACGTTAAGTTAAGTTAAGTTAAGTATCATGCCTAACAACCTTTTTCACTGCCACCTGGATTTGTTCCCACGCCTTTCCTGTATGGTCTTTTGTAACTGCCAGGTCTCTTTCCTGTTTTATTGTCCTAATATTGATTTCTCACATCATGTAATTATATTAATTATTAGATCTTCCCATATGGAGGACTGTACATTTTTCGAGATTAAACTCCATCTGCCATCTCTCAGACCATTTTTGAATCATATCTAAATCCGATCTCAATAGATCCACCTCTTCCGGAGAAGAGAACCTGTCGCATAATTGTGTGTCATCCGCGAACTTTGCAATCATGGATCTGATATCAATGTCCAAATCATTGATATACATTAAGAACAAAATTGGTCCCACTACCGATCCCTGGAGCACACCACTTATTACGTCACACCAGTCAGAGTACTCCCTATCTATGCCGACCCTCTGCCTTCTTCCCGTCAACCAATTTTCTATCCAATTTGCAACTTCACCACCTATTCCATGTGATTTCATCTTTCAAAACAATCGTTGATGAGGTACTCTATCAAAGGCCTTTGCAAAATCCAGATAGATAACATCCACCGGCTCTCCATCATCTAACATTTTGGTAACCTCCTCCATGAATTCTAATAGTCTGGTTAAACACGATCTTCCTTTAGTAAACCTATGCTGACTATTGTTGATTAAATTAAACGTGTCCAAGTGCAGTACTATGTTGTCCGTAATAATGGATTCTATAAAATTGTGCAAAGAATGTTTACCAAACTCACTGGTCTATAATTGGCTGGGTCTGATTGTTTTGCCCTTTTTTAACAAGGGAATCCCACCTGCATCTTTCCAATCCCTTGTAACATTCCCCTTCTCAAGAGTGTGAGCATAAGATATCGCTAATGGTTTTGCTAACTGGTCTCGAATTTCAAACAGTCATTTTGGATGAATACCGTCTTGACCTATCCAATTTTTGTAACACCATTTCCTCTGTAATTCAGAATGATTGTAACCTTCTATGTGCCTTTCCCGTTGGAAAACAGTTAATGGCTCTGGGATCCGGGAGTAGTCTTCTTTTGTATAGACTGTGCCAAAGTACTGATGGAGTTGATAACTAGCATCCGTTCTCACTTATTAATTTTCCTGTACTATCTTTAAGTGGGCCAACTGTGTCTTTCGTTCTCTGTTTGTGTCAAACATAAGAAAAAAAGCTTTTACTATCAGTTTTGATCCTCTGAGCAAGTTTTTTTTAAATGTCAATTTTTGCCTCTCTATTAACTTTATCAGATTTGTGTTGTATGTCAAAAAATTGTTAATATGTTTCCTTCGATTTTCCAGTCTTCATATATTTTTTCAAGCTTTATTCTTAGCTCTTCTACAACTACCTACGGATCGAGGTCCATTTATTTCGCTTGAGGTACTACTTCCTAGATGTTGTGTCCTACAGTTTATTTTTATAGTTTCCTATAGCTTAAATGTGCTAACAGACTTTTGTAAATGTATCTTAAATAAATGTGCCATTTGTATGATTAATATTTGGATATTTCTCAGTGTGCTGAACATTTGTCGAGTGGAGTGAAACGATAGTGTCTAGTTTGTGCTAGAGTGTATTAGAGTCGGTGTGGTGTACGTGTTGAATGTTATAGTTGTTTTACAGGGCATAAGATATGACTGATTGCGTAGATAGGTCGATGTGTTCAACGTTATATTCATTTGTTCTCCGCGACCAGAGGACAGTTTAAAATTAAGAACAGACTGTCACGTGTTAATATTCATTTTGGGCACGTGACCTAGGATTTGAATTCTTTCTGATAGGTAATGAATTTTAACTATTTTTTTAAACTTGGATTTTGAAGCTGTTGCCAAAGTTGGCGTCCCATATCCTAAAAATAGTCTAACAGTTGATGTGTACAGCTCTTTCTCAATTTTTGTTGTTGTTGTTTTGTTTGTTTGTTTGTTATTTTGGTAATGGACTGTTTAGGTTTTTGTTAATATTTTTTAATTGTATTTGTCTATGTTGCCCAGTGCTTCCAGTTTCTCCATGTTGCCCAGTGCTTCCAGTTTTCCCATGTTGCCCAGTGCTTCCAGTTTTCCCATGTTGCCCAGTGCTTCCAGTTTTCCCATGTTGCCCAGTGCTTCCAGTTTTCCCATGTTGCCCAGTGCTTCCAGTTTTCCCATGTTGCCCAGTGCTTCCAGTTTTCCCATGTTGCCCAGTGCTTCCAGTTTTCCCATGTTGCCCAGTGCTTCCAGTTTTCCAATGTTGCCCAGTGCTTCCAGTTTTCCCATGTTGCCCAGTACTTCCAGTTTACACTTGTGTCCAGTGCTTTCAGTTTGTCTATGTTGCCTAGTGCTTCCAGTTTCTCCATGTTGCCCAGTGCTTCCAGTTTTCCCATGTTGCCCAGTACTTCCAGTTTACACTTGTGTCCAGTGCTTCCAGTTTGTCTATGTTGCCTAGTGCTTCCAGTTTCTCCATGTTGCCCAGTGCTTCCAGTTTTCCCATGTTGCCCAGTACTTCCAGTTTACACTTGTGTCCAGTGTTTCCAGTTTGTCCATGCTGCCCAGTGGTTCCAGTTTGTCCATGCTGCCCAGTGCTTCCAGTTTGTCCATGTTACCCAGTGCTTCCAGTTTGTCCATGTTGCCCAGTGCTTCCAATTTGTCCATGTTATCTATTGTTAAGCCTACATATGTGTGGTTCTTTTCTTTTGATAGTTTATGTCCATTTAGTTTCACTGTGATTTTGTTTGTTTTATTCGAAAAATGCATAGAATGTATTTGTTCTTTTCTTCTCATTGATGATCATGTACCATTTCTGAGTCCACGCATCTAATCTGTGTGGGACTTCTTGCATCCTGTTATTTGCTGTTTATATCTTTTCTTCAGCTACATATAGCGAGGTATGGACACTTTGCGATGTTTTATCCAGTGTGCTGTTAATGAAGATCAAGAACAATGTAGGGAATAGCACGCTGTCCTGGGGCACGCCTTGTTCCAATGTTATTCTATGCCTTATGTGGCCCCGTAGCTTTTCTATGGTATTTCTTGTTCCAATGTTATTCTATGCCTTATGTGGCCCCGTAGCTTTTCTATGGTATTTCTTGTTCCAATGTTATTCTATGCCTTATGTGGCCCCGTAGCTTTTCTATGGTATTTCTTGTTCCAATGTTATTCTATGCCTTATGTGGCCCCGTAGCTTTTCTATGGTATTTCTTGTTCCAGCGTTATTCTATGCTTTATGTGGTCCCGTGGCTTGACTATATCGTATATATTAGTCTGAGAGCTGAGACCCAACCCAGACGAATTGTTGGCAGGAAAATCAGAATCTGACCTAGCGAAGTTAGGGCATGCGACACGGACAGATACAATATCTGGGCAGTTGGCTTGCCGAAGAACATTAATCTGATGTTAGAGCCGACTTGTGAAAAGCTATTGAAATCAGAGTACAAAGTGCCAGAAAATAGAGCTGAGAGCAGACTGCAGATAGGTCGACAGACAGTTCGATAGATAGTTCGACAGATAGTTCGACAGATAGAAAAGAAAGAAGAATCTTGATTATTTGAGCAAATGTGAGCCAATCTGGATGAACTTAAATTCAGGGCCTAACATCTGTGTTCCTTGCACAAAATAAACAATAATAGATTGACAATATACAACTAATATACGTGTCTTATGGGCCGAGAATTCATTGTGTTTTTTTAGTACAAAAGAAAATTCATTTCAACAACCATTTGGTGAATGAATTGAGAACATAAGATGAACACAGTGTTAGGTTACAGTTAAGGTCTCCCACATACAGGAGATAAATGGGTTCCGTACCCAGGACGTAATTGTATTACACCCTCACCAGAACACCATCACTCATCATCATCATCCACCATCACTCGCCAACACAACACTCACCAACAATCACCAACACAACACTCCTTAACACAACACTCCCCAACACAACACTCCCCAACACAACACTCCCCAACACAACACTCACCAACACAACACTCCCCAACACAACACTCACCAACACAACACTCTCCAACACAACACTCCCCAACCCAACACTCACCAATACAACACTCACCAATACAACACTCACCAACACAACACTCCCCAACATAACACTCTCCAACACAACACTCACCAACACAACACTCACCAACACAACACTCACCAACACAACACTCACCAACACAACACTCACCAACACAACACTCACCAACACAACACTCACCAACAATCACCAACACAACACTCACCAACACAACACTCAACAACACTCAACAACACAACACTCACCAATACAACACTCACCATCACTCAACAATACAACACTCACCAACACAACACTCACCAGCACTGAGAAACTCTGGCACTAACGGTTTCCTTATCTCCGGTTTCCCTAACATGTTAACATCCAAGTTTCCCCGCCAGCGCTCGTTAAATTTTATTCGTTTTTCTTTCGGAAAGTAAGCACCATGCCATAGCCCTTTCAACATGTAGTCCACATTGATGAGCAACTGGCCCACTTGTGTGTCAATGTAAGCCGGAGGGATGTTGCAGACGGTGGCCTGATCGAAGTTTGCATCCAGAGAGACAACCGGCGTTTGGTTTAATACATACATCCCAAGAGTTAACTCCCTGACAATGTTGTGCACATCCCTGGTAAGTATAAACACAACACATATATTCAGCAAACAACATTCTGTCACCACAATCTCAAACTATAGTCCGTCTTTTAACAAGGTCATCAACAAGGTCCGAAGCACTTTTCTACTAAACTGCATGTCAGATCCAAATGATTTTTGTCGCATACAGCCTAAGAATATCGATGACGCTAAAGCATTGTAATTATTTAGTCCATAGATGTTAAGAATTTTGCCCATTCGCGAATTCCTTTGATCTTTTAGAACCATTCCAAAGAAATGGCATTAACATTTTACAGTACGCAGCTTAATGTCTCGTGGTATTTTGTTCATAGACGTATCTTCTTAATGTCTTGAGAGGTCAATTGCTTGTTTGTGCTGCCCTTTATGTGCAATCGTAAAAATGGCACCAAATATGCAAGTTAGTACAGCATGTCGGACACCATTAGACCCCCAGGTTGTATCAAATGCGCAGCTAATTTTATGTTGCTTAAAGTATTTGAATTTTGAAATGTATTTGTTGTCATTGTATGTACATTTAATTGTTTTGATAAACATACACTAATTCATCCAGTTTGCTAAGCAGTATGTCCCTAAAAGATGATATTAATCATAAGAATCTGTCGATTCAAAGATATTGATAATTGATACTGGATGGACAAATTGTAATCCATCTCTTTGCCAGTACTGTTCATATTCCCGGAGCACATGTTCAACACACTTCTTCCCGGAGCACATATTCAACACACTTCTTCCAGAACTCATTGTTTATTTTTGAAAGGTACTCACGTGTCAGCACTTCAACATCACACATTTTAAATGTCCTGTTCTGTTCGGCAACTTGTCCTTTTACTTTAGCCCACACAAGCTCTGTAGGGTTTAGATGCGAATGATATGCAGGTAGTCGTAGAGAAGTGTGGCCGTACTCTTCAATGATTTTGTCAATATAATACACTTTTGTCTTATTTGTCTTCCTCACAAGCTGCAACAAATCGGGCTTCAAATGCGTGTCTTAGAAATTCCATTTTTCCTTATCTAGCCATGTCCTAATTTGAGTTTTGATGTTTGATGCAGTTGGAACGGTGTCTTCCTCTGAAACTGCATTGTGATAGGATACATTATCCATTACTAGGCATGACGGTCTATCCAGAATTGGAAGCAGATCATTCGTCATGCAGTGCCTGAAAATGTGTCCATTCATTTCAATGCGGTAGTCTCTACCGTCATTACTTTGTGATTGAAAAATGGACAAGTCCGTTTTGACTGCTTCCGGCATATGTTAGTATAATGCGCTGCCCTTTGCTGCTTGGAATCTGTCTTCTCTGTTCACCGTCAACTGATTGCCATACTTTACCATAAGTGTGGTGAGCATTGATCCAGGATTCATCCAAGTATACAATATCAAAACCTTGCCTACGCCGTTCACGTATCAGTTTAAGGTATTTGCTTCGGGCAGCAATCAAATTTGGCATTTCACAAATAATATTCCTGCCGCCTGAAGTTGTCCTCAATTTAAAGCCGGTGGCTTTTTCAATTATCCAAAAAGTACTTTTGAAAATGGAAATGCTGCAGTCGGATTGCAATGTTAATTTTAGTTTCAGCAGAGTAACACGTTGATTTATTGTCAACAGTTAAAATCTCCAGTTTAATGACAACGGTAAAATGATGTTCTATCCAGACCAAGCGTCACTTCCGTTCTTTTCTCTGGGTCACGGATATTGCAATATAAAGGACCCATTTTAGAATCCCTGCAGAAAAACATGTATAGTACAACGGTAACCTTCTGCATTGTTATAAATGTACACTTCAAACTCATTTTGAAATTGATATCAATGTAAGGTTTGAAAAAGCAACTATAAGTCACAATAACGACCCCACAAACTATAATATCGTAAAACGCCTATATCTGAACTACAGTTTCGCATTATTGACCTTGGTTGTTGTTCGCACCCGACAAAGTGTTTCATTTGTGCACGGGATAATATGGAGTGTGTATTTACTCAGCATATTTGAAGGTCAAAACATATATTTTTAAAACACCACGACTGTGTACCTTAGACATGTTAAAATGATGTCAAATTCGATGAGGTTGCTTTTAATATAGCCTAATGAATAAATTTGTCAAAGTACATCAAATTCTTAGACAAAAAAATAGTTCCTTAATGTCATAGATATTCTAAGGCCACATGCAAAAAATCATTTGGATTTAACATGCAGTTTAGTAGAAAATTGTTTCGGTCCTTGTTTATGAATTAAAAGACGGACTATAGCAAACTCAGACAAAACCATAGAAACATAGTTGATCTTTACCAACTTGTCGTGGGACGATGAGGCTAACGTCTGGTCAGGCAAAATACACTGATCAGACAATGTTAGCCAGGACCAGGAGAAATATACTGGCCAAGACCCTCGCCTGACGGGACGATGAGGCTAACGTCTGGTCAGGCAAAACACACTGATCAGACAATGTTAGCCAGGGCCAGGAGAAATATACTGACCAAGACCCTCGCCTGACGGGACGATGAGGCTAACGTCTGGTCAGGCAAAACACACTGATCAGACAATGTTAGCTAGGACCAGGAGAAATATACTGGCGAAGACCCTCACCTGACGGGACGATGAGGCTAACGTCTGGTCAGGCAAAACACACTGATCAGACAATGTTAGCCAGGACCAGGAGAAATATACTGGCCAAGACCCTTGCCTGACGGGACTATGAGGCTAACGTCTGGTCAGGCAAAACACACTGATCAGACAATGTTAGCTAGGACCAGGAGAAATATACTGGCGAAGACCCTCACCTGACGGGACGATGAGGCTAACGTCTGGTCAGGCAAAACACACTGATCAGACAATGTTAGCCAGGGTCTGGAGAAATATACTGGCCAAGATCTTCATCTGGCCTCCTCGTTGGTCGTTCTGGAAAATCATGTCTGATCAGTATGTTTTGCCTGACCCTAAAAAACATGTATGATCAGTATGTTTTGCCTGACTAGACATTCGTCTCCATTTCCTGGATTAAACGGTTAAAGTTAAAGCTGGTCTCTGTGGCAAAGTGGTCAAGCCGTTTGCCTCGGGGTTCAAATTCGAGTTATGACTGTGGGTTCATGATGTCATTATTTCCGGAGATCCCTGGGTTCATCGCTGGAGCTCGCGCTTTGTGTAGTCGGGTTACCTTCTCTGCTGAGAGAGACTGAGCTATATGGGGAAACCCTAGCCAATCAAGGTGAGCCCTTGCCTTTAACCTTTAAGATGCGCATTCCCATCGCGATGCATCCAACACAGTGTTGTATTTGCTTTGCAAAACGGTACCAAAAATTTAGCACATTTCCATTATTTCTTTTTCTTTCGGTCAGACACATCCATCTTCGACAAGGTTAATCATTTGAAAATGGTTTTTGTGTTGTTGTTTTTTTTTGTTCATGATAACCTACAGACGGGTAGTCCGGCTTTAGAGACACAAGTCAAGTTAAATGTAGGGGATGTCAAGTAGAAGAGAGACATGTTCTAATGGAGTGCCATATTAGGGCAAATGAGAAAAGATTGAAAGAGAAAGAAAAGAGGCAGATCAAAATAGAAGGGAAACGAGAAAATTTAGGAAGTTTTAAAGAGGCTACAGTTGGGTAGACGAAGTGAAAAATAAAATCACTGTCAGATAGGTATGGATTAATTATTATTATTATTATTATCATTATTATTATTATTATTATTATTATTATTGTTACAGATCTCAGCTGTAGAGACAATACATAGATGAAGCTTAGACATGTTTTAACATTTCACAGAGTTGGGAGGAAGATAGGAATAGCTCAGACAACCATTTTTCTTTCTCTTTCATGGGATTTAAGGAACGAGTCAGTGCAGCTGAACTCAGTCCCGCCAGAATTTAAGTAACCAAAACGAACCACGTACGTTTTTGTATCAAAGTTCGCAGGTGGGAGTTTAGGTAAACATATGTAACATAATGTAACTCCAGCCATGTGTCCAGACGTGAGACGATAGCGGTGGTGGCCAGGTAGACTTGTTGCGGCCAACAAAACCGCGTCGTCTGGAAACCGCACTATCAGGATGGAGGATAATGGCAAGCAAACGGACAAAAACCGCGCCGTTTTGAAAATCAAGCGATCTGGGGGCGCAGATTGAATATAAATTCCGGTGGAGAGACCTGTGGCCCATTTTGAGACATCACTTCGGAGAGAGACGCTCAGTAGAAAGCAGCCTACGGAGATACGCAGTTGAGGCAGGTTTGAACTGGGAACCACAGAGAGAGAACATTTCACTTTAGAGACAGACTTGTGAGGAGACACACGGAGACGGATCGTGAGATTTGAACACAGATTTTTAGTTGAGAACCACAGATGAGGGAACAGTTCACTTCAGAGACAGATGTAGATTCCAAAGAGATATTTCGTTGGAGAGCAGACGACGGAGAGAGGCAGTTGAGATAGACACGCAGCAAGCAAGGTAACTAAGCAGGCCGGATAAGGAGAGAGGAAAGAACTGGGCAATAACAGTATTAATAAGGTTAGGTTTAGCGTGAGAGAAAGAATTTAAGTTGTTAGATATTTATAGTTGGTAGTGTTACTTGAATAAAGAATCTGTTGTGTTGTGTTTATATTTAGTGTTACTTGAATAAAGAATCTGTTGTGTTGTGTTTATAGTTAGTGTTACTTGAATAAAGAATCTGTTGTGTTGTGTTTATATTTAGTGTTACTTGAATAAAGAATCTGTTGTGTTGTGTTTATATTTAGTGTTATTTAAATAAAGAATCTGTTGTGTTGTGTTTATATTTAGTGTTACTTGAATAAAGAATCTGTTGTGTTGTGTTTATAGTTAGTGTTACTTGAATAAAGAATCTGTTGTGTTGTGTTTATATTTAGTGTTACTTGAATAAAGAATCTGTTGTGTTGTGTTTATATTTAGTGTTACTTGAATAAAGAATCTGTTGTGTTGTGTTTATATTTAGTGTTACTTGAATAAAGAATCTGTTGTGTTGTGTTTATATTTAGTGTTACTTGAATAAATAATCTGTTGTGTTGTGTTTATATTTAGTGTTACTTGAATTTGTTCAGAGTGAGTGTAGAGTGCAATAAAATAGAGCAGACCCCTTTACAATCTGCGACAGAGCTCCATCAATGTGATCGGCTCTGGTACATTATTATTATAGATGAAAAGACACATCCCTTAACCTTGCCCCGTTATCTTATGATGTATCTTATTGTATCTTATGATGTATTTTATGATGTCTGTTATGATGTATTTTATGATGTATCTTATGATGTATTTTATGCTGTATTTTATGATGTATCTTATGATGTATCTTATGATCTATCTTATGCTGTATCTTATGATGTATCTTATGTTGTATCTTATGCTGTATTTTATGATGTATCTTATTGTATCTTATGCTGTATCTTATGATCTATCTTATGCTGTATCTTATGCTGTATCTTATGATCTATCTTATGCTGTATCTTATGCTGTATCTTATGCTGTATCTTATGCTGTATCTTATGATCTATCTTATGCTGTATCTTATGCTGTATCTTATGCTGTATCTTATGCTGTATCTTATGCTGTATCTTATGCTGTATCTTATGCTGTATCTTATGCTGTATCTTATGCTGTATCTTATGCTGTATCTTATGCTGTATCTTATGCTGTATCTTATGCTGTATCTTATTATGTATCTTATGTTGTATCTTATTGTATCCTATGCTGTATCTTATGCTGTATCTTATGCTGTATCTTATGCTGTATCTTATGATGTATCTTATGTTGTATCTTATTGTATCCTATGCTGTATCTTATGATGTATCTTATGATGTATCTTATGATGTATCTTATGCTGTATCTTATGATGTATCTTATGCTGTATCTTATTGTATCTTATGTTGTATCTTATGATGTATCTTATGATGTATCTTATGCTGTATCTTATGCTGTATCTTATGATGTATCTTATGCTGTATCTTATTGTATCTTATATTGTATCTTATGCTGTATCTTATGATGTATCTTATGTTGTATCTTATTGTATCTTATGCTGTATCTTATGCTGTATTTTATGCTGTATCTTATTGTATCTTATGCTGTATCTTATGCTGTATCTTATGTTGTATCTTATTGTATCTTATGCTGTATCTTATGCTGTATCTTATGCTGTATCTTATTGTATCTTATGCTGTATCTTATGCTGTATCTTATGTTGTATCTTATTGTATCTTATGCTGTATCTTATGCTGTATCTTATGCTGTATCTTATTGTATCTTATGCTGTATCTTATGCTGTATCTTATGCTGTATTTTATGCTGTATCTTATTGTATCTTATGCTGTATCTTATGCTGTATCTTATGTTGTATCTTATTGTATCTTATGCTGTATCTTATGCTGTATCTTATGCTGTATCTTATTGTATCTTATGCTGTATCTTATGCTGTATCTTATGCTGTATCTTATGCTGTATCTTATTGTATCTTATGCTGTATCTTATGCTGTATTTTATGCTGTATCATGATGTATCTTATGTTGTATCTTATGCTGATTTAAGAAACCTCTCCAGCTGGTGAAAGGTGTAATGTGACATTTGTCCCGTCAATATTTTCTTGATGTGCCCGTGTAATGAGTCTTGAAAGCCTCACATTCTAGTGTGCTACAATATTTTCTTGATGTGCCCGTGTAATGAGTCTTGAAAGCCTCACATTCTAGTGTGCTACAATATTTTCTTGATGTGCCCGTGTAATGAGTCTTGAAAGGCTCACATTCTAGTGTGCTACAATATTTTCTTGATGTGCCCGTGTAATGAGTCTTGAAAGGCTCACATTCTAGTGTGCTACAATATTTTCTTGATGTGCCCGTGTAATGAGTCTTGAAAGGCTCACATTCTAGTGTACTACAATATTTTCTCAATAGATCTGACCCCCATCAATTGCAGAAACTGACAACAATCAAATTGGTATCTTTCCTAAGATGTTCTCTCCCATTACCAATGCATAGTTGTAGTTGCACTAATATCAGCCATAACACCTGAACATATCAAGTCGATCTCTCCAAATGTTAAGTGAAATCATCTTTGTTTGATAGCTGGGACATGAGACAGAGGGAGATGTTGTGGCTGCTCTTCATGCTGCTCTTATTATTCCCACTTTTATGGGTTCCCATTCTATCAAGAAAGACATACAATTGTTGTTACTTGATGAGAGCAGCGTCGCTCGCGAGTGTTTGTGTCGTATTCTCCTTAGCATAGGCCTCTCTTTCACATTCTATCACCCAGGAGTGCATGGGACATCAACCAACCTTCGCCAACCAGCTCTGTCCTGTTTTATCACCCAGGAGTGCATGGGACATCAACCAACCTTCGCCAACCAGCTCTGTCCTGTGCAATTTTTTCCACTTCCTCCCAGCTTTTTCCTGTTTCTTTACTTCCGCATCCAGATCTCGTCTCCATGTATTCCTTGGTATGCCTACGCCTCTCCTTTCCTGGGGGTTCCAAGACAGGGATTGCCTGGTTATATTGGCCTGGGGTTTTCTTAATGTAAGAACCATCCATCTCCACTTTCTTCCTAAGATTTCCTGTTCCAATTTTCATTATCCCGCTCTCCCCCACAGTCTGTCGTTTGTAACTTCGTGAAATCATTCTATCCCAAGAATCTTTCTCAGGCATCTGTTGACAAAGTCCTGCAGTTTCATGTCATTACATTTGGTCATCCTCCAGGTTTCCGCTCCATACAGAAGGAATGATTTCACATTTGAATTGAAAACCCTTATTTTTGTCTTCCTTCTTATTTCCTTGGAGTTCCATCTTGGTTTCAACATACCGAATGCCACTCTTGCTTTATGTATCCTTGTTTTTATATCCTCGTCGGTCCCTCCATCTTTGCTGATACTTCCTAGGTATGTAAATATCTCTAACTCTTCCAATGGCGTTCCTGTCAGACTGATTGTTTCTGTGTTTGCTGATTTACCCAAATTATTATTGTCTTTTCCTCATGGATCTTCAAACCGACTTGTTTAGAGCTATAATCCAGTATATCCAGTTTCATTTGCATTTGGTTTTGGCTGTGGGACAGAAGGGCTATATAATCCGCAAAATCCAGGTCCGCCAGCTGTTTATCAAAGATCCCGTGGATTCCATTTATCTCATTTGTTGTTACTTTCATAAACCAGTCCAATGCCAGAATGAACAGGAAAGGCGACAGTAAGCAACCCTGTCGTAACCCTCATTTATGAAGCCCTTGGTGGAAAGCCTAAGCAAAGCAATAATGCAAGCTGCCACTGAAACCATCCCAAGAGGGGCAAAGAAAAATTATAAGCCCTATTGGAATGATGATTTGCAGAAAGCGGAAGATGCAGTCACAAATGCTAGGAACATGGCAGAACGAGAACAATCTATGGAGGCAAATATCGCCCTCAAAGCCACCACGGCGAAATACAAATACAATCTAAACCAAACAGCAAGAGAAAGCTGGAAAAACAAAACAGAAAGCCTCAATTTAGACAAAGAAGAGAACAAACTATGGAAGCTAGTCAGAGCCATGAATGACGAAGCTCCATCAAACAAACAAATTACCATCAAGCAGGGCGAAAACGTGCTCACTGGAAAAAAATCAGCAAACGCCTTTGTTGAACACTATGCCAGAGCAAACCACATTGATGTCCCTGCAGATAGGCATACAGACATTAGTGAAAAGCAAAAGGGGCACGACAACATCAATATGGCACCAGAAGAGCATATGATGGCAAAATTAACAATGGACGAAATGGAAGAGGCCATGAGAACATTAAAGAAAATGAAATCTCCCGGAAAATACGAGATAACAAACGAAATGCTGATGGGGCTGGGCCAAACAGCAAAGAGGAAACTGCTATCAGTCCTGAACCAAAGCTGGAAAATGGGTATTGTACCCCAGGCATGGAAAGACGCAGTACTTGTACCAGTACCAAAGAAAGGAAAAGACAAAACAGATCCAAATGGAAACAGGCCTATCAGCCTACTGAGCTGTGTCGGCAAACTGATGGAAGTATGATAAACACCAGACTGATGTGGCATCTGGAAGAAAAACGCATACTAATTCCACAGCAAGCAGGCTTTAGACAGCACAGATCCACTGAGGATCAGGTCATCCTCATAGCCCAGGAAATAGAAGATGCTAACCAGGAACAGAAACACACAGTAGCGGTTTGGGTGGACCTGGAAAAGGCCTTTGACAAAGTCTGGAAAGAGGGACTTAGAGTCAAGCTAAGAAGAAGTTAAGTTTGTGGGAAAATGTACAAGTGGATCAACCACTACCTCAAAAACAGAACGGCCAGAGTCCAAATACAAGGGCAGATAAGCAAAAAGGTGACACTTGAGCAGGGAGTACCCCAAGGGGGAGTACTGTCACCCACACTCTTCCTGGTGTATATAAATGACATTACAGAGAATATACAAAGAAGACTCCATACCTCAATGTTTGCAGACGATCTGGCTATGTGGATCTCTGAAAAGAATCTCACCATAGCAAGAAATCGGATGCAGCAGGCCCTAACATCACTGGAAGAATGGGCGAACTCATGGCTGGTCAAAATAAACGAGGAAAAAACGACATGTACAATATTCTCGCTATCAATCAAACCCCAAAACACCATATTAAGTCTGAACGGCAAATACCTGCAGCCAAACGACAACCCAAACTACCTGGGAGTCACATTTGATCGGCGCATGACATGGAAAAGTCAGATCGAGAGAAACCGAATGAGAGCCAGAGAAAGAATGGCAATCATGAGGAAACTTGCTGGCACAAGTTGGGGAGCAGACGAAAGAATACTAAAGAAACTGTACACTGGAAGAGTGAGACCAGTTCTCGAGTATGGCATTGCGGCATGGACAACAGCAGCAAAGGCGAACTTCGATAAAATTAGCAAACTTCAAAACCAAGCCATGAGAGTTATAACAGGAGGCATGAAGTCAACGTCAATTGTAGAACTTAAAGAGATTACAAAACTGCAATCCATGACCGACAGAAGAGACTGCAGAGCCCAGCAGCAATCAGAGAAACTCAGAAGACTGACTGACCATCCAATGCACCAGAGACTAAACAATTTCGGAAATGGGAAACTAAAGCGGAGAAACTTTGCAGAAATAGCCAAAGCTAAGATGCACGAAGACCCAATGAACGCACTAACAACACCAAAGCCTATCACTACTGTACGAAAACCTACATGGAGGCAGGATATATTTCCAGAGGTGGTAGAAAATATACCAGGTATTGGAAACAAAAACTGTCAGTCTGAAAAAGAAAGAAGAGATTCTACCCTGAGTTACATAACGGAAAACTACCCAAGAATGGACTGGACCCATGCATACACCGACGGTTCCGTAACAAATGCAACACAGAACGGATGGGCAGGAGCTTTTCTGAACCTATCAAATGGCAGAAAAATAACACTGTCATTCGCTACTGGAAAATACACAAGCAATTTCAGAGCGGAGGCAGAGGCACTGAGAGCGGCAGTGGAAGAAATGGTGACAGGTAAAAGGAATGAAAGCCACATAGTCCTGCTTACAGATGCACTGACCGTAGTCACAGCACTAAAAAGCCAGAAAAATACTGAACAACGATTTAAGAGCAGTACTCTGTCAACTATGCCAGCAGTCCGCACCAAAAAGGGTAGTGGTGCAGTGTGTTCCATCTCACTGCAACATCCAAGGCAACGAGGAGGCAGACAGACTGGCAAAAAAAGGTGCAAGACTACCACAACCAGATACTAGTATGACGTACGAAGAGTCAAAACGGCTTATTAGAGCTAGATACATGACCAAATGGGAAACCGAACATACTGGCTACACCAAAAACGATGCCTATTACCAGTTGAACAGAAGAGAGCAGGGCGTGATCTTCACTTCGCACTGGCCACAATAGACTGAGGTACCACCTATTCAACAAATTGAAGATAGGTGGCACCGACGAATGCCCGTGTGGTACCGGGAAAATGACCGCTGAGCATTTGCTGCAAAACTGCCCGACATACGAGGATCAGAGAGAGCAGATGTGGCCATCACCAGTGGCAACACTAGACAAGCTCTATGGCAGTGTCGACAGCCTCAGGATGACCGCTGCCTTTTTCGAGAAAATAATGGTTACTTTCTGACTGCGTACGATGAAGAAGAAGAAGAAGAAGTACCCCTGATTTAATTTTGAATGGCTCTATGAGTTGTCCTTCGTGTAAACCTCTACATTGCATAATTTCATGTCTGTCTTATTATGTTTGTGAGCTTTTGAGGAATTCCATAGTGTCTCAGTAGTTTCCAGAGTTTATCTCTCTCCAAACTGTCGAAATCGTTCATAATCAACGAAATTCATATCTAAATTCGAATTGTTAATAATCAACGAAATTTATATCTAAATTCGAATTGTTAATAATCAACGAAATTCATATCTAAATTCGAAGTCCATTCCAATGATTGATCCACAATTATTAGCAATGTGGCTATCTGGCCAATCCATGATCCATTCTGGCCGAAGCCCGCCTGCTCATCCCTTATCTTGTTATCCACTGCGTTTTCCAACCTTTCTAGTATTGCTCTATTTAACACCTTTCTAGTATTGCTCTATTTAACACCTTTCTAGTATTGCTCTATTTAACACCTTTCTAGTATTACTCTATTTAACACCTTTCTAGTATTGCTCTATTTAACACCTTTCTAGTATTGCTCTATTTAACACCTTTCTAGCATTACTCTATTTAACACCTTTCTCGGCACTGATAATAACATTATTCCTCTATTGTTTTTGCATTCCTGTAAATCTCCCTTCTTAGGCAATTTCACCAGGAAGCCCTCTCTCCAATCTTTTGGTAAGCTTTCTTGCTCCCAGATGGCGCCTATCAAGCTGTGGAGCATGTTAGTAGATGTTTCAACATCTGCTTTTATGGCTTCTGGTGGTATCCCATCAGGTCCTGCTGCTTTCCCGTTCCTTAGAAACTCTATTACCCTTCTAATCTCTTTTTTACTAGGATTATCACAGTTGATTGGCAGGTTCTTCTCTGCTGGTGGGTTGTCTGGTGCTGGTCTGTGCAAAAGCTCTTCAAAGTATTCTACCCATCTTTTCTTTTGTTCTTCAAGGCTAGTTATCTTTTCCCCGAGTTGATTTTGATTGGTCTGCCTTGTTGTTGATACTTTCCCGATAGTTTCTTGGTAGCCTCATATAGACCTTTCATATTTCCCTCTCCTGCAGCCTCTTCCGCTTCCTCGGCCAGACCCTCAATGTAACATCTATTGTCCTCATTGATGCTCTTTTTAACCTCCTTGTTGCTCTCTACTCTTTCTGTGCGGTGCTTTTTGTGGCTCTCGTTTTACTATTCAGTCAGGCCCTTTTCTTATTTCGCCTCTTCTCGATCTTAGTGATTGTTCCTGCTGTTACCAATTCTTTATGCTGCCGTTTCTTCATTCCTAGCACTTCCTCGCATGCAGTTTCCCTGTTCTTTGTACTTGTTCCCATTTATCCTCAATGCTGGCCACTTCATCTAGCTGCTCCGGTGCTTGATATTCATCCCTGAAATTTTTTATGATCATCTATCTTCTTTCAGGTATTGTACGCAGTACCGTGGCCTGCTGTATCGTGACCTGCTGTACCGTGGCCTGCTGACTTGCCCCGTTCTGTTTATCCTTAACTTCAGCTGTACCTTCGTAATCACTACACAGTGGTCTGAGGCCACATCTGCCCCCTTGTACACCCTGACATCTAATAATGATCGTCTAAATTTGGAGTTTACGCAGATGTGGTCAATCTCATTCTTGGTTTTCTGGTCTGGGGATACCCATGTTACATTATGAATGACTCTGTGTGCAAACATACTTCCTCGTATGACCAATTTGTATCCTGCACAAAAATCTGCAAACCGCTCTCCGTTTTCGTTTAGCACTCCTAGTCCCTCCCTCCCCATGATCTCCTCATACCCTACTTCAAGTCTCCCATTAGTATGGTAATGTCACTCCTCCCTGTCTCCTCCACTAGTTCAAGTCTCCCATTAGTATGGTAATGTCACTCCTCCCTGTCTCCTCCACTAGTTCAAGTCTCCCATTAGTATGGTAATGTCACTCCTCCCTGTCTCCTCCACTAGTTCAAGTCTCCCATTAGTATGGTAATGTCACTCCTCCCTGTCTCCTCCACTAGTTCAAGTCTCCCATTAGTATGGTAATGTCACTCCTCCCTGTCTCCTCCACTAGTTCAAGTCTCCCATTAGTATGGTAATGTCACTCCTCCCTGTCTCCTCCACTAGTTCAAGTCTCCCATTAGTATGGTAATGTCACTCCTCCCTGTCTCCTCCACTAGTTCAAGTCTCCCATTAGTATGGTAATGTCACTCCTCCCTGTCTCCTCCACTAGTTCAAGTCTCCCATTAGTATGGTAATGTCACTCCTCCCTGTCTCCTCCACTAGTTCAAGTCTCCCATTAGTATGGTAATGTCACTCCTCCCTGTCTCCTCCACTAGTTCAAGTCTCCCATTAGTATGGTAATGTCACTCCTCCCTGTCTCCTCCACTAGTTCAAGTCTCCCATTAGTATGGTAATGTCACTCCTCCCTGTCTCCTCCACTAGTTCAAGTCTCCCATTAGTATGGTAATGTCACTCCTCCCTGTCTCCTCCACTAGTTCAAGTCTCCCATTAGTATGGTAATGTCACTCCTCCCTGTCTCCTCCACTAGTTCAAGTCTCCCATTAGTATGGTAATGTCACTCCTCCCTGTCTCCTCCACTAGTTCAAGTCTCCCATTAGTATGGTAATGTCACTCCTCCCTGTCTCCTCCACTAGTTCAAGTCTCCCATTAGTATGGTAATGTCACTCCTCCCTGTCTCCTCCACTAGTTCAAGTCTCCCATTAGTATGGTAATGTCACTCCTCCCTGTCTCCTCCACTAGTTCAAGTCTCCCATTAGTATGGTAATGTCACTCCTCCCTGTCTCCTCCACTAGTTCAAGTCTCCCATTAGTATGGTAATGTCACTCCTCCCTGTCTCCTCCACTAGTTCAAGTCTCCCATTAGTATGGTAATGTCACTCCTCCCTGTCTCCTCCACTAGTTCAAGTCTCCCATTAGTATGGTAATGTCACTCCTCCCTGTCTCCTCCACTAGTTCAAGTCTCCCATTAGTATGGTAATGTCACTCCTCCCTGTCTCCTCCACTAGTTCAAGTCTCCCATTAGTATGGTAATGTCACTCCTCCCTGTCTCCTCCACTAGTTCAAGTCTCCCATTAGTATGGTAATGTCACTCCTCCCTGTCTCCTCCACTAGTTCAAGTCTCCCATTAGTATGGTAATGTCACTCCTCCCTGTCTCCTCCACTAGTTCATATCTCCCATTAGTATGGTAATGTCACTCCTCCCTGTCTCCTCCACTAGTTCATATCTCCCATTAGTATGGTAATGTCACTCCTCCCTGTCTCCTCCACTAGTTCATATCTCCCATTAGTATGGTAATGTCACTCCTCCCTGTCTCCTCCACTAGTTCATATCTCCCATTAGTATGGTAATGTCACTCCTCCCTGTCTCCTCCACTAGTTCATATCTCCCATTAGTATGGTAATGTCACTCCTCCCTGTCTCCTCCACTAGTTCATATCTCCCATTAGTATGGTAATGTCACTCCTCCCTGTCTCCTCCACTAGTTCATATCTCCCATTAGTATGGTAATGTCACTCCTCCCTGTCTCCTCCACTAGTTCATATCTCCCATTAGTATGGTAATGTCACTCCTCCCTGTCTCCTCCACTAGTTCATATCTCCCATTAGTATGGTAATGTCACTCCTCCCTGTCTCCTCCACTTGTTGTAATATGCTGTAGACAACCTCTTTAACTGTGTCTTCCTTTTCATTTGTTGTGGCATATCCCTGAATTATATTTAGTTTAACCTTCGTGTTCTGTGTTCTAAATGTAGCCCTCAACAATCGTGATCTGGCTGCTCTCCACTTCATGAGCGCCGTCCGTTTGTCTCTACCTCATGTCCTGAGTATATCACAGTCTCCCCTGTTACCAATAGGACCTTTCCTGAATCAATCCATCTAGTCTCACTCAGTCTATCTAGTCTCACTCAGCCCATCTAGTCTCAATCAGCCCATCTAGTCTCACTCAGCCCATCTAGTCTCACTCAGCCCATCTAGTCTCAATCAGTCCATCTAGTCTCAATCAGTCCATCTAGTCTCAATCAGTCCATCTAGTCTCACTTAGCCCATCTAGTCTCACTCAGCCCATCTAGTCTCAATCAGTCCATCTAGTCTCAATCAGTCCATCTAGTCTCACTCAGCCCATCTAGTCTCACTCAGCCCATGTAGCCTAACTCAGTCCATCTAGTCTAACTCAGTCCATCTAGTCTCAATCAGTCCATCTAGTCTAACTCAGTCCATCTAGTCTCACTCAGCCCATGTAGTCTCACTCAGTCCAAGGATACTAATGTCATGTCGCTCCTTCTCTTTTGCAGTCTTCCCCTCCTCCCACATGGTTCTAACATCCCAGGTGCCGAGTCTGGAAGGCTTCCTTGTCGAAAGGAAGGTAGTTGGCAGTCCGGCTTCCTTTCGGATTTAGGTGAGCCCCGTCATGGAACCTGCAGAGGGGACCTTTCTATCTAAGGACGGATTTTGGTTTGTTTTTGTTGTTGTTTTTGTAGCAATTGTTTTTTTTGTTTTGTTTTTTTTGACGAGGTGGGATAGCTGGCTGCCCACTCAGCCTTCCTTCTTTCTCATCCGGGAATAGGACCGACGATGACGGTGATAACATAGGACCGACGATGACGGTGATAACATAGGACCGACGATGACGGTGATAACATAGGACCGACGATGACGGTGATAACATAGGACCGACGATGACGGTGATAACATAGGACCGACGATGACGGTGATAACATAGGACCGACGATGACGGTGATAACATAGGACCGACGATGACGGTGATAACATAGGACCGACGATGACGGTGATAACTTAGGCCTACATATGTATTATCCCGGATATTGAGCACGGTGTTGTATATTGTATTTCATCCAGTCTAGAGACCGTTACCGACAACCTAAATTGTCTCGCTTCATTTTCTTAGCTACATTCAGCATCGTCTAGTTCACTTCGATTCGCGTGACTGTCCTAGTCTTTTCCTGGCCAGAAAATATGTCAGTGACCAGATTTGGGGCACCTGCTCTCATCCGGGCATATCATTTCTTAGCTTCTGCAGTAAAAGATCTTCTGAAGTATTGTTGATTCTGCTCTGGTCCCATCTACGTTGACGTACACAATGAGTTTTTGAGAAGTGGGGTAACATCTAGACTCAAAGTCTAGAGCTAAGTAGACCCACAGCCAGTTACGCGCCATCTATAGCTGCCCTTAACTTTTAGCCTATTCTTTTATTTCTCCAACTGCCAATGGATTTTTAACGTGCACGACACTGAACACGAGAGGACGTTCCACGTAAATTAAAATCCATGTCTTCACGTGATTCGAGCATGCGACCTTTAGCACCAGAGGCGGACACCCTACCTCGAGAACACCGAGTCCACCACCCGAGGCGGACACCCTACCTCGAGACCACCGAGTCCACCACCCGAGGCGGACACCTTACCTCGAGACCACCGAGTCCACCACCCGAGGCGGACACCTTACCTCGAGACCACCGAGTCCACCACCCGAGGCGGACACCTTACCTCGAGACCACCGAGTCCACCACCCGAGGCGGACACCTTACCTCGAGACCACCGAGTCCACCACCCGAGGCGGACACCTTACCTCGAGACGACGGAGTCGCCCACTTGGATAAGGCACAAAAGCCATTCACCCACAGTATCTTATACTGATGAGAAATCGTCAGCTAAAAGTAACAGGATGTTGGGGTTTTCAGTTTACTAACCTGTAGCTCAATTCGGTTTTGGCAGGGAATAGTATCACAGTCGGACCTTCATTTGCTAAACTAGTCAGCGATACGAGGGATGGATTTGCCACTGTCCGAAATAAATCCTCAGAAAGTAACCAATGTGTTGAGCTGGCGTAAAGCAGTTCCTGGCAGTCATAACGCTCAAATTTGTCCAGGAATGCTATTGCAGCTCGACAGTAGTGGTTGTACTGCGAGACCTCATCGGTCCCAGTTGCCATGGTTATCAGATCAGTTTGTCAATTGAACTGATCCAGTGAGTCAAGCGTTCTGAAAATATAAAATATTTTTTTCACGCTAAATAACACCAGAGTGGGAATGGATGAGGATACAATATGCCCATTGTGACCTATAACATGTGACTGAAGAGAGTTGTACATGGAGTTAGCAACCTCATCACATTGGAAGGTTTGAAAGTAGATAGATATCCAGGTCAAGTTAGCATCCATCCAATACTGTTATTTCAAACTAGAGACCTGTTAGCAAAATCATTGGCTATATTTTGTTCTTAATCACTTGCGAATAGAATTGTTTTACCGGATTGAAAATATGCAGAAAGAGCAAAAAATCTGATCCAGCAAATTATAGACCGGTGAGTTTAAAGAGCATAGTCTGTAAATTGTTAAGAGTCAATAATCAAAGAAAATTTTGTGATACATTTAGACAAGTTTAAGCTAATCAGAAATAGTCAGCATGTGTTTACTAGAGGGAGATTACGCTTAACAAATCTTTTAGAATTTCACGGAGGAGGTTACTAAAATGATAGATAAAGGGGAGCCAGTGGATGTTATTTATCTACACTTTGCAAAGGCCATTGATAGAGTACCTCATCAAAGATTATTTCGAAAGTTAAAATCACATGGAATAGGTGGAGAAGTTGTCAAATGGATTGAAAATTGGTTAACGGGAAGAAGGCAGAGGGTGGGCATAAATAAGGAGTACTCTGTGTGGTGTGAAGTAAAAAGTGGAATGCCACAAGGCTCGGTTTTGGGACCAATTTTCTTCTTGATATATTTAAACGCTATGGACATTGATATCTGATCCATGATTGCAAAATTTGCTGATGACAAATTAACTATGCAGTAGTGTCTCATCTAAAGCGGAAGTGGATATATTGAGGTCGGATTTAGATCAAATTCGAGAAAGGTGTGTGAGCTGGCAAATGGAGTTTAATGTAGATAAATGTACAGTCATCCACATGGGTAGATCCAATATGGAACATAATTACAGAATGGGACAAAATATCAGAATGATAGAAAAAGAAAGGCACCTAGGAATTATAATAGATCATACAGGTAAGGTGAGTGAGCAAGTTCAGGTAGCAGTGAAAAAGGCAAATGCAATGTTAGGTATGATAACAAGAAATATTAAACATAGGAGCAAGGAAGTGTTTGTCAATCTGTATAAAACACTAGTTAGACCTAGATTGGAGTATTGTGTACAGGTGTGGAATCCTTATCGTAGAGGAGATATAGACATGCTGGAAAGGATTCAAAGAAGAGCCACAAAGCTGATAGTAGGATTCCAGAATTACAGTTATGAGGAAAGACTTAATAACCCGGCCTGCAATGTCTAGAAAAGAGAAGAATTCGAGTTGACTTAATACAGATTTATAAGATAATCACAGGAAAGGTTAAATTAGAATATAACAAGTTTTTTATGGGGACGGCGTGGGTTAATGGTTAAGTAGCACGGCTCACAACCGGAATGTGCTTTTTTCGATCCCCATCACAGCACCAGCCGTTACCCCGGGAAAGCAAACCCTTAGAGAATTCAGGAGGAAGCAGACTCTTACATAAAATGCATGATGAAGTCGGATGCACTGGGCCGACAGGCGCAAAATAAAAACCACAGTGCAACGCACACCGCCTTGGGAATTAGGGAAATAAGGCGGGGAAAAAACCTCCTACGGTGTCCATTTAAAGAGAAGAATTCGAAGTAACTTAATACAGGTTTATAAGATTATAAATAAAAGAATAAATTAAACTATAACAAGTTTTTTTTTTCTTCAAAATATAGCCACCCACAAGAACAAGAAGGCATAGCTACAAATTATTTAAAGAAAGGTCCAGATTAGATATTAGGAAACATTCTGTTAGTCAGAGAGTGGTGAATGCTTGGAATGCATTGTCACATGAAGTAGTGGAGGCAGGGGCAATTCATGCATTCAAGAATGGATTGGATGCGCATAGCTTGTAGAGCAAAGAAACGTTAACGAAACTGGCTGTATACATGTAGCAGATCCCACTGTTTGCACTACGGTTATTCCACTTAAACGTTACCACACTCAACCACAATATTCATGACCGCACACAGCAAATAATATAGTACACAGCAGGTCGCATATTTATTATATAATTCTCATGAAACACTATCAAAGTGAGTGCAATGAAATTACACACAATACAAGAATCATCATCTTAACTAAATATTCAGAAGTATATATATGTTAATTTAAATATTAACTAAAGCGGAAATTTTAAGTATTAGTTATTGATGGAATTCCCAACTATCAAAACCCAGTTCTAGTGCCCTACACACATCACACACACATCTCTTTATCTGCATCATCAACACACTCTCAAAAACTCTTCCTCAACTCAAATCCCCTCAGGCGGGCGATCTGGATATAATGCATTCAATATATTCCACGTATACTCACATAAGATCTCTCAACTCAGTCGATTTGCGTATACACACAACTCTAGAACATACCTCGTTCCCTCGGTGTCTACACACACCACACACACATCTAGATCTCACCTAGTCGATCTACACACTCGCTTAACTCCTTCACAAGGTGTCCTGATTAGAACAAACGTTTAGATTACCTTTAGATACAAAACGCACACACCTATTTGAGCGACTGGCCCCGACTCAATGGCGTATGCTGTTTGAGCGATCCTGTTCAATCTCTAACATTCGTACAACAGTCTATCAACCGCTCCTATATCAAATCAGACTCCTATCTACATTCTCTCTCTCTCTCTCGCTTTCATTCCCTCTCCAAGGCAGCCTGCTTGAGCTAAACTTTGTCTAGTGTTAAATACTCTCAAGCTGTATCAGCGCTATCCAATGGATCTCTGGTGGATGGCTCTATTCAGTCGTTTTTGGAACGAATTACTCTGAACACCTGTCACTCAAATATCACAGCAAGCTCTCTGCTGCCCACCTGCCTGTCACTCATCCCCCACTACCCAAATTGGAACGTCAGTGGTCAGTTCCTACCTGTGAACATTCTTTCCCCAAACCCCGTTTTTCTTTGTTGAGACGGTGAGTGACCTTGGCGTAGTGTCCAGATGGAGAGTGACCTTGGCACGCATTCAGGTACATTTTTTCGCAGCGTCGCCAACCACATCACCCCTGCCCTAAACGCTCATGCTCAGGCTGGAATTGTTACATACAGACTCTGCAGAGTCTTCTAAACCAGTATCTTGATATTGATCTTGATGACCCGTTACTCAGCGTAGCTGCGGGTCCCAACTTCGTCTCCAGTGGACCTTGTCTTGGGCCACGGAATTCCAGTGCGTGGTAAGTATTCCTCTAGAGGTATCTCAGATGTTGCAGCGTACAGAAAGGGAGTCTGGCCAACGCATTGGAGGTCTTCCCCGCGGTTTCTTCTTACCTCTAGGGTACCAGACTACTGTCGCTAAGCTCCATTGACCATCGTTTCGTCGCAACATGTGACCTGCCCATCTATGGTTTGCCTTGTTTGCATGAGTCGGGGCCAGTCGCTCAAATAGGTGTGTGCGTTTTGTATCCTTCACCAGGGACAATCGTCTTAAATCAAAATTGTGGAGACCTAGCATACGTTGGTTCCGGAGAGTGGTTCTGACCAAGCGTCTCTTGAGGAAAGTCTGGGTCACTCTCAATTTGTCCTATAGGGATTTTGTTAGTGTCCACGTCTCGACACTAAATCCCACCACAGGGAGTAAAGGGGTATTGAAGAGGGAGGCTTGTAGGTCTTGGTCATGGCAACCGCCCAGGACCGTGCTAATAGACGAGAAGGCTGCACGATCGGCGCGGCCACGTCTTGTCGGTTCAGGTTCCAGGTTATTCTCCGTACTGAGAAGACGTCCAAGAAAGATGTACTCGTTGACATCCTATAATAGCACCTCGCCAAAGTCTTCACGAGATTCATTTCAAACCCGCTTTCTTGCGCTCTCCGTCCAGTCGCTGCATCATTTGGTAGGTTTCTGTTTTTGACTCTGTGGTGATCATTATGTCATCTGCAGATCGAAGGTGATTGAGGCGTCTGTTGTCAATAAGGATACTAAAGGTGTCCAGGCTGATACCAAACATGCAGGTAAGATGTTCGGTGAGATAGGATCGCCCTGGCGGACTCATTTTTGAATTGGTACCACAATTGTATGTTGAAAGGGACGAAATGGGGTAGCGCAGTTCGTATAATTGTTGGTGAGAACTCTGATGTATGCAGGATCTACACTTTGTTCCAACAATGAACGCCAGACAAAATATGGTGCTACAAAATCAAAAGCATTATTATAGTCGATGAAGGTGAATATAAACCAGTATAAAGACGTTAGGTTAAGAATGTCTCTGTCTGTAATATCTCATACAAAAGTCTGCAACGTCTCTGTCTGTAACATTTGGTACACGTGTCTACTAGGTCTCTGTCTGTAACATCTAGTATACAGGTCTGCGTCTGTAACATCTGATACACAGGCCTTCTAGGTCTCCCCCATGGCTAGTTAATCCACCATCTTCAGCCAAACTTCTAGAGACGTTGTGTGTGAATTATAGCGTGCCGGCTAACAGACTTTGAGCAGCCCTGCTCTGTGCTATCTAGGACAAATAGATCCAACAACCCTGCTCTGTGCTATATGGGACAAATAGATCCAGCTACCCTCTTTGTGCTATATGGGACAAATAGATCCAGCTACCCTCTTTGTGCTATATGGGACAAATAGATCCAGCTACCCTCTTTGTGCTATATGGGACAAATAGATCCAGCTACCCTCTTTGTGCTATATGGGACAAATAGATCCAGCTACTCTCTCTGTGCTATATGGGACAAATAGATCCAGCTACCCTCTTTGTGCTATATGGGACAAATAGATCCAGCTACCCTCTTTGTGCTATATGGGACAAATAGATCCAGCTACCCTCTTTGTGCTATATGGGACAAATAGATCCAGCTACCCTCTTTGTGCTATATGGGACAAATAGATCCAGCAACCCTGCTCTGTGCTATATGGGACCCGGACTGGTAGCAAAGCAAATTGATCTAGCCATTTTACAGTTTCTTCCCCACCCCACTACCCCCCTTGTATGTTCAATTAGGACCCAAATCGTGAAATAATGAAAGGCCCACTTCGTTGTAGTGTGCATATCGTGTCATAACAATTCAGCTAAGGAAACATGTGCATGAGACTGGCAACTGAACAGATCGTGATATGTCCGTATTGGAGTGAAGATGTTGGGATGATTTCCGATTTACCTGTTTTATGTGACAACTAACGTAAAGGCAGATACACAATTGTTTATTGTTCTGATTGAGAAACCAATGTCACGCGGGCATGAAGACAACCAACTACATCAGTACCATCAGAGAGCCAGCCATGCCAGCTTCCACCTTCACTCTCATTGGTTGATCACTACAACGTGCTTTCACGCGATGTTTGTTTACAAGAATGACGTCATTGCTAGAAATGTGGGCGAGAGTGTATGGGAACTAAAGCTAGCTTTCTTCTTCTTCCTCTTGTGCAGTCAGATCGCGAGGACGAAGTTCAGTATTTTCTTGGTCTGGACGGCAGCCCCATAGCTTCTGTCTCAGCTTTGCTCCCTCAACTTTGGTTACGTTCATGGGCTCGTAGGCCATGGCTAGGTCTTTAGTGGGCCATAGCTGGGTCTTTAGTGGGCCATGGCTGGTCTTTAGAAGGCTGTTGCTGGGTCTTTAGTGGGCCGTTGCTGGGTCTTTAGTGGGCCCTGGCTGGGTCTTTAGTGGGCCATGGCTGAGTCTTTAGTGGGTCATAGCTTGGTCTTTAGTGGGCCATTGCTGGGCCATGGTTGGGTCTTTAGTGGGCCATAGCTAGGTCTTTAGTGGGCCATGGCTGGGTCTTTAGTAAGCCATTGCTGGGCCATGGTTGGGTCTTTAGTGGGCCATAGCTGGGTCTTTAGTGGGCTGTGGCTGGGCCTTTAGTGGGCCACGGCTGGGCCTTTTGTATCCTGTGGCTGGGCAGTCGTGTAGGACATGTCCCACGAGTCTGGATTGCTCTTGTACGTGGACAATGGTTTGTATAGGACATCTTGATCCGGTAGAGCTGACCTAGTAGTCTACCGTGATCTGTCAGACGGAACAAAGTGGGTTGTTTGTGTCTTGGAATTAGTGGATTGTGTCAGGTCTATCACTTACATCCATCTCTTTCTTCCAACGGTTGTTCGTGAATTGGGCCAGGTCTACCGTCCACACACATTTCTTTCTTCCATAGGTTGTAACGGATTGCGGACGCTAATTCTGGCCTCTTGGTATGGCTCTGTCTGGAGGAATAGCTCCGTTTTGCTACCAGCGCTGAACATGGTATCAGCTCTCTCGCTCCATGTAATCCCAGTGGGAGGATAGCCACCGGGCAACTGTAGGGGTCCTTTAGATAATGTTTAGCTCAGTTATTATTGCATTATGATAATGTTCATTTCTGGTGTTGTGTCGTGAGTCAGATAGGGATCTGCAGTCAGTGAAGAAAGACATCTTGGCTGGTGGTTGCTCATTGGTTCTGGTAAGGATTCTCAGTGACTGGAGAAGAGCAATGGAGTCTGCCCTAAAATTAGAGGAGATCTTCCCCGTTGGAAAAGTCTTGCGGGCTAACCATCCATTGTTGTACCTTATGTAGATGTCTCCTCCTCCATCTTTCAATGCTTCCTCTGCGGATCCATCTGTATATAAGAGTGCACATTCCTTGGGGTGGCACTTATTTCTTAATTATCTCCTTAGCCAAGGCTTTGAGTTGGAGATGGGTATGGCATGTTTCTTTTATACTTCCTGGGATCTCTGAGATTATTGAGACATTTTCATGGCAGTAGTCTGGCTCCTTGTAGTTAGTGAACATTTCAAATCTGAGTGTTGGTTAGGGAGGAGGTCTTCATAGCAGAAATGTAGATGTTTAGAGGGGAGGAGGGGGCGATGTAGATGTTCAGAGAGGTGGGGGTGTGGGGTGACAGTGGAGTAGATGTTTAAGGGGGGGGGGGGGTTGCAGCGATGTAGATGCCCACTAACACGAATACACTCACACCAACACACTCACACCAACACACTCACACCAATATGTGACAGTTCCAGCTGGAACATAGGCCTTTAGGGCAGGGGAGATTTGGCTGGCGACTCTGAGAACAAAGGTTGCCTGAATGCGTGCCAAGGTCAAGCACCGTCTTGACACTAGGTCGACAAAGTAAACGGGGGCGGGGGGGTTACAGTCAGATGCCGCCACAACCGGCTACGACATTTAGATTTCATCCAATAACAATTAGTTAGGGGTAGTTCCAAATTAGAACGATGGATTGACTTAGCCATCGAAACCAACA
The DNA here is from genome assembly GCA_036924085.1 of Ariolimax columbianus. Taxonomy (NCBI): domain Eukaryota; kingdom Metazoa; phylum Mollusca; class Gastropoda; order Stylommatophora; family Arionidae; genus Ariolimax; species Ariolimax columbianus. The sequence continues at coordinate 176,318,882 of JAVGWX010000001.1, forward strand.
GAAGACCATTGGACAGCCATGATCTTGCTTGAGACTATAAAATACTCTGCAAAGATGAACTCATGAGACTGGCTAGGAGAGAGACTGATAGGCTGTCTACTGACAGGCTGGCTGAGAGACTGGCTAGGAGAGTGACTGATAGGCTGTCTACTGACAGGCTGAGAGACTGGCTAGGAGAGTGACTGATAGGCTGTCTACTGACAGGCTGAGAGACTGGCTAGGAGAGTGACTGATAGGCTGTCTACTGACAGGCTGAGAGACTGGCTAGGAGAGTAAATGATAGGCTGTCTACTGACAGGCTGAGAGACTGGCTAGGAGAGTGACTGATAGGCTGTCCACTGACAGGCTGAGAGACTGGCTAGGAGAGTGACTGATAGGCTGTCTACTGACAGGCTGAGAAACTGGCTAGGAGAGTGACTGATAGGCTGTCTACTGACAGGCTGAGAGACTGGCTAGGAGAGTGACTAAGAAGCTGTCAGGAGTCTCTGAGTGTGTGAGCTTGCAGGGTGACTGGACCAGCATACACGTCAAGTTTGGCCAGTTGCTCTATAGGTGTTTATGTTGGACACCCTGTGAACAGTAAGAGATCTGAATGTGTGTTGTATGTGTAGGACACTTTATACACCGATCATATGTGAATGCACAGATCAACTGAATACGTGATCACAAGTAAGTTCGTGATCCGACTATAAGTGACGTAATCTAATTACATTTGAATGCACAGTTCACTGGAGCATACGTGAACCGATTATATGTTAACGTACAGATCACCTGATTGAAGCTGGTCTTATTTTATGTGAATGCACAGAACGACTGAGTACGTAATCTGATCGTGAGTACGAGTTCGTGTATTGAGTGTGCAGATAAGGTAGAGCAGCGGCAAGATTTGGATATTATGTCCTTGTGGGGAAATATCAAAGCTACTGCTTAAAACCTCAGATTGTAGTTCAATATATTATATTCTGATTATTTAGTTTCGATGTACTGTGTTTGTTTTGTTGATATGCGTGTTAATAAATGATAATGTTATGTTTCCATTCAGGATAGTGTTTGCTGCGTGTTCCTGTGTGAAGTCGTGTCGTGGTGTGGATACATGTTGTAACTCTTTAGATAAGTAAACTACTCAGCTAAACCTAGACTCTACCACATGTTTTATTTTGGTCCAAGTGACCAGGACATCTTTGAAATGATAAGTATTACGCAACAGATAAACGCCTTACGCTGCAATAAACACACTCACACCAACACACTCACACCAACACACTAACTATAATAGACTTGAGTATATAGAGCCAACATGTAGGTGGGAACAGTAACTTACGTGCTGACACTAACAACACAAACATACCATTGCCAGCTAACTCAGGTAACATATATTAGCAAACACAGACCAGACATGTTAAGTATAGTTACTCCAGATGAACAGGCAAATACATCAACAAAGATGAAACAGCCTATGCCAGTCTACAGAACATTTGCAAATCTTGGAAGTGCAGCACAAGCACAAATCTAAGAATAAACAAGATTTCAGAACGTTCTGTTTGGTGTGAAGTAGGCAACGAGGACAGAACAAGAGTTGAGAACGTTCTGTTTGGTGTGAAGTAGGCAACAGAAACAGAACAAGAGTTGAGAACGTTCTGTTTGATGTGAAGTAGGCAACAGCGACAGAACAAGAGTTGAGAACGTTCTATTTGATGTGAAGTAGGCAACAGAAACAGAACAAGAGTTGAGATCGTTCTGTTTGGTGTGAAGTAGGCAACAGGAATAGAACGAGAACGTTCTGTTTGGTGTGAAGTAGGCAACAGCGACAGAACAAGAGTTGAGAACGTTCTATTTGATGTGAAGTAGGCAACAGAAACAGAACAAGAGTTGAGAACGTTCTGTTTGATGTGAAGTAGGCAACAGAAACAGAACAAGAGTTGAGAACGTTCTATTTGATGTGGAGTAGGCAACAGCGACAGAACAAGAGTTGAGAACGTTCTGTTTGATGTGAAGTAGGCAACAGAAACAGAACAAGAGTTTAGAACGTTCTGTTTGGTGTGAAGTAGGCAACAGAAACAGAACAAGAGTTGAGAACGTTCTGTTTGATGTGAAGTAGGCAACAGAAACAGAACAAGAGTTGAGAACGTTCTGTTTGGTGTGAAGTAGGCAACAGGAATAGAACGAGAACGTTCTGTTTGGCGTGAAGTAGGCAACAGTGACAGAACAAGAGTTGAGAACGTTCTGTTTGGTGTGAAGTAGGCAACAGGAACAGAACAAGAGTTGAGAACGTTCTGTTTGGTGTGAAGTAGGCGACAGGGACAGAATAAGAGTTGAGAACGTTCTGTTTGGTGTGAAGTAGGCAACAGAAACAGAACAAGAGTTGAGAACGTTCTGTTTGGTGTGAAGTAGGCAACAGGGACAGAACAAGAGTTGAGAACGTTCTGTTTGGTGTGAAGTAGGCAACAGGGACAGAACAAGAGTTGAGAACGTTCTGTTTGGTGTGAAGTAGGCAACAGGGACAGAACAAGAGTTGAGAACGTTCTGTTTGGTGTGAAGTAGGCAACAGGGACAGAACAAGAGTTGAGAACGTTCTGTTTGGTGTGAAGTAGGCAACAGGGACAGAACAAGAGTTGAGAACGTTCTGTTTGGTGTGAAGTAGGCAACAGGGACAGAACAAGAGTTGAGAACGTTCTGTTTGGTGTGAAGTAGGCAACAGGGACAGAACAAGAGTTGAGAACGTTCTGTTTGGTGTGAATTAGGGCATAGGAACAGAACAAGAGTTGAGAACGTTCCGTTTGGTGTGAAGTAGCCGACAGGGACAGAATAAGAGTTGAGAACGTTCTGTTTGGTGTGAAGTAGGCAACAGAAACAGAACAAGAGTTGAGAACGTTCTGTTTGATGTGAAGTAGGCAACAGAAACAGAACAAGAGTTGAGAACGTTCTGTTTGATGTGAAGTAGGCAACAGAAACAGAACAAGAGTTGAGAACGTTCTGTTTGATGTGAAGTAGGCAACAGAAACAGAACAAGAGTTGAGAACGTTCTGTTTGATGTGAAGTAGGCAACAGAAACAGAACAAGAGTTTAGAACGTTCTGTTTGGTGTGAAGTAGGCAACAGAAACAGAACAAGAGTTGAGAACGTTCTGTTTAGTGTGAAGTAGGCAACAGGAACAGAACAAGAGTTGAGAACGTTCTGTTTGGTGTGAAGTAGGCAACATGGACATAACAAGAGTTGAGAACGTTCTGTTTGGTGTGAAGTAGGCAACAGGGACAGAACAAGAGTTGAGAACGTTCTGTTTGGTGTGAAGTAGGCAACAGAAACAGAACAAGAGTTGAGAACGTTCTGTTTGGTGTGAAGTAGGCAACAGGAATAGAACGAGAACGTTCTGTTTGGCGTGAAGTAGGCAACAGTGACAGAACAAGAGTTGAGAACGTTCTGTTTGGTGTGAAGTAGGCAACAGGAACAGAACAAGAGTTGAGAACGTTCTGTTTGGTGTGAAGTAGGCAACAGAAACAGAACAAGAGTTGAGAACGTTCTATTTGATGTGAAGTAGGCAACAGAAACAGAACAAGAGTTGAGAACGTTCTGTTTGGTGTGAATTAGGCCATAGGAACAGAACAAGACTTGAGATCGTTCTGTTTGGTGTGAAGTAGGCAACAGAAACAGAACAAGAGTTGAGAACGTTCTGTTTGGTGTGAAGTAGGCAACAGGAATAGAACGAGAACGTTCTGTTTGGTGTGAAGTAGGCAACAGTGACAGAACAAGAGTTGAGAACGTTCTGTTTGGTGTGAAGTAGGCAACAGGAATAGAACGAGAACGTTCTGTTTGGTGTGAAGTAGGCAACAGTGACAGAACAAGAGTTGAGAACGTTCTGTTTGGTGTGAATTAGGGCATAGGAACAGAACAAGAGTTGAGAACGTTCTGTTTGGTGTGAAGTAGCCGACAGGGACAGAATAAGAGTTGAGAACGTTCTGTTTGGTGTGAAGTAGGCAACAGAAACAGAACAAGAGTTGAGAACGTTCTGTTTGATGTGAAGTAGGCAACAGAAACAGAACAAGAGTTGAGAACGTTCTGTTTGATGTGAAGTAGGCAACAGAAACAGAACAAGAGTTGAGAACGTTCTGTTTGATGTGAAGTAGGCAACAGAAACAGAACAAGAGTTGAGAACGTTCTGTTTGATGTGAAGTAGGCAACAGAAACAGAACAAGAGTTTAGAACGTTCTGTTTGGTGTGAAGTAGGCAACAGAAACAGAACAAGAGTTGAGAACGTTCTGTTTAGTGTGAAGTAGGCAACATGGACATAACAAGAGTTGAGAACGTTCTGTTTGGTGTGAAGTAGGCAACAGGGACAGAACAAGAGTTGAGAACGTTCTGTTTGGTGTGAAGTAGGCAACAGAAACAGAACAAGAGTTGAGAACGTTCTGTTTGGTGTGAAGTAGGCAACAGGAATAGAACGAGAACGTTCTGTTTGGCGTGAAGTAGGCAACAGTGACAGAACAAGAGTTGAGAACGTTCTGTTTGGTGTGAAGTAGGCAACAGGAACAGAACAAGAGTTGAGAACGTTCTGTTTGGTGTGAAGTAGGCAACAGAAACAGAACAAGAGTTGAGAACGTTCTATTTGATGTGAAGTAGGCAACAGAAACAGAACAAGAGTTGAGAACGTTCTGTTTGGTGTGAATTAGGCCATAGGAACAGAACAAGACTTGAGATCGTTCTGTTTGGTGTGAAGTAGGCAACAGAAACAGAACAAGAGTTGAGAACGTTCTGTTTGGTGTGAAGTAGGCAACAGGAATAGAACGAGAACGTTCTGTTTGGTGTGAAGTAGGCAACAGTGACAGAACAAGAGTTGAGAACGTTCTGTTTGGTGTGAAGTAGGCAACAGGAATAGAACGAGAACGTTCTGTTTGGTGTGAAGTAGGCAACAGTGACAGAACAAGAGTTGAGAACGTTCTGTTTGATGTGAAGTAGGCAACAGAAACAGAACAAGAGTTGAGAACGTTCTGTTTGATGTGAAGTAGGCAACAGGGACAGAACAAGAGTTGAGAACGTTCTGTTTGATGTGAAGTAGGCAACAGAAACAGAACAAGATTTGAGAACGTTCTGTTTGGTGTGAAGTAGGCAACAGAGACAGAACAAGAGTTGAGAACGTTCTGTTTGGGAGTAGGCAACAGAGACAGAACAAGAGTTGAGAACGTTCTGTTTGGGAGTAGGCAACAGAGACAGAACAAGAGTTGAGAACGTTCTGTTTGGTGTGAAGTAGGAAACAGGAACAGAACAAGAGTTGAGAACGTTCTGTTTGGTGTGAAGTAGGCAACAGAAACAGAACAAGAGTTGAGAACGTTCTGTTTGGTGTGAAGTAGGCAACAGAAACAGAACAAGAGTTGAGAACGTTCTGTTTGGTGTGAAGTAGGCAACAGAAACAGAACAAGCGTTGAGAACGTTCTGTTTGGTGTGAAGTAGGCAACAAGGACAGAACAAGAGTTGAGAACGTTCTGTTTGGTGTGAAGTAGGCAACAGAAACAGAACAAGAGTTGAGAACGTTCTGTTTGGTGTGAGGTAGGCAACAAGAACAGAACAAGAGTTGAGAACGTTCTGTTTGGTGTGAAGTAGGCAACAGGAACAGAACAAGAGTTGAGAACGTTCTGTTTGGTGTGAAGTAGGCCATAGGAACAGAACAAGAGTTGAGAACGTTCTGTTTGGTGTGAAGTAGGCCATAGGAACAGAACAAGAGTTGAGAACGTTCTGTTTGGTGTGAAGTAGGCCATAGGAACAGAACAAGAGTTGAGAACGTTCTGTTTGGTGTGAGGTAGGCAACAAGAACAGAACAAGAAATGCTCCAAATATCGTCTTTCCAAACAAGCTGTCTAATGATATTCGTCCACGATTCAAGCAGAACACCATTCACGAAGCATCCACAGCTTACCATGAGCAACCAGGAAGATATGCAAAAGATATCTGGTCGACACTGAATTTAGGTCAGTCTTGACCTCAGGTCTGAGACTATGGTACATCCACCAGAACTGTGAACCTGCTAAACCTGGTACATCCACCAGAACTGTGAGCCTGCCAACCCTGGTACATCCACCAGAACTGTGAGCCTGCCAGCCCTGATACATCCACCAGTACTGTGAACCTACCAACCATGGTACATTCACCAGAACTGTGAGCAACCCTGGTACATGCATCCACCAGAACTGTGAACCTGCCAACCCTGGTACATTCACACAGAGAACTACAAGTGATGCTCAACTAGAGCCCCACAGAAGCACAGAGAACTAGAAGTGATACTCAACTAGAGCCCCACAGAAGCACAGAGAACTACAAGTGATGCTCAACTAGAGCCCCACAGAAGCACAGAGAACTACAAGTGATACTCAACTAGAGCCCCACAGAAGCACGGAGAACTACAAGTGATACTCAACTAAAGACACACAGAGAACTACACGTGATCCTCAACTAGAGCCCCATAGAAGCACAGAAAACTACAAGTGATACTGAACTAGAGACACACAGAGAACTACAAGTGATACTCAACTAGAGACACACAGAGAACTACAAGTGATACTCAACTAGAGCCCCACAGAAAACTACGTGATACTCAACTAAAGACACACAGAGAACTACAAGTGATGCTCAACTAGAGCCTCACAGAAGCACAGAGAACTACAAGTGATACTCAACTAACGACACACAGAGAACTACAAGTGATACTCAACTAGAGCCCCACAGAAGCACAGTGAACTACAAGTGATGCTCAACTAGAGCCCCATAGAAGCACAGAGAACTACAAGTGATACTCAACTAGAGAAACACAGAGAACTACAAGTGATGCTCAGCTAGAGACACACAGAGAACTACAAGTGATGCTCAACTAGACACACACAGAGAACTACAAGTGATGCTCAACTAGAGACACACAGAGAACTACAAGTGATGCTCAACTAGAGACACACAGAGAACTAAAGTGATGCTCAACTAGAGACACACAGAGAACTACAAGTGATGCTCAACTAGAGACACACAGACACACAGAGAACTACAAGTGATACTCAACTAGAGCCCCACAGACACACAGAGAACTACAAGTGATACTCAACTAGAGCCCCACAGACAACTACAAGTGATACTCAACTAGAGCCCCACAGACAACTACAAGTGATACTCAACTAGAGCACCACAGACGCACAGAGAACTACAAGTGATACTCAACTAGAGCACCACAGACGCACAGAGAACTACAAGTGATACTCAACTAGAGCCCCACAGAAGCACAGAGAACTACAAGTGATACTCAACTAAAAACACACAGAGAACTACAAGTGATACTCAACTAGAGCCCCACAGAAGCACAGAGAACTACAAGTGATACTCAACTAGAGCCCCACAGACAACTACAAGTGATACTCAACTAGAGCCCCACAGACAACTACAAGTGATACTCAACTAGAGCACGACAGACGCACAGAGAACTACAAGTGATACTCAACTAGAGCACCACAGACGCACAGAGAACTACAAGTGATACTCAACTAGAGCCCCACAGAAGCACAGAGAACTACAAGTGATACTCAACTAAAAACACACAGAGAACTACAAGTGATACTCAACTAGAGCCCCACAGAAGCACAGAGAACTACAAGTGATACTCAACTAGAGCCCCACAGAAGTACAGAGAACTACAAGTGATACTCAACTAGAGCCCCACAGAAGCACAGAACTACAAGTGATGCTCAACTAGAGCCACACAGAAGCAGAGAGAACTACAAGTGATACTCAACTAGAGCCCCACAGAAGCACAGAGAACTAGAAGTGATACTCAACTAAAGACACACAGAGAAATACAAGTGATACTCAACTAGAGCCCCACAGAAGCACAGAGAACTACAAGTGATACTCAACTAGAGCCCCACAGAAGTACAGAGAACTACAAGTGATACTCAACTAGAGCCCCACAGAAGCACAGAGAACTACAAGTGATGCTCAACTAGAGCCCCATAGAAGCACAGAGAACTACAAGTGATACTCAACTAGAGACACACAGAGAACTACAAGTGATACTCAACTAGAGACACACAGAGAACTACAAGTGATACTCAACTAGAGCCCCACAGAGAACTATGTGATACTCAACTAAAGACACACAGAGAACTACAAGTGATGCTCAACTAGAGCCCCACAGAAGCACAGAGAACTACAAGTGATACTCAACTAAAGCCCCACAGAAGCACAGAGAACTACAAGTGATACTCAACTAAAGACACACAGAGAACTACAAGTGACACTCAACTAGAGCCCCACAGAAGCACATAGAACTACAAGTGATATTCAACTAGAGCCCCACAGAAGTACAGAGAACTACAAGTGATGCTCAACTAGAGCCTCACAGAAGCACAAAGAACTACAAGTGATACTCAACTAAAGACACACAGAGAACTACAAGTGATGCTCAACTAGAGCCCCACATAAGCACAGAGAACTACAAGTGATACTCAACTAACGACACACAGAGAACTACAAGTGATACTCAACTAGAGCCCCACAGAAGCACAGAGAACTACAAGTGATGCTCAACTAGAGCCCCACAGAAGCACAGAGAACTACAAGTGATGCTCAACTAGAGCCCCACAGAAGCACAGAGAACTACAAGTGATGCTCAACTAGAGCCCCACAGAAGCACAGAGAACTACAAGTGATGCTCAACTAGAGCCCCACAGAGAACTACAAGTGATGCTCAACTAGAGACACACAGAGAACTACAAGTGATGCTCAACTAGTGTCAACCGTTCAAAGCATGCTCTAAATTATATTGACATTGATATTCAAACAATGCAGCAATGATCTCATATATTGAACAGACAATCATTGATTCTCAATGCTATTACAGTTCTTGCACTGTTGTGAAGTTGCTGTGTACTAAGAAAATAAATCCTAGGGACTCTTAGGGCATTTGCTGACCCAAAGCTTCAGAAACTATTTAAACAGTGAAACACTATTAAACCTGTGTAATGTTGTGACCTACATGCAGAGTTTTATTAATACAGTAGTAGATCTTCAAATGTAACTAAGACACTTTATTGGCAGCCTTCGGTATACCATGTTTGAGAATCACTGTTCTTAGTAAATACTCAAAAGCATGACTAGCTTCCTGGAGTCTCTTCAGTAATTATAGATGTACTAGGCCAATTACCAGCAGTTGGACTAACATCCTGGAGTCTTTTCAGTAATTATAGATGTACTAGGCCAATTACCAGCAGATGGACTAACATCCTGGAGTCAATTCAGTAATTATAGATGTACTAGGCCAATTACCAGCAGTTGGACTAACATCCTGGAGTCTCTTCAGTAATTATAGATGTACTAGGCCAATTACCAGCAGATGGACTAACATTCTGGAGTCAATTCAGTAATTATAGATGTACTAGGCCAATTACCAGCAGATGGACTAACATCCTGGAGTCAATTCAATAATTATAGATGTACTAGGCCAATTACCAGCAGTTGGACTAACATCCTGGAGTCTATTCAATAGCTACAGATGGTAGTGAAGCACTCTTCAATAGTTACAGATGAAGTGAGGCCCTCTTCAATAGTTACAGATGAAGTGAGGCACTCTTCAAAAGTTACAGATGAAGTGACATTACACAATTGTTACCTTTGTTGAATTGTCCTCTTGGAGACAGGGAAATTGCTTATCTTTATCAAATATTCATCATTAGAATGTGAAATTGTCCCTTGTCAACACAAAGTGCATAAACTATGACACATCCTGAGCATGACGAAATGAAGGATTTATATTTTGAAGACAGTTCAAATCAAGAAAACCATCGATTGTACCAGTGACTCTCAAACCTTGGCCCATGACCCCTAAAAAGGTCTTGGAAGTTTCCAGGGATCATGACCTAAACCAGTTAAATTGGATGTCATGGCCAAACGTGATTAAACTTGCACATGATAGTGCAGCATACACAAATCTTCTGTTTTGATGTTCATATGAGATAACTCTGATCTGATTTTACAACAGCACAGAGGTATGACCTAATAATAACTGGAGCTGTATCGGTCGATATCCCGTTCAACTTCTCCTACTCAAGGTTTGGTGGATCAGATAAAATAAAATTTGAAAAAGTCATCACAAGAAAGATAAAATCAGGCCCGTGGACCATATCTTTGCACATGTCTGTTCTAAATGTCTGGAGACATCAATCATCTAAGACTACTCAACATAATTACACTCTGTATGCGTTGTGGCACCAAATATCTAGGCAGACAGACTACACATAACTTAACTTCTTTATACTGGTTTAAAAGACTCTACAGAGTCTGTATACAACCAGTTTCATTTACATTCACTTGATCTAAAAAAAATCTATGTGCATTCAATCTATTCTTGAATGCATTAATTAACCCTGCCTCCACTACTTTCTGTGGCCATGCATTTCAAGCATTCATCACTCTCTGACTAAAGAAGAATTTCCTAATATCTAATCTTGACCTGTCGTTAATTAATTTGTAGGTGGCGATATTTTGAAAAACTTGCTATAGTCTAAATTATCCATTTCGTTGATTATCTTATAAACCTGTATAAAGTCACCTGTATACAGTCACCTGGAATTCTTATCTTTTCTAGACACTGTAGGCCAGTATTTCTGAGTCTTTCCTCATAATTGTAATTCTGAAATCCCACTACCAGTTTTGTTCCCTTATCACTGCTACCTAGAACTTCCTACCTCCCCTTACCTGTGTGATCTATTATAACCCTTGGGTCCCTTTCCTTTTCTATCTTTCTAATATTGTTCTCGCCAATTCTGTAATTATGTTCCATATTGGATCTACCAATGTGGATGACTGTACATTTATCTACATTAAACTTCATTTGCCAGCTCTCAGACCATTTCAAAATTTTATCTTAATCCGACCTCAATATATCCACTTCTGCTTTAGATGAGACACCTCTGCATAGTTTAGTGTCATCCACAAATTTTGCAATCACGGATCCGATATCATTGTCCAAATCGTTTATATATATCAAGAACAAAATTGGTTGCAAAACATTAGAACTATATTCTGTCTGTGTGGTGACACGAAACATTTAACCAGACAGACTACTCATCGAAACTTTATTAATAGCGTTGGCTCAATCATGGAATATGCAAATAAAAGTAACATTTTAGTGGTCACACAAACGATTTGATTGTTTCAAGAATAAATCAAACATGAGCACACACAAGTAATGCCAACTTGTTTTACTTGTAAACAACAACACTGCTGGCACTAGGACACATCCAAACTCTAGACACATCCAAACTATGGACACATCCAAACTCTGGATACACCCAAACTCTGGACACATCCAAACTCTAGACACATCCAAACTCTGGATACACCCAAACTCTGGACACATCCAAACTCTGGACACATCCAAACTCTGGACACATCCAAACTCTGGACACATCCAAAATCTGGATACACCCAAACTCTGGACACACCCAAACTCTAGACACATCCAAACTCTGGATACACCCAAACTCTGGACACATCCAAACTCTGGATACACCCAAACTCTGGACACATCAAAGCAAATCACTTATAGCACTTAAGGATACAATGGAGCCACTGCTGATTTGGTCCCTGCTTCAAAGCACTACTTGTAGTGTAAAAGCAATTTATTTTGCATGATGAGGTTGTTAGCCCATTCTTAATTCTCTTTAGTCAATTATACAACAAGTTTTGTATGGTCATACTCCTTACTCCCCATTTAAGGGGTCTCACTTGCATAGGTAAACACTACCATTTTAATTTTTTAAATTCTTTCTACACAAAATTATACACGGGCAAGAATATGGAGGAGCACTGGAGGAGCACTGGTCTCAGTCAAACAACAAGTGTCTGCCAGATGTGGTTGATGGTCATACTAGTCCCCAACCTGCTACACCTAGAGCTGTATACTTGTACCCAACCTGACATACCTAGAGAGAGCTGTATACTTGTACCCAACCTGCTACACCTAGAGAGAGCTGTATACTTGTACCCAACCTGCTACACCTAGAGAGAGCTGTATACTTGTACCCAACCTGCTACACCTAGAGAGAGCTGTATACTTGTACCCAACCTGCTACACCTAGAGAGAGCTGTATACTTGTACCCAACCTGCTACACATAGAGAGAGCTGTATACTTGTACCCAACCTGCTACACCTAGTGCTGTATACTTATGCCCAACCTGCTACACCTAGAGATGTATACTTGTACCCAACCTGCTACACCTAGAGCTGTATACTTGTACCCAACCTGCTACACCTAGAGAGAGCTGTATACTTGTACCCAACCTGCTACACATAGAGAGAGCTGTATACTTGTACCCAACCTGCTACACCTAGTGCTGTATACTTGTACCCAACCTGCTACACCTAGAGAGAGCTGTATACTTGTACCCAACCTGCTACACATAGAGAGAGCTGTATACTTGTACCCAACCTGCTACACCTAGTGCTGTATACTTATGCCCAACCTGCTACACCTAGAGATGTATACTTGTACCCAACCTGCTACACCTAGAGCTGTATACTTGTACCCAACCTGCTACACCTAGAGCTGTATACTTGTACCCAACCTGCTACACCTAGAGCTGTATACTTGTACCCAACCTGCTACACCTAGAGAGAGCTGTATACTTGTACCCAACCTGCTGTGAGAGCTGTTACCCAGCTCTATGGCTGACCTATCCTACATTATGTTAAACTGCCTAATATTGTTTACTCTTTACACTATATTTCACAAGTTTACACACTTAAGTAAGAATTACTGACTTCACTGTCCTCTGTCAAAACATATCAAGAAAATAATCCATGTACAAGGAAAAGACATTTGCATGAAAATACCCGTACCAGAATAAATATGAACAAGATATATGTTGGCATATGACCATTAATTACATATTAACTCAGCATTGTTACAAATCATAATTATGACACAAAAAGGGCCATTAAAACAAGAAACAGCAAAAAGTGAGCTGAAACAAACTCCAAAAAAAACCAAAAGAAAGTCAAAGAAGGGGGACATTGTATTGTTAACAAGAACTAACAAGAAAGTCTATTGTTGAGATTTAAAGGAAGTAAAAATTTTAAAAAATAATAGAACAAAAAAGTGTTAATAATCAATTCAGTGTTAAATAGGGAACAGTGAATGTGCTGACAGCAGCCAATGACTTAAAGCTGGCTGCTTGAATAAGTGTCAGTGACACATACCTGACCAAGACCCTATTCCACCTCCGAGTGGTGGTCCTGGAAACAGACTGCACCCATGCAGCCTGACTAAGAGAATAGGGATTGAAAAGTTAGGGCAAACCTGTTCCCAAAAATGTCATGCTGAAATGATGTGTCGGGCTGAAAGGTGCAGATATTGCAGCCTAGATGTAAACTGACACATCACAAGGTCCTTTTCAGGATGAACACAAGAAGAAAAACAATATATATTCAATCCCATCAGTAAAAAACCTCAAATCTTGCAAGTAAATGATTTAGCACAGCACTCAAATACATCTCTGTAATCTCCTGTTTGAACTTTAACCAGGAAATACGTGTAAACTCCTATTTTTGACATTGTCACCCTGGCTTATGACATAATCACAGCTTTGTCTCGTCAGTAAAACGTGCATATTGTAAGCTTGCTGGCATATACTTGCTTAGTTGCTCCTCTTCTACCCTAGGGTAGACCATTCTATCTACTGTCTTCTTCTTGGTCTAGTTCCAGTCTAGTCCGCTGTCTCTTACAGACTGTTTTATGTTGTCACTCCATCATACTTTAAGTCATCCACTGGATGTGGATCCTTGACTCTTTGCTTCCCTGGATTGCTGCTTTCATTCTACAGTCATGCCCTAACCACTGGTTGAGTCATCCACTGGATGTGGATCCTTGACCCTTTGCTTCCCTTGATTGCTGATCTTCTTCCATTCTACAGTCATGCCCTAACCACTGGTTGAGTCATCCACTGGATGTGGATCCTTGACCCTTTGCTTCCCTTGATTGCTGATCTTCTTCCATTCTACAGTCATGCCCTAACCACTGGTTGAGTCATCCACTGGATGTGGATCCTTGACCCTTTGCTTCCCTTGATTGCTGATCTTTCATTCTACAGTCCTGCCCTAATGACTGGTTGAGTCATCCACTGGATGTGGATCCTTGACCCTTTGCTTCCCTTAATTGCTGATCTTTCATTCTACAGTCATGCCCTAACCACTGGTTGAGTCATCCACTGGATGTGGATCCTTGACCCTTTGCTTCCCTTGATTGCTGATCTTCTTCCATTCTACAGTCATGCCCTAACCACTGGTTGAGTCATCCACTGGATGTGGATCCTTGATCCTTTGCTTCCCTTGATTACTGATCTTCTTCCATTCTACAGTCACACCCTAATGACTGGTTGAGTCATCCACTGGATGTGGATCCTTGACCCTTTGCTTCCCTTGATTGCTGATCTTTCATTCTACAGTCATGCCCTAACTACTGGTTCAGATTGATCCACTCGAGTCTACAAGGGCTGGGGTTGAAGATCTTCTTGTATTGTCTGCTTGTCTCATCATGTTACCTGGACCACCTTCCTTAAAGATCTCATTTTTGACGGATGAAGCTTACTGTTCTGGGTTGTTATCATTGCCCATGACTCACATCCATAAGTCAAACTGGTACACAGGTGGAGTGCTGTACAGCCAAAATAAATGAAAAAGTGCTGCTCTTTGCGTAGTTAATTCTTCTTTAATACCTGCCTTCTGGTTTAGTTACAGCCCCAAGGTATTTGAACTGTTGGACCTGTTCCAGAGGCTGTTCACCCAGAGAAATGTGATGTCTCTTTTCTCGAGACCGCTATAGTCTTTTAACTGCTAATGGTTATCCCTGTCTTTACAATGCTCCTCTTTCTATATAGGGGGTCACTGTAGTCAAGAGGTTAAATCAATCGCCTCTCACAGTGATGAACAGAAATGGTGGGTGATCGAATCCCGCAAGTTTCAAGCAACCCCTGGTCTCATGGGACCAGAGTGCCTGTATCCCAAGTTACCTACAGTCGTCTCGACCAATAATCTTGGTCACGTCATCAGCAAACGCCAGCTCCAATAAAAAGAATGGTCTCATCTTCCAGTACCCAAATGAGTACTTTTTGTTCCTCTCCTCACCGGCTTTGATGACATCAGCCATATGTGGCATGAAGAGGAAGTGATATGTCGCAACAGGTGGTCTTGAGCTTCTACGTATAGCCCAGATCAAGGGTGCTGGGATATTCTTCCTTTCCAGGTAGTCCCAAATCTGTTCCAGGGAACCTTATCAAATACTTCTCCCAAATCTGTTCCAGGGAACCTTATCAAATATTTCTCCCAAATCTGTTCCAGGGTACCTTATCAAATACTTCTCCCAAATCTGTTCCAGGGAACCTTATCAAATACTTCTCCCAAATGTGTTCCAGGGAACTTTATCAAATACTTTTCCCAAAGCCTGTTCCAGGGAACCTTATCAAATACGTCTCCCAGAACCTGTTCCAGGGAATCTTATCAAATACTTCTCCCAAATCTGTTCCAGGGAACCTTATCAAATACTTCTCCCAGAACCTGTTCCAGGGAATCTTATCAAATACTCTCCCAAAGCCTGTTCCAGGGAACCTTATCAAATACTTCTCCCAAATCTGTTCCAGGGAACCTTATCAAATACTTCTCCCAGAACCTGTTCCAAGGAACCTTATCAAATACTTCTCCCAAAGCCTGTTCCAGGAACCTTATCAAATAATTCTCCCAGAACCTGTTCCAGGGAACCTAATCAAATACTTCTCCCAAAGCCTGTTCCAGGGAACCTTATCAAATACTTCTCTCAGAACCTGTTCCAGGGA
Organism: Ariolimax columbianus; assembly: GCA_036924085.1. Classification (NCBI taxonomy): domain Eukaryota; kingdom Metazoa; phylum Mollusca; class Gastropoda; order Stylommatophora; family Arionidae; genus Ariolimax; species Ariolimax columbianus. The sequence goes on from JAVGWX010000001.1 coordinate 176,334,733, forward strand.
ACCTTATCAAATACTTCTTCCAGAATCTGTTCCAGTTAACCTTATCAAATACTTCTCCCAAAGCCTCTTCCGGGGAACCTTATCAAATACTTCTCCCAAAGCCTGTTCCAGGGAACCTTATCAAATACTTCTCCCAGAACCTGTTCCAGGGAACCTTATTTCATCCTCATACTCCAGATCTTCTTCACCCAGTTGCCGAAGTGTGAAAATAATGTTTTGCGTACTTCGGATTACTCTGAAACATCATTGATCGGGCATGGGAGGGAGGATGGGGACAGTGAAGAGGTTAGTGACATGGTCAACAACAAAAACATGCTTGTGTTAGGATCCAGCAGGACTGTACCACTATTGAAAGTAAACCCATCAATATATATTATTCAAGTTGGCTACCTCGGACCAGTTAAGCACAAAACGCAATACTACACCCTGCCTTAGAAAACACAGCAAATGGGAACTGAAAGAAAATATGAGAAAATAATAATTGTATGACAATACATTTGTACTTCTCCTCCACGAGGCAATCACATGCTTGCATGCTCCTGTGACCTAATGACCTATATCAGAACATATTAATCCTTGTTCAGGGTCAGCCGCAGCAAACAGATTACTGATGAAGGGAGAGACTACGAAAGACATTTTTTTAAATGTATTTGTTATAAAAACACCAACAGAAAAACTTATTTGATCGCGTAATGGACATCCAGAGTACAAAGCCCACATGACTATCGCTCGTGACAGTTGAAAGGAAGCATGACTACACGACCTCCTGAGCACAAAACTTGATACAAGAATAGATTGATCGATGAATGAGGCAGGCAAACTAAACTGAAACAGAATACAGCAGGAATGCAAAACTACAAATAAGAAATCTTGGGAATAAGTGAGAGCAGATGGTCAGGAACAGTAAGGATATGGAGAACAGCGGGGAAACGATATTCTACTCTAGAACAGTGGATGGGATGGACAATTCAGTGCGGGCATAACCATTATACTAGTCTGTGTCGAAGTGGTCAAGCCGTTTGCTTCGTGTTCAGACGGTCGGAGTTCAAATTCGAGCTGCGTCGGTCGATTCGTGATGTCAATATTTCCTGAGGTTCCTAGGTTCATCGCTGGAGCTACGGAGTTTGTACGTTGTGCGATGCTCTCTGCAGACGGGATACAGGTCTGCTGAGAGTGACTGAGCCATATGGGGAGACTCGTCGCGATGAAGTTAGCTCTCACCTTTAACTTTTAGGGAGTGAAATGGGAAACAATCAATAATCGAAATATAAAAGCTAGACAGATTTATCAACTTCACTCTAAAACAACATTAATCACCAACAAACGAAAGTGATGAAAAGGTAAAATATTGAACTCTATTCAGTAGGTCCAAAACAAAATGGAAACACCCAGATATGATCACATTGGAGTAATTGGAAACCTCAGTGAAAGGGTGGGGAAGGACAATACAAGCAGTGGAAAGGTAATGGGGAGATGAGGGGGGGGGGGGGCGCCTGTGGGATGCTAACAACACCTCAAACATAACAATATCCACAGACTTACATGGGATTATCAAACATGGTCATGGCACAAACCAGAGATATGAACAGTAGGTGGGAGACATTCACTACAAGATGTCAAAGTAAGAAAAGACTCACATGAAGGGAGTCATCAAACAGTAGGTGGGAGACTTTCACTACAAGATGTCAAAGTTAGGAGAGGCTCAGATGTAAGAAGACATCCACTACAAGATGTCAAAGTAAGAAAAGATTTGGATGTATGGAGTCATCAAACAGTAGGTTGGAGACATTTACTACAAGATGTCAAAGTAAGGAGAGGCTCAGATGTGTTGTTCCTCCATCACACGTGATGAGGACCTTTCCTTTTAATTTTAGCCAGTCCTTCCAGTCGAGTATACTGTACTTCCGGGTTGTGGATGGGTGCGGAGATGGCTGACAAGTCCGATTTGGAATCTGCATACTTGCAGGCAGTGAGGGCATGGAAAGTTTGCTTTGCAAGACTGTAATATTTCACGGCTTTTCTGGCCTTTCTCCATTGTTTTTCTGCAGTTGTTTCAGAAGCCTCGCATGACACTGCTCCTCTGCAGAAAGCTGTACGCCAGGCTGTACGGTCTTTTGCAGCATCTTCCTATGTTTTGAGGTTTATGCTAGTCTTTTAAAGACGTTTTTAGTGTCTTTAAAGTGCTTTTTTTGGCCTCCATGGGAGCGTTCGCCATTCTGCATCTCGCTATAGAAGATTATTTTTGGCAACCAATAGTCTGGCATGCGAACCACATGACCCGCCCAGCGAATCTGTGATTGCATCTTGATGGTATCAATGCTAGGAATACCAGCTCTCTAAAGAACAGCAGTGTCCGGGACCATATCTTGCTATTTGACATTCATCACCCTCCTGAGACAAAGTGTGTGAAAGTGATTTAGCTTCTTCGCATGCCACCTGTATACAGTCCATGTTTCACTTGCATATAGCAACACAGGGACCAGCACTGCTCTGAACACCTTCAGCTTCGTCTAGAGGATGATGCCATTTCGACACCAGATGTTTGATTTTAGTCTGTCAAAAGTTGCGCTGGATTTGGCGATTCTAATGTTCATCTCATCATCCATGACTACATTATGAGACGGTGTACTACCGAGGTATGTGAATCTATTTACAACTTTCATTTTTTCACCATTGATCTTGATGATTGGCTCAGTATACGTTTTGTCATGCAATAACTGGAGAGGAATAATTCTACCCTCGGTACCGAGCAAAAACTAGGCAAGATAATAATCTAAATACAAAACTGAGGTAGAAATAGGCAGGGTTCAGAAAGAACAGAGAATGTCCTGACTATATATATCTTATCCCTTAGAAACATAAAAGGGCAATTCTCAGAATGGCAAAAACAATTGTACATATATTTTTTTTTAATCTTGAAAAGACCTTGGCAGCATACACCGGGATAGTCTACAGATGATACTAAGACCTTACAGTATCCGTAGCCTCATTGTATCATCATTAAAAGTTTATACATGCTGTGCTGGATGGAGTGACCACAATTTGGAGGTGAAAACAGGAGTACTACAGGGATGTTTATTATCAACCATTCTCTTCCTGTCATCGACAGGAGGAAGATGTGACAAGCCATAAAAGGATGTCCCAAGAGGAATATGCTGCACACTATTTTCAACACTGGAAGATCATCTTTGTTCGTTCTCAATCTCCCACACAAGGTGTCGGCAGCTCCTAGATTTTATGGTCTTCCATGTTATGTAATATTTGGTTTGTCATTTTAGGTAGAGCGCAGACAAATGGAAGCAATTATCTTTGTGTGTGTGTGTGTATATGTGCTGGGCAGGGAAAGAAACAAATCTAAGAATGATCTTTTTCCGACCATACTAACTGTCACAGAAAAGAGTTTCGTTTTGTCTACTCGGTAATGTTATCCAGATCCTCCCTTCCTGCTATCCTCAATTTCTCCTGTTTTGATCTCCCTCCAGCAAGTTCCTCTAACGTCAGATCGTCTAGTAGCAATGATTACCTGGCGACAATGATTATCTGGCAGCAATAATTACCTAGCAGCAATGACTACCAGGCATCAATGACTACCTGGCAGAATTCATTACCTGGTAACAATGCAGTTTTTCTTTACCTTTAATTTCTTCTTCCTTGTATTTTGTTTTAGTTACATTTGCAATGTCCCCCATTGTCTCAACAAGCTACAAGATTTATGTTTTAGTTACATTTGCAATGTCCCCCATTGTGTCAACAAACTACAAGATTTATGTTTTAGTTACGTTGGCAATCTCCACCACCTCTGTGCCAAACAATTACAAGATTTCTAGTCTTGCAAATATGATCTTGCATGGAAAGGTGCAAGGCAGATGACAAAGAGGCTGTCCCAAAAAGAGGTGAGAGGACAACATAAAATAATGGACCAATCTCTGACCAGAAGAGGCACAGAAAGCAGCCACTAACAGAGAAGGATGACGTGGGATTGTGAGGATGTCTTCATGTGTGTCCCAACGACCTCACTGGTTAAGGGATGATCTGACCTGACCTGAATCAATATCTGTGAGGCACAGAAAAAACAAAGTTTTCTTGTGTACAGGATACCTAGCATTTACAGTTCTTGCTCTTACCTGGAGTGTTCTTCACGATAATAGTGATGGGGGTCCCAGAAGTGATGGACTCATCCCAAGCGATGGGTGAACCAGAAGTGATAGACTCATCCCAAGCAATGGGGGAGCCAGAAGTTATGGACTAATCCCAAGTGATGAGCGAACCACTAGTAGTAATCATGAGTGTCAGACAGGTAGACCACTAGTAGTCATCATGAGTGACAGACAGGTAGACCACTAGTAGTCATCATGAGTGGCGGACAGGTAGACCACTAGTAGTCATCATGAGTGTCAGACAGGTAGACCACTAGTAGTCATAATGAGTGACAGACAGGTAGACCACTAGTAGTCATCATGAGTGACAGACAGGTAGACCACTAGTAGTCATAATGAGTGACAGACAGGTAGACCACTAGTAGTCATCATGAGTGTCAGACAGGTAGACCACTAGTAGTCATCATGAGTGTCAGACAGGTAGACCACTAGTAGTCATCATGAGTGGCGGACAGACAGACAAACAACTAGCAACAAAGTAATCACAAATGGTGGACAAATTCCTACTACTTCCAAGATTGACCACATACAAGAGATTGCACTGACTAACCAATTACAAGGTATTGTCGAAGTTTTGTAGATCAGGTTTTCAACATGAGATGTTAGCACAACAAAAACATATGAGATCAGCTGTGTCTTGTACGGATTCCTCAGGATATGATTAACACTATTACTATCAGGCATGAATGTTAGCTGCTTTAGGCAGAAACAGAACATTCAAACAAATCTATCAACAATCAAATAAACTGAGAGAGAGCTTTTTTCTGACGATGTAAAGAAAATCAACCAAATGTAAAGTTAAAATTAGAGAATAATTTAAAAAGAGCAATACAGAACTTCTCCCATATAAATCAAAAACTTGCAAAAAGATCTCTTGAAACATTAAAACTATTTAAGTGTTGATCAATAAAGTCAAAATTGAGTGAAGATTACAAGTTATAAGTAGATTGAACAAATAAACCCACGTCCTCAAACTTGTCAACAAAATATGAGATGAACTGTATTGCTACTACCACTTTTGGTGGGACTATATCATGATCCCCAAGACATTCCAAGTTATGACAACCGCAACTCGACTAACCCCCCAGCTAGCGCATCAATGGCTATGGGTGGATTGTAACTTGACTAACACCCCAGCCAGCGCATCAACAGCTATGGGTGGGATTGTAACTTGACTAACACCCCAGCTAGCGCATCAACAGCTATGGGTGGATTGTAACTTGACTAACACCCCAGCACATCAACAGCTATCGGTGGATTGTAACTTGACTAACACCCCAGCACATCAACAGCTATCGGTGGATTGTAACTTGACTAACACCCCAGCACATCAACAACTATGGGTGGATTGTAACTTGACTAACACCCCAGCACATCAACAGCTATCGGTGGATTGTAACTTGACTAACACCCCAGCACATCAACAGCTATCGGTGGATTGTAACTTGACTAACACCCCAGCACATCAACAACTATGGGTGGATTGTAACTTGACTAACTGTTCATTAAGCTGACACTGTAAATTGCCATTTTGTAACTCTTTAATGAATAAAATAAAATTGAATTGAAATATATTTGCAAATTCTTGACTTTGAAATACAATGCGAGTGATTTTAAGCAAATCACATGACAAAGACTTTCTCCAAATCATCAACACGGAAGACCTGATTGGTACGAGGACACACAACTTTCCCATCCACGTCTGCCATGGATTCCAAAGCCTGAAACAAATTAGTTTAATTGTGTTGTCAATCAAAAACCAATTAAAAACTTGATTTGTCTACAATAGGTGGTCCCCATGATTAACCTGACATTCCACCCAATGCCTGCTGCCTACAATTGTAACAGTATTCTGCAACTATGACAATGGTTGTTGTACAGAGAACAATAATCTTCATCTATATAGCTAGCTCTCAAATAATTACATTTCTTCCCCACCTAAACTTGAAGGTCTGCCTCTAGCTTCTCGTCACATTCAGCCTATCTCGTTACCATACAGCCTATCTCATTATCATCCAGTCTATCTCGTCACATTCAGTCTATCTCATCACATCCAGCCTATCGCACCACATCCAGCCTATCTGATCACATCTAGCATATCTCACCACATCCAGCTTATCTTGTCCCCACCTACTAATCTCATTACCATACTCAAGAACAATACACTGACCAAGGCTACAATCTCTCTTCCATGTAGCATTCCCTGGAAACAGGCTGTTTTCAAGGCAGTCTGGCTGACGAGATGTGAATCGACATGATCCCCATAGTAGCGATACCTGTAGTAGTGATTGTCACACAGATGAAGCCAAGCATAGCACAACCGCTTGGTGGATTCTGTCCACCTTCATCAGCACACTTGAGATGTAAGGACAGCTAATACAACCCGACACTTTATGCCTTTCTCAGGACGCACAAAATAGTCAACTTACTCATCGTGGGCATTAAACAACAAACAATATTACTAACATAGAGACACACTAAAGCCATATCTCTGGGGCTTACTAGACTTACCTTCAACCCATAAATACGGCCATTGGGCAACATCACTGGGGGATTATGTTCATTCAGAGCAAAACCAGTTATACTGCACACTAGCTTAGAGTTTGCACAGTGGGCAAATGGAAGTGGTTGGGCTAATTCATTCATATGCGTACTACACACTGGGCAGTCTGAATTACGCAGACTTGGGTCATCCTTGTAACAGTGGCTGTGTTATAGGTTAAGGAATCAATAGTAAAGGAATGACAGTAGAGTCTTGATTTATGATGGTTCGGTTTTCGATTCACTTTAACAACTCATTGTCAAATTAGTTTTTTTCAAAGTTAGGTTGGCTGACTGAGTGCATCGTGCCATGTCATGTGCCAGCATCCATCCACCCAAATCTAATATCACTCTACGCAGGATACGTTGTATATGACTCGAGTCGAGTCCCATACTATATGAAATTGTGTGTTAACTTAACTTATAAAATTCTGCAAGATAAGCAAACAGATAATGAAGTTAAGACTGCATTCTTTCTCCGCAGATGTTGGACTGGCAACCATACGGAGTAGCACGGTAGCTGTCAATCACATCGGACAAGCAGAAATTGTAGGAGTCGACATAATGGCAAAAGAAACGAAGATCCGCATCTTCAACCTGTATGGCCCACGAAACAAAGACCTGTCGCTCTCGAGTATGGAAATCAAGGACTCCAGCTGCCTAGTAGTTGGAGACTTCAACAGCCACTCGGAGAGATGGGATATTCGGACACAGACAACAGAGGTGACGAAGTGGAAGATTGGGAGATAGACACAAATCTCCAACTTATCAATAGGCCAGAGGATAGCCCTAGCTTCTATTCTAGAACATGGCATACCACCTCTACTCCAGACTTGGCCTTTTCCACGATGGATATTCACCACAAAATAGACCGCCAGGTACTAAACCAATTGGCAGGTAGCGACCACAGGCCAATTATGCTAGAAGTTGATATGGAACTAGGCCCATAGGAAATAATACCGCTCCCACGTTGGAACTATAAATGAGCCGACTGGGACAGATTTGCAATCCTGACAGATGGGCTGTTTGAAACCATCAACACACGGAATAACAATATGAAACCCACGGTGGAAAGCCTAAGCAAAGCAATAATGCAAGCAGCCACTGAAACCATCCCAAGAGGGGCAAGGAAAAACTACAGGCCCTATTGAAATGATGAATTGCAGAAAGTGGAAGACGAAGTCACAAAAGCTAGGAACAGGGCAGAGAGAGAACAATCTATGGAGACAAATATCGCCCTCAAAGCTATCACTGCGAAATACAAATACACTCTAAACCAAATAACAAGAGAAAGTTGGAAAAACAAAACAGAAAGCCTCAATTTAGATAAAGAAGGGAACAAACTATGGAAGTTAGTCAGAGCCATGAATGATGAAACTCCGTCAAACAAACAAATTACCATCAAGCAGGGCGACAACATGCTCACTGGAAAAAAGGCAGCAAACGCCTTTATAGAAATTATGCCAGAGTAAACCACATTGATGTTCCTACAGATAACAGACATTAGTGAAGAGCAAAAGAGCCACGACAACATCAATATGGCACCAGAGGAGCACATGATGGCAAAACTAACAATGAATGAAATGGAAGAGGCCATGAGAACCTTAAAGAAAAAGAAATTGCCCGGAAAAGATGGGGTAACAAACGAAATGCTGATGGGGCTGGGCCAAACAGCAAAGAGGAAGTTACTATCAGTCCTGAACCAAAGCTGGAAAAGGGGAATTGTACTGCAGGCATGGAAAGATGCGGTAATTATACCAGTACCAAAGAAAGAGAAAGATAGAGCAGATCCAAATGGATACAAGCGTATCAGTCTACTGAGCTGTGTAGGAAAACTGATGGAGCTTATGATAAACACCAGACTGATATGGCATCTGGAAGAAAAACACATACTAATTCCACAGCAAGCAGACTTTAGACAGCACAGATCCACTGAGGATCAGATCACTCTCATAGCCCAAGAAATAGAGGATGCTTACCAGGAGAAAAAGCATCCAGTAGCGGTTTGGGTGGACCTAGAAAAGGCATTTGACAAGGTCTGGAAAGAGGGACTCAAAGTCAAGCTACGAAGAAGTGAAGTTTGTGGGAAAATGTACAGATGGATCAGCCACTATCTCAAAAACAGAACAGCCAGAGTTCAAGTACAAGGGCAGATGAGCAAAAAGGTGACACTTGAGCAGGGAGTACCCCAAGGGGGAGTACTGTCACCCACACTCTTCCTGGTGTATATAAATAACATCACAGAGAATATACCAAGAAGAGTCCACAGCTCCATGTTTGCAGACGATCTGGCTATGTGGACCTCTGAAAAGAATCTCACCATAGCAAGTAATCGGATGCAGCAGGCCCTAACATCGCTGGAAGAGTGGGCGAAGTCATGGCTGGTCAAAATAAATGAGGGAAAAACAACATGTACGATATTCTCGCTTTCAAACAAACCCCAAAACACAAAAATAAGTCTTAACGGCAAAATACCTGCGGCCAAACGACAACCCAAACACCTAGGAGTCACATTTGATCGGCGCATGACATGGAAAAGTCAGATCGAGAGAAACCGAATGACAGCCAGAGAAAGAATGGCAATCATGAGGAAACTTGCTGGCACAAGCTGGGGAGCAGATGAAAGTATACTAAAGAAACTCTACACTGTAAGAGTGAGTCCAGTTCTCGAGTATGGCATTGCGGCATGGACAACAGCAGCAAAGGCGAACTTTGATAAAATTAGCAAACTTCAAAACCAAGCCATGAGAGTTATAACAGGAGGCATGAAGTCAACGCCAATTGTAGAACTTGAAAAGATTACAAATCTGCAGTCCATGACCGACAGAAGAGACTGTAGGGCCCAGCAGCAAGCGGAAAAACTCAGAAAACTGACTGACCATCCAATGCATCAGAGACTAAATAACTTTGGAAATGGGAAACTAAAGCGGAGAAACTTTGCAGAAATAGCCAAAGTAAAGATGAGCGAAGACCCTATGTACGCATTAACAACACCAAAGCCCATCCCTACTGTACGCAAACCTACCTGGAGGCAGCATATATTTCCAGAGGTGGTAGAAAACATACCAGGTATTGGAAACAAAAACAGCCAGACTGAAAAAGAAAGAAGAGATACAACCCTGAGGTACATAACGAAAAACAGCCAGACTGAAAAAGAAAGAAGAGATACAACGCTGAGGTACATAACGAAAAACTACCCAAGCATGGACTGGACCCATGCATACACCGACGATTCTGTAACAAACACAACACAGAACTGAGGGACAGAGATATTCCTGAGCCTACCAAATGGTAGAAAAATAACACTGTCAGTGGCAACTGGAAAATACTCAAGCAATTTCAGAGCGGAGGCAGAGGCACTGAGGGCTGCAGTAGAAGAAATGGTGACAAGCAAGAGAAATAAAAGCCATATAGTCCTGCTTACAGATGCCCTGGCCGTAGTCACAGCACTAAAAAGCCAGAAAAATACTGAACTTAATGAACTGTCAACTATGCCAGCAGTCCGCACCAAAAAGAGTAGTGATACAGTGGGTCCATCCCACTGTAACATCCAAGGCAACGAGGAGGCAGACAGACTGGCAAAAGAAGGTGCAAGACTACCACAACCAGAACCTAGTGTGACACACGAAGAGTCAAAAAGGCTTATTAGAGCTAGATACATGACCAAATGGGAAACAGAACATACTGGCTACACAAAAAACGATGCCTATTACCAGTTGAACAGAAGAGAGCAGGTCGTGGTCTTCAGACATCGCACTGGCCACAATAGACTGAGGTACCACCTATTCAATAAACTGAAGATAGGTGGCACTGACGAATGCACGTGCGGTACCGGGAAAATGACCGCTGAACATTTGCTGCAAAACTGCCCGACATACGAGGATCAGAGAAAGCAGATGTGGCCATCACCAGTGGCAACACTAGACAAGCTCTATGGCAGTGTCGACAGCCTCAGGATGACCGCTGCTTTTTTCGAAAAAATAAAGGTTTATGTCTGACTGCGTAAGAAGAAGGACTGGCAACCCAGACCTTAGTCACAAATATCAGACTGTCACCTAGACCATATTCACAGATAATGGGCCTCAACACAGACCTTTTACGGAGATATTGGGCCTGAACTGAGACCTTATTCACAGATATCAGGACTCAACCAAGACCTTATTCACAGATGTCAGTCCTCAACCAAGACCTTATTCACAGATATCAGGCCTCAACCGAGACCTTATTCACAGATATCAGGACTCAACCGAGACCTTATTCACAGATAACAGGCCTCAAGCAAGACCTTATTCCCCAGATATCAGGCTTCAACCCAGAACCTATTAACATATATCAGCTGTAAACTGTAACCCAGACCTCATATACAAATATCAGGCTAGTAGCCTAGACTTTATTCAGAGATTTTGAACTGGCAACCCAGATCTTATTCACAGATATCAATCCTCAACCCAGACCTTATTCACAGATATCAATCCTCAACCCAGATCTTATTCACAGATATCAATCCTCAACCCACACCTTATTCACAGATATCAATCCTCAACCCAGACCTTATTCACAGATATCAATCCTCAACCCAGATCTTATTCACAGATATCAATCCTCAACCCACACCTTATTCACAGATATCAATCCTCAACCCAGACCTTATTCACAGATATAAATCCTCAACCCAGACCTTATTCTCAGATATCTGACCACAGCCCAGACCTTATTCTCAGATATCTGACCACAGCCCAGACCTTATTCTCAGATATTTGACCACAGCCCAGACCTTATTCTCAGATATTTGACCACAGCCAAGACCTTATTCTCAGATATCTGACCACAGTCCAGACCTTATTCTCAGATATTTGACCACAGCCCAGACCTTATTCTCAGATATTTGACCACAGCCCAGACCTTATTCAGAAATATTTATTTTACATTTCAGTTATTTATGTGTACATTTTGTTAAATGTCAATAATGTTATTTAGAATGCAATTTTTTGATACACATATTTGTACAAATTAAAATACATATTCTAAGAATTTAATTTAAGAAAACAATGTTTATAAATATGTTCAAGTCAGGAATTTATGCCATTTGGCTTGGCTTGGCTCTTTCACAATCTCCCGCTACCAAACCCTGACACGGGCCTAAGTAGCAGAATGTAGTCCAGAGAACGGAATGATGCGATGTGTTGTAGTTTACAGCTTGACTGCGATATTTGCACCTTTCGATCTAACACATCCGACTTCAGCAAATTATGTCATTTAAATAAATTATTAAAATAAATTATTAATTAGATTTGTTTTACAACGATTCCCTGTACAACTTAATGTTCGGGAACCCTGTTGTTAAATTAGTTGCTACTGTACATTAACATAATAGCACAACATTATATATTCAAGAATTTGACATATACAACTAATCTTAACAAGGAATTGCAATGCATGTTGTCTACATTTCGCAAGTGATGGGTCATAATAAATTAAATATGTTCATTTCACACAGAATGTAATGGGTCATTAGACGTTTGAAATGTTCATTACACTTTTACTGATGATAAAGATGGTGATGTTCGTCCATCACGGGTGATGAAGACCACTCTCTCTGTTCATGAATTTGGAATATGTTCAGTCAGTCGATGAGTTTCTTTTTTTTTTTGTGTTCACCTCATTTCTCTATTCCCCAAGGCGGTATGCGTTGCGCTATGTTTTTCTTTTGCGCCTGTCAGCCCAGTGCATCCGACTTCAGCATGCATTTTATGTAAGGGTCTACCCTCCTGAATTTTCTAAGGGTTTGCTTCCCCGGGGTAACGGCCGGTGCTGTGATTGGGGAGCCAACCCAGCACCTTCGGGCTGTGAGTCGTATCCCTTAACCACTAGCCCACACCATTCCCAGTCGATGAGTTTGAAGGTGACTGATGTCGACCGAACATTGATGGGGATTACAAAGTCTAACAAACGGAATCTTTTCTGTTCATCAAAAAATAGAAATGGAAATTAGGAGCCAGTTTGTCTGGTACCGTTCAATAATTGTCAGACTCTTGTTTAACTTCCTGACCCCAGCACTTCTATGAAAAGGATACAGAGTTTTAAGGGCTGAGAGGCCAGCTTGTAATGTAACAGTGAATGCAGTGTTGGTGTTTAATTGGTGAAGCTTGAAGTTCTCCTGGCGAAACTGAAGGACTAAATTCTGCCAATTGTCAACAGATAACAGCTCCTGGTGATCACAGAGAATTCAAATTACTGTATTGTAACAGCTGATCTGTTGAAAGGTGGGGGGGGGGGGGGGGGGGGGGTGTGTGTGTGTGTGTGTGGGGGGGGGGGGGTGGGGGGGGGAGAATATATTCTTCTTCTTCTTCGTTCGTTCTCAATCTCCCGCTACCAAACCCTGAAAGGGCTTAAGTAGCAGAATGTAGTCCAGAGAACGGAATGCGTTGTGCCATAGTTTACAGCTTGACTGCGATATTTGCACCTTTCGGTCTAACACATCCGACTTCAGCAAGCATTTTTTGAGTACCGGGTTAGCATTCCCTCTTCGATCCCGTTTCCTTAGCCAGTCTGCCCTGCTGCAGCCTGTTATCCAGGATCAACACGTGGAGGTGTAGAAGGGTCTTGGCAGCTCTGGTTCGCTGGCCCTGACGCTAGCAGTCAGCTATCGGTTGCTGGCCACTGCAGTTCCTGCACTGCTCAGCGTCTTGATCCCGAGAGAGAATATAATATATTGCATGTTATGATGTGACAAAAACTCTACAAGATAAGAAATTATATTGTTAAAAGCATGTTGGTCACATCAAGAGACACAACGGTCTCGAAAGAACGGTGATGGAAGGTATGATGCCAGGCAAAAGAGGAAGGGGTAGACCAAGAAGACGATGGCACTAAGATATCCAGGAATGCCTGAGTATGACTGTGGCAGAGGCTGGAGTTTTGGCAAGAGAACGAGTTTCTTTCAGACAGACTGTGACAGAGCGACGTTCTACAAAGGATATGCTACGTGATGATTATTAAAAGCACATTTTGTATTCACCATGTGTACTATTGGGTTGATAATGATGGGAAAGTATAAGCTCACTGCTCTATCATGCATGTTGTCAGCTAAAGAGGATTCCACATGGGGCTAACAATCTCATCATGTGGAACAAATTGCTACAGAAACTGGCACTGTGGATATATTGAGGTCGGATTTAGATCAAATTCAAGAATGGTCTGTAAGCTGGTAAATGGAGTTTAATGTAGATAAATGTACAGTCATGCACATGGGTAGATCCAATATGGAACATAGTTACAGAATGGGAGAGATCAATATTAGATAGATAGATAGATAAAGAAAGGGACAGTGGTTATAATAGATCATACATGTAAGATGAGGGAGCAAGTTCAGGTAGCAGTAAAAAAGGCAAATGCAATGTTAGGGATGATAAAAAGAAATATTAAACATAGGAGCAAGGAAGTGATAGTCAAACTGTATAAAGCATTAGTTATACCTAGATTGGAGTACTGTGTACAGGTGTAGGAGTCCTTATCATAGAGGGGATATAAACATGCTGAAAAAAATACAAAAAAGAGCGACAAGCTGAAAGTGGGATTCCAGGATTACAGTCATGAGGAAAGACTCAGAAAAACCAGCCTATAGTGTCTAGAAAAGAGAAGAATTTGAGGTGACTTAATACAGGTTTATAAGATGATCAGAGGAATGGATAGATTAGACCATAACAAGTTTTTCAAAACACAACCACCCACAAGAACAAGAGTGCATAGCTACAAATTAACTAAATAGAGGTCCAGATTGGATATGAGGAAACATTTTTTTAGTCAGAGGGTTGTGAATGCTTGGAATGCATTGCCACAGGAGGTAGTGGAGGCAGGGACAATTAACACATTTAAAAATAAATTGAATGTGCATAGCTTTCAGAGCAAGGTAATGTAAATGAAACTGGTTGTATACATACTCTGCAGAGTCTTCTAGACAAGTACTCCAATCTAGGTCTAACTAATGCTTTATACAGTTTGACTATCACTTCCTTGCTCCTATGTTTAATATTTCTTTGTATCATACTTAACATTTCATTTACCTTTTTCCCCTTTTTCTGAGCCTGTGCCTCTTCTGGTCAGAGATTGGTCCATTCTTTTATGTTGTCCTCCCACCTCTTTTTTGGCCCGGCCTCTTCGTCATCTGCCTTGCACCTTTCCGTGGATGAACGTATTTGCAAGACCATTTTATCTCGATTTGTGACCGTACCAATTGAGGTTCCTTCTTTTGACAGTTGCCAAGAGGTCTTGAAAAGGCCTTATTGCTGTTGGAATTCTTGCTTGTATTTCCTCATTTGTAACTCGATCTTTGTACTTGACTTACCTTCTTCCAGGTAACCAATTTTCAATCTATTTGGCAACATTCCCACCTACTCCATGTGATTTTAACTTTTTAAATAATCTTTGATGAGGTACTCTATCAAAGACCTTGGCAAAATCAAGGTGTGGGTAGATCTATGAAGTGTCTTTAATGGGGGTAGAGTAGATCTATGTAGTGTCTCTAATGGGGGTAGGGTTGTTGTTTCAAATGCCCACATTGAGTAGGTTACTCTTATGTGCGCCCTGAAAAGGGCATTAAGTAACAGGTTGCAGTAGCTTTCCTCACATCTCAAGCATTCTGATGAAGGTGGACCGGAGTACTCCAGGCGTTTGTGCTATGCTTGGCCTCATCTGCGTGTCACTCTCTACTATGGAGATCACGTCGAATCTCACCTTGTTAGCCAGACTGTTGTCCTCGACAACAGCCCATTTCCAGGATGACCAATGAGGAGGTCAGGTGAGGGTCTTGGCCAGTATATTTCTCCTGACCCTGGCTAACATTCTCTGATCAGTGTGTTTTGCCTGACCAGACGTTAGCCTACTCGTCTCGGGGGTAGAGTAGATCTATGAAGTGTCTCTAATGGGGGTAGGGTAGATCTATGGAGTATCTCTAATAGGGGTAGGATAAATCTATGAAGTGTCTCTAATGGAGATGGGGTAGATCTATAAAGTGTCTTTAATGGGGGTAGATCTATGGAGTGTTTCTAATGTGGGTAAAGTAGATTTATGGAGTGTCTGTAATGGGGGTAGGGTAGATCTATGTAGTGTCTCTAATGGGGGTAGGGTTGTTGTTTCAAATGCCCACATTGAGTAGGTTACTCTTATGTGCGCCCTGAAAAGGGCATTAAGTAACAGGTTGCAGTAGCTTTCCTCACATCTCAAGCATTCTGATGAAGGTCGACCGGAGTACTCCAGGCGTTTGTGCTATGCTTGGCCTCATCTGCGTGTCACTCTCTACTATGGAGATCACGTCGAACCTCACCTTGTTAGCCAGACTGTTGTCCTCGACAACAGCCCATTTCCAGGATGACCAATGAGGAGGTCAGGTGAGGGTCTTGGCCAGTATATTTCTCCTGACCCTGGCTAACATTCTCTGATCAGTGTGTTTTGCCTGACCAGACGTTAGCCTACTCGTCTCGGGGGTAGAGTAGATCTATGAAGTGTCTCTAATGGGGGTAGGGTAGATCTATGGAGTATCTCTAATAGGGGTAGGATAAATCTATGAAGTGTCTCTAATGGAGATGGGGTAGATCTATAAAGTGTCTTTAATGGGGGTAGATCTATGGAGTGTTTCTAATGTGGGTAAAGTAGATTTATGGAGTGTCTGTAATGGGGGTAGGGTAGATCTATGGATTATTTCTAATGGGGGTAGGGTAGATCTATGGAGTGTTTCTAATTGGGGTAGGGTAGATCTATGGAGTGTTTCTAATGGGGGTAGGGTAGATCTATGGAGTGTTTCTAATGATAGTAGAGTAGATCTACGAAATACAACAGAGAAGCAATATTTTCACTTACAGAATATGGGTTTCCTGTGCTGCCACATTTAAAAGCCAACATTCCCATCAGCTTCTGCACTTCATTCACTTGTGATGGCTCAGCGGATGAGAAATATTTGCGAGCATGCCTGCAGGACATACCAATAAGAACCCATGTCTTCATTACTAATCCCACACTCATGATGACGAAGACTATATTACAGAACAATATAACAACATCAACTAATTTATACTTACTGACTTACTTTCCGTGTCCTGGGCACAGCGTCAGACATCTTGTTTCCAATGTTCGGCCACATGAACTGGCTTGTCATTCCCCTCAACATGTCATTCATATTGCATGTTTTCAGAAGGTTTTGGCACAGAATCAGGTCTGTAGCTGCATGTCTCATCTGCATTGATATACACCAGGTTAGATTCTATTCAGTGACTTCCATGACGTCCATGTTGCATAAGGCAAGCAGTGTCCAGACACAGGTTGCCCCTGCAGCTCAAGCCTGGGACTTGTGTCAGTTCATGATGCAGTGTTTTTCTAGTTTGTAGGTGCTCTGTTGACAGTAAAAACCCATTGTCTAAATTTCAGTCTTCTGCACTGCACCTGCTGTCCAAAACCTTTGGTCGTTGATCTATTTCTCTTACCATTTATGATGCGACATTTCTTTGTGCCTTAGGCAGTGCTACGCAGATTATGGGGTACATTTCTTCAGTTGATTTTAGACACCCTATAACTACCCAGCCAGTCTCATTTACTGATGTAACAATAAGTTTGACATGTGTAAAGTTCTTCCAAACTGGTGCATCGTACTATGCTAGAGAATACTATGAGCTAACACCAACAAACCACAGGTATGTGCACTTGAAGAACAGAAAAAAGCAAGAAGACAACTACATAGTAAATGGATAGATACTCGAATATAGCAATACACCAAAGTACTTAGGCATTGTAATGGAGCGCACATTGTCTTATAAGACACATTGCAATGCGACAAAACAAAAAGTCAGTGCAAGAAACAGTATAATTCGCAAGCTGACAAACAATACATGGGGTGCTCCGCACATCAGCTCTTGCACTATGTTTTTCAGCAGCATATTACGTAGAACCAGTATGGAGTGCATCTACACACACAAAACAGGTCGGTGTGGCAGTAAATGAGACATGCAGAATTATAACAGGATGCTTTAAACCGACATCAACGAAAATATTCTATGCAATCGTTGGTATCGCACCTCCTGATATTAGAAGGCATGTCGCATCTGAAGTTGAGAGACAAAAGCAGTCATGTGAGCAGAGACACCCTCTTTTTAGACATACGCTAAAAAGAATACAACTGAAATCAAGGAAAAGTTTTCTGCGGACTGTACAGCCCTCAGAACAGAACCCGAGAGAAACCACATATAAAAGTGTCTCCAAAGAATGGTGAAGGTTGGATGGAGATTAAAGAAGAACCTGCACCAGGACATGATTTGCCGTATGCTAGGTGGAGATCTCTGAACAGGTTAAGGACAGGTGTGTCCAGGTGTGGATCTAACCTGAAAAAGTGGGGATATGCAGATGATGAATACTACAAATGTGGAGTCATTAAAGATCCAGAACACCTAATTATAAGTCCCGGTATGCAGGAACCTCATACAGTGGAGGACCTGATGGTGGCAAATGGAAGAGCACTGATGGTGGGTGGTTTTTGGACGAAGACCATGTGAGGTTGCCAGATACAAAAAGTAAGTAAGTACATCATAGGTGGTTAGAACACTTTCTTGTGCAAGGCCATTTCTTTTTTAAATGCTTACCACAGAGAAATACAAACATATAGTGTGGAAATAAAAAGTTGCCTCTCTTTATATGTACTGTTCTTTATTGTTGGAAAATGGGACAGAGGGCAATAAAGATATGACATGTATAGTTCAACATAATAGAATGGAAGAGTGTCAGAAACATACCAGTACTAGGACCAGCAGTTGATGAGATCTAATTATTGCCTTTGTAATGGTGTGGCACATGATGATGCCAGTTGTTGTTTTGTTTAATACAAATAGATACGTTAACAAAATGAATGTATACAAATATGTCTTACTTGACTGCATCTATTCGTTTGTCATCTAGAACTAGGGCCACAAACTCTTGCTTCCTAATGTTGAACTCTAAGGTACTCTGAAACAGAAATGTGTTCACAATTTAATCAAGGCAAAAAAAACTGAAAACTATGAACACAGTACAAAAGCTTCTGGTGTGAATGGTATGCACCAACAGTCAGCACTACATCATATTACGTCAGAACTTTATCATGCACTATAGCTGTATGTATTTTTCATTTGCTGCAGTTCTGGTGAGTGATTTGCGTACACTCATCTGAATTAACTAAAGGGGCAACATATCTGTTTAGGATCTAGGAGCCAGGCAGTGCTGGACATTTACAATGTGGGAAATTGTCTAAGTAAATAGGTAGATTTTAGGAATCACATCAACATTTCTTACAATGCAATCTGTCTCATGAAGACAGAAACAGAAGTGACTCAGCGGAGGTGATTATAGAGTGAGCAGGAAGAATGGCAGACCATGTACCTGGCCCGGGACCACCAAACTCTGAGATGCTGTTAGTTGTCCATCGCAGGCGATGCTGGCGACATCATCAGACGGTTTTGGCTTAATGATGTAACTTGCGCTGCATTTGGATTATAGCGAGGAAGAAACTGTGGCGTGGGAGGTGGTGGGGGAGATCGTGAAGGCATAGTGTGCAGGACGTGACACAGCTACGGGAAAAAAGGCCTACAGAATAGAGAAGTGTGATTGCAATAAGAGCACCTGTGGCTAGCGGGGAATGCACTCTGTGAACCCCACCTGACACCCCCCCTCACCCCCATCAATGCAGCGAACCTCCAAATAACCAAGGAAGGAAATGGCAAAGCCAAATACATCTATCACCCATGGAGAAAGGCGCACCCATGTGCTCTTTGGGAGGCAGAAGTCTGCAGCAAAACACCCAATACTCCAATGCCAGGAAACAATAAACATTATTCAAACCAGCTCCGGCGTTACCTCGGTTACCAAGGCCCGCGCTACAGAGATAATTCTCCTGCTCTGTGCGAGAAGTTAGCGAGGAGAAACCGTAACATACTACAGCTTAACATTGCCGGATTACAAAACAAGGCAACTGAGCTGACTAAAACACTACAAGACCATCAAATCCACATAGCTTTACACCAGGAAACAATACTTTCACAAAGACAAATTAACATTACAGTATAAGTGCAATGCACTTCTCTATTTCTAACTGCACCTCTTCTGGGGTGTGGGGAGAGAAGACTGATCAGGCAAAACATACTGATCAGATATGTTGATCAGAGTCCGGTACAGTAAACTGATCTTACCCAAACCTCACTAACATGCAGCTCTCCCTGGAAACAGGCTGTTTCATGGCAGTCTGGCTAACAAGGTGAGGGATTGACATGAATGACACACAGATGAAGTCAAGCATAGCACAGCCTCCGGAAGAATATCGGTTGCCTTCATCGGCATGATTGTGATGTGAGAATAGCTACTACAACCTGTCACTTAATGTCCTTTTCCTGGCACCCAAAAGAGCAAATTTACACATTGTGGGCATTCAACAACAACACCCTTAGGTGTAGAGTCTTCTACCTTACCTACTTATGTCACATCTCTTCTAACCTGGTGTGTAGAGGTTTGTTAGAAAGACCACTAGATTATTCTATCTGCTGTTCTCCTCTTGGTCTGGTTCCAGTCTAGTCCACAGTCTCTTACTAACATGTTATCCCAGTGGACTTTGGTGCCTGGATCCTTGACTCTTTTGCTTCCTATGACTGCAGAGATACCAGTCTAGTCCACAGTCTCTTACTAACATGTTATCCCAGTGGACTTTGGTGCCTGGATCCTTGACTCTTTTGCTTCCTATGACTGCAGAGATACCAGTCTAGTCCACAGTCTCTTACTAACATGTTATCCCAGTGGACTTTGGTGCCTGGATCCTTGACTCTTTTGCTTCCTATGACTGCAGAGATACCAGTCTAGTCCACAGTCTCTTACTAACATGTTATCCCAGTGGACTTTGGTGCCTGGATCCTTGACTCTTTTGCTTCCTATGACTGCAGAGATACCAGTCTAGTCCACAGTCTCTTACTAACATGTTATCCCAGTGGACTTTGGTGCCTGGATCCTTGACTCTTTTGCTTCCCATGACTGCAGAGATAGGGAATCTTGTTTTCATTGTGCAGACATCTCCAGACCATCAAAGTTGAGATTGCTCCACTTGAGTCTGCAGGGAGATCATGCTGTATTGCAGACCTTGTCTCTTCTTGCTACTTGAACTTGGACCACCTTCCTTAGATATCTCACTTCTGAGGTTTGGAGGTGGCTTTTCTGGGTTATGGTCACAGCTCAAGGTTAACATCTGTAGGTCTTCTTCTTCTTCTTCTTCGTATGCAGTCAGACAGTAACCATTATTTTTTCGAAAAAAGCGGCGGTCATCCTGAGGCTGTCGCCACTGCCATAGAGCTTGTCTTGCAGTTCCACTGGTGATGGCCACATCTGCTCTCTCTGATCCTCGTATGTTGGGCAGTTCTGCAGCAGGTGTTCCGCGGTCATTTTACCAGTACCGCACGGGCATTCGTCGGTACCACCTATCTTCAATTTGTTGAATAGGTGGTACCTGTCTATTGTGGCCAGTGCGAAGTCTGAAGACAACGACCTGCTCTCTTCGGTTCAGCTGGTAATAGGCATCGTTTTTGGGGTAACCAGTATGTTCGGTTTCCCATTTGGTCATGTATCTGGCTTTGATAAGCCGTTTTGACTCTTCGTACGTCATACTAGTATCTGTTTGTGGTAGTCTTGCACCTTCTTTTGCCAGTCTGTCTGCCTCCTCGTTGCCTTGGATGTTGCAGTTTGATGGGACCCACTGTACCACTACCCTTTTTGGTGCGGACTGCTGGCACAGTTTGCAGAGTGCTGCTCTTAAGTCATTAAGCTCAGTGTTTTTCTGGCTTTTTAGCGCTGTGACTACGGCGAGAGCATCTGTAAGCAGGACTATATGGCTTTCATTTTCATTGTGTGTCACCATTTCTTCCACTGCCGCCCTCAGTGCCTCTGCCTCCGCTCTGAAATTGCTTGTGTACTTACCAGTAGCGAATGACAGTGTTATTTTTCTGCCATTTGGTAGGTTCAGGAATGCTCCCGCCCCTCCGTTCTGTGTAGTTTTTGTTACAGAACCGTCGGTGTATGCATGGGTCCAGTCCATGCTTGGGTAGCTTTTCGATATGAAGCTTAGGGTAGTATCTCTCTTTTCTTTTTCAGTCAGGCAGTTTGTGTTTCCAATACCTGGTATATTTTCTACCACCTCTGGAAATATATCCTGCCTCCAGGTAGGTTTTCGTACAGTAGTGATGGGTTTTGGTGTTGTTAGTGCGTTTATGGGATCTTCGTGCATCTTTGCTTTGGCTATTTCTGCAAAGTATCTCCGCTTTAGTTTCCCATTTCCCAAATTGTTTAGTCTCTGGTGCATTGGATGGTCGGTCAGTCTTCGGAGTTTCTCTGACTGCAGCTGTGCTCTGCAGTCTCTTCTGTCGGTCATGGATTGCAGTTTTGTAATCTTTTCAAGTTCTACAATTGGCGTTGACTTCATGCCTCCTGTTATAATTCTCATGGCTTGGTTTTGAAGTTTGCTAACTTTATCGAAGTTCGCCTTCGCTGCTGTTGTCCATCTGTAGGTCAAAAGTGGTACATAAGTGTGGAGTGGAATACAGCCATCTTAGTTTTTTTTACCCATTTCTCTTTTACTGAGGAATCTTCTATTTCAGTTGCTACTCTATGAGTAACCAACTCTTCATTCATACCTACCTTCTGATCCAGCTCTAACATATCTGAACTACTTAACCTGTTCCAGAGATTTTTCTTCCCCCAGCACTTCTCTCTCAAGACCAACATGGATTTCATTATGGAACTGCTAATGGTCATCTTTCTCTTCTCCATCCCCGCTTTTCAGATTTGAAAGTTTATCTAGAGATATGGCTCTGTTAGAAGGTTTATCTAGAGATATGGCTCTGTTAGAAGGTTTATCTAGAGATATGGCTGTTAGAAGGTTTATCTAGAGATATGGCTCTGTTAGAAGGTTTATCTAGAGATATGGCTGTTAGAAAGTTTATCTAGAGATATGGCTCTGCTAGAAAGTTTATCTAGAGATATGCCTCTGTTAGAAAGTTTATCTAGAGATATGGCTCTGCTAGAAAGTTTATCTAGAGATATGGCTCTGCTAAAAAGTTTATCTAGAGATATGCCTCTGTTAGAAAGTTTATCTAGAGATATGGCTCTGCTAGAAAGTTTATCTAGAGATATGGCTCTGCTAGAAAGTTTATCTAGAGATATGGTTCTGTTAGAAAGTTTATCTAGAGATATAGCTCTGCTAGAAAGTTTGTCTAGAGATATGGCTCTGCTAGAAAGTTTATCTAGAGATATGGCTCTGTTAGAAAGTTTATCTAGAGATATGGCTCTGCTAGAAAGTTTATCTAGAGATATGGCTCTGCTAGAAAGTTTATCTAGAGATATGGCTCTGCTAGAAAGTTTATCTAGAGATATGGCTCTGCTAGAAAGTTTATCTAGAGATATGGCTCTGCTAGAAAGTTTATCTAGAGATATGGCTCTGCTAGAAAGTTTATCTAGAGATATGCCTCTGATTTTGTAACCACAGCCACAAAATGGGCAGACACCTGCTGCAATATTTAGACTGGTATCACTTGTCAATCAACAACAACTCTGTGCTCTACAGGCAGCTATTGGCCTAACAAGTCAGTTATTACAGTTGTACATGCTGTTACTATAAATCTAGTAGGCTTTCTGAGGCATGAATAAGGTTAAGGATTCCTCATGGATGAAAACACCACACACTTCTGAGACCATAGGTTTTCTCAATGCAACTGACAAAATAAGAGAACACTTTGTAAAGATATAAATATGATGAACTATAGGTTGTCCACAGGAACAAAAACAAGAGAACACTATGAAAGAGAATCGCTATCTAGACAACACAAAATAAACATTAAAGAAACAGGTGAAAATAAATAACTTTACTAATGGAAGAACAATTAAACATACAGATGAAAGAATAATACACTACAACAAAGAAGATTGCATGCCCCAACAAGTTTGTAACCAGTAGAAGAGATTACCCATAACAATCAACATGAACAAAGGCACAGAACAATGGAACAAAGAACTGTGCCAATATAACTGAAGGATTGGCCGAGTGGTTCCCAGGAAGGCTCTGTTCGTGTGTGTGAGACAAGAATAAGACCACTGCCTCACAAAGTATATTGCAAGAGGTGACTTAAATAATACAAAACCCAAGGAAGGGTAGAAGACTCTCCAATAGATAGCACTGAATGTTCTACTATTGACAAAGGTCGAAAGCATGGTGAGATGTAGTAGCCTTCTAATGTTTACAGAAAGCTCTAAAAAAAACCCAATACATCAAGTATGATTCTGCAGTAAATGCAAATAAATCCATATTCTAGGGATTAGAAGACAGCCCAAGGATACCGTGAAGGGTTTGAAGAGAATGTGCTTCAAAATAAAGACAAAACTATACAATGGAGCAACATTTTTTTTCAAATACAAATTTTTTTTAAAAAGAAAGATGCGGTTGAAAATGTCAAAGTTCATGGTACCATTACAAAGTGGCAATTGTTCAAAACTCACTTTCATTTTGCGAAGTTTTGAACGGTTGTCTAAACACCAGTTCAAGCATGGCTTTGCGTCAGACTTGGCCAATGAGTCTTCTATGTCCTTGGACATCATGAACAAGTCAATGTTGGTCAAATCCTGACAATGAAATGCACAACTACGACTTTACATAGATCATGTCAAATTCAGTACAGACACTGCAATAACAAAACATTCAAGTAAGAAATGAAAATGTCAGTAAGGATTTGGCTAGTGTGTACCAATAATCACATTCCTTTACAGCGACCATGTCCTATCCAAATGTGAAAACTAGAATTTAAAAACCGATGGTACTATTGTGGACAATTGTATAGAAATTAGAAAGGAGGCAGGTTATAGAAAACATTGAGAGTAAGATGGGGATAATGAAAAGTGGACCGTGTATGTGGAGACATAATTGTCAGCCTTTACTGTCATTCTTATAATGAGAGGGATAGACATGGAGAGACTGTCAAACACAAGAAGGTGAAACATGTCAGCTATTATAAACTGGCCAACATTTAGGTTAGATCGAGTCCAAGACATGATATGTGTTGGCATGACTTACCTCTATGTAACTGAATGGTCTGTTTTTAGATTTGTGACTTACCTCTGTCTGAATGGTGTGTTTGTAGACTTGTGACTTACCTCTATGTAACTGAATGGTCTGTTTTTAGATTTGTGACTTCTAAACCAAACAGCAAGAGAAAGCTGGAAAAACAAAACAGAAAGTCTCAACTTAGACAAAGTAGGGAACAAACTCTGGAAGTTAGTCAGAGCCATGAATGACGAAACCCCGTCAAACAAACAAATTACCATCAAGCAGGGTGAAAACTTGCTCACTGGAACATTAAAGAAAAGGAAATCTCCCGGAAAAGACGGGATAACAAACGAAATGCTGATGGGGCTGGGCCAAACAGCAAAGGTGAAACTGCTATCAGTCCTGAACCAAAGCTGGAAAAGGGGTATTGTACCCCAGGCATGGAAAGACGCAGTACTTGTACCAGTACCAAAGAAAGGAACAGACAAAACAGATCCAAATGGATACAGGCCCATCAGCCTACTGAGCTGTGTCGGCAAACTGTTGGAACGTATGATAAACACCAGACTGATGTGGCATCTGGAAGAAAAACGGATACTAATTCCACAGCAAGCCAGCTTTAGACAGCACAGATCCACTGAGGACCAGGTCATCCTCATAGCCCAGGAAATAGAAGATGCCTACCAGGAGCAAAAGCATACAGTAGCGGTTTGGGTAGACCTGGAAAAGGCATTTGACAAAGTCTGGAAAGATGGACTTAGAGTCAAGCTAAGAAGAAGTGAAGTTTGTGGGAAAATGTACAAGAGGATCAACCACTACCTCAAAAACAGAACGGCCAGAGTCCAAGTACAAGGGCAGATGAGCAAAAAGGTGACACTTGAGCAGGGAGTACCCCAAGGTGGAGTACTGTCACCCACACTCTTCCTAGTGTATATAAATGACATTACAGAGAATATACCAAGAAGAGTTCATAGCTCAATGTTTGCAGACGATCTGGCTATGTGGACCTCTGAAAAGAATCTCACCATAGCAAGAAATCGGATGCAGCAGGCCCTAACATCGCTGGAAGAGTGGGCGAACTCATGGCTGGTCAAAATAAATGAGGAAAAGACCACATGTACAATATTCTCGCTATCAATCAAACCCCAAAACACCAAATTAAGTCTAAACGGCAAATACCTACAGCCAAACGACAACCCAAACTATCTGGGAGTCACATTTGATCGGCGCATGACATGGAAAAGTCAGATCGAGAGAAACCGAATGAGAGCCAGAGAAAGAATGGCAATCATGAGGAAACTTGCTGGCACAAGCTGGTGAGCAGACGAAAGAATACTAAAGAAACTGTACACTGGAAGAGTGAGACCAGTTCTCGAGTATGGCATTGCGGCATGGACAACAGCAGCAAAGGCGAACTTCGATAAAGTTAGCAACTCCAAAACCAAGCCATGAGAGTTATAACAAGAGGCATGAAGTCAACGCCAATTGTAGAACTTGAAAAGATTACAAAACTGCAATCCATGGCCGACAGAAGAGACTGCAGAGCCCAGCAGCAATCAGAGAAACTCCGAAGACTGACTGACCACCCAATGCACCAGAGACTAAAAAATTTCAGAAGTGGGAAACTAAAGCGAAGAAACTTCGCAGAAATAGCCAAAACAAAGATGCACGAAAACCCCATGAACGCACTAACAACACCAAAGCCCATCCCTACTGTACGAAAACCTACCTGGAGGCAGCATATATTTCCAGAGGTGGTAGCAAATATACCTGGTATTAGAAACAAAAACTGCCAGTCTGAAAAAGAAAGAAGAGATACTACCCTGAGTTACATTACAGAAAACTACCCAAGCATGGACTGGACCCATGCATACACCGACGGTTCCGTAACAAATACAACACAGTACGGAGGGGCAGGAGCTTTCCTGAGCCTACCAAATGGCAGAAAAATAACACTGTCATTCGCTACTGGTAAGTACACAAGCAATTTCAGAGCAGAGGCACTGAGGGTGGCATTGGAAGAAATGGTGACAGGTAAAAGGAATGAAAGCCACATAGTCCTGCTTACAGATGCACTGGCCGTAGTCACAGCACCGAAAAGCCAGAAAAATACTGAACTTAATGATTTAAGAGCAGTATTCTGTCAACTATGCCAGCAGGCCGTACCAAAAAGAGTAGTGGTGCAGTGGGTCCCATCTCACTGCAACATCCAAGGCAACGAGGAGGCAGATAGACTGGCAAAAGAAGGTGCAAGACTACCACAAACAGATACCAGTATGACATACGAAGAGTCAAAACGGCTTATTAGAGCTAGATACATGACCAAATGGGAAACCGAACATACTGGCTACACAAAAAACGATGCCTATTACCAGTTGAACAGAAAAGAGCAGGTCGTGGTCTTCAGACTTCGCACTGGCCACAATAGACTCAGGTACCACCTATTCAACAAATTGAAGATAGGTGGCACCGATGAATGCCCGTGTGGTACCGGGAAAATGACCGCTGAGCATTTGCTGCAAAACTGCCCGACATACGAGGATCAGAGAGGTCAGATGTGGCCATCACCTGTGGCAACACTAGACAAGCTCTATGGCAGTGTCGACAGGGTCAGGATGACGGCTGCTTTTTTCGAAAAAATAATGGTTACTGTCTGACTGCATACGAAGAAGAAGAAAGATTTGTGACTTACCTCTGTCTGAATGGTGTGTTTGTAGACTTGTAACTTACCTCTATGTGACTGAATGGTATATTTGTAGATGTGTGACTTATCTCTATGTGTCTGAATGGTGTGTTTGTAGTCTTGTGACTTACGTCAATGTCTGAATGGTATGTTTGTAGACTTGTGACTTACCTCTATGTCTGAATGGTGTGTTTGTAGACTTGTGACTTACCTCTATGTCTGAATGGTATGTTTGTAGACTTGTGACTTACCTCTATGTCTGAATGGTGTGTTTGTAGACTTGTGACTTACCTCTATGTCTGAATGGTGTGTTTGTAGACTTGTGACTTACCTTTATGTGACTGAATGGTATATTTGTAGATGTGTGACTTATCTCTATGTGTCTGAATGGTGTGTTTGTAGTCTTGTGACTTACGTCAATGTCTGAATGGTATGTTTGTAGACTTGTGACTTACCTCTATGTCTGAATGGTGTGTTTGTAGACTTGTGACTTACCTCTATGTCTGAATGGTATGTTTGTAGACTTGTGACTTACCTCTATGTCTGAATGGTGTGTTTGTAGACTTGTGACTTACCTCTATGTCTGAATGGTGTGTTTGTAGACTTGTGACTTACCTCTATGTCTGAATGGTACGTTTGTAGACTTGTGACTTACCTCTATGTCTGAATGGTGTGTTTGTAGACTTGTGACTTACCTCTATGTCTGAATGGTGTGTTTGTAGACTTGTGACTTACCTCTATGTCTGAATGGTATGTTTGTAGACTTGTGACTTACCTCTATGTCTGAATGGTGTGTTTGTAGACTTGTGACTTACCTCTATGTCTGAATGGTGTGTTTGTAGACTTGTGACTTACCTCTATGTCTGAATGGTGTGTTTGTAGACTTGTGACTTACCTCTATGTCTGAATGGTATGTTTGTAGACTTGTGACTTACCTCTATGTCTGAATGGTGTGTTTGTAGACTTGTGACTTACCTCTATGTCTGAATGGTGTGTTTGTAGACTTGTGACTTACCTCTATGTCTGAATGGTATGTTTGTAGACTTGTGACTTACCTCTATGTCTGAATGGTGTGTTTGTAGACTTGTGACTTACCTCTATGTCTGAATGGTGTGTTTGTAGACTTGTGACTTACCTCTATGTCTGAATGGTATGTTTGTAGACTTGTGACTTACCTCTATGTCTGAATGGTGTGTTTGTAGACTTGTGACTTACCTCTATGTCTGAATGGTGTGTTTGTAGACTTGTGACTTACCTCTATGTCTGAATGGTATGTTTGTAGACTTGTGACTTACCTCTATGTCTGAATGGTGTGTTTGTAGACTTGTGACTTACCTCTATGTCTGAATGGTGTGTTTGTAGACTTGTGACTTACCTCTATGTCTGAATGGTATGTTTGTAGACTTGTGACTTACCCGTATGTCTGAATGGTATGTTTGTAGACTTGTGACTTACCTCTATGTCTGAATGCTTTGCTAGTTTGAGAGCTGAATGATAATAACCAGCCCTTAGAAAGTATTCAACCAACATTCTGTCCAATCTGTTTTTCTGCCACAGAGTAGGTGGCACTCCATCTTTAATCCCAGCAGCTTCTCTCTCCTGAAGATGTGCCAGCCGTCGCTTGATCACTCGTGTTACCCCTAGCTCCTCGTGGATGCTCTCATCTGCCTGCAGAATGTTCATATATGAAGAGTTTCAAACAATGCAACACAAGCATATCTAATTCTGTGGATTAATTGTTGACTAAACGGCTTCAACGATTTCAGGTCGACTGAAAGTGCTTATTATCTCTACGCAAATATATCATGAAGGTTACCTGGTAATCCAACAAATGGTGTTTATTTGGTTTTTTTCTCACATGAAATGAGGTTATCAGATTATCAATGTGTTACCCCTTACCACCGTCTCCTTCATTTTTCTTTATTCTGTGCTGAATTTACTAACTCGAGAGAGATGAAGTGTCACTCGCAGTTTGTTCTCTGCTGCTTTTGTAGGTGTCCATGTTTCAGCAGCATTACACACTGCAAAGAGCACAGCGGAGTTGAAGAGAGAAGTGTGGGAAGGAAGACTAACATCTGGTCAGACATACTGGCCAAGACCCTCACCTCAGCTTCCTAGTAACCCTTCCTGAAAACAGGCTGTTTTCATGACAGCCTAGCTAACAAGGTTAGGGATCGACATGATCCCCGTAGTAATGAGTGACACGCAGATGGAGCCAAGCATAGCACAACCGCCTGGAGGACCCCAGTCCACCTTCATCAGCACGCTTGAAATGTGAGGAAAGCTACGCCAACCCACCACTTAACGTCCTTTTCAGGACACACAAAAGAGTAGCCTCACTCATTGTGGGCATTCAACGACAGCAAGAGAGGAAAGTTTGATGGGGGGATAGGGAGGGTAAGCACTCAGACTTTCTCCAGTCAGATGCATGGCCAGTATTACTTTCTTAAACCAGTGAATGCAAAAGCTCTACAAGTTCAACCTGCAGCAATGCAGTTGTTCACGCAAACAAGACAAAACGTTTTGTTGGACAGGCCCCATGCTCAGAAGAAAGGATGGCTGTTGAGCACATCGACAATCGACACGCCTAAAGAATGTTATGATTAGAAAATACATGTTCAACTTATGCATTCCAGAGCTTACTATTATATAAATCCTCAATACAATAAAGGATGCCCATGTTACAATAAAGGGTGACTGTAATACAATAAAGGGGGGTTATGTTACAATAAAGGGTGGTTATGTTACAATAAAGGGTGGCTGTACTACAATAAAGGGTGGTTATGTTACAATAAAGGGTGGTTATGTTACAATAAAGGGTGGTTATGTTACAATAAAGGGTGACTGTACTACAATAAAGGGTGGTTATGTTACAATAAAGGGTGGTTATGTTACAATACAGGGTGACTGTACTACAATAAAGGGTTGTTATGTTACAATAAAGGGTGGCTGTACTACAATAAAGGGTGGCTGTACTACAATAAAGGGTGGTTATGTTACAATAAAGGGTGGTTGTACTACAATAAAGAGTTGTTATGTTACAATAAAGGGTGGTTGTACTACAATAAAGAGTTGTTATGTTACAATAAAGGGTGGCTGTACTACAATAAAGGGTTGTTATGTTACAATAAAGGGTGGTTGTACTACAATAAAGGGTGGTTATGTTACAATAAAGGGTGGTTGTACTACAATAACGGGTTGTTATGTTACAATAAAGGGTGGCTGTATTACAATAAAGGGTTGTTGTGTTACAATAAAGGGTGGTTATGTTACAATAAAGGGTGGTTATGTTACAATAAAGGGTGGTTATGTTACAATAAAGGGTGGTTGTACTACAATAAAGGGTGGCTGTACTACAATAAAGGGTTATGTTACAATAAAGGGTTGTTATGTTACAATAAATGGTGGTTGTGTTACAATAAAGGGTGGTTATATTACAATAAAGGGTGGTTATGTTACAATAAAGGGTGGCTGTACTACAATAAAGAGTTGTTATGTTACAATTAAGGGTGGCTGTACTACAATAAAGGGTGGATGTACTACAATAAAGGGTGGCTGTACTACAATAAAGGGTGGTTGTACTACAATAAAGGGTGGCTGTACTACAATAAAGGGTTGTTATGTTACAATAAAGGGTGGTTATGTTACAATAAAGGGTGGTTATGTTACAATAAAGGGTGATTATGTTACAATAAAGGGTGGTTATGTTACAATAAAGGGTGGTTATGATACAATAAAGGGTGGCTGTACTACAATAAAGGGTTGTTATGTTACAATAAAGGGTGGATATGTTACAATAAAGGGTGGTTATGTTACAATAAAGGGTGATTATGTTACAATAAAGGGTGGTTATGTTACAATAAAGGGTGGTTATGTTACAATTAAGGGTGGCTGTACTACAATAAAGGGTGGCTGTGATTGTGACGGCGGCAAGATAAAGTGTCATGGTGGTAGTTGTCCACAGATGATGGTTGTCCACAGATGGTTGTTGTCCACAGATGGTGGTTGTCCACAGATTGTGGTTGTCCACAGGTGATGGTTGTCCACAGATGGTGGTTGTCCACAGATGATGGTTGTCCACAGATGATGGTTGTCCACAGATGATGGTTGTCCACAGATGGTGGTTGTCCACAGATGGTGGTTGTCAACAGATGGTAGTTGTCCACAGATGGTAGTTGTCCACAGATGATGGTTGTCCACAGATGGTGGTTGTCCATAGATGGTGGTTGTCCACAGATGATGGTTGTCCACAGATGGTGGTAGTTGTCTACAGATGGT
The DNA here is from genome assembly GCA_036924085.1 of Ariolimax columbianus. Taxonomy (NCBI): domain Eukaryota; kingdom Metazoa; phylum Mollusca; class Gastropoda; order Stylommatophora; family Arionidae; genus Ariolimax; species Ariolimax columbianus. The sequence goes on from JAVGWX010000001.1 coordinate 176,366,474, forward strand.
GGTAGTTGTCCACAGATGATGGTTGTCCACAGATGATGGTTGTCCACAGATGGTGGTTGTCCACAGATGGTGGTAGTTGTCCACAGATGGTAGTTGTCCACAGATGGTGGTTGTCCACAGATGGTGGTTGTCCACAGATGGTGGTTGTCCATAGATGTATTGTAGCACATTGATGGTCCTACATTTTTCAAACACAAATCCACAGAAAGAGTTACAGATGGTTGAGGAAGCCCAATGCAGTTTCAGAGCAAACTGAGGTATTATAGACCTTATTTTCCCACTCAGGCCAAGTGAAAAAGCTCTGAAGTAATGTTGATGTGAGAGATGACCATTAGCAGTTCAATAACAGAAACCATGATGGTCTCAAGAGACAAGACAAAAAAAAAAAAAAAATATTTTTTCTGAATGAACAGCCTCTGGAACAGGTCAAGCAGTTCAAATACCTTGGAGCTGTAATTAACCAGAGGGGGGGGTATTAAAGAAGAGTTGGCAGCACCAAGAGCAGCAACTAGCAAACATTTTTATGCCATAAATAGCGGATTCCTCAGCAAAAATTAGATAATGATGAAGGGGATGACTCCTTTTGACCTTCATGCAGGCCACGATTGGGTAGGAATTTTGTTACCTTTAGAATTTTTACCTAGACAGTGGCTAAAAGCCAACTCTTCAATTTTCAAGTGCCCGTAGTTCTTTTATGTGCATTTAGTATACACAGAATTCCAAGGTTTATCATCCATCTCTGATAGGACTAGATGCCAATCTCGCTTCCCTTGAGACTAGTGAACACTTTCAACTTGCGAGATCTGAACATTTTCAAAAACTTAACGCAGTTTATACTTTTTCACCTCAATATCATTGAATCATCTTACCTTTCTTTTGAGCACTGAAAAGCTATCCACCATGTTGGAAAGAACACATGTTACATCACCAACAGTCAGAGCTGGTGAATTCTCCATTTTCTTCTCCAAATCTGCTGCCACATTGCTGATCTTTGATATCTCACGATCTATTACTTTCTGTGAGGCCCGAAACTGTTTATTCAACAGCTCATATGGCACCTGACAAAATACAAAATTTCCTTAAAGACAGCACCATATAAAATACAAGACTTGCTAAAAGACAATAAAGCATTTATCAATAAAATAACAACAAAAGTGGATAAAACAGCATTTCAGATCATTGTCAAGGAAATAAAAAGGAAATGGGAATAAATAATTCTAAAAAATGAGCATAGTCGTGCAATTATAAAGAGTTTTGTATAAGAAGAAGCAACAATGACAAGCATGAATGAACATAGACTGATGTCAATGACAGGACTAACATTGCTGGATCTGTCTTCATCTCTCTCTCTAAGTAGCACAGTAGTTTTCTGTTAGGAAAAATTTTAGGATGTTCAACACAAATGTAAAAACATTCATATTCCATGATCCAAAAAACATTCATATTCCATGATCCAAAAAACATTCATATTCCATAATCCAAAAAACATTCACATTCCATGATCCACAAAACAGCAAGAAGCTAACAAAAACTAATGCCTCTAGAGATTACAGAGAGAAATGGAAGATGGACAGACTGTATGCCCAGAACAACAACAAATAATTGGTATTAATCAGATGTACCCAGGGGAGGAACACTAACTTCTGGTCAGGCAAAATATACTGCTAGAACATGTTAGTCAGGGTCGGGCAAAACATACTGGCCAAGACCCTCACCTCAGCTTCCTAGTAGCCCTCCCTGAAAACGGGCTGTTTTCATGGCAGCCTGGCTAACGAGGTGAGGGATCGACATGATCCCCATAGTAGTGAGTGACACGCAGATGAAGCCAAGTATAGCACAACCACCTGAAGGACCCTGCTCCACTTTCATCAGCACTCTCGGAATGTGAGAAAAGCTGCTGCAACCTGCCCCTTAACGTCCTTTTCAGGGAGCACAAAACAGTAACCTACTCATTGTGGGCATTCGCAAACAACAACAACCAGACGTGCCCAGAACGGAGATGAAGAGTGATGATGATAAAAATGACAGCCCAAGAAAACATGACACACAAACCTCTTCAGCACAAGTCAAAAAGAAAGCCCAAAATAGAAATGGGTGTCTAACTACAGCTGCAGTGATATGTCTCAGAGTTCAGGGAAGAGTTTAAAGAGTTTCTCTTTGATCCACTTTGTGTGTTGAATCCTGAGATCTTATTAGCTGTGCAAGCATTGTTGATACAGTCATTGACAGCTGCCACGCCTAACTACAGCTGCAGTGATATGTCTCAGAGTTCAGGGAAGAGTTTAAAGAGTTTCTCTTTGATCCACTTTGTGTGTTGAATCCTGAGATCTTATTAGCTGTGCAAGCATTGTTGATACAGTCATTGACAGCTGCCACGCCTAACTACAGCTGCAGTGATATGTCTCAGAGTTCAGGGAAGAGTTTAAAGAGTTTCTCTTTGATCCACTTTGTGTGTTGAATCCTGAGATCTTATTAGCTGTGCAAGCATTGTTGATACAGTCATTGACAGCTGCCACGCCTAACTACAGCTGCAGTGATATGTCTCAGAGTTCAGGGAAGAGTTTAAAGAGTTTCTCTTTGATCCACTTTGTGTGTTGAATCCTGAGATCTTATTAGCTGTGCAAGCATTGTTGATACAGTCATTGACAGCTGCCACGCCTAACTACAGCTGCAGTGATATGTCTCAGAGTTCAGGGAAGAGTTTAAAGAGTTTCTCTTTGATCCACTTTGTGTGTTGAATCCTGAGATCTTATTAGCTGTGCAAGCATTGTTGATACAGTCATTGACAGCTGCCACGCCTAACTACAGCTGCAGTGATATGTCTCAGAGTTCAGGGAAGAGTTTAAAGAGTTTCTCTTTGATCCACTTTGTGTGTTGAATCCTGAGATCTTATTAGCTGTGCAAGCATTGTTGATACAGTCATTGACAGCTGCCATGCCCCTTCTTGTATCTATGAATTCGTATTCTCCTTTGTGTTTTGAATTTTCTCTACAACAGATATTCAAATTGTTGTCTTGAAATCTAAAGTTTATACAGCAGATTTGATCATTGCTAATTCTCCATTGTGTTTAAAGAGTTTGTTCTTAATCTCCCACTACCAAGCCCTGAACAGGGATATGCAAGTAGGAGAATGTAGTCTGAAGAACGGAATGTGCTGTGTTGTTAGTTTACAGCTTTACTGCAATATTTCACCTTTCAGTCTCAAACATCCGCCTTCGGTTGACGATACAACTATTATCCAGTGACAGGAAACTCCTATAGAGTATGTCAACATCGTGTAATCTAATCATCAAAGTCTTCCCCATCAGCAGAGGCCATCTATTCAGTGATAATATTTCACAATCAACTGTATCCACATTCATGACAAAAGATGGATGGTGAAATGTAGAAATGAAGCTGCCTCTCGAAAAAGTTTTATCAAAACCTAGGGGTTATAATAGATCATACAGGTAAGGTGAGTGAGCAAGTACAGGTAGCAGTGAAAAGGGAAAATGCAATGTTATGTTTTATAAAAACAAATATTAAATATAGGAGCATGGAAGTGATAGTCAAACTGTATAAAGCATTAGTTAGACCTAGATTGGAATACTGTGTACATGAGTGGAGTCCTTGTCATAGAGTGGATATAAACATGCTGGAAAGGATACAAAGAAGAGCAATAAAACTGATAGTAGGATTACAGAATTATAGTTATGAGGAAAGACTCAAAAACGCAGTGCCTAGTGTCAGAAAAGAGAAGAATTTGAGGTGACTTTAAACAGGTTTATACGATAATCAACGGAAAGGATAAATTAGACTATAACAAGTTTTTTTTCAAAATATCTGAATTTCAGAATGTGTGGATACTCCCCCGGAAGCGGAGACGTGCATCAATCCTCCAACATTCGCATTAGTCCAATTCGCCATAAGGATGATTAAAGATGGGCACGCTGCAGGTCCGGACAATATTCAACCTGAGCTATTGAAGTACGCCAATGGACCCCATCAGCTCCGCTCTTCACCACCTCATTTTAAAAGTCTAGAGAACAGGACACATTCCCGCAGATTGGTGAGATGGAATAGGTGTTGCCCTATACAAAGGTAAGGGAAGCCATAAGGACTGCAACAACTATGGACCAATCAAACTGCTCTAAGTCCCGGGCAAAGGTATTTGCACATGTGCTGCTGGCCCGGCTCAAGTCACTCCTGATCGCAAAACGTCTTCCACGTCAATCTGGTTTCACCCCGAGTAGATCAACTGTGGATGTCATTCTTGCTCTCCGGTTACCTGGCTGAGCTGCATCATGCATTCAACCGCACCCTCTAGGACATAGTTCTAGTCTGTCCAGACAACCCGGCTCTACAACAGTCTCTTGAGAAACTTGATCTCGAAACATCAAACCTGGGTCTCCCGCTATGAACGACCTTCGCCAGGTGTGGAATAATGGCAGACTCTCTCTCGGATCCAAAATTCATATTTATCAGACGTGTGTGATTCCTGTCTTCCTGTTTGGTTCAGAGACTTGGACCCTACTTAAACAGGACATATCAAGATTGGATGCCTTTCATATGCGCAACCAGCAATGCATCTCAGTATCCGGTGGTTCGATCTAGTCCGTAATGCCGAGGTGCTGAGTAAAGATGAGTCTTCCCTCCATTTCGGACACTCTGGTCCATCGCTGCCTGTCTTGTGTTTGGTCATGTGGTCCAACTGGATCAAGAAGTTCCGTCTCACCAGATAATGTCCAAGTCAGCTAAATGTAACAACGGTCTCCGACTGGCCGGCTGGAGGCGTGGGATAGGACGCTCCAGTTCTACATGGATACAACAGATAGCAGTCTCTCCTTCAGCCGTGGACAACATTTGGTTATAAGCCTCAGCAGTTGCACATGGTAGTGGTTGATCGACGCAACGGGCCCTAGATGCCTAGGCGAACATTATTATTATTATTACAAGAACAAGAAGGCACAACCACAAATTAATTCAAGAAAGATCCAGATCAGATATCAGGAAATATATTTTTAGTCAGAGAGTGGTGAATGCTTGAAATGCATTGCCACAGGAAATAGTGGAAGCAGGGTTAATTAATACATTCAAAAACAGATTGGATGGGCATAGGAATTTTTAATAAAGTGAATGAAAAAGAAACTAGTTGTATACAGACTCTGCAGAGTCTTCTAAACCAGTATAAAGACATTAAGTTAAAATGTGCAGGTAGTGTCCTGAGGAAAGATTAAACAGCCCTTAACTCATTCATTCCTGAATATGTCCGCCCCCTTAACTCATTCATTCCTGAATATGTCCGCCCCCTTAACTCATTCATTCCTGAATATGTCCGCCCCCGTAACTCATTCATTCCTGAATATGTCCGCCCCCTTAACTCATTCATTCCTGAATATGTCCGCCCCCTGAACTCATTTATTCTTGCAATGTCAAACCATCACTAGGAAGTACAGATATATTTATACATTTATGAACACTTGGTTTGGAGAAATTTTTCTGTATAAGTATGACAACTCTTCAAGCCAATATATTAGTTAGACAGAATTGTAAGAAAGTTTGAGAGCGAGTCCATTAAATGTGCAACAAGTTCAGATCATACGTGACAGAAAACAGGATAGTTAAAAAACTAAACATAAAAAAGGTCCTACCTCACATTGTTTTACTTAACAAATCATTGTAAACTATGATGGATGATGGATGCATTTCATCAAATGATGATCTGACCACAAACAGGACAGTAAAGTTACATATCAAACCACAATTTGTGATTTGAAGAAAAATATATGAGTCTGTTTAAAATAATGACACAGTTCACAGGTCTATCAAATGTGGGTTCTAAAATATCCTTTGATTGCACAGAAGATGATGTACTATTAGAAGGATGGTTTGACAATAACAGAACTGATGTGCTTTTAGAAGAATGGTTTGACAATAACAGAACTGATAGAATGGTTTGACAATAACAGAACTGATATGCTCAATATTGATGAGTTAAAGGTAGTAATGATTGCTACTAAAGTAATAAAAGTTCACGTATACTTTTAGTTTGGTGCACTCAACAGTTAGAAAAAATTATTTATGTAAATATACGAGGCGAGTTCAAATTAAACCGAACCCAACTGCAACAAGTGAACATACGTACGATGCACATGATGACGTCACTTCTGGTGTAAACAGCACATACCAACCGTCTAGTTTGCAAAATCTCATTATCCTTCGACTCATAGTATCCTCCGCAGACCGTTGAAAACATGGCGGGCGTGATATGGAATCTGTCCAGAGTTGATCAGCAAGCGGTGATTTGGTTTCTAATAGTTAAAGGATGTCGACCAGTTGACATTCATCGCAGACAACAGTGAAGAGCTGGACAACGATGTTTAAAGAAGGACGTCAGTAAACAAAAGATCTTCCGAGATCAGGTCAGGCACATATTGTTATGTTAGAAGATGTCGTCTGCAAAATTAATGCAGCAATTCAGGAGGACCGCCGCCGAAGCTTACGTTTGCTAGCAGAAGAATTCGCTGTGTCGCTACGGACAGTTCAAATGTTGGTTAGCAAGAAACTGAAGTATCGGAACGTGTACCATAAGGAAGAACGCATGGGATGAAGTTTGAACCACTTGCTGCAATACGAAGAGGAGTGTGATTCGTTTCTTTTGCGCACAGTGGCAGGTGATGAACCGTGGTGCCACCACTTTGAGTCGAGCAGCAAAACTGCTAGCATGCAATGAAAACATTCTGGAACACCGAAACCAACAAAATTCAAGTCACACATTTCCGCTGGTAAGGTTATGCTGACAGCGTGTTTTGACCATGAGGGACATTTGTTGGTAAACTTTAAAGAGCCTGGCATGAATATCAATGCCATCCGCTACAATGACACACTTGACAAGCTGCATACTTCTTCTTCTTCTTCTTCTTCGTACGCTGTCAGACGTCAACTAGACAAGCTGCATACTTCTTCTTCTTCGTACGCTGTCAGACGTCAACTAGACAAGCTGCATTCTTCTTCTTCTTTGCACGCTGTCAGACGTCAACTAGACAAGCTGCATACAGCAATTAAGAATAAACTAACCGGCATGCTTTCGCATGGAGTGATTCTGTTGCACGACAATGCGTGTCCCCATGTCGTGAACATTGCTCAGAAAGCGTTAGCACAGAAAAGGTGGGAAGTACTGCCACAACCATCCTATAGCCCCGATATGTCCCCTTCGGACTTCCATTTGTTCGGACCCTTAAAAAATTGTCTGAAGAGACAAAGATTCGACTCCGATGCAGACATCATTTCCTCGGTGACCAAGTGGTTCAAAGAGCAACCAAAATAATTTTTTTCCAACGTCATCCACCGTCTACCCAAGCAGTGTGATGCGTGTCTGAATGCCTATGGCAACTTTTTCTAACTAACCCTGTGGCATGTTAGCTTCATAACAATTGTATATTTAATTTCGTCACACCAGATGATGTAACTTTCATATGTAGGTAATAAAGCCAATGGATTCGGTTTCATTTGAACAAGCTTCATACTTTCCTAGCAAAAAGGAAAGGCAATTGACAGAATATGCGTTTAGAGAAAGAACAATGAAGAGATGGAGCGACAGCAAATATATATGTTTCACATGTCACTTTTATTGCTTTTCCACATTTGTGTCTAGTAATATTTAACATCCAATTTAAATAAATTCTTAAAAATTTTACATGCTCAACAAACGCTCGTAGACACATATATTTTTGTTATTTCTGATGATCAACCATTTCTGTAATATTTAAAAGGAACAACAATTTGTTTAAATAGCAGCTCTTAATTAATTTTCCATTTAAAAATGAGTTTGCACAATCTTATTCACTGTTACGTTCTCCCCTGGCATATGAATGCTACTGCATTTTAAAATGCTTTATTTGCATTACAAAAATTTTTTTGCACAAGAAATAACCATAATAGGGATACTTCTTATCTCATGTATATCCTTATTTGTATATTATCTATTGTCTGTCAGGGGGTGGTTTGCATCAAAAGTCAGTTCTAGTCTGTCAACGGGTCAAATTGATGCTTTCATAAATAAGAGTTGTCCAACAGATACAAACTCATTGGGAACAATGTGCCTTATCTAATGCTTGATTCTAAATGTTGTTATAGCCGGGGGTGAGGTTGAGGATGAACTCTCAACACCTACTAAAAGCTCCCATGGTGTGCATCTCATATAGCCTCTGACAATAAAGTCCATCTCCAGGCCTTCGAGCGGCAGAACTGTTTTGACAAACAGGAGAAGTGGCGTAAGGCGAGCCCCTGGCGCCTTAAAACCAGTAGTTTCGGGCAGATTGGGCTCAAAACCCTAGGAAGGCAGCTCATCTAGAAGAAGGAAAACTCTGATTTCAAACCATCTGAAATCTTGCAGATAAGATACTGGCATATCTTGTCGGGTTTTGTCCGATATGGCTGTGCAACTGTTTTTCTGATAATTCTGAAAGTTGGTCAGCGGCTACCAAACCTGACAACCGATGATGTGCGAAGGAGCACACGCAAGAGGATACAATGCCTTATCCTAGAGCGAGGCAAGGTGCAACCTCAGCTGAGTGTTGTGGCAGGACAGACCAGGCCCTTAGCCTTGGTTGGCAGCTGGTCTAGGAGTGAAGCCCTGACAGGCGAACAGATAGAGCATTGCTCTGATGACCCGGCAACTTCTGCAGCTTGCCTTGTTCCAAATGTATTGGTATCACCTTTCCTTTGGAGCAAACAAGGCAGACAGAGAGAGGGACCATATTGCATGGGCAACACAATGGTCTCTATATTTCTGCCCGTACTTTGTGCTAAAAGCACAATTAATATCGTCTGAAGAGACGAGAAGAGCCGATGATGATGTTGATGATGATCTAATTCTATTTTTTTGTGTTTCTAAATCAGATGGCAGTTAAATTTCAATTTTAAGTCATTTTATTTCTCTTTATGTTTTTGTTTTTTCTATATCTTTTTTTTAAAATTACTTTATTTGGTTTTGAAAACTCCAAGTAACCTTACAAAGGAATGACAAAATAATTTCTTCCAAGACCAGGATGGGGGTATATTCATTCATTCTCGCAGAGATGGTGGTATATTCATTCATTCTCACACAGGTGGTGATATATTCATTCATTCTTGCACAGATAGTGGTATATTCATTCAGTCTCGCACAGATGGTGGTATATTCATTCATTCTCGCACAGGTGGTATATTCATTCATTCTGACAGATGGTGGTATTATTCATTCATTCTCGCACAGGTGGTGGTATATTCATTCATTCTCGCACAGATGGTGGTATATTCATTCATTGTCACACAGATGGTGGTCTATTCATTCATTCTCGCACAGGTGGTGGTATATTCATTCATTATCTGACAGATGGTGGTATGTTCATTCATTCTCGGAGAGATGGTGGTATATTCAATGCCCAAAGGCTGAAAGCCAAAACCAGAATAAACAGAGTGCTGATCAGAGAACTGCTCTTTGTAGACGATGTCACAATTACTACTCATTCAGAGGAGGAACTACAAAGCTTACTGTCTGCATTTTCTGATGGCTGCTGTGAGTGAATCAGCAGGAGGAAAACACAAGTTATGGTCCATGGTGCAAACAAGCCACCAGTAATCTCCGTTGATGAAGAGAATCTCAAGGTAAATCACTTTACATACCTAGGATAATCCGTCAATAATAAAGTATCCCTGGACCAAGAAATCAATATCTTGATAGGCAAGACAGAAACAACAATGAGCAGATTAACAAAAAGGGTCTGGGAGAACAAGAAGCTCACTGTTAAAACAAAAACACTTGTTTACCAGGCCTGTGTCCTCAGCACCCTTCTTTATGGGAGTGAGACATGGTCTACCTACATGTACCAGGAGAGGCGGCTAAACAACTATCACATGAGGTGCCTGCACAGAAACCTGGGGGATGGGTGGCAAGACAAGATCACCAACATGGAGGTCTTGAAGAGAACAGGCACTGTCACGATCTTTTCCATGCTTCATGCTCTAAGTCTTTGAAGGCTCAGATGGCTGGGACACACTCTGAGAATGCATGATGGCAGAATACTAAAAGATCTTCTCTATGGGGAATGACAGTTAAGGAAAAGGTCTCGGGGCCAGCCACCGCTTCGTACAAGATGTATGTAAGCAGGATATGAATGATGCTAGCATCAATTTGGAATCATGGGAACAGGACACCATGGATCGTGTTACATGGAAGGGCAGGATTAAGCCAGAAAAACTGACAAAGCAGATACTGTGATGCCACACACAGTCCTGACTTTCCCTGTCTACACTGTGGAAGAGGCTTCTCCGCTCGGATTAGTCTTACGAGTCACATTCGTTACCATCATGGACTGTATTTACATCCTTTTTTTCAAACCACAGTTACTATCAGCTGATAATACAGAAAGAGTCAATGATGGAATTAAATAATTATAAATAATGTTACTATATTTTAAAATATGATTACACAACTCAACACATCTAAATGCAATTCTGAATTCATTGTGATTGTCCTTTTACATTTTTTTAATGCTTACTTAAGGTAAAGAAAAATATAAATGGGATTGTAATACAAGAACAAGCTCCTAAACACTACAATAACATCAATATATCCATCTTGTAAAGTCCCTCAATTCATTCATTCATTGACATACATTGAATGTGCTTGGTGTGTGCGTTATAAGATAGCTGGATACCAGTTCCGTTCCACCTCATACTGGATTATATGGATACCGTACTGCGTACTCAGTTACTTGAGTTACCACAGCGGTATGTATCACGTAAACAATTTATGTTTGTGAACTGTCAGAATCACTCTTTCGTGCAACAACGTAAATTTAAGACACTACTCCTGAACATCTACAGATTGGCCTGAGAAATGTTCTTGAATTAAAGACACGTCAAGCAGGAGTTTAATGCTCACTTTCAATGTCGAATGCTCCAGAGTCTTGACGTCGGCCATGTTTTCGTGGGGTTTTTGTGGTTGTTGTTAGTGTGTGTGGGTTAGGGTCAAATGGGGTTAAAGGTAGCTAAAGGCAAAGGTCACATGTCGCTCTTGTCACCTTTTCTAGCCGAAAAACACTGGATATAAGTACAGACTCAGAGACATCACCGGCACCAACTATATTATGTTTATATCAACTTTTGGACCTTTAGTAATAGTACCGTTGCAGCTTTGATTTATTTATTTTTGCAAAGTCTAATTTTGCCGCTGCTAAATTGCTATTTTTTATAGGTTTTTTATTTGTTTGGTCTCTTTCACTGTGGATCCGATCGCATAATTAATCTTTGCATAAGTTGATGATATCCAGTGCTCTGTTGGAACAATAACCGGACGGTCCGAAAAATTGCAATCTGGACTACGAAAAGGATGTGTGCTATCTCTTTTGTTGTTCATTACACATGTAGACCACATTTGTAAAACAGCCAACCCAAGTGAAGGCAGCAACATTGGTGAACTCTTAAACAAACTTTTTAGTGGGTGGATAACATCAGGAGATGGACTGGGAAAAGCCTCTCAGGTTGCACACTTACAGCAAGAGCTAGACTGGAGATCCATTGCAACCGACCTTTGATGCGGAGATGGCTCCTAAATTGAATTGAACTGAAACAAACTTCTTTTCGCTAACGATCGAGCTGTCATAGTAACTTCAGAAATACAGTTGCAACAACAGGCTGATAAACTAAATACTTCTCGTTCGCCATATTTTTTCTTGTTACGTCGACACGTGAAGTTCAGTTCTCTGGATAAAGGTTGCTGTAGTGGGGAGTTCTTCAAGGCTTCCAGGCAGCTTCGTGGGGAGAGTCGTCTCCGTGAACCAGTGCTCAGTAATGGCCATCTTTACTCCAGGCCTGATTCTAAATGGGAAATAACCCAGTGAAGGAGGCGGTGCCTAGACTAATTACGTCCCATGTTAAGAGGTTCTGTAATCAGTGTTCATAGTTCGTTGCTATGTTCTATTAAAAGTGGTTTACTTCCAATCTTACATCAACACATCAACTGCTTTCAAGATAAAATACTACTGTGCAGTTGTTTCTTCCAGTGTTGATTCACTACCCATCTTTGATTATACTCGCAACCACAACCACACAAAGACATCTTTAAGTATTCCAAAACAACTGTGCTTGTTATTTTATATATTTTTCATATGTGCAGAATATATACTTACAATTTAGATGGCAAAAAGTGAGCACAAATTGCAGATCCTGGTTGGACACATTGAAACACTTTTTTAGTCATAGGTTAGTTACTACATGGAATGAAATGCAAAAGGAGGGGGTAGAGGTGGAATTAGCGAATGCATTCCAAAATAATACATTGAATGCACATAATTGTGTTTGTCGCAAGTGAAATTAGAGAACAAATAAACTGGTCATAAACAGACTCTGTGGAGTCTTTTAAACGGAATAAATAAGTTAAACAATAAAATTAACACCGAAAAACAAAATGGTGATACCTGCTAAAATCATGTATACATATAAAAATAAAATAACTACTGGAACAGAAACAGCATTTCTCTGAACATGCCTCATCATTTACTGGTATATTTTTAGAATAATGGAAGAAGAATGAGGAAGAAGAAAAGAGGAAGATAAAGAAAAAGTGTCTTTGAAAAGTGGAATGTTTTCTTTGTGCTTTGCAAAATGGTGCACTTGATCGTTTGTCATTGACAATCTTGGTGTAATTGCTCAGCATAATGTTGGAAGCAATTAGAACACATTTTGAAACTATTTGTGATATTGTCACAGGCACATGTGCAATTTTCAGCATTTATAAATTCTTTACTTTTTCAAAAAAGAACATGTCTCTGATTTTTAGTTGATAAATATTCTTGATCATATTTTGTTAGAAGTGTCTCACAAACAGAATAAACTTTGAAAACAATGTTAATAATAAACTGTGATATCCATTTCCGACAGCCCCTGTCAATATCTTTGAGATGACAAATAAAGGTCACATGCTGATCCTTGCTCAATCGGCATACATGTTTCCAAACACCGTGCAGATATGCACAGATTACAATTCACATTTCTGGAAACTTTATAAGAAATGTAATCTGCAATAAAAACAATTATGGTTTTATATCTCTCATTCAAGTCAATGTCAGTACATGCATCTAATAATGATGGAAAATCATTCATTCCACTTGTTACATCTTCTGCAGCCTTATCCTACTCGCAGTCAGACATGAAATGCTTCAGGGTGGACTGTCCACACTTTGCAGAATTCTAATGAAGCTGACGCCAATTTTAGCTTCTTCTCAAACTCTATAATCTGACGAATAGAAATTTTATAGTTTCCTCTAGATAGTTGTCAATACCGAGACAATCTTAACTCCAAGCTGTCAGTTTGGAATTTATCTGGTAACACATAGGCGAAATGTTCTGTACCTAGCAAGAACTTTATCAGAAACTGTAAAGAAATGATGGTGTGTTTCTAGCGACAAACATCATTGACGAGCCTTTAACTTCATCTCATTCTACGCTTCAATTAACTTCTCCATGAATGCAAACATTTGAAAGGTTCCCTGTCACAGCCTTTTACATGTCTTCCTTTCAGTGGGTCTTTGACATTAAAGATTTTCCAGAGTGGCAAAATTATGTGATTAAAGGTTCTAGTACCAAAAACAGAATGACTTAAACCTGGAAACAGATGAAGGGCTGAAACTACTTTCTCGTTGAAAATCTTTAGTGCAGGGCTTACTTTCTGACATTCAATATTTGAAGGATACAAAGCTTTGTGTGTCAGAGATAGTGCTAGCTTGATCAGCCGATTGTCTTCTAAGTGACACACGAGCAAAAATGTCTTTGTTTGCTGACAACAGAGATGACAGCATAAATGCCTGCACAGTTTTAACCTGCTCCTTTTGACTGTTGTTTGCTAATCCTTGAATAGTGCCACCTTTAAAACTGACAGGATGAATTTGAATGTCATCAATCATTAAAGAAACCAATTTTGCTGTGGGCTTCTAACTGTAAACTATATAGCTTTATTCCTCAAGCACGCGAGAGGGGAGTTTGTATCCAAAGCAAGATGAGCAGATAATGACAAACATGATGTCAGTTTCCGAAGAAATTACTTATTTTACAAAAAAAGGACAATGATCGAATAAAGTCACATGCCTTAGATAATAAATATATAATCTGGACCTCTCTTTAGTTAATTTGAAGCTATGCCCTCTTGTTCTTGTAGGTGGTTGTATTTTGAAAAACTTGTTATAGTCTACTTTATCCGTTCTTCTGATCATTTTATATAAACCCGTATTAAGTCACCACGAATTCTTCTCTTTTCTATATTATGTAGGCCGGTTTTCCTGAGTCTTTCCTCAGAACTGTAATTCTGGAATCCCACTATCAGCTTTGTCGCTCTTGTTTTGTATTTGTTCCAGCATGTTGTATCCACTCTAAGATAAGGACTGCACACCTGTACACAGTACTCCAATCTCTGTCTAATGCTTTATACAATTTGACTATCACTTCCTTGCTCCTGTGGTTAATATTTCTTTTTTATCCTACCTAACATTGCATTTGCCTTTTTCACTGCTACCTGAACTTGCTCACTTAACCAGATTATTGTCACTTAATTGTAAACACGTGACAATAACTACCAAAAGAGCGCTAAACAGCACGGTTTTCATTACGCCACTATGCTATCAATGTCAAAACTGGGAACTAACATCAAATGAAAAACGGGATCAAGATGCTGAGCAGCGCATGAGCTGCAGTGGTCAGCGACCCATAGCTGACTGCTAGCATCAGAGCCAGCGAAACAGAGCTGCCAAGACCCTTCTACACCTCCACGCGGTGATCCTGGATAACAGGCTGCAACAGGGCAGACTGGCTAAGGAGAAGGGAGAGAAGAGGGAATGATAACCCGCTATTCAAAAAATCATTGCTGAAGTCGGATGTGTTGGACCGAAAGGTGCAAATATCGCAGTCAAGCTGTAAACTACGACACAACGCATTCTCTGGACTACTTTCTGCTACTTAAGTCCTCTCAGGGTTTGGTAGCGGGAGATTTAGAACGAACGAAGCCAAGCCAAGCCAAATGTAAAACGACAAATCATATCATGCAGAAATGTAATGTATGCGAAAAATATTGGGTGTAACCAGACATGATTAGAAACGATGACGTCAGGGAACAACGTCATTATTGGACTATATTAAAAGACAGCAACTAAAATGGTTTGGCCACGTAACAAGACTACCACCACACAGCCCCACCCCCCCCCCCCCCCCCTCACACCCCATCCCCACCCCCACCCCACGATAAGCAATGTCATTTACATACAACCGATTCAAGGCAATAGGCAGATCACGAAAAAGGTGGCTTACAGTAATATCTGAGACGATGAATGCCACTGTGCATGAGGTACACATTCGGACTCGTTCTAAAGATCTGTTCATAACCCGACGCTGAAAAGCATAACAGGAAAAACTAAAAGAAAATAAGTTATGTGTTCCTGGCGAAGACCTAGGGGCTGTAACATTATTCAATATGGGTTTCATTTTGCTTGTGTCCCTGCACTGTGTCTGCGCCTTGTGAGCTCTACAGAGTCTGTTTACAGCCAGTTTTTTTCCACTCCATCGATAACTAAAAATAACTGTCAGCATCCAATCTATTTTGGAATGCATTAACTGACCCTGCCTCTACCACATCCGGTGGCAATGCATTCCTAGAATTCATCACTCTCTGGCTAAAAATATGTTTCGTAATATCTAATTTGGAAATTGAAAACCCATGAAACTTCAAGAAGGAAGGCAGTCAGTTGTGGAAACTAACTAAAGAACTAAGCGACGAAAATAATTCAGCGTCAAACAACTTGAATGTCGGTGCACTCACAGGTGTAGCTAATGTACCCTGTCAAGCTAAGGTCGGTGCACTCACAGGTATAGCTAGGGTATCCTGCCAGGTCCAGGTCGGTGCACTCACAGGTATAGCTAGTGTATCCTGTCAAGCTCAGGTCGGTGCACTCACAGGCATAGCTAGTGTATCCTGTCAAGCTCAGGTCGGTGCACTCACAGGTATAGCTAGTGTATCCTGTCAAGCTCAGGTCGGTGCACTCACAAGCATAGCTAGTGTATCCTGTCAGGCTCAGGTCGGTGCACTCACAAGCATAGCTAGTGTATCCTGTCAGGCTCAGGTCGGTGCACTCACAGACATAGCTAGTGTATCCTGTCAAGCCCAGGTCGGTGCACTCACAGGCATAGCTAGTGTATCCTGTCAAGCTCAGGTCGGTGCACTCACAGGCATAGCTAGTGTATCCTGTCAAGCTCAGGTCGGTGCACTCACAGGCATAGCTAGTGTATCCTGTCAAGCTCAGGTCAGTGTCCTTGTGTAGAGTTTCTTGTAGGGAGCCACATGAATCCTGTGGCTGTCCAAAACCTGGCAAGCTCAAGCTTCTCAGGCCACAAATATTTAACTGTAGAACATTCTCAGACCACAAATATTCAACTGTAGAACGTTAAATGAAAGCTTGTTATCTTGTTTTTGCACGTGCTTCATCCTATTTTTTCTCGTGCTAGTGTGTTTATGCTTGTTTCCAGTAGTCCTAGTTCTCGGTCGGGGTGTCGTAAGCAGTAGAGCAGCCACCTCACTGCGAACTGTTGAGACTCAACCCTTGATCATGAGATATGTCCGCACACCAGGCGAACAATATTTCCGTGCCATGACCAGGCTTGTCCCCTGGTTAAATGCACTCCTGCCTCGCTCCTTACCTCTGTCTGCTATCAGTCATCCCAATGGACGCAGAAGAGATGCAGGCCAGCGGACTTTGCACCTCTGCCCTATTGTGACAACCTCCCAGGTGGCGGGGAATGATAGGCGTACCATCACTGCAGAGAAGCCGAGAAAATAAAGGGAGCAAAGAGATACCCCACTCACATACATATGCTACGTTTCTGGCAGGACGTGACGATCCTGGGACACAGACACACTGGACTGCCTCTCTTCCGGGATAGTACAAACTAGTACATAGTCCATCATATCATATCATCACCACAGCCTATAGACACGAGTGGTGAAGACTCGATAGTCCTGCAAGACAACTTACCTAAGAGAGACAACTCTGACCACAAACAACTGCTGCCTTGCAGATAGGCTGGGGACAGCCAAAGGCTAAGGAGGGCATCCCTACAGAAACGCCTGTTGAAATAGGATGCACTGGGTCACAGGCTTAACGAAACAGTGCAACGTATATCGCTGTATGATGACGGTACAACCTATCAGAAAAAAGTGTGGCGCTCATCCTGTGGAGTCCCGCCAGGCAGCGAGAGTGCCGGGCCTCACGCCTCGAAGGGGCCCACCCAATGCTACTGGTGGTCACCCACCCATGTGCTGTGGAGTCAAGGCACAAGGTGATGGGGTAAAAACTATTGACCAAAAACACAAGACCCTTAGAATACTACAGTGGAATGCGGAAGGAGTCATAAACAAAAAGCTTTCCCTAACACATCATCTGCATTAAGGTAAGATTGAGGTGGCATGTATCCAAGAAACGGACTTCAACAACAACCACAAATTCTCAATCAGAGGATACCAGACCTCCCGACTTGATAGAGAAGGTCACAAAGGAGGGGTTCTGATACTGACACGTAAATGCATACCGAGTAGCACGGTAGCTGTCAATCACACCGGACAAGCAGAAATTGTAGGAGTCAACATAATGACACAGGAAACGAAGATCCGCATCTTCAACCTGTATGGCCCACGAAACAAAGACCTGTCGCTCTCGAGTATGGAAATCAAGGACTCCAGCTGCCTAGTAGTTGGAGACTTCAACAGCCACTCGGAGAGATGGGATATTCGAACACAGACAACAGAGGTGATGAAGTGGAAGATTGGGAGATAGACACAAATCTCTATCTTATCAATAGGCCGGAAGCAGCCACTGAAACCATCCCAAGAGGGGCAAGGAAAAACTACAAGCCTTATTGGAATGATGAATTGCAGAATGCGGAAGACGAAGTCTCAAATGCTAGGAACATGGCAGAGAGAGAACAATCTATGGAGGCAAATATCGCCCTCAAAGCCATCACGGCGAAATACAAATACACTCTAAACCAAATAACAAGAGAAAGTTGGAAAAACAAAACAGAAAGCCTCAATTTAGATAAAGAAGGGAACAAACTATGGAAGTTAGTCAGAGCCATGAATGACGAAACTCTATCAAACAAACAAATGACCATCAAGCAGGGCGACAACATGCTCACTGGAAAAAAAAGCAGCAAACGCCTTTATAGAACATTATTCCAGAGCAAACCACATTGATGTCCCTACAAATAGGCATACAGACATTAATGATGAGCAAAAGAGCCACGACAACATCAATATGGCACCAGAGGAGCACATGATGGCAAAACTAACAATGAATGAAATGGAAGAGGCCATGAGAACCTTAAAGAAAAAGAAATCGCCCGGAAAAGATGGGGTAACAAACGAAATGCTGATGGGCTTGGGCCAAACAGCAAAGAGAAAGTTACTATCAGTCCTGAACCAAAGCTGGAAAAGGGGATTTGTACCTCAGGCATGGAAAGACGATGTACTTATACCAGTACCAAAGAAAGAAAAAGATAGAAGAACAGATCCAAATGGATACAGGCCTATCAGTCTACTGAGCTGTGTAGGAAAACTGATGGAGCGTATGATAAACAACAGACTGTTGTGGCATCTGGAAGAAAAACACATACTAATTCCACAGCAAGCAGGCTTTAGGCAGCACAGATCCACTGAGGATCAGATCACTCTCATAGCCCAAGAAATAGAAGACGCTTACCAGGAGAAAAAACACACAGTAGCGGTTTGGGTGGACCTAGAAAAGGCATTTGACAAGGTCTGGAAAGAGGGACTCAGTCAAGCTACGAAGAAGTGAAGTTTGTGAGAAAATGTACAGATGGATCAGCCACTATCTCAAAAACAGAACAGCCAGAGTTCAAGTACAAGGGCAGATGAGCAAAAAGGTGACACTTGAGCAGGGAGTACCCCAAGGTGAAGTACTGTCACCCACACTCTTCCTGGTGTATATAAATAACATCACAAAGAATATACCAAGAAGAGTCCATAGCTCAATGTTTGCAGACGATCTGGCTATGTGGACCTCTGAAAAGAATCTCACCACAGCAAGAAATCGGATGCAGCAGGCCCTAACATCGTTGGAGGAGTGGGCGAACTCATGGCTGGTCAAAATAAATGAGGAAAAAACAACATGTACGATGTTCTCGCTTTCAAACAAACCCCAAAACACCAAAATAAGTCTTAACGGCAAATACCTGCGGCCAAACGACAACCCAAACTACCTGGGAGTCACATTTGATCGGCGCATGACATGGAAAAGTCAGATCGAGAGAAATCGAATGACAGCCAGAGAAACAATGGCAATCATGAGGAAACTTTCTGGCACAAGCTGGGAAGCAGATGAAAGTATACTAAAGAAACTGTACACTGGAAGAGTGAGACCAGTTCTCGAGTATGGCATTGCGGCATGGATAACAGCAGCAAAGGCGAACTTCGATAAAATTAGCAAACTCCAAAACCAAGCCATGATAGTTATAACAAGAGGCATGAAGTCAACGCCAATTGTAGAACTTGAAAAGATTACAAATCTGCAATCCATGACCGACAGAAGAGACTGCAGAGCCCAGCAGCAAGCAGAGAAACTCAGAAGACTGACAGACCATCCAATGCATCAGAGACTAAACAATTTTGGAAATGGGAAACTAAAGCGGAGAAACTTTGCAGAAATAGCCAAAGCAAAGATGAGCGAAAACCATACTAACGGATTAACAACACCAAAGCCCATCCCTACTGTATGCAAACCTACCTGGAGGCAGCATATATTTCCAGAGGTGGTAGAAAATATACCAGGTATTGGAAACAAGAACAGCCAGACTGAAAAAGAAAGAAGAGATATAACCCTGAGATACATAACGAAAAACTACCCAAGCATGGACTGGACCATGCATACACCGACGGTTCTGTAACAAACACAACACAGAACGGAGGGGCAGGGGTATTGCTGAGCCTACCAAATGGTAGAAAAATAACAATGTCAGTGGCAACTGGAAAATACTCAAGCAATTTCAAAGCGGATGCAGAGGCACTGAGGGCTGCAGTAGAAGAAATGGTGACAGGCAAAAGAAATGACAGCCATATAGTCCTGTTTACAGATGCCCTGGCCGTAGTCACAGCACTAAAAAGCCAGAAAAATACTGAACTTAATTATTTAAGAGCAGTACTCTGTCAACTATGCCAGCAGTCCGCTCCAAAAAGAGTAGTGGTACGATGGGTTCCATCCCACTGTAACATCCAAGGCAACGAGAAGGCAGACAGACTGGCAAAAGAAGGTGCAAGACTACCACAACCAGACCCTAGTGTGGCCTACGAAGAGTAAAAAAGGCTTATTAGAGCTAGATACATGGCCAAATGGGAAACCGAACATACTGGCTACACAAAAAACGATGCCTATTACCAGTTGAACAGAAGAGAGCAGGTCGTAGTCTTCAGACATCGCACTGGCCACAATAGAATGAGGTACCACCTATTCAATAAATTGAAGATAGGTGGCACTGTAGAATGCTCACGTGGGACCGGGAAAAAACCGCTGAACATTTGCTGCAAAACTGTCCGACATACGAGGATCAGAGAAAGCAGATGTGGCCATCACCAGTGGCAACACTAGACAAGCTCTATGGCAGTGTCGACAGCCTCAGGTTGACCGCTGCTTTTTTCGAAAAAATACAGTTTGACGTCTGACAGCTTACGGAGAAGAAGAAGAAGAAGAAGAAGAAGAAGAAGAAGAAGAAGAAGAAGAAGAAGAAGAAGAAGAAGAAGAAGAAGAAGAAGAAGTTTCCAGTAGTCCATTTTTCACCCATCACAGCCTGGTCACCCACTGCCAGGCGCGGACCTTGATGACGGAGGTGTCGTCCGAGTTCGTTTGTAAAACTTTTAAATTGTGTACTTCCCATATTTTGGCATTGTCGTGTTGGTGAGTCTGTGGATTTTCTTCTCATCCCAGACAGAAGCCAGAAATGTACTGTCCTGGCATTAAGTAATTGAGGGGGTGGATTAGCGATGTTCCACGTTATCGAAGCCACGGTAGGATTCACTGTGCCCATTTCTGCCACCAATTGTCTACTGGTTAGGCCGAGTTCTCCATGGCTCTAGACCTGTAACAAAAAGTTTCAGACAATTGGGTCGTCACGTTCTGGGCCACTGTGCCTTTACGATTAACCTCGATCGTCATGGTGCGGCGAATGCAGGTTCTCTTTTCCCCATGTCTGTTCGTCAGGGTCCGGCGAATGCAGGTTCTCCTTTCCAAATGTCTATTCGTCATGGTGCGGCAAATGCAGGTTCTCTTTTCCCTATGTCTGTTCGTCATGGTGCGGCGAATGCAGGTTCTCTTTTCCCCATGTCTGTTCGTCATGGTGCGGCGAATGCAGGTTCTCTTTTCCCCATGTCTGTTCGTCATGGTGCTGGTATCTTCCTAACAACAGAGGGTGCATGCGTATTGTCCAATAGGAGACCCATTTGTACAGATGGGTTACTGGCAAGGTTTAAGAATACAACCCGCATTTAATATAACCTTATCTACTAAGTTATACTGTAGCATAGTGTTAGTTCTGATAAGTCATGGGGAGGCCAGCAGAGCTGACTCATGCGGTGTAATGGATGATTTAGACAAGTTTAATCTAACCAGAAATAGCCAGCATGGGTTTACTAGAGGGAGATCGTGCTTAACAAATCGATTAGAATTCATGGAGGAGGTTACTAAAATGATAGATAAAGGTGAGCCAGTGGATGTTATTTATCCAGATTTTGCAAAGGCCTTTGATAGAGTACCTCATCAAAGATTATTTCGAAAGTTAAAATCACATGGGATAGTTGGGGAAGTTGCCAAATGGATTGAAAATTGGTTAACTGGACAAAGGCAGAGAGTGGGCATAAATAAGGAGTACACTGAGTGGAGTGAAGTGAAAAGTGGAGTGCCACAGGGCTCGGTTTTTTGGGACCAATTTTATTCTTGATATATATAAATGATTTGGACATTGATATGGGATCCATGATTGCAAAATTTGCTGATGACACAAAACTATGCAGTAGTGTCTCATCTAAAGCGGAAGTGGATATATTGAGGTGGGATTTCGATAAAATTCAAGAATGGTCTGTAAGCTGGCAAATGGAGTTTAATGTAAATAAATGTACAGTCATCCACATGGGTAGATCCAATATGGAACATAATTACAGAATGGAAGATAACAATATTAGAAAGACAGATAATGAAAGGGACGTAGGGGTTATAATAGATCATACAGGAAAGGTGAGTGAGCAAGTTAAGGTAGCAGTGAAAAAGGCAAATGCAATGTTAGGTACAATAAAAAGAAATATGAAACATAGCAGCAAGGAAGTGATAATCAAACTGTATAAAGCATTAGTTAAACCTAGATTTGAGTACTGTGCACAGGTGTGGAGTCATTATCATTGAGGGGATATGAACATGCTGGAAAGAATATAAAAAAGAGCGACAAAGATGATAGTGGGATTCCAGAATTGCAGTTCTGAGGAAAGACTCTAGTGTCTCGAAGAGAGAAGAATTCGTGGTGACTTAATACAGGTTTATAAGATAACGGAAACGATAAATTAGACTATAACAAGTTTTTAAAAAAAAAACATAACCACCTACAAGAACAAGAGGGCATAGTTACAAATTAACTAAAGAGAGGTCCAGATTAGATATTAGGAAATATTTTTTAGTCAGAGAATGGTGAATGCTTGTAATGCATTGCCACAGGAGGTAGTGGAGGCAGGGAATGTTAATGCATTTAAGAATAAATTGGATGCGCATAGCTTTTAGAGCAAGGTAATGTAAATTAAACTGGTTGTATACACAGACTCTGCGGAGTCTTCTAGACCAGTATACACACGTTGTTAAGTTAATTAAGTTGCTGAAAAATAAAGCTAAATTTTGTTGTGGTTGAAAACATTGTGTCATTGGGAACAGATCATGCGCACGGGGGAAGCAAACCCTTAAAAAATGCAGGAGGAAGCAGACCCTTACATAAAATGCATGCTGAAGTCGGATGCACTGGGCCTGCAGGCGCAAAATAAAAACCACAGTGTAACGCACACCGCCCTGGAGTTTAGAAAAATTGAGCTAACGCAAAAAAAAAAAAAAAAGGATCATGCGCACAAGAAGCTGATGAAAAAAAAAGAGAAAGACCTGCAATAACATGCCAAGATGATCGTGAAAACAACACGAATATCTGAAGTGCCGGAATGTGCACAAGACAAGGAAATTACCTTCCTCTCTATCAGGCATGACACATGATGATAGTGAAGAATATGTGTTTACCGACCCATACAGAGCCCCAAAGAATATTAAACAGTTTAGCGAAAACATGTAACTATTTTTACATTCTTATATAAAAAATATACTTTCGATTGTAAAGTTTGAAATGTATATTAAAAACATATTTTAATATTCGTTTTAACATATGAAGTACTTCACGAATCTTCGGGGTGAACACACGAGATTGTGAACGCCATTCGTTTGTGGATTAGAAACCTTGCACGTTTGGTGCAAAACGACACCTGACCAAATTGGATGTCTTCTGAGTTTATGGTAATTATATTTTAAAATAATCCATCGGTGTTATTATTAATATGTATCCTTATGATCTGCCATTGTTTTGCGTACGAAAGAGACTTTATGGAACTTGGAAGTGTGGTCCATTGATAGTTGTCCCTGCTCTCTTTGATCTTCCTTTCCCTGTTCTACCGTTGAGCTCCAAAGTTGTCCCTACCATGTCGACGCTTGGAAAGCTTGTTCTTTACGCTACGACGCATCATATCATATTCTGTTTTGCTTTCTCTCAGCTTAGTAACCAAGACAATTCACATATATTTCAGTTGCGTAATTATAATTTTTATTGTTATAATGCAAAAAACATGGCATTGAATTTGAATGATTTTGATTGACTCTGATTGAAAACTAGGAAGTTTGGATGAAACATTCAAGTTTGCTTCACTTTGCCGTTGGGTTGCATTCTGATACTGATAGAAGTGATAGATCTAATACTAATAGTAATACTGTAATTGTGTTCCAATTTAATACTGTCAGATATGGCTGTGAACAATTATATGTGGATGTGTGTCATTTGTTTGTAAAACTGTAAACTTCTATCAGTTTAAAAACAGAAAGTTTGAGAAAGGCAGATAAATAAATGTTATTTAATATTAATAATATTATATTATGGCTTGATGATTGAGATATTTAGTGATGTTCGTTCGTGTTCTGTGTGAGTGCTTGTGCCATGTAGTTGTAGACATGTGTGGCTTGATTTAGTCCTTACTTAGCTGTGTAACTCACTTGAATTATATATGATGCTGATTCAGTGAATGAAATATGCCGTAGTGTACATCACACAAAAAAGTGACAAGTTTTATTCTAATGGTCGAGTAAAAAAAATGTAGTCTATTTAGATCTACTGTAGACTATTTGTTAAATTTATTAGGCCCTACCTATCCATCTCCACAAATGTTGAATTCATAAGAAATACATTTTCTTGGTAAGGGACAGCAGAGTAATACTATTTTACTAGTGAGTAATAGTTAATAGTAATACTCAAGTAATAGTATTATTATTAACTATTACTCACTAGTATTATTCTACTATTACTAATACATAGTGACAATTAATCTAAAATGTGAACACTTTGGTCTGAGATACGAATACGGAATAGGCCGCCTATCCTATTTATTTAGGGTGTTTCAATAATTAATAATGGGGACAGCTGGTACTGGTAGGTAGGTAATTACATTTGCTTGTTGGCACCTGATCTCTATTTTTCTATCTTGTGTGAAAATACTGTCCGAGTACTTGAATTCCTGCACTTGTTTGACCTTGGTCCTGTTTACCATATGGTAATGTTCATGTTTTCAGGCGATCTGTTTATCTGCATAGTTTCTCTTTTGGATGTGTTAATTCTCTTAGTTTATCTTTCACGCACTCATAGAGTTGAGCGCAGTCAGATGTTGCTGCAGATCGTTTTCACTTTTGTAAAGTAGGCATTGATCATCTGCAAACAAATTTGCTTGGCTTGGCTTCATTTGACTTGTTCTCAATCTCCCACTACCAAGACCTGAAAAGGGTTTTAAGTATTTAAGTAGCAGGTTGTAGTTTACAGTTTGATTACCATATTTGTACCTTTCAGTCCAACACATCTGATTTCAGAGGCATTTTTTGAGTACCGGGTTCTTCTTCTTCTTCGTTCGTTCTCAATCTCCTACTACCAAACCCTGAAAGGGCTTAAGTAGCAGAATGTAGTCCAGAAAACGAAATGCGTTGTGTCGTAGTTTACAGCTCGACTGCGATATTTGCACATTTCGGTCCAACACATCCGACTTCAGCAAGCAGTTTTTGAGTACCGGGTTAGCATTCCCTCTTCGATCCCTTCTCCTTAGCCAGAGTGCCCTGCTGTAGCCTGTTATCCAGGATCACTGTGTAGAGGGGTCTCGGCAGCTCTGGTTCACTGTCCCTGACTAGCAGTCAGCTGTGGGTTGCTGAAGAATAGTTGAAGCAAGACCCTGCACTGAATATATTGATGAGAGAATCAAGTGGTTTGGCCATCTAATGAGAATGCAACATGCCAGCTATCCCTGTGCGCCTATAACGGTTTTCGCAACCGTGGCAGGCCGAGAACTAGATGAATAGGAAATGTTGTGGATATTCTAAATCATGGGATGACGACTAGTGATGTGTCTAACCCTGGACAGAAAACTACGGCTCCCCACAATGCCTCAAATGAATAAAGATAGGACATATATTTAATGATCATTTGTTCTCCTGAACTGCAGAATGCCATTATTTTCGTAGCATTTTTGTTATATCCTTATTAGAGTACACTGCACAGCTAACTAATTAATTTGCTCAAGTCAGTTCTGAGCAGTTTTAAGCATTTTGAAACAATTATTTTCTTATGTATAGTGAAAATAGTCTATATTTTGTGATACAGAACTAATCTTTTGTTCAGCTTTTGGTGTCTCAAAGTTATCAAGTAAGAAGTATTTTCTGCAATATACCTTAATATTTGTTTATTTTGGTCAAAGTAATCAAATGTCATTTTCATTAAAAAAATATTCAGCTTTGGCCTCATTTGAGTATTCTTGACACCTCTAGCTCGCCCAGTAAATCCTCAAGGTGAACCTCACTGACAGGAATAAACACCATAATCATAGTTTCATCCCTGCCGAAGACGGATGTGTCGGACCGAAAGGTGCAAATATCGCAGACAAACTGTAAACTAGCGACACTGCGCATTCCGTTCTCCAGACTACATCCTGCTACTTGCAAAGCCCTGTTCAGGGTTTGGTAGCAGGAGATTGAGAATGAACGAAGAAAAAGAAGATAGTTTCATTTTGTTTGGTTGTTGTTCTTGTACATACATTCACTTCATGAAAGAAAAATACTATAGCTTGGATTTGTAACAATAAT
Source organism: Ariolimax columbianus (assembly GCA_036924085.1). Classification (NCBI taxonomy): domain Eukaryota; kingdom Metazoa; phylum Mollusca; class Gastropoda; order Stylommatophora; family Arionidae; genus Ariolimax; species Ariolimax columbianus. Next base: position 176,392,945 of record JAVGWX010000001.1, read on the forward strand.
ATCTATTGTATGCACACAGCTTGAAGAGTTTGAACCTGGGTCTGTGCTGTAGTTTGTTTACTGAATGTATTGTTGTAGTGGGGACTGAGTGGTGGCTTGAGTGCTGGAGGTCATGAGTTCGAATCACTGTGGAGACCGGGATTTTGTTCACGTGGGCTTTCTGGTGTTTTCTCTGGATCTCTGGGTAGTAGAGATGAGATGCCGTGTAGAGTGTCATGCCCTTTAAAAATCCCTCGCCAGTTGCAAATTGAAAAGAGTAGGCTTAATGGCCCATGTCTGGGCAAAATTCAAAATTATGTAAAAAAATCTGCCCTTCTATTACGGTATCCTCGCCGGTACTATGGAGTTCATGCTTTGTGCTGAGATTCTCCAAAAATATGGGAGAACAGAGCACTTATGGGTTAAACCATGTGTAATGACGTTGATTTTTGGACTGAACTAATTACCATTGTGTCCTTCACTATCCTGCATTATCATTGGTGATCATACATCCATAGGTATATATTATTAATGTTGGCGTATTTCAAACTTCCATACTCAACATTACAGGTAAGACATGAGAACATCATTATGAATACTGGATAACATCAGACCATTGGCTCATCCATGGTGCACAAAACAAGGAGTATCTTGAACATTGTGTAAAATCTGTAAGTAAATATATTTGTATATAACAGTATCTTTATTTGGTTTCTCTCTTTGTTGTCTACCCCAGACCCCTTGCTCCTTTATGTTCCATAACAAGAGTTTCCTTAGACATTTGAAATAAATAAAATTATTATTTCACAAATAAATTTTCAGTGTTTTATAGTTATTATTCATTTTGTATCTTCCAGCTCTGCATTGTTGCAACACAATCAGCGAGGTCGACGCTGGAAAGGCGTTTGCCACATTTTTATTGTTCAAGTGACGGGGTTGTAGTTGTCCTTTCTTATGCAGGCGGCTCCCAAAAAGGCTAGATTGGAGCCTAACACTAGTAAGCTTAATCCTTTATTAATCGTTATGTTTGTATTTAAACCATAATATTTTTCTGTTTAAAAGATTGTGTTCGATTAATTGTTGGTATGGATCTATACTGTTATATGTGTTTCACTATAACAAATAATCCATAGCTGTTTAGAAATGCAAGTTTAAAGGTTAACAAGTATTTTAAATATGTATATTCAAAATTTGTTGTTTTCAGTGTCTATTCGAGGTCCAATCCCTAATGGACCAATGCATCCACGACCTTTGGTTGCTTTGTTAGATGGTCGTGACTGTTCCATTGAAATGCCTATATTAAAAGATGTTGCTACTGTAGCTTTTTGTGATGCTCAGTCTACTCAAGAAATTCACGAGAAGGTATGTGAAAGTGATGACCAACTTGGTTATTTGGTATAAATACCGCTATAGTTGACATTTATTATAAGAAATGATTATTATGTTTTTTGGGTATTTGTGGGTGATTGTACATTAGGTTGGACACCTCATAACTTTCATTCTCCACTAATGCTACAGCACACCAGAACTAATAGAGGCCTTTCAAGATTAATGTGCACAAGTTGTGACCACTTACTCCAAGTGGGATATGCAATGGAAGGTGATGAGGACCACATACTTCTGATGGAGTATGCAGTGAAATTTGATGAGGAAAACATTCCCTAAATTTGAATACCCAAGTATTTCATTATCGTCACTTGTCCGTCTGGTTCCCCTTGGAACATAGGGCCACAACAGATGCTCTCCCACTAAGTTTCACATGTGCAGAGTTTTTCCAAGCTGACACAGTGTACTCAATTATGGAGGAACAGGACTGCCGATGTTTGGAGGACATCTGGCTGCACTCCCCATGTTGTCAATCAATTTTCTGATAATATTATTTCTGACATCTTATCTTCCATTTTGTTTCCTAGCAGTGTATCATGTAGGACAGTGTGCAATCCAACTTGACGTCCAGATATTTGATAGCCATACTGTATTCCAGCTCCAGTTCTTGCCATTTGATCTGTAGTTTTCTTTTTGCCTCTCAATTTTTGAGGTGGATAGCACATATTTGTGTTCTGCTAGTGTTTGATTTGATTGTTCTGTTAATTAATATACGACAAAGGCATCAAGGGCGTTTGTCACTTTGTGTTCAACCTCTTCAAAACCTTTTCCTTGGGTAGCAACTGCTGCATAGTCGGCATAAATGAATTTCATCATCTCTATGTCCTTAACCTTAAGCACGCCCTTGTCCGATCCCTTCTAACCAGCTCGGCCTGCAAAAACGGTGTGCGGAAAAAAAATTTTTTTTTTGGAACGGAGTCACTCCTGACAGCCATTTTTTACTGCTGAGTACGTCCTCCATATATACACGATAGTTTGCCGGTTAAAGTATCGTGTGTTCGATTACAAATGGCTTTTGAACAGTTTTAATTTTGTATACGCCGTTTGGAGCAAGCCGACTTTTTGCGAAAGGGGAAGTAGGTTGTTGAGAAAGATTTTTATCGCGTAGATCTGTTTATTTTGTTTGTTTAAATGAAAGAACTACGTTTGAATTGAAACTAACAGTTGTGGCGATATTGTAAACACAGTATCGATACGTTGTTGTGGTTTCCATGGTTTTCTATCGAATCGACTAGGCCTAGTGGTCGAGTCCAAATTTTTCCCGAGATTTTCATAAATTTTCAACTTTATCTTTTTAAATCTCAAAAACTAACAAACATACAACAAAAACAATAACACCCACATGTTCGTTATGCTATTGTGTATCTACACGCCAGAAAATCATATTTATTGACAAACAAACATAAAAGTTACAAATTGTGAAAGACGACTACCACAGCGACTAATTAAGAAAATTAATTAGGTCAAATTTTGTTCAAAAATGATGTAGCGTGCCTAAGGTTAAATTGGCCATTGGTTTATATCTGACCAAAATTCTTTATGGGTACGTTTGCTTGTTCATTTCCTTTGGTTTTTCACACTAATCTGAAATCCTACTGTTGTTGCTTCATATGATTGTCTGTCTTATCTTTCCTTGCATGTTCTGCTGTTTATGTGACAGTATATCTGCAAAATTGAGGTCTTCCAGCTGCTTAGCAAATGTCCGTGGTATTCCTGTATTTCTACCCTCAGTTTGCAACAGCACACAGTCCATGAACATGGGAAAGATTGTTGTAGATAGAAGGAATCTCAGTCTGTTGGAGATAGTAGGAATCTCAGTCTGTTGGAGATAGTAGAATCTCAGTCTGTTGGAGATAGTAGGAATCTCAGTCTGTTGGAGATAGTAGGAATCTCAGTCTGTTGGAGATAGTAGGAATCTCAGTCTGTTGGAGATAGTAGGAATCTCTGTCTGTTGGAGATAGTAGGAATCTCTGTCTGGTCCCAGTTTGAACCGTAAATGAGTCGTGACGATTTGCCATTGTCTATTATTCGACATGTGACCTCTTCATAAACATCTTGTATAATTCTTATAAATGTTTCTAGTATTCCATAATTCTTCAATATTTTCCAAATGACTTTCTTTGTCTATACTATCAAATGCCTTTTCAAATATGAATAGTTATTTTAATTTGTATACTGTTTATAAATAAATACACTCTTGATATTATAGTAGAGATGTAGCAGCTAACTGAGCAATGTCACATGTAGATTTAGAGGTTCGTGTATGCCAACAAATATTGAGAATCACATGTACAGCTAATAAAGAACTTGGAGACATCGCAAGAGAGGTCAACTTGATGAAGGAAAAACATTGTAGATATCAGCAATTACACATTGAGTATGTTTTGAGAGATCAGAAAGATTAAATCCACATTGAGTATGTATCCTTCTTCTGTTTCGTACGCTTTAAGACGTCAACTTGAATATCTCTAAATAAAGCCTGAGGTTAATCTTCATAGAGTTTGTCCAGGAATGGTATCGATGATGGCCACGCATGCTTTCTCTGTTTCTCATATGTTGTACACCTTTATAGTACATGCTCATTGGTAATTTTGTCAGTTCTGCAGACACATTCATTTGTATGTCCCATTCTTAGTTTGTCGAAGAGATGGTATCTCAGTCTGTTGTGGCCTGTAATATGCTGGTAATATGTGTCATTTGGTTGATGATGTGTATTCTCTGCTTGCCACTTATTCCTGTATCTACACCTGGTAAACCTCTTGCCATCTCCATAAGTTTATACCTACTTTAGGTTGAGCTAGCTTACCACACCTTGACAATCTGTCATTCATTGCCAAAAATATTGCAATCACATGGAAGCCACTGTATCACAACTATCTTGAACTGGTGATATAGTTTATATCACTCTTAGTTCCTTTATGTGTATATTTGGTTGTCTGGCTGCTCAGTGCCGCAAGCACTTGGTTCTCTGTGTTTTGATCTGTCATTAGAGTTTCTGCTTCAGTTTTGAAGACATCTGTCTCTGCTGTAAAGGTACTTGAAAATGTTCCAGTCATCACTGATAGTTGTCTTTGTGTACTGTTTTTTTTTTAGAAACAGAAAGATCCCTACACCTCCATTCTCTGTTGCATTTAATGATGATCTATCTGTATATACAGTGGTCCAGATGCAGCTTTGTTTCTGTCTGGCTGCTTTCTTTCCAGTACCGGGAATTTGTTCTGGAAAGCGCTATTTTCTCCTGGTGGGAAGCTTGTGATTAGTGTGCATAGGTTTTATTTTTGGAATTTGTTCTCTACTTTTCTTTCACTGATGCCTCAAAGATGCTCTGCTTGAGTTCTTCCCTTCTAAGCCCATTTATTCTCTGGTACATTGGGTAGTCTGTCAGCCGTCTGAATTTCTCTCCTTGAATGTGTATTGAAACAACAGAAAGAAACAATCCACATCGAATGTGTTTTGAGAACAGACATATTTATGGGAAATAGAATGAAACATAAGGAGATACTGGGCAGGCGACTAGCGTGATGATGTAGTGGGTATAATAGGCTTGCCAGAAAGCACCAAAGGGTGTGATGTTCACCTACATCAGCAAATATGACCGACCACCAATGGTCATATGAGTTCACCTACATCAACAAATATGACCGACCACCAATGGTCGTATGAGTTCACCTACATCAACAAATATGACCGACCACCAATGGTCGTATGAGTTCACCTACATCAACAAATATGGCCGACCACCAATGGTCGTATGAGTTCACCTACATCAACAAATATGGCCGACCACCAATGCTTGTGTGATGTTCGCCTACATCAGCAAATATGACCAACCACCAATGCTCGTATGAGTTACCTACATCAGCAAATAATCAGTAATGGTTATCTTTAAGACGTGTTATCAAAGGGTATCAATATTCCATGAAACATATGTTAAACTTTTGATCCTTCCTACTGTGTACTTGGTCTCTGTAGGTTCTTAACGAGGCTGTAGGTGCCCTTATGTGGCACACAATCACATTGACAAAAGAAGATTTGGACAAATTCAAGAGCCTGCGGGTCATCATCAGAATCGGAAGTGGCTATGATAATGTTGATGTTAAAGCAGCTGGTGAAATGGGTGAGTGGTGTTTAGACAAATGTGTAAAAGACAATAATAGATCTAAACACAGGACAAGTAAGTTATACCAACCTGCATATGCTGGATGACCTTCCAGTAGCTAGGTTTAGATAACAGGCTAAGTGGTGGTCTCAAACTCTATGCATGCCACAAATCAGTTTTCTGCAGCCCCGCCACATTATTGCCTTTTTATGGCGTGACAAGATATCTGAATGACAGATAGTCAAAGTTTTTGTCAAGCTCTTTCATCATCCTCTGCCATCTCAACCAACGCATACTTTTCATGAAGGGATCAAATGAATTAAGTTTTTCATCTATTTTCTGTTACAAGGTTTTTTTGATGAGAAACTCATCTAAAACTAAACGCTCATTTTTGCAGGTTGTATAGCAGAACACTATATATTTGTTCTACTGGAAATTGGGAAGAGAAACGGAAGATATATAGGATACACTCAGATGGGAGTCAGCCAGTATAACCAGACATGTGCTGGATTGGAACCCAAATGGAAAGAGACAAGTGGGAGACCAAAACCCACCATGTAGAGAATGGTGAAAGAAGGCTAGTTCATCAGGCTCGTCGGCAGAACTCAAGAAAATGGCACAGAATAGGAACAGTTTAAGAGCATCTGTCCCGGTTTTGTGTTCCAGGGGGAACCAGGTGGATAAATGATGATGACTAGAGTAGTAACACTGTAGCCATGTACGCATGTTGTAAGAGGAGAAGTATGGAACACTGTAGCCATGTACGCATGTTGTAAGAGGAGAAGTATGGAACACTGTAGCCATGTACGCATGTTGTAAGAGGAGAAGTATGGAACACTGTAGCCATGTACGCATGTTGTAAGAGGAGAAGTATGGAACACTGTAGCCATGTACGCATGTTGTAAGAAGAGAAGTATGGAACACTGTAGCCATGTACGCATGTTGTAAGAGGAGAAGTATGGAACACTGTAGCCATGTACACATGTTGTAAGAGGAGAAGTATGGAACACTGTAGCCATGTACACATGTTGTAAGAGGAGAAGTATGGAACACTGTAGCCATGTACGCATGTTGTAAGAGAAGTATGGAACACTGTAGCCATGTACGCATGTTGTAAGAGAAGAAGTATGGAACACTGTAGCCATGTACGCATGTTGTAAGAGGAGAAGTATGGAACACTGTAGCCATGTACGCATGTTGTAAGAGAAGTATGGAACACTGTAGCCATGTACGCATGTTGTAAGAGAAGAAGTATGGAACACTGTAGCCATGTACGCATGTTGTAAGAGAAGAAGTATGGAACACTGTAGCCATGTACGCATGTTGTAAGAGGAGAAGTATGGAACACTGTAGCCATGTACGCATGTTGTAAGAGGAGAAGTATGGAACACTGTAGCCATGTACGCATGTTGTAAGAGGAGAAGTATGGAACACTGTAGCCATGTACGCATGTTGTAAGAGGAGAAGTATGGAACACTGTAGCCATGTACGCATGTTGTAAGAGAAGTATGGAACACTGTAGCCATGTACGCATGTTGTAAGAAGAGAAGTATGGAACACTGTAGCCATGTACGCATGTTGTAAGAGAAGTATGGAACACTGTAGCCATGTACGCATGTTGTAAGAGAAGAAGTATGGAACACTGTAGCCATGTACGCATGTTGTAAGAGGAGAAGTATGGAACACTGTAGCCATGTACGCATGTTGTAAGAGAAGTATGGAACACTGTAGCCATGTACGCATGTTGTAAGAGAAGAAGTATGGAACACTGTAGCCATGTACGCATGTTGTAAGAGAAGAAGTATGGAACACTGTAGCCATGTACGCATGTTGTAAGAGGAGAAGTATGGAACACTGTAGCCATGTACGCATGTTGTAAGAGGAGAAGTATGGAACACTGTAGCCATGTACGCATGTTGTAAGAGGAGAAGTATGGAACACTGTAGCCATGTACGCATGTTGTAAGAGGAGAAGTATGGAACACTGTAGCCATGTACGCATGTTGTAAGAGAAGTATGGAACACTGTAGCCATGTACGCATGTTGTAAGAAGAGAAGTATGGAACACTGTAGCCATGTACGCATGTTGTAAGAGAAGTATGGAACACTGTAGCCATGTACGCATGTTGTAAGAAGAGAAGTATGGAACACTGTAGCCATGTACGCATGTTGTAAGAGAAGTATGGAACACTGTAGCCATGTACGCATGTTGTAAGAGGAGAAGTATGGAACCGGCTGCTTCGTCATGTATAAAGTTGAAGCCACAAATATTTGACATGATCCCTTGGGATGTATCTGTGCTCCTCAAGGTGTTTGATTGATGATATATTTGTTCTACAGCAATTGTTAGTTACTGTCAATTGTTATTGCTTCTGATATACCAAGCAAGTCAGTCAACAGGTCACAGATTACTATTTAGAAACAAACTAAATTAGATGCGAACTTGAAAACCATTTATTATTGCACTTACATTGCCCCTTATTTCTCAACACAATTTCCACCAACATTGAAACACTTATCCCATCGTTTTACCTGTCCAAGGGCAGGCCCATTCTCCATTTTGTGTTGGTCAGTCAGTTGTCTGGGTACCCACAGTGAGCATGCTTTCTGGAGATTCAATTGATCATGCTGTAGAACCATGCAAACACCTTATTGCAGTTGCTACACCGTCTTATCGTTACTCGCCTGTCAGCTCAAATCATCTGCCACACAGATGCTTCTGTTGCTATCTGAACAGGATTACCAGGTCGCGCTTCTTCAGCAGATTTTGAGTGTCCTTGAGAACATGTATCAGCCAGTTGTGCACAATTTTTTTTTAACCCTGTATCATAACTTGTTGAAAATGATGTCAATAATCAGATTGAAAAAAGTGTGTCTTTCTCTGCTGGCCAAATGCTTTTTACCTCTGAAAAAAAAGAATGAGTTGTTTAAAAATAAGAATTTATCATTTTAATTAATGCAATTATACATCCAAATGTAGGCATTGCAGTGTGCAATGTTCCTGGCTATGGAGTGGAGGAAGTTGCTGACTCTACATTGTGCCTCATATTAAACTTATATCGTCGCACATATTGGCTTGCAAATATGGTCCGAGATGGGAAGAAGATCAATGGACCTGAGCAGCTTCGTGATGCAGCGCAGGGTTCAGCCCGAATTCGAGGGGATACTCTTGGTATTGTTGGTCTAGGTAGGTGTACCTCTTGTTTTATTTTGGTCATTATTGCCTTGCATTTCATGAAGTAGATGTGCTTTTTTGTCATTGTCTAAAAGTTAATATTTTATGGATAATACTACTTACTAAGTAATTATAACATATACATTTTATAAGTAGAGTGTGGTTAATAATTTTTTTAAAATTCAGTCTTGAGAAGGAATTCTAAAAATGTTGGATGAATAATTAGTTGCTCTATGTACAAGGAGGAGTACACAAAATAACAAAAATTAATTTTTGTATTAGTGGAATATGCACAATAAGAAATTGAAGATTTGAACACAGTCCCCATCACATTCAATGCATTTGTGACAGCACTTCCTAAATGAATGGATTCTTCTTCTTCTTCTTCTGCGTACACAGTCAGACAGTAACCATTATTTTTTCGAAAAAAGCGGCGGTCATCCTGAAACTCTCGCCACTACCATAGAGCTTGTCTTGCAGTTCCACTGGCAATGGCCACATCTGCTCTCTCTGATCCCCGTATGTCGGGCAGTTCTGCAGCAGATGTTCAGTGGTCATTTTACCAGTACCGCACGGGCATTCGTCGGTACACCCTATCTTCAATTTGTTGAATAGGTGGTACCTCAGTCTATTGTGGCCAGTGCGAAGTCTGAAGACAACGACCTGCTCTCTTCGGTTCAACTGGTAATAGGCATCGTTTTTGGTGTAACCAGTATGTTCGGTTTCCCATTTGGTAATGTACCTGGCTTTGATAAGCCGTTTTGACTCTTCGTACGTCATACTGGTATCTGTTTGTGGTAGCCTTGCACCTTCTTTTGCCAGTCTGTCTGCCTCCTCGTTGCCTTGGATGTTGCAGTGTGACGGAACCCACTGTACCACTACCCTTTTTGGTGCGGACAGCTGGCACAGTTTGCAGAGTGCTGCTCTTAAGTCATTAAGCTCAGTGTTTTTCTGGCTTTTTAGCGCTGTGACTACGGCGAGAGCATCTGTCAGCAAGACTATGTGGCTCTCATTTTCACTGTGTGTTGCCATTTCTTCCACTGCCGCCCTCAGTGCCTCTGCCTCCGCTCTGAAATTGCTTGTGTACTTACCAGTAGCGAATGACAGTGTTATTTTTCTGCCATTTGGTAGGTTCAGGAATGCTCCTGCCCCTCCGTTCTGTGTAGTGTCTGTTACAGAACCGTCGGTGTATGCATGGGTCCAGTCCATGCTTGGGTAGCTTTTCGTTATGAAGCTTAGGGTAGTGTCTCTCCTTTCTTTTTCGGTCTGGCAGTTTTTGTTTGCAATACCTGGTATATTTTCTACCATCTCTGGAAATATATCCTGCCTCCAAGTAGGTTTTCGTACAGTAGTGATGGGTTTTGGTGTTGTTAGTGCGTTTATGGGATCTTCGTGCATCTTTGCTTTGGCTATTTCTGCAAAGTTTCTCCGCTTTAGTTTCCCAGTTCCCAAATTGTTTAGCCTCTGGTACATTGGATGGTCCGTCAGTCTTCGGAGTTTCTCTGACTGCAGCTGGGCTCTGCAGTCTCTTCTGTCGGTCATGGATTGCAGTTTTGTAATCTTTTCAAGTTCTACAATTGGCGTTGACTTCATGCCACCTGTTATGATTCTCATGGCTTGGTTTTGAAGTTTGTTAACTTTATCGAAGTTCGCCTTCGCTGCTGTTGTCCATGCCGCGATGCCATACTCGAGAACTGGTCTCACTCTTCCAGTGTACAGTTTCTTTAGTATGCCTTCGTCTGCTCCCCAGCTTGTGCCAGCAAGTTTCCTCATGATCGCCATTCTTTCTCTGGCTTTCATTCGGTTTCTCTCAATCTGACTTTTCCATGTCATGCGCCGATCAAATGTGACTCCCAGTCTTGAGAAGGAATTCTAAAAATGTTGGATGAATAATTAGTTGCTCTATGTACAAGGAGGAGTACACAAAATAACAAAAATTAATTTTTGTATTAGTGGAATATGCACAATAAGAAATTGAAGATTTGAACACAGTCCCCATCACATTCAATGCATTTGTGACAGCACTTCCTAAATGAATGGATTCAACAAGAACTCTTCCAACTGCTCAGCCACATATATACCACTTCTTTCACCTCATCTACCGTACTGACCTTCGTGTCACTGAGTGATCCAAACACATGATGATAACTAAGTGGGAGACATCATGAATATATATTCTTGATAATTTTGTTACTGTCACACAAGCTCTATGCAGCCATGCTTATAATGATGTAAAAATACACCTGAACTGAGCAAGTTGCAGATGTTTTGACCTGATTGCAGGTTTTTATTGGTTCTCAAGCATATCATAGTATGAATTGCTATTGATAGTGAGCACCCTAGGCACAGAATGTTCCAGGATTGGACTTATACAGTCCCAGAACGTGAACATTAATTTGCCTACCGGCAGCATTGTATGAAACTTCTTTGGTTCTTGGCAATGATGAAGGAATGTCGCCACAGCTTGCTGGCTTAGTCTTTGGCTGATAGTAGTGGACACAGTATTCATCATCAATGGCTAACAGTGTAGAAAAACATCACCGTCAGCTTCATAACATGGTAACAGTATTTCACAACATTCACATAATTTTGTGGTGCTGTAGCAAGTTGTGAATAATGTGTACTGATCCATAACTGATCTGAAATTCTCCTGTCACCTCGTCAGTTTTGCAGTATCACTTTTTCCACTGCATCGATAGCATCAGTTATAGTCACAGTGCGAGACCTGACGGAGTGAGCTGCACCAGTCACAGTTGAGGCCCCACTTTTAACCTTTGCCATCCTAGCGTCGATTTTGATAGACCGGCATCGCGAAAATTGCAAAATTAGAGTCGGTTTTACTCGCTGGTAGACTTATGATGTTGTTGCATAGCGGCGATGTTCTAATCAAATATAATCAAACCAGCTATGTAGAAAAATTCTGAACATACTGCTGGTGTTTAAAAACAACAGCCATTTTGATATTTGTTTTAGACTTTTAGAAACGGTTTCTGATGTTTTTCGCTTGGATTTGAAGATTTAGCCATTGTTGAGACTAGGAGAGTTAAGTTTTTGCAATGGATTTTTCTCTTTAGATTGTTTATATAGATAAAATAATGACATTTATAGTCTAAAATGACAGATATGACCATTACGGTAAACATTGATATTCTGTTGTCTGCAAATTATTTTTGTTTCCACCAAAGGACGTTTAAAGAAGGTGAGTCTAAATATTTGTGGTTTTTCATTTTCCACCTTCATCATCTGGTATCTCAGAAACTAACACACATAACACCAAGTTCTTTATTCGTGTATGTCTGTACATACAGACAAATAATATCCATACAATAACAAACAAAAAAGGTACAGGTTTTTAAAGGCAACAACCTAGAAAAGTGTGAATGTTGAAAAATAATACAGGGAAAGTTGCGTAATTTTGTAATGCAGTAGTCTAAGGTTAAACTTCCTGTACCACTCATAAACCTACTGAAGCATCACACATGCCCTCATACAACTCTTCATCCTTCAGTGACAATGTGCTGGTATTTTTAACCTCACTTCCCCCAAAAATGGACAACTGTACATTGCTTCTCTCTGCTGCATGTTTCTAATGGGGTGGGTGGCCATCTTGGAGATGGTTTGTTGACGTCATACTGTCTATCAGAACGATATGCTTGCCTGCCCACACCCGTACCTCAAGGGGTAAACAGAGAACATATCTGCAGTACAACCATCTACTAAGTAATTTAGACGTTTTATTACCAAATTAAGGTGATTGTTGTGGCTCCACCTGTGTTAAATGAATGAAGAATATTTACTAGCGATTGGATATGCTGATGTACTTCAAAAAATTGAAGGGGTTGAAAGTGGATAAATGTCTGGGTCAAGATGGTATTCATACAAAATTGCTGTTTGAAATTAGAGACCAACTAGCAAAACCATTGGCTATATTATGTTCCCAATCACTTGCAAAAGGGATTTTTCCATGGGATTGGAAAGATGCTGGAGTGATTCAAAAAGAGCAAAAAATCAGATGCAGTAAATTATAGACTGTGAGTTTAACTAGCAAAGTTTGTAAATTGTTTAGAGCCAATAATCAAAGTACACATTGTAATGCATTTAGACTAATTTAAACTAATCAGAAATAGTCAGCATGGGTTTACTAGAGGGAGATCATGCTTAACAAATCTATTAGAATTCATGGAGGAGGTTACTAAAATGATAGATAGAGGTGAGCCAGTGGACGTTATTTATCTAGATTTTGCATAAGGCCTTTGATAGAGTACCTCATCAAAGATTATTTCGAAATTTAAAATCTCATGGAATATGTGGGGAAGTTGCCAAATGGATTGAAAATTGGTTAACGGGAAGAAGGCAGAGGAGGGGCATAAATAAGGAGTACTCTGAGAGTTGTGGAGTGAATGGTGGAGTGCCACAGAGCTCAGTTTTGGGACCAATTTTGTTCTTGATATATATAAATGATTTGGACATTGCTATGAGATCCATGATTGCAAAATTTGCTGATGACACAAAACTATGCAGTATTGTCTCTTCTAAAGCAGAAGTAGATATATTGAAGTCGGATTTAGATCAAATTCCAGAATGGTCTGTATGCTGACAAATGGAGTTTAATGTAGATAAATGTACAGTCATCCACATGGGTAGATCCAATATGGAACATAATTGCATAAAGGGAAAGAACAATATTAGAATTAAAGAAAACGAAAGGGACATAGGGGTTATAATAGATCATACAGGTAAGGTGAGTGAGCAAGTTAAGGTAGCAGTGAAAAAGGCAAATGCAATGTTAGGTATGATAACAAGAAATATTAAACATGGGAGCAAGGAAGTGATAGTCAAACTGTATAAAGCTTTAGTTAGACCTAGATTGGGGTACTGTGTACAGGTGTGGAGTCCTTATCATAGAGGGGATATAAACATGCTGGAAAGAATACAAAGAAGAGCGACAAAGATGATAGTGAGATGCCCACTTTTCACTTCACACCACTCAGAGTACTCCTTATTTATGCCCACCCTTTGCCTTCTTCCCGTTAACTAATTTTCAATCCATTTGACAACTTCTCCACCTATTCCATGTGATTTTAACTTTCGAAATAATCTTTGATGAGGTACTCTATCAAAGGCCTTTGCAAAGTCTAGATAAATAACGTCCACTGGCTCCCCTTTATCTATGCTTTTAGTAACCTCCTCCATGAATTCTAATAGATTTGTTAAGCATGATCTCCCTCTAGTAAACCCATGCTGACTATTTCTAATTAGATTAAATTTGTCTAAATGCATTTCAATGTTTTCTTTGATTATTGACTCTTAACAATTTACAGACTATGCTCGTTAAACTCACTGGTCTATAATTTACTGGATCTGATTTTTTGCCTTTTTTGAATAAGGGGATCACTCCTGCATCTTTCCAATCCCATGGAACAATCCCTTTTGTAAGTGATTGAGAACATAATGGTTTTGCTAGTTGGTCTCTAATTTCATACAGCAATTTTGGATGAATACCATCTTGACCTGGACATTTATTCACTTTCAACACCTCCAATTTTTAAAAAAACATTTCCTCTGTAATACAGATTGATCTTAATCCCGCTGTATCCATGTCTCTTTGAAAAATATCTATAGGCTCTGGGATCTTGGAGCATTCCTCTTTTGTGAAGACTGTGCCAAAGTACTTATTGAGTAGATTAGCTGCCTCCCTATTCTCACTTATTATTTTCCCTGTACTGTCTATGAGAGGGCCTACTTTGTTTTTCGTTCTTTGTTTATTTCAAACATAAGAGACGAAGCTTTTACTGTCAGTCTTGATGCTCTGAAAAAGTTTTTTTAAAGTCAATTTTTGCTGTTTTATTCGCTTTCTGAGATATGTTCTGCTTGTCCAAATATTTTACACATGTTTCTTTTGATTTACCTGCCTCTATATTTTTTTTCCATGCTTTATTTTTCGCTCTTCTACATTTCACTACAAATCTAGTTATCCACTTTTTACGCTTGGGGTTTACCTCCCTACATGGAACACATTCCTCTTTTAGCGTTTCTAGAACTGTTTTAAAACTCTCCCACTCCTGTTGAACATCTGTTCCTATGACAATATCTTTCCAGATTATGTGGTTCGCTGCCTCTTTCATCCTCTTAACATCTGCCTTAGAGTAGTTGTATGTTCGCGTGTTTATGTTTACTTCTTTCCCTGCAATAAGATCCCAACGGATGCTGCCACCCACAAGAACAAGAGGGCATAGCTATAAATAAAATAAAAAGATGTCCAGATTAGATATTATCAAATATTTTTTTGTCAGAGAGTGGTGAATGCTTGTAATGCATTGCCACAGGAGGTAGTGGAGGCAGAGACTGTTAATGCATTTAAGAATAAATTGGATGCACATAGCTTTTAGAGCAAGGTAATGTAAAGGAAACTGGTTGTATACAGACTCTCCAGTTAAAATGATATCTTCCATTTGCAGGTCGTGTCGGAACAGCGGTGGCAATACGAGCAAAAGTATTTGGTTTTAATATCATATTCTATGATCCATATTTAGCAGATGGCATTGAAAAGTCTTTAGGTGAGTATTGACTACAGGTATTTCAGCCTTTCATAAATGTTGTGTTTCTTTTTCAGCATGCATTCTGAATTGTGTATTATAGCTCCCAAATGGCAGTACATTAGAACTATGTGGAGAACACTGTAATAACTACCAAGCTGTCAGTTCGTGTCATCTTCGTATCCAAGGTCGACTGGGCAATTCAGTTCAAGTGTCATCTTCACATCCAAGGTCGGCTGCAAAGGATCTCCAGTGTACTCTATCTCTTGCCTTTTTCCAGTTCATCTCCTGTTATCCACCCACCTATAATTTCTGCCTTCCACCCTCCACCCAACTTTCTAGTATGGTCTTCAACAAAAAAGTATGACTTGTTATGTAGCCAAAATAACTTGACTGTCTAACCTTAATTTCGGTCATTAATTCTCTTTACATCCTCAACATTTTCAGTACCTCCACATTTGTTTTCTTCTCTTTCCAAGAAATGCGACCCAATCTTCTACGTTCCCACGTTTTGAAGGCTTCAATACTCTTTTCTAACTTGTTATTCAGTGTCCATGTTTCTGCACCATAAAGTAGTGATGAGTATACGTAACACCTGACAATTCTCATTTTCAATTTTTGGTTTGTCTGTTTGTCCATGTGTGCAGCATGTTGCTGAATACCATCTTGGCCATACCTATTCTCTTTCTGACCTTGTTCGTAGCTGCCTTTTTCCGTTATTACATGACCTAGATAGGAGAAACTCCTGTCTTTGTTTTCTTGTTTATGTGTAACCCAAACTTTTGACTTATTTTGTGTACTGTTGTCGCAAGCTCATGCAATTCTTGCTCACTTTTTGCCAGAAAAACTATCATCTACATATCTAAGGTTATTCATTGCTACTACTCCAATAACAAGTGGCCAAGCAGTAATTACAACAATTAAACACTCAGTTCCAACAAAGAAAGCAAAAACCATCCATTATTGTAGTCTTACACTGATTTGAGATTACTGCTACAGGCACTGGAAACATACCTACCAACAACAAAGCTGGCTGAGATGATTGATAAGACTCAAACATCACAGATCATCGATGTCACTCTCCAGTGGATTCCAGCACATATCGTGCAATGAAATGGCAGGCACACTACCAAAACTAGGTTGGAAACATGGTTCAAATAAACAATCTAGCCAACATGCAAACACAAAACAAATACTGCAACACAACTTCACAGAGGAGTTGCTGGGCAGATGGTTCTATCAGGCATGCCATGTGTCAAGACATGGCACACTCAAACAAAAATAACACCAACAAATTGCAATACAGGAAACAACACAGAATACAGCTGTCTATATTTCTTAACCAAATAAATACTCTCTCCTCCCCTCATCTTAACTTAACTTAACGTCTTTATACTGGTTTAGAAGACCCTGCAGAGTCTGTATACAACCAGTTACATTTACATCACCTTTGCTCTAAAAGCTATGCGCATCCAGTTTATTCTTAAATGCATTAACTGTCCCTGCCTCCACTACCTCCCCTGGCAATGCATTCCAAGCAGACACCACTCTCTGACTAAAAAAATATTTCCTAATATCTAACCTGGACCTCTCTTTAGTCAGCTTGTAGCTATGCCCTCGTGTTATTGTAGGTGGCTGTATTTTAAAAAAACTTGTTATAGTCTAATTTATCTATTCCTCTGATCATCTTATAAACCTGTATTAAGTCACCACGAATTCTTCTCTCTTCGAGACACTTTAGGCCGGTTTTTCTGAGTCATTCCTCGTAGCTGTAATTCTGGAATCCCACTATCATCTTTGTCGCTCTTTTTTGTATTCTTTCTAGCATGTTTATGTCCCCTCTATGATAAGGACTCCACACCTGTACACAGGACTCCAATCTAGGTCTAACTAAAGCTTTATACAGTTTGACGATCACTTCCTTGCTCCTATGTTTAATATTTCTTTTTATCATACCTAACATTGCATTTGCCTTTGTCACTGCTACCTTAACTTGCTCACTCACCTTTCCTGTATGATCTATTATAACCCCTAGGTCCCTTTCCTTATCTATCTTTCTAATATTGTTTTCTCCCATTCTGTAATTATGTTCCATATTGGATCTACCCGTGTGGATGACGTACATTTATCTACATTAAACTCCATTTGCCAGATTACAGACCATTCTGGAATTTTATCTAAATCCAACATCAATATATCCACTTCCGCTTTAGATGAGACACTACTGCATAGTTTTGTGTCATCAGCAAATTTTGCAATCATGGATCTCATATCAGTGTCCAAATCATTTATATATATCAAGAACAAAATTGGTCCCAAAACCGAGCCCTGTGGCACACCACTTTTCACTTCACTCCACTCAGAGTACTCCTTATTTATGCCCACCCTCTGCCTTCTTCCCGTTAACCAATTTTCAATCCATTTGGCAACTTCCTCAACTATTCCATGTGATTTTAACTTTCGAAATAATCTTTGATGAGGTACTCTATCAAAGGCC
Organism: Ariolimax columbianus; assembly: GCA_036924085.1. Classification (NCBI taxonomy): domain Eukaryota; kingdom Metazoa; phylum Mollusca; class Gastropoda; order Stylommatophora; family Arionidae; genus Ariolimax; species Ariolimax columbianus. The sequence continues at coordinate 176,410,616 of JAVGWX010000001.1, forward strand.
TTTGCAAAGTCTAGATAAATAACATCTACTGGCTGCCCTTTATCTATGATTTTAGTAACCTCCTCCATGAATTCTAATAGATTTGTTAAGCATGATCTCCCTCTAGTAAACCCATGCTGACTATTTCTAATTAGATTAAATTTGTCTAAATGCATTACAGTGTTTTCTTTGATTATTGACTCTAACAATTTGCAGACTATGCTCGTTAAACTCACTGGTCTATAATTTGCCGGATCTGATTTTTTGCCTTTTTTGAATAAGGGGATCACTCCTGCATCTTTCCAATCCCGTGGAACAATCCCTTTTGTAAGTGATTGAGAACATTATATAGTCAATGGTTTTGCTAGTTGGTCTCTAATTTCATACAGCAATTTTGGATGAATACCATCTTGACCTGGACATTTATTCACTTTCAACCCCTCCAATTTTTAAAAAACCATTTCCTCTGTAATACAGATTGATCTTAATCCCGCTGTATCCATGTCTCTTTGAAAAATATCTATAGGCTCTGGGATCTCGGAGCAGTCCTCCTTTGTGAAGACTGTGCCAAAGTACTGATTGAGCAGATTAGCTGCCTCCCTATTCTCACTTATTATTTTCCCTGTACTGTCTATGAGAGGGCCTACTTTGTCTTTCGTTCTTTGTTTATTCCTAACATAAGAAAAGAAGCTTTTACTGTCAGTCTTGATCCTCTGAGCAAGTTTTTTTTTTTTCTTCTCTTTTTTCTTCTCTCCTATCATTGGCAGTAAACACAGATTTTGTGTAATAATTAACATTAAGAACAGAAATCAGTAACTGAATACTTATGGAGGCTTATAATACAAAAGTAGTTAAAATTATGAATTACATATGAGCACACACATGTCAGTCTGGTCTTTGTCTAACCAAGTCTGGTACTGTATTGTATGTTGACCTTCCACCATTGGATGTAGTTGGTACATGAAACTCTTCTGACTTGTTGCTATCATTGTGTTTGTCAATATTATACACTTTGAATATGGTAACCCAAAAGATGAGCTCAACGCAGGGGCCACCTGCATGGGCACCTACATTGAAAGAGGACATGACATGAAATACCTGGGTATCACATTCAACGGAAGTCTCTCTTTCAATAAACATGTTGACAATGTGATTCTGAAAACAAATAGGGGTATCAATGCAATCAGTCACGGCGGCCACAGACATGCAACAATGTATTGTCTTCCTGTTGATGCAGGCATTGGTTTTTGTCTGTCCTAGACTACGGTCTTGGGTTGCTCACGCTATCACAGGCACGGGTAGAGAGAATCCAGAGCAGTTCTGGGATGCACTAGAGATACTCCCATTGCTGCTATGAGAATTCCTGCTTGATTTGCCAAGCATCAAGGTGCGGTATCAAGTAGCGCAGGTAAAGGTGTACGCCAATGTTGCCGACAACAAACACCACCCTTTGCACCAAGACTTGGATACGCTCAAAGGCAGACGCATTAAGCAAGGAAGGTCATGTATGGCAGAGGCACAACATTCCCTAATGAGTGTCTGTACATTGGAAGAAGTGGGAAGAGGTAGTGAATGGGTAGAAGCTGGCAACAAGAGCCCCCTGACAAGGGTGGTGATACAACTGAGCAGAGAGTGTCACCAGTGGGGCGGCACTAGGACGGAAGCTTCAATACAGGAGCTGATCCAGCAATACTCAGGATCACAAGAGAGTGGGGCGGCACTAGGACAGAAGCTTCAATACAGGAGCTGATCCAGCAATACTCAGGATCACAAGAGAGTGGGGCGGCACTAGGACAGAAGCTTCAATACAGGAGCTGATCCAGCAATACTCGGGATCACAAGAGAGTGGGGCGGCACTAGGACAGGAGCTGATCCAGGAACACAATACCCAATTCTGTACACAGATGGCTACGCCGGCAGAAATGCAAATAAGTGCAGTTGGGGTTTCATCGGCTACCAAAATGGCAAGGATGTGGTAGAGAAATCAGCTGCCAACTCCACTGAGTATGAGGATGGAGACTGAGGCAGTAACAATGGACCTGACTTGGTTGGTGACACACGCAGTCAGACTCGCATGGCATGGTCCGTAAGATATAACGGCGTGTGCTAAGAAAGATTGGGCCTCTCTTCTGAACAACTCTGGCGTACATGGATCTACTACCCGGGACATGCAGGCGTCTGGGGCAACGAAAGAGCTGATGCAGTGGCGGGACGAGCTGTGATGACGAGAGACAGGGTTGAGTTGATAAAGGCAGTCATGGACAGTCTACAGAATGATAGAGAGGGAGAGAGTTGTGAAAATGCATATGTGCATTGGATAATAGATTTGGGAGTGACTAAGTGAGAAGGGAGAAAGTGTGTTCTGTCTGGAAAGATCCGAAGAACACGAAATCAACACCTGACTGGGACTCCATATACGCTTGACTGGCTGCTTGGACGGAGAACGGAGCACTTATGGGGATGTTCCCAGTGTGATGATGTTGGTTCCTAGAATCAAGATGAGCTCAATTCACCGATTGGTGTGGTGGTTTAGTTACAAGTTCTGCTCATCATGTGTTCAGAAATTGGGGAAATGCTACTGGTTACATATTTTATTGGAAGACAATATTCAAGATTTTTCCTGGAATATCCGAGAGTGGACATCATTGACAACTTTGATTTAGTCCAAAGATTTGTTGTATGACCATGTGTTTACCATGACATTTTGGATTGAAACAAACTTGCAAAGGCATACTAAATTGGTTGTTTCCCAAAATACGTATAAAAACATACTGAACTTTTCTTAGTGTACTTGTGTTACTATTATTTTCCCATTGGTACGTGTGTTACTATTATTTTCCCATTGGTACATGTGTTACTATTATTTTCCCATTGGTACGTGTGTTACTATTATTTTCCCATTGGTACGTGTGTTACTATTATTTTCCCATTGGTACGTGTGTTACTATTATTTTCCCATTGGCACGTGTGTTACTATTATTTTCCCATTGGTACGTGTGTTACTATTATTTTCCCATTGGTACGTGTGTTACTATTATTTTCCCATTGGTACGTGTGTTACTATTATTTTCCCATTGGCACGTGTGTTACTATTATTTTCCCATTGGTACGTGTGTTACTATTATTTTCCCATTGGTACGTGTGTTACTATTATTTTCCTATTGGTACGTGTGTTACTATTGTTTTCTCATTGCACGTGTTACTCTTATATTTTCCCATTGCACAGGTGTTACCCGTGTCTACACACTCCAGGAGCTTCTATTCCAAAGTGATTGTGTATCATTGCACTGTAATCTCAATGAGCACAATCACCACCTTATCAATGACTACACAATCAAACAGATGAGGCCAGGTACAGCTGTGTGTTCATGTAGATTAGCATGGTTTGGTTTAAGCTTCAAACAGATTTTATAACTTATTGATAATCATTAGAGCATTTCTAATCCGGTTATTTTGACGAAAATGCAAAAATTCAGTGCTTTCAAAGTTTAATCCAAAATAAAATAAATTATTATTGAACATATCTAGACCAAATTACGATCTAAACATGTGCCACATTATGAAACTATCTATGATATGAAGTATTCGTAATAAAGATTAGATATTAGTATGAAGTGTTAAATGACATTAATGCAGAAATTCTTCGTGCTTACCCTGTCGCATGTTTTATCGATATATCCGCCAAGTCCGATATACCTACCTTTTGTATTATGTGTCTCAGTCAAAGTCTGAATCGTGTGTATTTTGATTATTTATGAGTAGTCCAGATTCGTGATCATTGGAATGAACAAATAATATATCATTTCTACGGTCTTGAAGTCAAACTTTCGTTGCAATAAATGGGTAGACTTTCAAGTCTCGTATCACGATTTGTAATCGACCTTCCTTACTTACTTAGTCGCTCCTCTTCTACTGTGAGGTGTAGAGGTTTGTCTGAGAGAATGCCATACTGTTCTATCTGCCATCTTTTTCCTGCCCTCTTTCCAATCTTGCCCTCAGTCACTTGGGGACTGTTGTATGTTGTCTTCCCAACATACTTTGAGACATCCTGGGGGTCTGCGTCCTTGATTTTTTATCTCGTGTCTGCAGGGGTTGAACTTCGAGATTGTTATGTATTGTCTGGTTACGGATCTTGTTCCTTTTCGTCACCTGGACTGCCTCTCTTAGGTACCTCATTTCTGAAGTTTGTAGTTGTCTTTCTTGGGCTGTGGTCATTGCCCATGACTGACATCTGTATGTGAGGACAGGCACATAGGTCTACATCCATCTTTGTTTTCATGCTTATGTCTCTTTTGCTGAGGAATCCTCTGTTTATTGAATGAAAAAGTCTACCAGCTGCTGCCCTTCGTACAGTTAACTTGTCTTTGATACCTCTCCTGCTGTCTATTACCACTCCTAGATATTTGAAGTGGCTGACCTGTTCCAGTGTTTGTGCTTCCAGTGTTATCTGACATCTCTTCTCATATCTGGTGATCACAATAGTTTTTGTTTTGGAGTTGCTGATGTGCATTCCTCTCTTCTTCCCAGACCTGCAAGTTGATCTGGAGATGTGCTTTGCATTTCGTGATCAGGGCCATGTTATCTGCAAATGCTAGTTCTGATATGTAACTTGGTCTCATCTTCAAGTACCCTACTTCATACTTTTTTGTCTGTTCCTTGCAGGCTTTGATGACTTCATCCATGAGGAATATGAAAAGGTATGATGATAGAATGTCACCCTGTCTTACTCCGCTAGTGGTCCTGAACTCGCCTGACATAATTTCTGCATGTTTTATAGAAACCCTGTATGGCAGAGATCTGGGATGTTCTTTCACTCTTAGAGTTTGTCCCAAGAGATTTTATCAAATGCTTTCTCCAAATAAAAAAAGCAGAGGTGCATCTCCTTATCATACTGAAGAGCCTTTTCATTCAGCTATCTGAGTGTAAAGATAAAGTCTTGAGTACTTAGTTTACCTGAAACCCGCATTGAGTCTAGTCCATATTTGGCTCTGCTAGACGTCTTAATCGCCATTCTAGAATCCTAGAGTAGACTTCCCTGAGGACACTGAGAAGGGAAATACCTCTGTTATTTTCACATTGTCAATTGTCACCCTTTTTAAATATTGGTATTATTATGGCAACCTCCCAATCTCTTGGTATCTTCTTGTGACGCCAAGCTGCCTTGAGAATCTTCATGAATAGCATCTCTTCTGCCGCTCTGATGTATTCAACCATTTCTGGTGTTATACCATCATGTTCTGCTGCTTTACCAATCTTAATTTTCTCCAATGCTACCTTTAGTTCTTCCATTTTGCAATTATCGTTCCCCTCCATGGCTCGCTCCTCTTTTCTTTTTTCATTATTTAAAAAAAAAATTTATTTTGCGTTTGCCTTATTTCTCAATTCCCAAAGGCAGGTGTGCTGTGGTTTTTATTTTGCGCCTGTCAGCCCAGTGCATCCGACTTCAGCGTGCATTTTATGTAAGGGTCTGCTTCCTCCTGCATTTTCTAAGGGTTTGCTTCCCCGGGGTAACGGTCGGTGCTGTGATGGGGATCGAACCCAGCACCTTCTAGTTGTGAGCCATGCCACTTACCACTTGGCCGTGCCGTCCCCTGCTCGCTCCTCTTGAATTGGGACTGTTACTTCCAGAGCCTGATTTTCACCCACTCCAAGAATCTCTGAGAAACATTCTTTCCATCTGTTCATTACCTTTTCTGGGGCAGTCAACAGTGCACCTTGTTAATCTTTAACAAATTTCAGGGGGCATTCCTTTTCCTTCCTCATGTTCTTTAAGGTCCTGTAGAACAGTTTCTGGTTTTCTCCAGCATTATTTTCCAGTTTCTCTCCAAATTCTTCCCAGGATTTCTGTTTGGCCTTGAGCACAGTCTTCTTTGCTTCTGTTCTAAAATTTACATATTCTTTATATTTCTTTGTTTGTTTTTCTGTATTCCTAGCCCCTAGGTATTGCTTCCATGCCTTTTTAATTTCTCGTATTATTCTTTTCACTTCTTCCGTCCACCATGGTGTACTCTTTCTCTTCCACCCTTCTCTGGTTTGACTGCATACCTCTACTGCAGCCTCTTTGAGGATGTCTTTGAATTTTACCCAGAACATTTCCATATCTTCTTCAGATTCCTCTATCCTTCCTATTGCCGTTGTTATGAACCATTTTTATCTCCTCTTAACATCTGGTTCTCTCAGTTTGTAAGCCTTAATTTTATTTTCTCCTTGTGTGTTATTATGTTTCTTGCTTGCTGATGGGTGTTGCATGGCTGGATAATTTTTTTTTATTTCTCTCTTTATTTTAACTAGATAGTGGTGGCTTCCTATCTCTGGTCCTCTGAACACTCTAGCATCCTTCACATGCTTGAAATCACTTTTCCTCACTATCACACAGTCAAGTATGAATTTTTCATTTCTTGCTAGCTCGCACCTTGTGTAGGCGTGGAAACCTTGTATTTGTAATAACAAGGCTTTGTTCTCTGCAGAATGCAGAATCTCAGCAGTCGTTTTCCATTGTCATTTAAGACATCTTTTCCATACCTACCAAACACTCCATCCCATCTAGAAAAGTTGTTTGCAACTCTTGCGTTGAAGTCTCCAAGGAGAAGTATTTCGACGGTCCTTTGAAGGAGCTCATAAAATTCATCTTTTATGTCAGTGCTCTCATCTTTGTTGGATGCATACACAGTGACGATATCCTCAGTGACTATCCTCCTCTTGTAGACTTAGAACCATCAGTCGCTCTGAAATTAACTTCCATCCTTTAATGTTTGCTTTGATATTACTATCCACTATACAGCCCACCCCTGCTCTGGCTCTTTGAGTCATGGAAACTCTGCTGTAGTATAACATGTTGCCGTCATGGTCCGGAACTCCATCCCTTTTTCTTTGTTTCTGACTCAATTTTACTCTCTTCATCTCTTCTATTAGTTCATTTTCTTTTCCGTTTATAGTTTTTACATTCCATGTTCCGTAAATCGTTGTCCTTATTTCTTGCCTGTTCGTTGGCGTTGAGATCAGTCAAGTTCTCTCTATGTTTTGACTTGTAATCATTTAAGACAAACAGGTGATTAGCCTATTGTGTTTTCTTCATCAACAGCATGGTCGCCCCACCAGGCCAGACTGCCTCTCTTTGGTCTGCATAGGTAGGGCATTCTTGCAAAATATGTTCTGGTGTTTGCTTTTGTTCTCCACAATGGCAGTGTCTCTGAGACCCATTCTGTGGAGGTGGGCCTTGAGTCTACAATGTCCCGTTCTGGGTTTAAAGATCTTTGTCTGCCCATCTCTGCCAAGTTTGTCTATACTGTCATTTTCTGGCCTGTATTCTTTGTGCTGTTCTCTCTATTCTGTTCTCGTGGATCGTTTGATGAGTGTTTTTGCTTCTTTATAGCTCTGTGGATGGGGCATATGTTTGCCGCCACTTTCAGCTTTTGCGAGCTCATCTGCTTTCCCGTTTCCAGGGATCCCACAGTAGACCGGAATCCATTTTAGGACTGAATCTGTTTTTTGAGACAGCAATCCTATGTTGTGTTTTATTTCATGCGAGAGTCTATCTTGTTTGTGGCTTGAGATGGCTTGGAATTTGACTAAGAACTGAGATGGCTTGGAGTACACTCCTAGAGTCTGTTAGAATGACCATTTTCCTGGTATGTTTTGGTTGATAAGAATGAGTTGCCGCATGAACAGCTCTTGTTTCAGCTCTGAAATTGGTACAAGTCTCTCCTGCTGGTATGGAGTGATTTTCTATGTCACCTTTGGAGTTTTCAAGTCTGTTTTTGTTCTCTCTTGGAACTTCTGGTACAGAGGATGATCAGGTAACCTCTTTAGTTTTTCAAACTGAGTAAGGGATTTATATTTTCTCCTCAATTCAAGGGCTCACATTTGCTGTTTTTCCAGCTCTGTAATTGGAGTGCCTTTTAATGCCCCAAGGGTAATTCTAAGACCCATATTTTGAACTTGGTCTAGTTTTCCTGTATTTTTTTTGGCCACCGTTGACCAAATGCTAAAGGCATATCCCATGATTGGTCTGATTGCACCAAGGTAGACTTGCTTGAGGATTATTTTGCCTCCATGCCTGCCGACCTGTTTTTGTCAAGGGCTGCTTAATTATTTGCAGCTAATCTAATTAGGAGGCCTTTCAGCAATCCACAACCCTTATGACGCGCCTGGTAGGAGGTAGTTCCTCCCCCAAATGTAATTGACATACCAGAACTAATCGTATAGTTAAATGTCAATTGTGCGTGCGTGGATGCAAACATTGTGTAGAGCCATCATAAAATGAAATTCTGCTAACTAATCATGAAAAACAAACGCATGTTTCAGATGTCCATTTTGTTCGAGATGGGCTGCCATTTGTTTAGGTTTTCAACGGCCGGCCACGGGCGATATAAGCTGTACAGAGTTAAATATGTAAACTGTTATGTCTATTGTCTGCCTTTTTTATTGTTAAATTGAAGAATTAATTGTTTTTAATGTGCTTTTTTAGGGGCATTCCTCATTAACACAGCTCGTGGTGGCTTGGTGGACGAACATGCACTTGCTGCAGCCTTAAAAGATGGCAGAATTCGAGCTGCAGCTCTGGATGTTCAGGAAAACGAGCCAATAGTTCTTGCTAATAGTGAGAAGCATTTGTTTATGTTTCACAGTTTGTCTAGTTATTTTTAGAAGAAATTATTTGCATGGTGGAAATGACAGTAGAAATAAGACTACTTATATAGAAACATTCTGTGTTGATGGGTTAGCAAGTCAAGGAGTAAGCCCATACAAATGTATGGCAACATTTGTGTTTGGTACAGGAGAGGTAAACAGGTGGTTGAGTTGGTGGGGAAGGAGAGGTAAACAGGTGGTTGAGTTGGTGGGGAAGGAGAGGTAAACAGGTGGTTGAGTTGGTGGGGAAGGAGAGGTAAATGGGTAATGAGAGCTATTGGTGCAGAGGATGAGTGGTGAGAGCTGGTGGTAGACTATTAAGTGGCTGGTGGAATATATGAACTGTTCTTTATACACATACATTTCCTTGTCCTCTGTCATGTCTCCTATCTGTCGATGGAAACATGCATCCCATAAGAAAGTTGTTTGTTGCCCTTTAGCAGTGCTTGATGTTGTTTTCTCACATACTTTTCCACCCTTACAGGTCCCCTGAAAGATTGCCCTAACCTTATCTGCACCCCACATTCAGCGTTCTACAGTGAGCAGAGTGTAACTGAGCTACGTGAGATGGCTGCTGGGGAGGTGCGTCGCGCCATCTTGGGTCGCATTCCTGAAAGCTTGCGAAATTGTGTCAATAAGGAGTACTTCACTCCCACCACTAGTAAGTAAAGTAAGGACTTTTGAATATCATTTCTTGCTCTTTTTCTGTTGTTTCATTGTTAGAATTCAAGTGTGCTTTCAGAGGCTATCTGTCTTGACAGTATTACAACCTTTGTTTTAACCTTCCTTGCCTTTGCAACAGTGGCTATGGCAAAACTCAATACTATTTTTAATTGATTGAATTCTTTAAAACAGGGGTCTCAAACTCAAGACCTGCAGGCCGCTTGTGAATGGCTTAGCTATACCATGCAGCCAGCAATGCAATAGGAAAATATGATAAACTCAAAATATGATAATGGTTTAACAAGAATATAGATCATTATATAAAGAAGTAAATGTACGTGTCTGCAGAACAAAAACCATGATCATAACAAAAGTTTAACATTGATTAACCCTTTCAGTACCTGGATAATCTTGTCGATTTGTGTCTTTCAGTCCGGGGTAAGTGCCACAGTTCCGCATGTCAAATAGTTGTATTAAAAATACAAATTCATTGAGCTAAAATTATGATCTAAACATTGTAAGACACAAAAATAAACTATCTATGATATGAAGTATTCATAATAAAGATTATATGTTAATATGAAGCGTTAAATTACTTTAACACTTTCCATCTCATAGGCACTAAAAACCTAAAATTGTCTGCTGCGATAAAAATTGATTTTGGAAACATGCATTTGCATTTTGTAATCTAGTTTGAGGATTTTCATTTTTGTAACAGCTCTTTAACCTTTAGCACGCTACATAATGTATGGAAAAAATTTGACCTAATTAATTTTCTTAATTAGTCGCTGTGGTAGTCGTCTTTCAAAATTTGTAACTTTTATGTTTGTTTGTCAATAAATATGATTTTCTGGCGTGTAGATAGATACACAATAGCATAACGAACATGTGGGTGTTATTGTTTTTGTTGTATGTTTGTTAGTTTTTGAGATTTAAAAAGATGAAGTTGAAAATTTATGAAAATCTCGGGAAAAATTTGGACTCGACCACTAGGCCTAGTCGCTCTGATAGAAAACCATGGAAACCACAACAACGTATCGATACTGTGTTTACAATATCGCCAGAACTGTTAGTTTCAATTCAAACGTAGTTCTTTCATTTAAACAAACAAAATAAACAGATCTACGCGATAAAAATCTTTCTCAACAACCTACTTCCCCTTTCGCAAAAGTCGGCTTGCTCCAAACGGCGTATACAAAATTAAAACTGTTCAAAAGCCATTTGTAATCGAACACACGATACTTTAACCGGCAAAATATCGTGTATATATGGAGGGCGTATTCAGCAGTAAAAAATGGCTGTCGGGAGTGACTCCGTTCCCAAAAAAATTTTTTTTTCCGCACACCGTTTTTGTAGGCCGAGCTGGTTAGAAGAGACAGGCCGTTGGAGTGCTAAAGGTTAAGATTGTGTGGCATCCTTGCGTACACAATTGACGTTTTACTTAAGGTTATTTCTGTTAGGCAAACATTTGTCAAAGTTACAAAATTTGAAACTTGAATCATTTTGAGTAAAGTTGAGCTTCAATGCCAGAGAAATTATTTATTATTTGATCAGTCTAGTGATCACACAACTGGACAACTCGTGGAAATTTAACGGATGCTTGATTCAGATTTTAACTGGGACACATAATAGAAAATTTATGTGTAAAGGAATTAATGGATATATCTGCAAAACACATAATGTGGTGTTTTTTCCTCTCCAATTTCCGTTAACTTTTACAGCCCCTCTTTAAAAATATATGTATTTTCCCTGTAGCTGCATTATTTAAGAAGATGGAAGGTAATAGTGTTGAAAAACAGCACAAACATATAAACTTACCCGCCTTTGGATTCCCTTGGTTGAAAGAAAAAAATCGCAGACAAAGGATTACTGATGTTTACCATAATGGCTGTATCTGTCACTTTAGACTATAAATGTCATTATTGTATCTACATTAGACTATAAACGTCATTATTGTATCTACATAAACAATCTAAACAGAAAAACCTACCTCAGAAAAATCTGTTGCAGAAACTTGACTCCCCTATTCTTAACAATGGGTTAATCTTCAAATCCAAGCGAAAAATATAAGAAATCATTTCCAAACACCTAAAACTAATTTCAAAATCACATTATTGGTATCTAACCGTACATTACGGATGTCGGAACTCTACAATTTGAAGAGTATTATTGTTCAGACCATTTTTACATAGCCGTTCGTTTAGAACGGCCGTCACTATGCAAGGACAGCGTAAGTCGCATACGGTCGACACTTGAGCTGCAAAGGTTAATGTCATTTAATGCTTCAATCTTCTTCGATCAATTGTGCTTCTAGCTTGGTGAGGTTCACAAAGGAGACTGCATTTTATGCCTTCTCCTGTCTCCCAGTGCTTTTTGATCATGGTCACTTCCCTGAGCGATAATTCCTGTCTTTGTTCTGCATAAGTGGAACAGTCATGCAGGATATGTTCTTGCGTTTGCTTGGGTGCTCTTCAATAGAATGTGACAGTGTCTCTAATACCTGTTTGCTTGGGTGCTCTTCAATAGAATGTGACAGTGTCTCTAAGACCTGTTTGCTTGGGTGCTCTTCAATAGAATGTAACAGTGTCTCTAAGACCTGTTTGCTTGGGTGCTCTTCAATAGAATGTGACAGTGTCTCTAAGACCCATTTTGTGAAGGTGACCTTTTTTGAGTCTGCAAACACTTCATACTAGTATATAATCTTTAAAATGAATACTTCATGTCATAGATAGTTTAATTATGTATGGGATGTAATTTTAGCTCAATCCGTTCTTCTTCTTCTTCTTCTTCTGCGTACACAGTCAGACAGTAACCATTATTTTCTCGAAAAAAGCGGCGGTCATCCTGAGACTCTCGCCACTACCATAGAGCTTGTCTTGCAGTTCCACTGGCAATGGCCACATCTGCTCTCTCTGATCCTCGTATGTCGGGCAGTTCTGCAGCAGATGTTCAGTGGTCATTTTACCAGTACCGCACGGGCATTCGTCGGTACACCCTATCTTCAATTTGTTGAAGAGGTGGTACCTCAGTCTGTTGTGGCCAGTGCGAAGTCTGAAGACAACGACCTGCTCTCTTCGGTTCAACTGGTAATAGGCATCGTTTTTGGTGTAACCAGTATGTTCGGTTTCCCATTTGGACATGTACCTGGCTTTGATAAGCCGTTTTGACTCTTCGTACGTCATACTGGTATCTATTTGTGGTAGCCTTGCACCTTCTTTTGCCAGTCTGTCTGCCTCCTCGTTGCCTTGGATGTTGCAGTGTGACGGAACCCACTGTACCACTACCCTTTTTGGTGCGGACTGTTGGCACAGTATGCAGAGTGCTGCTCTTAAGTCATTAAGCTCAGTGTTTTTCTGGCTTTTTAGCGCTGTGACTACTTCGAGAGCATCTGTCAGCAGGACTATATGGCTCTCATTTTCACTGTGTGTTACCATTTCTTCCACTGCCGCCCTCAGTGCCTCTGCCTCTGCCTCTGCTCTGAAATTGCTCGTGTACTTACCAGTAGCGAATGACAGTGTTATTTTTCTGCCATTTGGTAGGTTCAGGAATGCTCCTGCCCCTCCGTTCTGTGTAGTGTTTGTTACAGAGCCGTCGGTGTATGCATGGGTCCAGTCCATGCTTGGGTAGCTTTTCGTTATGAAGCTTAGGGTAGTATCTCTCCTTTCTTTTTCGGTCTGGCAGTTTTTGTTTGCAATACCTGGTATATTTTCTACCACCTCTGGAAATATATCCTGCCTCCAAGTAGGTTTTCGTACAGTAGTGATGGGTTTTGGTGTTGTTAGTGCGTTTATGGGATCTTCGTGCATCTTTGCTTTGGCTATTTCTGCAAAGTTTCTCCGCTTTAGTTTTCCAGTTCCCAAATTGTTTAGCCTCTGGTACATTGGATGGTCCGTCAGTCTTCGGAGTTTCTCTGACTGCAGCTGGGCTCTGCAGTCTCTTCTGTCGGTCATGGATTGCAGTTTTGTAATCTTTTCAAGTTCTACAATTGGCGTTGACTTCATTCCACCAGTTATGATTCTCATAGCTTGGTTTTGAAGTTTGTTAACTTTATCGAAGTTCGCCTTCGCTGCTGTTGTCCATGCCGCGATGCCATACTCGAGAACTGGTCTCACTCTTCCAGTGTACAGTTTCTTTAGTATGCCTTCGTCTGCTCCCCAGCTTGTGCCAGCAAGTTTCCTCATGATCGCCATTCTTTCTCTGGCTTTCATTCGGTTTCTCTCAATCTGACTTTTCCATGTCATGCGCCGATCAAATGTGACTCCCAGATAGGTTGGGTTGTCGTTTGGCTGCAGGATTTTGCCATTTAGGCTTAATTTGGTACTTTGGGGTTTTAATGAGAGCGAGAATATTGTGCACGTGGTTTTCTCCTCGTTTATTTTGACCAGCCATGAGTTCGCCCACTCTTCCAGCGATGTTAGGGCCGTTTGCATCCGATTTCTTGCTATGGTGAGATTCTTTTCAGAGGTCCACATAGCCAGATCGTCTGCAAACATTGAGCTATGGACTCTTCTTGGTATATTCTCTGTAATATCGTTTATATATACCAGGAAGAGTGTGGGTGACAGTACTCCCCCTTGGGGTACTCCCTGCTCGAGTGTCACCTTTTTGCTCATCTGCCCTTGTACTTGGACTCTGGCCGTTCTTTGTTTGAGGTAGTGGTTGATCCACTTGTACATCTTCCCACAAACATCACTTCTTCTTAGCTTGACTCTAAGTCCATCCTTCCAGACTTTGTCAAATGCCTTTTCCAGATCCACCCAAACAGCTACTGTGTGTTTCTGTGCCTGGTAGGCATCTTCTATCTCCTGGGCTATGAGGATGACCTGGTCCTCAGTGGATCTGTGCTGTCTAAAGCCGGCTTGCTGTGGAATTAGTATTCGTTTTTCTTCCAGATGCCACATCAGTCTGGTGTTTATCATCCGTTCCATCAGCTTGCCGACACAGCTCAGTAGGCTTATGGGCCTGTATCCATTCGGATCTGTTTTGTCCTTTCCTGTTTTTGGTACTGGTACCAGTATTGCATCTTTCCATGCCTGGGGTACAATACCCCTTTTCCAGCTTTGGTTCAGGACTGATAGTAGTTTTTCCTTCGCTGTTTGGCCCAGCCCCATCAGCATTTCGTTTGTTATCCCGTCTTTTCCGCGGGAGATTTCCTTTTCTTTAGTGTTCTCATAGCCTCTTCCATTTCGCGCATTGTTAGTTTGGCCATCATGTGCTCTTCAGGAGCCGTATTTATGTTTTCGTGCCCCTTTAGCTCTTCGCTAATGTCTGTATGCTTATCTGCAGGGACCTCGATGTGGTTTGCTCTGGCATAGTGATCGACAAAGGCGTTTGCGGCTTTCTTACCTGTGATCAAGTTCTCGCCTTGCTTGATAGTAATTTGTTTATTTGACGGGGTTTCGTCGTTCATGGCTCTGACTAGCTTCCATAGCTTGTTCCCTTCTTTGTCCAGGTTTAAACTTTCCGTTTTATTTTTCCAACTTTCTCTTGCTGTTTGCTTGAGAGTGTGTTTGTACTTCGCCGCGGCGGCTTTGAGGGCGATGTTTGCCTCCGCGGATTTTTCTCGTTCTGCCATGTTCCTCGCATTAGTTACTGCATCTTCCACTTTCTGTAACTCATCATTCCAGTAGGGCTTATAGTTTTTCCTAGCTCCTCTTGGGATGGTTTCAGTGGCGGCTTGCATTATTGCCTTGCTTAGGCTCTCTACCATGGGCTTCATTTTGGTGTTTCGTGTGTTGATGGTTTCACACAGCCCATCTGTCAGGATTGCAAATCTGTCCCAGTCGGCTCGTTTGTAATTCCAACGTGGGAGCGGTTTTGTTTCCTGTGGGCCTACTTCCATGTCAATGGTTAGCCTGATCGGCCTGTGGTCGCTACCTGCCAGTTGGTTTAGCACCTGGCGGTCTATTTTATAGTGTATGTCCTGTGTGGAGAAGGCCAAATCTGGAGTCGAGGTGGTATGCCATGTTCTTGAATAGAAGCTAGGGCTATCCTCCGGCCTATTGATTAGGGAGAGATTTGCATCTATCTCCCAATCTTCCACTTCGTCACCTCTACTGTCTGTGTCAGAGTATCCCCATCTCTCCGAGTGGCTGTTGAAATCTCCAACTACTATGCAGTTGGAGTCTCTGACCTCCATACTCGAGAGCGATAGGTCTCTGTTTGGTGGTCCGTACAGATTGAAAATGCGGAGTTTCGTCTCTAGAGCCATTATGTCAACTCCTACAATTTCTGCTTGTCCGGTGTGATTGACAGGTACCGCGCTACTCGGTATGCTGTTTCTGGTCAGTATCAGGACCCCTCCTTTGTGACCTTCTCTATCTAGACGGAAGGTCTGGTATCCTCTGATTGAGAATTTATGGTTATTGTTGAGGTGCGTTTCCTGGATACATGCCACGTCAATCTTACCTTCATGCAGGTGGTGTGTTAGGGAAAGTTTTTTGTTAATGACTCCCTCCGCATTCCACTAGTATTCTGAGGGTCTTGAAGTTTTGGCCAATAGACGTTACCCCATAGCCATGTGCCTTGACTCCACGACACATGGGTGGGTGACCACCAGTAGTCAAGGGTGGGCCCCTTCGAGGCGTGAGGCCCGGCGCTATCGCTGCCTGGCGGGTCTCCTCAGGATGAGCGCCATACGTTTTTCGAATAGGTTGTGCTGCCATCATACTGTGATTTACGTTGCACTGTTTTGTTAGGCTTGCGGCCCCGTGCATCCGATTTCAACAGGCGTTTCTGTAGGGATGCCCTCCTTAGCCTTTGGCTGTCCCCAGCCTATCTGCAAGGCAGCAGTTGTTTACGATCAGAGTTTTCTCTCCTATGGAAGTTGTCTTTCCAGACTATCGAGTCTTCACTACTCGTGTCTATAGGGTGCAATGATGGTATGTGATATATGAGATGGACTGGTTTACCCGGAAGAGAGGCAGTCCAGTGTGTCTGTATCCCAGGATCGTCACGTCCTGCCAGAAACGTAGCATTTGCATGTGAGTGGGGTATCTCTTTTTCCCTTTATTTTCTTGGCTTCTATGCAGGGATGGTACGCCTAGCATTCCCCGCCACCTGGGGTGTTGACACAGTGGGGCAGGTGTGCAATGTCCGCTGGTCTGCATCTCTTCTGCGTCCAGCATGATAGTTATGGCTGATAACGTACAGAGGTAGATATCGTAACCGGAGTGCATTTAGCCAGAGGACAAGCCTGGTAATGTCACAGAGATGTTGATCGCCTGGTGTGCGGACAACTCTCATGGTCAGTGGTTGAGTCTTGACAGTTCACAGTGTGGTGGCTGCTCTACTGTTTTCGACACCCCGACCAGGTTCTAAGTCTTTGGTTGGTGTTTTTCGCACCCCATCGCCGTATAGGGTGAGTATCAAGCAGTTTTCCGCCCGCTTTGATTTGCGGGCGGCAAGGACCTCTTACTGTGGCTCTACCTGATAGGGCTGGGGCGCAAGCCCCAGGTCCCAAGCATGTAGGAGCCTCCCATTGCAGTGGTGCTGAGATTTTGGGCGGGATTGCGGCTTTCAAGGGTTCGGCCGTAATCCCCCACATGGTAGCCTCGCGCCCTTGGCTTATCAGCCTGGTACGTGAACCAAAGTGTCTGCGGCTCCTCTCGATTTGAGCTGGTTTTCCGTAGCAACGCCCTGTCATTTGTAGGGTAAAACTGACCTGTCTTCAGATCTATTTCCAGCACCCGTTCACTATTTGGTCAGACGAATTTATTGAGGGCTTTTGTTTGTCAATGACCAGGTATTTGAAATCTGCGGAGTTAAACACGATTTCCGTAGCGTTCTTTCATTTGAGCTGACTTGTCGACCGTGAGTCTAATACCAGCGTACGTTCATTATTAGACCCAAACGGCAGCGCTCTCAATTTGTCAGTTGTTCTACAGCATTGGCGTGTTCAGTCAAATTAAGCCGCAGGTTCCACACCTGGTGGTGCCCTTTCGTCAATTCCCTTAGCGAGATAGTCAAGTTTCTTAAAGGGTAGCCCCAAAGATTTTCGAGGGTCTAATTCCAGCACATGTTCTCTATTAGACCCCACTAAGGTGTACTTTTTGATAGTCATTCTGCAGTATTGGCGTGGTAAGTTAACTTAGGTCTCAGGCTCCACTCCTGATAGTGCTCTTCCGTCAAATCCTTTATCAAACACTGGATGCAGACAAAACCGAGCCACAGGGGACATAACCCCAGATTCTGGGGGTCTAAGTCCAGCACCAGTTCCATGTTAGACTCCAGAAGAGTGGTCTCGGCATGTCAATCATTTCAGTGTTGGCCGTGTTGAGTCAAATTAAGCCGCAGGCTCCACTCCTGGTGGTGCCCTTCCGTCAATTCCTTTAAGTTTCAGCTTTGCAACCATACTTCCCCCGGAACCCAAACACTTTGGTTTCCCGGAAGCTGCCCGCAGAGTCATCGAAGCAACTCCTGCGGATCGCTAGTCGGCATCGTTTATGGTCAGAACTACGACGGTATCTGATCGTCTTCGCGCCTCTGACTTTCGTTCTTGATTAATGAAAACATTCTTGACAAATGCTTTCGCAGTAGCTCGTCTTGCGGCGATCCAAGAATTTCACCTCTAACGCCGCAATACGAATGCCCCCGTTTGTCCCTGTTAATCATTACCTCCAGTTCCGAAAACCAACAAAATAGAACCGAGGTCCTATTCCATTATTCCATGCACCATTATTCAGGCAGCCGAGGCCTGCTTTGAACACTCTAATTTTTCAAAGTAAACGCGCCGGCCACCCAGGACGCTCAGCGAAGAGCACCCGTGGGAGAGAGCCGGCAGACGGTAGGGCAGGAGACAACGGGCAGTGAACCGGCGCGAGCCGGACCGCCCGCCTGCGCCTGAGATCCAACTACGAGCTTTTTAACTGCAACAACTTTAATATACGCTATTGGAGCTGGAATTACCGCGGCTGCTGGCACCAGACTTGCCCTCCAATAGATCCTCGTTAAAGGGTTTAAAGTGTACTCATTCCAATTACGGGGCCTCGAAAGAGTCCCGTATTGTTATTTTTCGTCACTACCTCCCCGTGCCGGGAGTGGGTAAGTTGCGCGCCTGCTGCCTTCCTTGGATATGGTAGCCGTTTCTCATGCTCCCTCTCCGGAATCGAACCCTGATTCCCCGTTACCCGTTACAAACATGGTAGGCATGTCACGTACCATCGACATTTGATAGGGCAGACATTTGAAAGATGCGTCGCCGGCACATGAGGCCATGCGATCAGCACAAAGTTATCCAGAGTCACCAGTGGGGACGCCGCAACCCCGCGAGGGGAAACGACGATTGGTTTTGAACTAATAAAAGCGCTCTTTCCGCGAGGGTCGGAGCTTGGTAAGCATGTATTAGCTCTAGAATTGCCACAGTTATCCAAGTAGGATCGTGTCATCTAAGGAACCTCGACTGATTTAATGAGCCATTCGCGGTTTCACCGTGAGACAGTGTGAACTTAGACATGCATGGCTTAATCTTTGAGACAAGCATATGACTACTGGCAGGATCAACCAGATATCTGTCGGAGACGTACGTACTGCGCACACCGGTCGGCGGAGGAAGGGTGTGTAAAAAGCCTCACTGGGACGGCCGCAGGGACCGACTGACGGGACGGACGGACGGTTGTTCCACCCGTCCCTCACTCCGTCGACCTAGGACCGCCTGACAGGGGCCTCCCACACGCACCAGACGACCGACCGACCGGGCTCGCTCGAGGAGGGATGGCAGCGCTCTGTGCAGAACGGATCCCAACGACCTCGGCGACGAATTTCACTGGGACTAGAGACACAATTTGGCCTGCCGGCCCTTCTTCTCCGTAGGGAGAACGCAGGGCCTCGAGGCAACGATTCCTGCTTTCCATTTGCCGGTCACAAGCTCTTTGCGAGAGTCGGACCACCAGCGAGACGTACTGTCGAGCTCTGCTATAAGCCTTAGATAAATCACCACGGACGGACCACGTTTTCTGATACGGACCAGACTAGCGCACCTCGGTGGAGGAGCCACTACCACAAACCGCACCCAATTCGCACTACGGGGAAAGGCAGGCGAGCGTTTTCCGCAAGCCCGCGCTATCGCTCCGCCTGGCGGGACTGAGATCGCTTTACGAACACTGGTTGAAATTGAGTCGCCGCAGCGAGACAACTACCCCAGATGCTCAATCCGTTCAATATTAGTTTGTTTTATTTGAAATAAAACTTTGACTTGCAGAATTCTGGCATTTTACCCAGATAGAAAGACATATATCGGCAAAATTAGCCTAAACTGTTAAGCGTCAAATGCACGTGCTCCGGAAATTTCACCATACTTTAGGTCAGTCAAAATTTGCAAATGCTATAGGATGCGGTAGAATGGAGCACAGGTGTTATATATCGATGGAAATTGATCATGCCATCAATCGTCGTTGAATATGAGTGTAAAAAGTTTCAGTTCAATAATTTGTCCTTAAGCAATAGCAGTTCTAAAAGAGAATAATGTTAGTCACCATTAAGATAGGATGCCTGATAGAGCAGCAGACAATTCGTAATACAGTATCATGTGTACCAGTGGCCTTATGAGGAACAAGAGTAAACAATCATTCAGTGTTTACCATTGTGTGGCCCACGAGTTGATAAACTTATCTTCATGTGATTCTCTGGCTGGTTTCAGTAAGACCTTTGCTTTATATATAACATCAGTAAAGGTAAGTCCATGTTTAAAACTAGAGTTTAAATCACATTGTTAGATTTCTGGCCCACAATTTTAAATCAGAAAACTACCAATATTCCAGGAAACCTCTAAATGTAAATATAAATCCAGCAACAAGCATTCAAACTATTGAAGAATTGGAAAGCTGCATGACCAGATGGAATCTCTTCAGAAGGCACAACCACAGAGATGCAACACCATTTCTTCAAGAAAGTAAGGAAACAAAAAAAAACATTCCCCCAAAAAATGGAAAGATGAATGCCTAATTAGATTATCAAAGAAAGAATAGATGGCTACATGAAAGTGACTGGTGAGGAATAACTCTCCTGATAATGAGGGGAACAGTCCTAAGCAGGATAATTCATGATCGTATAAAAGGTGCAATCAAATGGAAAACAGAGAGAAAATCTAGCACTTATCAAATAGGCGTGCTCATAATTGTCATAGAGCAATGTCAGTAGTGGCAAACACTTTTATGTATGAACTTTATAGATTTTATTTGAAGAGGCATTTGACGGTATAAACTGCAGTGATTTTCATAATACTTAAAACACTTTGGAATACCAGAGAAATTTACAAGACATCTACCAGATTTCTTTACAGAGGCCACATAGGGAATAGTTCATAAAGGCAAATTGTCAGACACCATTACAATTTAAACTTGGGTCAGGCAGGGATGCATAGCGTCTCCGATAGTCTTTCTCATGGTCATGGACTGGGTGATGTGGCAAACAACAGAAGGTAGATCAACAGGAATACAATGAACATTTGATAAGCAACTAGAACACCAAGATTTTACAGATGATCTATATATGCTGTCACATAAGCAGAAGGACATACAAGGAAAGACTTAACATATGAAGCAGCAACTGTGAGATTGCAGATCAGTGTGATCAAACATAAGGAAATGAGAATAACAAATGAGCAAAGATCTACCCCATCTAAAGGCTAATGGTCAGATAACTGATGAAGTGCAAAGAAGTAACATTGATAAAGACATAGGAACAAAACAAGATGTTATCGCCAGGATTAACAAGGCCAGATTTGCTTTCAACTCTTTGCCCAATATAGAACTCGACAGCATTCTCCGTAGAGAATAAGATTAGGCCGTTTAACATGACTGCAAGAACAACTGTCCTTCTAACACTCTAGAAGCGTACTTCAAGTCATCTCAAGCCACAAACAAGATACACTCTCACACAAGATAAAATATAACGTCGGGCTGCTGTCCCAAAAAACAGATCTAGTCCTATAGTGGATTCATGCCAACTGTGTGATCTTTGGAAGCGAGAAGATAGATGAGCCAGCAAAGGTCGGTGTCGGCGCACAGACTCGCTATCCACAGAGCTATAAAGAAGCAAAGACACAAAGAATACAAGCCAGAAGATGACAGCAGAGATGGGCGGACAATGATCTTCAGACGCAGAATGGGACAATGCAGACTCAAGGCTCACCTCCACAGAATGGGTCTCTGAGACACCGACAAGTGCAATTGTGGACCACCCAAGCAAACACCAGAAAATATCCAGCAGGAATGCTCCACTTAATACAGACCAAAGAGGTGACGTGGGGGGGGGGGGGGGGGGGGGGTGCCTGAAATGCACAGTCTCCTTCTTAAACTCAGCGGGCTAAGAGCATAGCATCGGTTAATCGAAGAAGAAGAATTGTAGTTGATACCATTGCTTGAATAAGAAATGTGTGAGAGTAGGTTACCAGTGTATGTGTAGTGTATATTTTATTGACCAGGGCGTGACATGTTAAAGAGTGGTCTGGATACTTGACTACATAATCCCTGCACATACTGAGGTCCTATCAATTGGTTTATACTGTCCAAATATAACTCAGCTGACTGGTCATGTAGCCATCAACGAAGCATATTCTTCCAATCATCTACCATCCAGGAACTCCCGTAACATGCAGTTACTTGATGCAAGATGTCAGCTGCAAAATGTATCTGCCCAACATTATGTGGTTTAGAGAGTTGCCAGAGCTCTGGCTAGACGGTCTAAACAACATGCCTGTCTAGATGGTCTAAACAACATGCTTGTCTAGACAGTCTAAACAACATGTAGAAGCAGCCACCAGAGGCAAAAACATACTCGACCTAGTTTTTACCACAGAGGAAAATATGATTGAAAACGTTAACGTTGGGGAACTGTTTGACTCAAGTGACCATCAAATCATCCGTTGGGATCTTATTGCAGGGAAAGAAGTAAACATAAATACGCGAACATATGACTACTCTAAGGCAGATGTTAAGAGGATGAAAGAGGCAGCGAACCACATAATCTGGAAAGATATTGTCGTAGGAACAGATGTTGAACAGGAGTGGGAAAGTTTTAAAACAGTTCTAGAAACGCTAAAAGAGGAATGTGTTCCATGTAGGGAGGTAAACCCCAAGCGTAAAAAGTGGATAACTAGATTTGTAGTGAAATGTAGAAGAGCAAAAAATTAAGCATGGAAAAAATATATAGAGGCAGGTAAATCAAAAGAAACATATGTAAAATATTTGGACAAGCAGAACATATCTCAGAAAGCGAATAAAACAGCAAAAATTGACTTTGAAAAAAATCTTGCTCAGAGCATCAAGACTGACAGTAAAAGCTTCTTCTCTTATGTTAGAAATAAACAAAGAACGAAAGACAAAGCAGGCCCTCTCATAGACAGTACAGGGAAAATAATAAGTGAGAATAGGGAGGCAGCTAATCTACTCAATCAGTACTTTGGCACAGTCTTCACAAAGGAGGACTGCTCCGAGATCCCAGAGCCTATAGATATTTTTCAAAGAGACATGGATACAGCGGGATTAAGATCAATCTGTATTACAGAGGAAATGGTTTTGAAAAAATTGGAGGTGTTGAAAGTGAATAAATGTCCAGGTCAAGATGGTATTCATCCAAAATTGCTGTATAAAATTAGAGACCAACTAGCAAAACCATTGGCTATATTATGTTGTTCCACAGGATTGGAAAGATGCAGGAGTGATCCCCTTATTCAAAAAAAGGCAAAAAAATCAGATCCGGCAAATTATAGACCAGTGAGTTTAACGAGCATAGTTTGTAAATTGTCAATAATCAAAGAAAACATTGTAATGCATTTAGACAAATTTAATCTAATTAGAAATAGTCAGCATGGGTTTACTAGAGGGAGATCATGCTTAACAAATCTATTAGAATTCATGGAGGAGGTTACTAAAATGATAGATAAAGGGGAGCCAGTGGATGTTATTTATCTAGACTTTGCAAAGGCCTTTAATAGAGTACCTCATCAAAGATTATTTCGAACGTTAAAATCACATGGAATAGGTGGGGAAGTTGCCAAATGGAATGAAAATTGGTTAACGGGAAGAAGGCAGAGGGTGGGCATAAATAAGGACTACTCTGAGTGGAGTGAAGTGAAAAGTGGTATGCCACAGGGCTCGGTTTTAGGACCAATTTTGTTCTTGATATATATAAATGATTTGGACATTGATATGAGATCCATGATTGCAAAATTTGCTGATGACAAAACTATGCAGTAGTGTTTCATCTAAAGCGGAAGTGGATATATTGATGTCGGATTTAGATAAAATTCGAGAATGGTCTGTAAGCTGGCAAATGGAGTTTAATGTAGATAAATGTACAGTCATCCACATGGGTAGATCCAATATGGAACATAATTATAGAATGGGAGAAAACAATATTAGAAAGATAGATAAGGAAAGGGACCTAGGGGTTATAATAGATCCTACAGGAAAGGTGAGTGAGCAAGTTAAGGTAGCAGTGAAAAAGGCAAATGCAATGTTAGGTATGATAAAAAGAAATATGAAACATAGGAGCAAGGAAGTGATTGTCAAACTGTATAAAGCTTTAGTTAGACCTAGATTGGAGTCCTGTGTACAGGTGTGGAGTCCTTATCATAGAGGGGACATAAACATGCTAGAAAGAATACAAAAAAGAGCGACAAAGATGATAGTGGGATTCCAGAATTACAGTTATGAGGAAAGACTAAGAAAAACCGGCCTACAGTGTCTCGAAGAGAGAAGAATTCGTGGTGACTTAATACAGGTTTATAAGATGATCAGAGGAATTTATAAATTAGACTATCACAAGTTTTTCAAAATACAGCCACCTACAATAACACGAGGGCATAGCTACAAGCTGACTAAAGAGAGGTCCAGGTTAGATATTAGGAAATATATTTTTAGTCAGAGAGTGGTGTCTGCTTGGAATGCATTGCCAGGGGAGGTGGTGGAGGCAGGGACAGTTAATGCGTTTAAGAATAAACTGGATGCGCATAGATTTTAGAGCAAGGTGATGTAAATGTAACTGGTTGTATACAGACTCTGCAGGGTCTTCTAAACCAGTATAAAGACGTTAAGTTAAGTTAACATGCCTGTCTAGACGATCTAAACAACATGCCTGTCTAGACGCTCTAAACAATATGCCTGTCTAGACGCTCTAAACAACATGCCTTAGTTGCTGATACTTCATTGAAAGACAGATGAAGAGTGTGATACATAAATGTAAGACTTTAGAGCCTTATCATCTACCCCCATGCTTCCCAAATAGCAGTTGTACAAATGAGTTTTTTTCTCTAGACTTGGGGTAGTGAAAATGGATGAATGAGAGTTAGTGATATCGATGAGTGTATGTTGTATTGTTGTTCTTGCCTTTTCTAGAATTGTTAACAGCTTTGTTGAGATGAAACAATTGAAATAAGATTGTGACAAATGGTGAAACATGGACACTTTCTCTCAGGTACAACACGTTACCCATTCCCCCCAGCTGGTCCATTTGGTGAGAACATTAACGGCCAAGCAGGTGGTGGTTATCCTGCTGTAGCCATTCATTCAACGACAGACTTGCCAGCTGTGTCTCACGGAGGAGCTATTTTCACTGCTATCACAGACTCTGGAAACCATCTACCCAAGCCGGAGAACCCCAGCCCAATCCACTAATATCTGGTTAGAGAAAGGATTAATGGCAGCACACTGTCATGATGAATAAGTTTGGTAGTGCTCAAGACTTGCAATCTTTTCTCTGTCAAATAGACAAAAGTGGTTTTGTGACAAGAGCTTGGCAAAGTGTTTGTATACTTCATCATTGTATTACAGCATCTTTGCTGTTTCATTAATTTATGTTCACAATATCTATATTGATAAGCTGGTAAGGATGCATTTGTATTAAACAAAGGAAGCTGTCAAATATCAACTATATAACTAATAGTTCTCTGATGCCTGCAATGATCTGTCATCTTCAGTTAGTGTCAAATGATTATAATGTGTTATAACCTGATTTGATTCCTTACAAATGGTTGTATTCCATATTTTGGGAGCACCCAGTTTGCCTGTGCAAAGGCATGATTTTCATCATTCAAGTGTCACTCAACTTTGGTGGTCAGAGCTAGTGTTATAGTGGTCAAGCCATCTTGTGTGTATCTCAGGTGAACGGGAACAGATTTCTTGCTAACATATCTGTTGTTGTTCTTATAGAGGTAGTGATGAATCATAAAAATTCAACATCTACATAACAGTCAAATTATAACAACAAATCTTGTGTGTTGGAATTATTTCATGGTCATTATTTCCTGTACTGGTTTCAGAGAGATTATTTGGAATGTCTGAATGTTTTTATATTTTAGGAAGTGTTCAGACAGAGTGAAGTTCTTTGATCAATAAATCATTGTCTGAAGTAACTCTTATTTATATGTATCACATCATCATTATTGTTAGAAACATTGCACGCACATCTGTTGTTGAAATGGACTGGCACCTTCATACGCTTGAGGCTGGCACATTTTCTTTGCAACCATCATACAAGATTGCCATAGTGGTTGGTATCATCTTTGTGAACGTTTAATTTCCATGATAGCTGTTTCTACTGCCGTCTTTATATTGCCAGTGGTCACGTTGAGATGTAACCTGTCTTAATCTCCAGGTTTTAATACCAATATGTGGAGGGTGATGATATTATGTACATTTGATCAGCAGTCCAGCATATAGACAGACACATAATACTTTGTGTATTCATTATCCTTAGAGAAAATGCAACACATTTGAAGATACTGATGTTAACCTAAATGATGAAATCATTGTGAATATGTATAAAATCTATGATGTGTTGCTACCTTGGTCATGAAATAAGATGTATATGTTCTTTGTCTTGTTTACATTTGACAATGTTTACTGCATGTTGAAAATGAATGTATACAATAAAACACACTATATATTTTCTACGACGACTCATGGCAATTCTTGACATTTCAGAATTCATATTATTCCATCTGTAAACCGTTACATTTAATGATGAGTATTCTTTTCTAAGGGTGATCAGAACGGCAACAGTCGTGACTTCTGATGCTTCACTTTGTGCATTTGACTGATTTCACTTGACTGACTCAAATGTCTAGTTATGCCACTATTGTGTCTGCTCCAGAGTGATCTGCTGGTGCATGTTCCTTATCCTGTAATTGATTGACTTGAAGAATGTGACTAAAATATCATCTGACATTTCTTGTTTTATGTTAATCATGTGTTGACATGCACTTTTACACAAACAGTAAATAGAAGGTTGGGCTGTCTCTTGGTTCTCTGTGTAAGTCAGTTGAGTCCAATTAGTAGGTCTGACAATTTGAGGGTTTCAAGTCAGTGCAGTTTGGTAATTTTAGTAATTGAACTAGATCTCATATTGGCAAGTGCGCTTTGTTGAGGTTAGCCTGTAACATTTCCTGAGTTTCTTATCATTCTACGTCTCAAAAGTCCTACCTAGACTGCAGAAATTTGAGCAAGCAATTGGTGATTTTGGATATGTTAGCAAAAGATAAACATGTTAAATATATGTTTATTAGAGAATAGTTTAGGTGATATCTGTGTGTGTCAATGTTATCAGTTGAGGAGGTTGGTGTTACGTGTCAACATTATGTCATTTGAAATGTACTATTTGTCACAGATATGATGGACTAAACTAGACATTGATGGAGAGACTATTTGTCACAGATATGATGGCCTAGACTAGATATTGATGGAGAGACTATTTGTCACATATATGATGGACTAGACTAGACATTGATGGAGAGACTATTTGTCACATATATGATGGACTAGACTAGACATTGATGGAGAGACTATTTGTCACAGATATGATGGACTAGACTAGACATTGATGGAGAGACTATTTGTCACAGATATGATGGACTAAACTAAAAATTGATGGAGAGACTTTGTCACAGATATGATAGACTATACATTGATGGAGAGACTATTTGTCACAGATATGGTGAACTAGACTAGACATTGATGGAGAGACTATTTGTCACAGATATGATGGACTAGACTAGACATTGATGGAGAGACTATTTGTCACAGATATGATGGACTAGACTAGACATTGATGGAGAGACTATTTGTCACAGATATGATGGACTAAACTAAAAATTGATGGAGAGACTATTTGTCACAGATATGATAGACTATACATTGATGGAGAGACTATTTGTCACAGATATGGTGAACTGGACTAGACATTGATGGAGAGACTATTTGTCACAGATATGATGAACTAGACTAGACATTGATGGAGAGACTATTTGTCACAGATATGATGAACTAGACTAGACATTGATGGAGAGACTATTTGTCACAGATATGATGAACTAGACTAGA
The DNA here is from genome assembly GCA_036924085.1 of Ariolimax columbianus. Classification (NCBI taxonomy): domain Eukaryota; kingdom Metazoa; phylum Mollusca; class Gastropoda; order Stylommatophora; family Arionidae; genus Ariolimax; species Ariolimax columbianus. Next base: position 176,438,203 of record JAVGWX010000001.1, read on the forward strand.
CATTGATTGAGAGACTATTTGTCACAGATAGGATGAACTAGACTAGACATTGATGGAGAGACTATTTGTCACAGATATGATGAACTAGACTAGACATTGATGGAGAGACTATTTGTCACAGATATGATAGACTAGACATTGATGGAGAGACTATTTGTCACAGATATGATGGACTAGACTAGACATTGATTGAGAGACTATTTGTCACAGATATGACAGACTAAATTAGAAATTGATGGAGATACTATTTGTCACAGATATGATGGACTAAACTAGACATTGATGTTGGGACTATTTGTCACAGATATGATGGACTAAACTAGACATTGATGTTGGGACTATTTGTCACAGATATGATGGACTAGACTAGACATTGATGGGGGGACTATTTGTCACAGATATCACAGACTAAATTAGAAATTGATGGAGAGACTATTTGTCACAGATATTTTTTTTTTGCGTTCGCCTTATTTTATCTATTCCCCAAGGCGTGTGTGCGTTACACTGTGGTTTTTATTTTGCGCCTGTCGGCCCAGTGCATCTGACTTCAGCATGCATTTTATGTAAGGGTCTGCTTCCTCCTGCATTTTCTAAGGGTTTGCTTCCCCGGGGTAACAGCCGGTGCTGTGATGGAGATCGAACCCAGCACCTTCTGGTTGTGAGCCGTGCCACTTAACCACTAGGCCACGCCGTCCCCCCTGTCACAGATATGATAGACTAGACATTGATGGAGAGACTATTTGTCACAGATATGATGAACTAGACTAGATATTGATGGAGAGACTATTTGTCACAGATATAACAATTAAACTAGACATTGATGGAGAGACTTTTCTGAAATAAAACAATTTTTGTGTGGTTGTTGTTTGTGATGGTGCTGTTACACAGGCTTTGACAAGGTAGTTTTAAAGAGCACACATGAATACATTCTCTCAATATCAACTTAAGAATAAAATAGGTCAAAGCTGTAGTAGTCTATAAAAACATATAGGTGATAGCTTTGTGACCTCACCAGGGAAAAAACCAAATAATGCCGACGTTACGGCCACAAAGAACAAGCTATGTTTCAGACTTTCCTGGTCTGACGACGACCGTAACCTGCTCATCTTTTCTTGTTGTGGTTTATTAGTTTTTGTTTGTTCTCTGTCCATGATGAAGGTCTTGTGATCACAACGCAGGTATCTTGTTATTTATGCCCTGGTGTGGCTGCTCAGCCATTACCATTATGTGTTTTATTGACTTAAGAATAATATTGTAATGTGGATATGGTTGTATGCCTGCGCTTGTTCCCATAGTAAAGTCAAAGTTGGACCCAGAGCAGTTAACTGCTGTCATGGATGAAGTTGTTAGAGACTTCAGTATACACAGCTTGTATGAGGTAGAGTGGCCAGTTCCTTTCCTCGTGGCCTTTTATATCCCCAGTCGTAAAGCTTGGTAACCTATGCTCTACAGTCATGTAGTAGTTTGGGTTCAGTCATCAAAGGGTATTCTTGTAGAAAGCTTGGTAACCTATGCTCTACAGTCATGTTGTTATAGTTCATTACTACTAGATATGGGCCTTGGTCACCGCAATATTATTCCGGGGGTTGTCAGCCACATTGTTGAAGCAAGCCCTGCTTGAAACACTTTCACTGTAATGTTGAAACTCTGCAGATGCTATCACATGTAATATTTTTGTACCAAGATGGTAGCACAATCAATAAATGGGCCATGATTGTGTAGACTATCATAGCTTCATATTCAACAACAAAGCATATCTAAGGTGCCCTAATGAAGTCAGTATTGAGCCCATTTCCCACGTGTTGATTTATTCAGACTGAACATAGATACATGTGCATGAAACATTAATTAAATCAACCAATTAGTTTTAAATTTCCCCAATCAATTGAACTTTTATGGAACCACTGTTTACAACCAGACAGATGTCAGTCAAATATGAGGTGAGAAGACACTGGTATTGGATAGACCACACATTAATTAAGCAAACCAGCTGATAACATTACAAGGAAGTCTCTGTTCTGGAGTTCCTAGGGAAAAAGAAGTAGAGTCACACCAAAACACACAGGGAGAAGAGAGCTCAGGACAAACGTTAAGGAGACTGGGAAGACATGGACAGATCTCAGGACATGATGGCATGGCTCAGGACAGGATGGCTTGACTTAGGACAGGATGGCTTGGTTCAGGACAGGATGGCATGGCTCAGGATAGGATGGCTTGACTTAGGACAGGATGGCTTGGTTCAGGACAGGATGGCTTGACTCAGGACAGGATGGCTTGGTTCAGGACAGGATAGCATGGCTCAGGACAGGATGGCTTGACTTAGGACAGGATGGCTTGACTTAGGACAGGATGGCTTGGCTTAGGACATGATGGCTTGACTTAGGACAGGATGGCTTGACTTAGGACAGGATGGCATGGCTCAGGACAGGATGGCTTGGTGTGTATTTATTAAAGATTTGTGGGCCGCAAGGAGTTGAAAAGGTTTGATTGAGGATTTATAGCTACACTGGGATCTCCACCAAAATGTTTGATTGAGGATCGATAGTTACACTGGGATCTCCACCAAAATGTTTGATTGAGGATCGATAGTTACACTGGGATCTCCACCAAAATGTTTGATTGAGGATCGATAGTTACACTGGGATCTCCACCAAAATGTCTTTTAAATGAACGAGAAGTGTTCAGCTTAGCAAGTATTATGTGAACTGTAACTTTTATTTGTGCTTATGATAAACTCTTTTACTTAGTCTGGTTGTGTGAGCATATCTATCTATCTATCTATCTATCTATCTATCTATCTATCTCTCTATCTATCTCTCTATCTATCTATCTATCTAATCTCTCTTCCTTTATGATTTGATTAATTTTGTTTGTTCAGGACACTTAGTTATCTTGATCAGCACATATTTGAACATGAAAAGGTTATATCTGTTACACACATCTATCTGTATGTGCTTGTCTTGTGGCCCTCCACTTGATGAGTACTGAAAGCAAGGAACTTAACAACCATCAGTTCTCACTATTTCCTTGCAATTGTATACTTCAACTCTGGAGACTAGGCTGAGACAGTTTATCTTGGTTGTCAACAAATTGCATTTTTGTCATTTACAAACCTAGTATCTAGAAATAGCTAAACACATTCATCATTTTCTGTGACATTCAGAGACGTAACATCATCACCAACAACTGGCACGTACTCTACCAGACAATACAATTCATCACCAACAACTGGCACATACTCTACCAGACAATACAATTCATCACCAACAACTGGCACATACTCTACCAGACAATACAATTCATCACCAACAACTGGCACGTACTCTACCAGACAATACAATTCATCACCAACAACTGGCACATACTCTACCAGACCCTCTACCAGACAATACAATTCATCACCAACAACTGGCACATACTCTACCAGACAATACAATTCATCACCAACAACTGGCACATACTCTACCAGACCCTCTACCAGACAATACAATTCATCACCAACAACTGGCACGTACTCTACCAGACAATACAATTAAGTAATGTCTAGTTTATTGCTCAAATCATTTCTTAAATTCAATTTTGATCTATGACAGCATACATATATTAGTTCTTGAGCTAGAATACATGTCTGGGACCTCATTGCTTCCTTGTACCAGAATACATGTGTGGGACCTCATTACTTCCTTGTACCAGAATACATGTCTGGAACCTCATTACTTCCTGTTACCAGAATACATGTCTGGAACCTCATTACTTCCTTGTACCAGAATACATGTCTGGAACCTCATTACTTCCTTGTACCAGAATACATGTCTGGGACTCATTACTTCCTGTTACCAGAATACATGTCTGGGTCTTCATTACTTCATTGTACCAGAAAAAATTGTCTGGCACCTCATTATTTCCTTGTACCAGAATACATATCTGGGTCCTCATTACTTCCTGTCTGTGCCACCTTATTTCCTGTCTGTGCCACCTTACTTCCTGTCTGAGATTTCATGTTTCAACTCCACAGATGGAGATGGTTGAGGTCAAAACTCTCTAAGCATTTAACAATCAAATTTAATTGAAGTCATATTTATAGTTATGATGCCGAATGTCAGGTATCTTTTGTACCTAATACAATCTATTTTGTGCCAAGAATGCATCTCTTGTCTACAAGAAAAGACCAGTTTTCCAGTTCTGGAAACACTTTGGTGACTGCAACATGTCCTTGCAGATAGACATTTCACTGTCTTTAGAAGTCTGCAGCAGCCAAACCTGTTGAATGTTCCTTGAAATTAGTCACGGTGCTGCAGTTTGTTAGAGTAGACTAATAATAAAGTTTGCGTAGGCGTCAAAGGTCCGCTGCGCAGATCGACCACTACCATGTCCAACTGCTGAGGCTGTGTTCATGCGTAGTGTGTCGACCTAAATTTCTACAGACTCCCCAGGTGGAGCCTAGTACTCCGCTGCCTTGGAACGAGGGCTGCGAGGAGTATTAAACCAATGTTTGTGTCACGCTTTTTGTGTCAGACTCATTGTTTTTCCATGTCTCGTCGCCGCGGTTTCTGGTTGTGTCCGCCTATTGGTCAGCATGACCCTTGCTGTGCTGAGAATATGAGGTTGGGAGAGGTATCGTGTAACCTGAGGGGGAGCAGGCAGGAGGAAGTTGACTTCAGTCCGAGCAGAAAGGATAAAAATCCTTGAGTATTGGTAACCTGGACTGAATTCTAGTGTGCAGTTAAGCAGAACGTTGAACTACATCATGGACTGGTCTTCCACAGCTTAAATCTGGCTTGAAATGCAACATAACAAACAGGATAACCAATCGAAAACACATCAATTCCACAGAATAAAGTCCATGATGCCACCTGTTGAAGGAGTTGTGAAATATAATCCGAACAGGAACCACCAAACATAGGAAAATGACACAAACACCGGAGCGAGTCGAGAGCTCAGCAATTACTATATCAAAATAATGACATACAACATATACAAATCTGTTAACAATTAAGAAGACTACAGAGTAGACTGGTGCAGTTCATTCCTATCTGACTACATTTCTGCTTTCCTGTTTTGTATCCAGAAATCAGGTATTGCAGGACAAGTGAGAACTTGTTTTATATCTTATGTGTATGCCCCCTTCATCATTGTATGGTGTGGAAAACATCGGTGAAGACAGAACTCAGCTCTTTTAAATGTGAATGTTCAGAAGAGTGGGACACTTTTCATGCAGACATATACAGCACAGGATAAATTAGGGCAACTAGAATGGATACAAGTTGATCCAGCAAACATTTTGAACAGACATGGGCAGTAAATTGTGGAGAGATAGAGGAGGTTCATTACATTAGGTAAGGTGGGCTTGATAATGGATATGGTGATATGTTACTCTCATGCTCCCAGTGGTTCTGACCAGCAGATCAGACTAAAGACAAACATTTTGCTTGGCCAAATTGAGGTTGTTTTTAGTTACCAAACACTATGCATTTTCTCTCAAGGTATTGCTCCTGTGTCTATGCATCTGTATCGGTTTTGTGCTTTTAACAATTGATTTTTGTAAGTGAATGTATTCAGCACATGGTCAATATACTCTCACTTGCTGCTAGATTTCAAGCTGCTACCGTGGCACTTGCTGGTGGATAGTTTCATGTTAGTAATCACAGCTGAAGCACAGCTAGGTTGTTGAGTAATCACAGCTGAAGCACAGTTAGGTTGTTGAGTAATCACAGCTGTGGCACAGCTAGGTTGTTGAGTAATCACAGCTGTGGCACAGTTAGGTTGTTGAGTAATCACAGCTGTGGCACAGTTAGGTTGTTGAGTTAGCACAGCTAGGTTGTTGAGTAATCACAGCTGTAGCACAGCTAGGTTGTTGCTCTTTTGTTTTGATCTTGTGCACATTCTCTAACTTTGATAGACCATTTGATTTGTTGACACACCTGGAACCATTTGATTTGTTGACACACCTGGAACCATTCAATGTTTCGATGAAAGTTCTTACTTCAAGTCAACACATCAACAAGCTGGCAAACTTCAGGTGAACACATGGCCGCTCAACAAAGATAATTAGTTTTAGTGTGTGTGTGTGTGAAGTGGGCTCAGCTGTCTGATCAGATGTACTGCTTTATCTTCCACAAAAACTTGTTAATAAAAATTCAATGACTTTTGTAATGGCATACTACTATTTTCACATACTTTCTATATGTTTTCAAACATTGTATGAGGAGTGTGAATAATCTCTGGACATTTTGAATAATCTCTGGACATTTGTGAATAATCTCTGGACATTTGTGAATAATCTCTAGACATTTGTTTACCAGTATGTGCTCAAGGTCAAGACTGGAACAAAAGTATTTGAAATACAAGGGTACAGTACCGTTGTCTGCAAGAGCTCCTAGCAGTCGCTGGAATGACAAGAATAGGCAACAAAAGGCTATGAATATTAAACATGACCTGTACGAACAAGTGTAAGGAAAACAAGATTTAGTGAGCATGAGACAAATAAAGTTTCAAGCACAGATGGGGACAGCATCAGACTTGTGATGTTATGTGACTGTAAAGCTCAATCCTAGCACAGTAGACTGCCACACTTGAGACACGAGGAGTTGGCTGTGGGGTTGTTGTATGCTCTGTTCCTTCAGGTGACTTGCTTTCTCTGTGCCTCAGCGATCTGAGTACCTTGTGTTCTGTACCCAAGTTCTGTGCAAGAATCTCAGAGGAGGTGACATCAATGTTGAAGCTTTTCAGAATTTAAGAGTCTCTGTAGCGTCTCTTTTGTTCCCCTGATGTGGATCAGTCAATTCTGAGCTATCCATGTAGCAGGTACTTGTGGAGGCACTTATAAGGCATGCATACAACATATCCCACCCATCCTATCTGGCCTGTTTGCAGACGGCTGTGTCTGGGTATTTTGTCCTGTCGCCTAATGATGAGCAGTGAGCAAAGACAGCTTATGATGGTCTAAACAATTTAGCTGTCTGGCATGCCTGCTATGCTGTCACAGGCATGCAATAGACTGGCTATCACTACAGCACAACACTGATGTCTTGTCGGTTTTAGATGTTTGCTTGTAGCCTCCCAGACTCAGAGCTCGCCTTTGTTACCTTGTTGTCGATATTCGCTTCTCTAATAAGGGCACTGTCTAGGTAGGTGCAGCTATCGACTGCCTGGAGATGTTTGTCTTGTATAATGATGTTTGTGTCTGCTGTATGGCTACTCATGAGCAGGCTGGAAGAGTACCCCAGTGTTGATCGTGAGACCAGAGTTACTGCATGCCACCAGAAACTGCCATAGTCAACTGCTTATCTTGTTCAGAGCAGTTGTTAGCTGGATGCAGTCATCAGCAAGCAGGAGATCCAAGATGATGGTTTCATTCTCCTGTGTAAGACTTCAGTCGTCTCTGATCATGGATTGTCAACCTGATATGCATGCCTGAAGCAGTGCCATGTACAGCATCGGAGAGCATTGCCGCATTCCTGTTTTACATCATTTGTGACTGGAAAGGCAACAGACAATTCTCCATTGCACAGTACTCGAACCATCAAGCCACCATGTTACTGGCAGACAATGCTCCATTGCACAGTACTCGAACCATCAAGCCACCATGTTACTGGCAGACAATGCTCCATTGCACAGTACTCGAACCATCAAGCCACCATGTTACTGGCAGACAATTCTCCATTGCACAGTACTCGAACCATCAAGCCACCATGTTACTGGCAGACAATTCTCCATTGCACAGTACTTGAACCATCAAGCCACCATGTTACTGGCAGACAATGCTCCATTGCACAGTACTCGAACCATCAAGCCACCATGTTACTGGCAGACAATTCTCCATTGCACAGTACTCGAACCATCAAGCCACCATGTTACTGGCAGACAATTCTCCATTGCACAGTACTCGAACCATCAAGCCACCATGTTACTGGCAGACAATTCTCCATTGCACAGTACTCGAACCATCAAGCCACCATGTTACTGGCAGACAATTCTCCATTGCACAGTACTTGAACCATCAAGCCACCATGTTACTGGCAGACAATGCTCCATTGCACAGTACTCGAACCATCAAGCCACCATGTTACTGGCAGACAATTCTCCATTGCACAGTACTTGAACCATCAAGCCACCATGTTACTGGCAGACAATTCTCCATTGCACAGTACTCGAACCATCAAGCCACCATGTTACTGGCAGACAATTCTCCATTGCACAGTACTCGAACCATCAAGCCACCATGTTACTGGCAGACAATTCTCCATTGCACAGTACTTGAACCATCAAGCCACCATGTTACTGGCAGACAATGCTCCATTGCACAGTACTCGAACCATCAAGCCACCATGTTACTGGCAGACAATTCTCCATTGCACAGTACTCGAACCATCAAGCCACCATGTTACTGGCAGACAATTCTCCATTGCACAGTACTTGCACCATCAAGCCACCATGTTACTGGCAGACAATGCTCCATTGCACAGTACTCGAACCATCAAGCCACCATGTTACTGGCAGACAATTCTCCATTGCACAATACTCGAACCATCAAGCCACCATGTTACTGGCAGACAATTCTCCATTGCACAGTACTCGAACCATCAAGCCACCATGTTACTGGCAGACAATTCTCCATTGCACAGTACTTGAACCATCAAGCCACCATGTTACTGGCAGACAATGCTCCATTGCACAGTACTCGAACCATCAAGCCACCATGTTACTGGCAGACAATTCTCCATTGCACAGTACTCGAACCATCAAGCCACCATGTTACTGGCAGACAATTCTCCATTGCACAGTACTCGAACCATCAAGCCACCATGTTACTGGCAGACAATGCTCCATTGCACAGTACTCGAACCATCAATCCACCATGTTACTGGCAGACAATGCTCCATTGCACAGTACTCGAACCATCAAGCCACCATGTTACTGGCAGACAATTCTCCATTGCACAGTACTCGAACCATCAAGCCACCATGTTACTGGCAGACAATTCTCCATTGCACAGTACTTGAACCATCAAGCCACCATGTTACTGGCAGACAATGCTCCATTGCACAGTACTCGAACCATCAAGCCACCATGTTACTGGCAGACAATTCTCCATTGCACAGTACTCGAACCATCAAGCCACCATGTTACTGGCAGACAATTCTCCATTGCACAGTACTCGAACCATCAAGCCACCATGTTACTGGCAGACAATTCTCCATTGCACAGTACTCGAACCATCAAGCCACCATGTTACTGGCAGACAATTCTCCATTGCACAGTACTTGAACCATCAAGCCACCATGTTACTGGCAGACAATGCTCCATTGCACAGTACTCGAACCATCAAGCCACCATGTTACTGGCAGACAATTCTCCATTGCACAGTACTTGAACCATCAAGCCACCATGTTACTGGCAGACAATTCTCCATTGCACAGTACTCGAACCATCAAGCCACCATGTTACTGGCAGACAATTCTCCATTGCACAGTACTCGAACCATCAAGCCACCATGTTACTGGCAGACAATTCTCCATTGCACAGTACTTGAACCATCAAGCCACCATGTTACTGGCAGACAATGCTCCATTGCACAGTACTCGAACCATCAAGCCACCATGTTACTGGCAGACAATTCTCCATTGCACAGTACTCGAACCATCAAGCCACCATGTTACTGGCAGACAATTCTCCATTGCACAGTACTTGAACCATCAAGCCACCATGTTACTGGCAGACAATGCTCCATTGCACAGTACTCGAACCATCAAGCCACCATGTTACTGGCAGACAATTCTCCATTGCACAATACTCGAACCATCAAGCCACCATGTTACTGGCAGACAATGCTCCATTGCACAGTACTCGAACCATCAAGCCACCATGTTACTGGCAGACAATGCTCCATTGCACAGTACTCGAACCATCAAGCCACCATGTTACTGGCAGACAATTCTCCATTGCACAGTACTTGAACCATCAAGCCACCATGTTACTGGCAGACAATGCTCCATTGCACAGTACTCGAACCATCAAGCCACCATGTTACTGGCAGACAATTCTCCATTGCACAGTACTCGAACCATCAAGCCACCATGTTACTGGCAGACAATTCTCCATTGCACAGTACTCGAACCATCAAGCCACCATGTTACTGGCAGACAATTCTCCATTGCACAGTACTTGAACCATCAAGCCACCATGTTACTGGCAGACAATGCTCCATTGCACAGTACTCGAACCATCAAGCCACCATGTTACTGGCAGACAATTCTCCATTGCACAGTACTTGAACCATCAAGCCACCATGTTACTGGCAGACAATGCTCCATTGCACAGTACTCGAACCATCAAGCCACCATGTTACTGGCAGACAATTCTCCATTGCACAGTACTCGAACCATCAAGCCACCATGTTACTGGCAGACAATTCTCCATTGCACAGTACTTGAACCATCAAGCCACCATGTTACTGGCAGACAATGCTCCATTGCACAGTACTCGAACCATCAAGCCACCATGTTACTGGCAGACAATTCTCCTTTGCACAGTACTTGAACCATCAAGCCACCATGTTACTGGCAGACAATTACAATGATTATGCCAGGACAACCGAACTTTGGCAGCGTTTCCTTTCAACAAAGACTGTGGGCAGGTCGCAGTGCTGATCTACATTTCTTCTGGAGTTGACAGGTTACATGTATCATGACAATCCTCACGAACAAAACAAACCAAAATGTTAGTGTTTGAACTCCTACTCAGTGGTTGACAATAAGATCTAAACAAGTATTAACTGACTTAACCTCTTTATACTGGTTTAGAAGACTGCATAGTCTGTATACAACCAGTTTCATTTACATTACCTTGCTCTGAAAGCTATGTAGATCAAATCTATTCTTAAATGCATTAATTGTCCCTGCCTCCACTACTTTCTGTGGCAATGCATTCCACACATTCACCACTCTCTGATTTAAAAGAATATTTCTTAAATTCTAATCTGGACCTTTCTTTAGTAAATTCAAATCTAGTCTAATTTATCCGTTCCTTTGATTATCTTATAAACCTGTATTAAGTCATCTCTTCTTCTTCATCGATCAACTGATGCTATGCTTCTAGTTCTGTGAGGTTCACGAAAGAGACTGCGTTTCAGGTCTTTGCTGGTCCTCCACAACTTTTCGAGCATGGTCCGAGACCAATAATTTGGACACGGTCTACGTTTTCCTGTATTTGTTTTGGCCATTGTTGACCAAGTGCTAGAAGCATATTACATGATTGGTCTGATTGCACCAGTGGATTTTTGTTGGTCCCCCAAAATGTACCAGCCAATTTTTTAATCACTGAGTCTTTTTATGGCCCTTGTCTGGATTTTCTCTATATTTGACTTTCAGGTAAGTCTCGAGTCAAATGTGACTCCAAGGAATGTGGGTGTGTCCAACTGGCGTATTTGTTGGTTTCCTATCTTTATTGTAATTGTTTCCTTTTTGGGGGAGAGTGAAAAGAGAGTGGGGGAGGTTTTGGTGTGGTTTATTTTCTCTCTTGTCCAGTTCTCCACCTTTTCTACTGTCTTTTGGAGCAAGTATGAGGCTATTGTTGTGTGTTCTGTGGCTGTCCATACAACAAAGTTTTGGAGCAAGTATGAGTCTATTGTTGTGTGTTCTGTGGCTGTCCATACAGCAAAGTTTTGGAGCAAGTATGAGGCTATTGTTGTGTGTTCTGTGGCTGTCCATACAACAAAGTTTTGGAGCAAGTATGAGGCTACTGTTGTGTGTTCTGTGGCTGTCCATACAACAAAGTTTTGGAGCAAGTATGAGGCTATTGTTGTGTGTTCTGTGGCTGTCCATACAAGAAAGTTTTGGAGCAAGTATGAGGCTATTGTTGTGTGTTCTGTGGCTGTCCATTAAACAAAGTTTTGGAGCAAGTATGAGTCTATTGTTGTGTGTTCTGTGGCTGTCCATACAGCAAAGTTTTGGAGCAAGTATGAGGCTATTGTTGTGTGTTCTGTGGCTGTCCATACAACAAAGTTTTGGAGCAAGTATGAGGCTACTGTTGTGTGTTCTGTGGCTGTCCATACAACAAAGTTTTGGAGCAAGTATGAGGCTATTGTTGTGTGTTCTGTGGCTGTCCATACAAGAAAGTTTTGGAGCAAGTATGAGGCTATTGTTGTGTGTTCTGTGGCTGTCCATACAACAAAGTTTTGGAGCAAGTATGAGGCTACTGTTGTGTGTTCTGTGGCTGTCCATACAGCAAAGTTTTGGAGCAAGTATGAGGCTATTGTTGTGTGTTCTGTGGCTGTCCATACAACAAAGTTTTGGAGCAAGTATGAGGCTATTGTTGTGTGTTCTGTGGCTGTCCATACAACAAAGTTTTGGAGCAAGTATGAGGCTATTGTTGTGTGTTCTGTGGCTGTCCATACAAGAAAGTTTTGGAGCAAGTATGAGGCTATTGTTGTGTGTTCTATGGCTGTCCATAATACCAAAGTCATCTGCGTGTAAGCTGTTTGATACATGCTGATGGCAGCATTTAGTGATGTGGTTTATATATATCAAGAAGAGAGTAGTCGCTATTATACATCCCTGTGGCACTCTCTCTCTCAGCCTGACCGACTTGCTGGTACAGTTGTCCAATTTAACTGTGACAGATTTTAGGAAGAGGTAACTTAATCCATAAGAACATATTGTTGGTAACTCCTGCTTGGAGGATTTTCAGAGCTTTTCTGATCTACTCATTCACAAAGCTTTTCAGATGCTGGTTGCAAGTCTGCAAATCAAGTCTGGTCGACATGTCAGGATTTCTGTCAAGTCGGTTAGTTATATGTCAAAGTTCCACTTAATACAAGTGTGCAAATCTCAACTCAGAATGACAGATTGTGAAGGATCTCTTTTGCAAAGTTGTTACCACTTTTGTAGTCGCTCTAAGCCTCACCACTCATAGAATATTTCTTGTGCTATCTGCATGTGGCCACCATGGCTCTGACCCTGACAGGCAGTGGAAATAACATGCTTTCTATGTTATTCTACATCTTTCCTTACTGGATAGCACACCTACCCACAATCAAAATAATGGTGATCTTAGATAGACAAACTTTATGGCAAGGTAACCCCTTTCTAACTTGGAACTGGACTAACGGCAGACAAACTTTATCGCATGTTGAACCCCTTAGAACTGGCCTGACGGCTTGTTTGTGTAACTGTCTCAGTCACTCTGCTGGTGGTCGGATAATCCCTTGACCCTTTGTGAATGGACAAAAGCACGTCTGGCCCAAGCTCTAAAGTTATCTGTTTGAGCATTCCTTAAATGGAGTTAGGTTAGAGAGACCCCCATCTTGGGCTCCTTTGAGTCCAACATGACTGAGTCACTTCTACTTGGAACCCATGACTCTCTCATATTAATCTTGAAGTCATTAGATAAGTCATGAGAAACCAAGATCAATGGGACGAGTCAAGAGACAGATGATTTCCTCAAACAATCATGAACATAAGTACCGTATGTTGTTCAATATGTATAACCTAACAGAGAAAAAGTGATAGGCCAGTCAATTCAGAGTTTCAATCCAGATGTCATCTCTGCACGTTTGAGAATTTTACCACAACTGAACACATCTACAAAAAATATGTTTTTATTTGTCTCTGATTCAACAAAATTCATTTGCAACAATACAAGGTCCTAGATCCATACATTCTCTTAGTTTCATAAATAGACAAAAACAATGTCATGTTTCAGCCTTCCCGGAGTGACATATATTGCGACCCAGATATCAGAGTCAAGAATGAATGCATCCAATCAGTAGACAACTTCCGTTATGATGGCAGCACGCTTTCCAAGGTAATTACCATTGACCCTGAGGTCAGCAACAGAATCTCAAAGGCGAGTGCTTCCTTTCAGAGGCTGCACAACAGCATGTGGAATCAGAGGGGTCTTAGCCTTGATACGAAACAGTCTACCAAGCCATGTGGGTACACGTCAGGTACAGGAGAAACGTAAACAAAACCGCGAGCTTTATATTACGTTAAATGATCTCGCAAAGGAATTTGATACGGTCACCAAAGGTGGGCTATGGCAGATCATGTCTAAATTCGACTGTCCCAGCAAATTTGTAACCGTGGTGAAACAACTCCATGAGGGCATGCACGCACATGGACTTGACAGCAGCAAGACCTGTCCACCATTCGAGGTCAACAGCGGTGTGGAACAAGGATGTGAACTTGCTCCGACACTGTTCAGTATGATGTTTTCAGCTATGTTGACGGATGCCTTCAAGAATACCAAGTATGGCATACCAATAAAGTACCGCATGGATGGTGGTCGGTTCAATCTCCGCAGACTGGAGGCGAAGACAAAGGTGATGCACGAGACGATATGCAGACTTGTTTGCAAATGATTGCTCTGAACAGTAGCTCAGAACAGAATATGCAGGAGGGTATGTTACCAGTTCTCTGCTGCTTGTGACAACGTTGGCTTGACAATTAGCACAAAGAAAACAGGTCATGTATCAACCGGCATAGTATGAACAGCCAGTAGTTACAGTGAAGGGACAGAAATTACAAGCAGTTGAAAAATGTGGCTACCTCGGAAGCACGCTGTCGAGATCAGAGACTTATTACTGATGAGCTGGCTAATAGAATAGACAAGGACAGCATAGCTATTGGCCGAATGCGCTCAACAGTATGGGAATGTTGAGGAATCAGCATAACGACTAAGCTGAAAGTCTACCGTGCCGCCATTGTCCCCACCCTGCTCTACACGTGTGAGAGATGGACTGTCTACGCTGGTGACATCAATAGGCTAAATCATTTTCACAGGAACTGTCTGAGACGCATATAGCATATACACTGGCAGGACCATATTACAGATACTGAAGTGCTGTCCAGAGCCAACATGCAAAGTATTTATGTACTTCTGCACACACACAAAAAATGTCAAACGAAAGGCTTCCAAAGAGACTCCTGTATAGCGACCTGAGTGAAGGAGAACGATCACAAGGACTTCCAAAAAAGCTTTTCAAGGACAGTCTGAAGGAGTCTCTTAAGGGCTGTCAGACATTAACACTGGGAGAACCTGGCTCACAATCGCTCAACATGACAGAGCACGGTCACGGACGACGTTGAACTCAGCAAGGGTCTCCGTATCCAGGCAGCCCAGGATAGACGTACAATCAGGAAGTCAAGAACAGAGACAACTGCTGGCTATGTTTGTCCGTCGTATCACAGACTTTTCCAGGCTCAAATTGGCTTGATCAGTCATGAACGTACACACATACTCAAGGTTGTATTATGACATGTGATGATGTTGGTGGTCCTCATCGACGACGATGGACGAATTATTAATACCGCGCATCGTCCTTCTGTATGCCAGTGAGATGTGCACAGCAGGCATGCTAGAAAAAGAAAACCACATCCGTATAAGTTAGTTCCATAAATTGTTGAGAATAGAATGGTAGGATAGGGTACCAGACACCGAGATCCTCATGAAGGCCAAAATGTAGAGCACACTGTTGCAGAAGACCCAGATTAGGTGGGCTAACCATGTCGTGCACATACCAGACAACCGCCGCATCCCCAAACATCTAATGTGTGGTGAGCTGAGATAAGGCCTACATTTGGTCGGTGGACAAAAGAAGCGCTTCAAAGACTCCCTGAAAATATCTCGAACACGCTTCAACATCGATGTAAACTCATGGGAAATGACTCGCACAGGACCGTCAGGCATGGCATAGAACCACCATCAGAGGCGCCTTCATTGCTGAAGAACGCCAGATCTTCAAGACGCGGAGAAAACGTACTCTAACCTTAAATGCTGCATATGTGGGAGTGGTTTCTGTACCAGAATTTTTCTATAAAGCCATCTCCGGACTCACAGGTGAGGTGCAACACACGTTGGACTGCTGCTGTTAGCATCGCTCGCGATGGATGGCTGTTAATTAGTTTCTACTTGTTCTATTATCATATTTTGTACTATGGTTATATGAGGGAGGACAAAGGGCCATGTCCACTTGTATTGTGTGGAGGTTCAGTTTACTATCTTCTTCTTCTGTGTTCATTCTCAATCTCTCGCTAACAAGTTCCGAACAGGACTTTGCAATTAGCAGGATGTAGTCTGGAGAACGGAATGTGTTGTGTTGCTGGTTTACAGTTTGACTGCGATATTTGCACCTTTCGGTTGACACATCCGTCTTCGGCAGCGTTTTCTATTTATTGTATGATCAAACTATTTGATCTCACTTGTGCCTTGTTAGTCTAGGTCTATGCCTGACATCGGTAACAGGCAGGTGGTGAGAATTATATTGTTGATCATTTGCCTCCGTTGAATGTTTGTATATCTTAACTGGTTTGTCACCACATTTGCTTTTTGAGTGCGCAGAGTAGCAGCCAAGGTGAAACACTACACAATTTTGGAATTGAAACTAAATTCTGGCCTAGGTGTCTACTGATGGTATCTGCTGCCGTGTTTTGTCCGTTGTTTGATTTAGTTCAGGTTCTGATGTTGTTATTGACATGCTTCAGAGGACATCCACTGTTATCTCCACACACTCTCCTGAAGGTTGCAGTGATTTTTGTTGGAACATTCGTTCAACTCTTTACTGGCGCTACCAAATAAATTACAAAGATCATATAGTATTTTCCCAATTATTTTTATTAATCTGGCATAATAATTAATTACAATTACGGTTAAACTAGTTGGCTGGCATATAATTTGGATCTAAATAATTATAATCAGTCTTGGAATATCCCATGTAATCTGAATCCAAACTGGCATGTTGGAATGGATGTAACCTGTGGCTGGAGTCGTGCCTGTCCTGCTGAAACGACCTGAAAAACAACAATAAATAAGTTCACTGCAAAATTACGAGATGAAAACACAACAAAAATTCTTTAATTAAAATGGTGAAGCAAAAGACACCTAAGTGTTAATAGTTCCCACAGCAGGCCTGCTGGCCATTAGAACTTGGGCTTCATCTGACACCCTAGATCAAGGACCCGATACTATCAACCCAACTATGAACATTTTTATACAGTTTTGTCAGCATAATTAAATCAGCAATTTAATGTTAACATGTTTGCCAAATGTTACCAGTCATCAGCAAATCTCAGAACCACTTGTTTTGAAAACTTACACGTCGCAGCAGTCATCACAGAAATCAAAGGACATTTCAGATGGGCAGTCTATGCAGTGCCATCTGGTGCCTATTATTGGTTCACAACCACAGTTGTCACACTGAAATGAGAACATGAACTAAAAGTGTCTTATGATGCAAGTTTAATATCTTCACAACTGTAAATGTAATAAGTTTAATATCTCCACAACTGTAAATGTAACAAGTTTAATATCTCCACAACTGTAAATGTAACAAGTTTGATATCTCCACAACTGTATTTGTAACAAGTTTGATATCTCCACAGCTGTATTTGTAACAAGTTTGATATCTTCACAACTGTAAATGTAACAAGTTTGATATCTTCACAACTGTAAATGTAACAAGTTTGAATTGAAATATAAAGTTGGAGTGAAGATGCAGCAGTGAATAAGCTGACAACAGCCAGCGACTTATAGCTGCTGCTTGCACCAGAGTCTGTGACTCCATAGATTTTTTGATTTTTTTGCGTTCGCCTTATTTTTCTAATCTTCAAGGCGGTTTGCGTTGCACTGTGTTTTTATTTTCTGCCTTTTGGAACAGTGCATCCGACTTCAGCAAGCATTTTATGTAAGGGTCTTCTTCCTCCTGCATTTTCTAAGGGTTTGCTTCCCCAGGGTAACGGCCGGAGCTGTGATGGGGATCGAACCCAGCACCTTCGGATTGTGAGCCGTGCCACTTAACCACTAGGCCACGCTGTTTCCTCGACTCCATAGATGACCAAGATTATTCTGCCTCCAAGTGGCGGCCCTGGAAACAGACTGCAACCATGCAGGCTGACTAAGGGAACAGGTATCGAAGAGGGAAGACAGCCCCATCCCACAAAAGTGATGTGCTGAAACGACGTGTCAGGCCACAAGATATCGCAGCCTCGCTGTGAACCGTGGAACAACGTCCTTTTCCGGACAAACACAAATGAACAAGAAACTTTGAATCGATTGACCTGCTCTTCAACATTGACTTAATTGTTTGAACAGCAAGTCTGTAACAAATCACATATTTGCAATAAGTTATTTCAATGTGAAATACTTCTCAGTGACCCAGCAGTGCTTGAACTGTGACCTTACAGCCCAGTGTCGCCATGCTCCAGTCATTGAATAGCAATAGTGTCTGGATTTCTAACACACCATGGGTAGATATTCAACTGAGAAAGAGCCAGTCTCTCATCATCAGTTTGGGGGGATGTCTGCACAGCAGAAATACTGAAGTCATAGGATTCACAGCCTCATTATCTGTCACCTATTGCCTGCCATTTTTACAGTAGTTGTCAGAGAACAGAGGATGTTGGTTCTTATATTTGTACAAATTTGGTGTGGGGTTCCTAGATCGTGCCCCCTTGTAGTACGACACATATACTCACTGTTTGAGGAAAGCAAACTCTCTGCCCCCTTGTAGTACGACACATAAACTTATCTAGTTCACATTAGAACTCAGTGCCCTATTGCTGTTTAAAGAAAGACAGTAAATAACAAGGCATGAAGAAGTAACACTTATGCCCTAAGGATGATGTGGAAAAGGCTTTTCTCTGTATGTGCTTCAAAATAAAAACCTTTTCTGCTTCCTGTAGAGCATAGGTCTTCACATGTTGACATGTCTGTCTGTTTTTGTGGCTTAAAGTTTCTACAGGATGGAGTAGTCACCCCCATGCCCAACCCTGCTTAGTCATCTCCTACAACATGTTTGGCAGGTTACAGTGTTACAATTCTTTTAGCCCTGTGGTAACACAGACGCCTGTCTGTGCATGTGACTGCTCGTCACCAAGAACTGCTGGTCCCACCTATGTTTGACATAACACATCACTCTGAGTTCAGCTATAGAACAGTACTGCTGGAGTGGGTGGGCACTGACCAGTGTGGCTTACAAGATCTATAGAACATTAGTGCTGTAGTGGGTGGGCACTGAGCAGTGTGGCTTACAAGATCTATAGAACATTAGTGCTGGAGTGGGTGGGCACTGACCAATGTGGCTTACAAGATCTATAGAACAGTACTGCTGGAGTGGGTGGGCACTAACCTTGTAACCAGTATGGCTTACAAAAGCTGTGTGTTCCTGTGACAGTTTATCACCCTTTATTTTCAGCAGCCTCTGAAGTTCCCTGTATTCCTGACAGTTTTGTACTTCCTCTGGGTAGTCTTCCTCATCCTGTTCAGACAACAGACAATCAGTACAATAATATATAATTAAACAATTGCTTCAAGATACAAATACAAGGGCTGTTCACTAAGTTCCAGGACTGAATTGTATCTGAGTAGACTTAATCGGCTAGTTGGTTTTACCTCTTACACAACAGTTCCCTTGTGATTGTACCTCCTACACAACAGTTCCCATGTGATTGTACCTCCTACACAACAGTTCCATTGTGATTGTACCTCCTACACAACAGTTCCCTTGTGATTGTACCTCCTACACAACAGTTCCCTTGTGATTGTACCTCCTATACAACAGTTCCCTTGTGATTGTACCTGATACACAACAGTTCCCTTGTGATTGTACCTCCTACACAACAGTTCCCTTGTGATTTTACCTCCTACACAACAGTTCCCTTGTGATTGTACCTCCTACACAACAGTTCCCTTGTGATTGTACCTGCTACACAACAGTTCCCTTGTGATTGTACCTCCTACACAACAGTTCCCTTGTGATTGTACCTCCTACACAACAGTTCCCTTGTGACCTCCTACACAACAGTTCCCTTGTGATTGTACCTCCTACACAACAGTTCCCTTATGATTGTACCTCCTACACAACAGTTCCCTTGTGATTGTATGCACTTATTCGAGTAATCCTGTCAATAATGAAAGCACCTGTGGTAGGCATTTTCTGTAATAGCTTGAATCTCTTCAACACCATTGAATCGGCGACCTTTAATTGTTTTCTTAAGTTATGGGAACAACAACAAAAAATTGATCATGCGAAACTAGGTCATAGAGGGTGTGGGAATAATGGCATGTTGTGTTTCGCCAAAAATTGTTTCTGGTGACAGACCTATGAGGAGAGGCATTGGCAGGGTGCATAATGCCAATTGCAGTCTGCGAACAGCGTCACAGAGACATTAAAGGGCTGTTTTGTAGAACTTACTATTCAAACTCTGTCCCCAACGGATTAATGATGAACCAACCCATCAATGTCGAAGAGCACAATCAACATGGCCTTGACATTGGACTTGATCTGTTGTACCTTTTCGGTTAAGGAGTTGCTCTTTGCCACTAGGAAGACATTTGCTTTGTTTCTGGGTCCTATCTGTACACCTAGCTTTCATCATGAGTGATTATCGAGGACATGAACTTTCAATCGTTGTTGGTTCGCTCACACAAAGGTCAATGCAAACTAACAAGCGATTGTCCTTCTGCTCAACTGTCATGAGACGGGGCATGCATTTTGCTGTCACCCGTCTCATGTGCAAATCTTTAGTTATGATTTTATGGCACGTACAGATTGATATTCCAACATCCCTTGAAACTTCTCTGATAGTCAGATGTCAGTCAGCACATATGATTTCTTGCATATGGTCATGGTCTAGTCGGTGGCAACCTTTGCTGGAGTCATCTTCAAAGGATCGACATCCACTTTTAAAATGGGAATACCCCTCAAAATCTTAGATTGACAGACAGGATTTTCCAAAAGCTGACTGCAGTATTTTGACAGTTTTTGATCCAGTTTTACTGAGGAGAAAACATAAATTAGTTCACACATGTTGCTGAATATGTACATGCTTTTTTAAAAATCTAACGAACCCTGCAAGGGCATGTTCATGTACAGACTTCCACACAGCACTTGTGCAGAGATACCGGCTTCCAGTTTGGCATGTACATTCGGACAGTTGTCACGCGCACTCAGTTGTCTTAATGCCACTTCACTACATATGATAGCTTCTTTGGAAAAAATATCAGTCCCAGAACGTAGTGAATGGCCCTCATATTAAAATGTAAAACAACAAAGAAACTAGTATAATTATTTTTAAAGATTGTAATGTAAGTGAACAGATCTGTAATCACCATTTTAATTACAGATATCCTTAATGTCTCTGAGGGGCCATGTCAATGACAGAGTCAAGCTAAAGATACCAAATCAATCTATTGTAGCACTGCCTGCCTGGTGCTCGACTGCCTTCAACCTTTCCCGCTAATATGGTTTTTACAAGAGGGTTATGTCTTTTAATGTGGCCAAAATATATTATTTGTCGGCTCTTTGCGTCTTTCAACAGTTCTCTTGTCACCCCCAGTTTCTCCATGACCTCTACGTCTGTTAGCGTTTGTTTCCATGAAATGTAAGCTCTTCTCCTGTACATGCACATCTCCAGGGACTCTATTCTATCTTCATACGGCTTGTTCATTGTCCAAGTCTCTGTACCCTATAGTTTGTGATCTGTAAATATATCACTCGATCATCCTTATTTTTATATTGTAACCTGGCTTCTCTCTCTCTCTCTCCCTAAATGTTAATATGATCTTCATTCTGCTGAATGTATCTGTGGCCAAATCTTTACTCTTCATGATTTCAGTTTCACATTTGCTTTCATCAGTTATTAGCTGCTCACCTGCTCCAGTACCTCTCCTCCATTTACTCTGAGGTACAAGCTTTTCTTTTGTACCACTAATCATCGTTCAGCCCTCCCTCTACACTTCACTTATTGACTTGCTCCACAAGGCCCTAACTTAACGTCTGTATTCTGGTCTAGAAGACTCTGCAGAGTCTGTAAACAAACAGTTTCTTTTACATTTCCTTTCTCTAAAAGCTATGTGCATCCAATCTATTCTTAAATGCATTCATTGTCCCTGCCTCCACTACTTCCTGTGGCAATGCATTCCAAGCATTCACCACTCGCAGGCTAAACAAATATTTCCAATCTGGAACTTTAATTTGTATCTATGCCCTCTTGTTCTCGTTTGTGGTTGTATTTTGAAAAACAGTTCTTGCGCGTTAATTCACCCATTCTGAAATTTTATACCATTCAATGACCACATGGGTTTCCGTACAAAAATAATAATACCTGTCCAGCTATCAGAGTGCAGTTTTGTTGTTTTTTGTGGGCCCTAAAAAGGACCTTTTAAGCTGGTTTGTGGGTTTTGTGGGCCCTGAAAAGGGCCATGAGGGGAACAGATTACCAAGGATCGCTGAAGCTATGCACATATTCGGACATACACATGTTGTTCGTTCGTAGCTGCACAATTTAAAGAGGAGGCCAAAATTCTGTGATGTCCTGCAGAATACAGTCGAACGGGTCTAACTGATGGACTTTATTCCGATGTCGCCACAGAAACTCACACATGTAGGAATCTATCATGTGTCTATGTGTTCCATTTTGGTTAGGGTTAGGTGCCCTCTAACCATGTGCCAGAACGAACAGGAATGTCCTGCTGACATGTGCGACATCTCTAACGATCTTAGCGAACTGTGAGAGACAAAGTAATAACATGATTTTTAGCACACAGTCGGACGGTGTGTATAATTCGTCTTTCCTGCAAAAACTGCACACAATTTATTTTCTTGCGTGTCAAGTGTGACAACTGCAAAAAATCCATCTTCCACGTACGGTGTTAGATCTGAAAATGACATGGACATAGGTTTACCGCGCGAATTGAAAAGTATGGTGCTTCGTGTGGCTACATTCTACTAAATTTGACCTATTATAATCCGTGGGTGAATTAATGCACAAGTACCTGAAAAACTTGTCATAGTCTAATTTAACCTTTCTTGTGATTATCTTATAAACCTGTATTGTCACCTGGAATTCTTCTCTTTTCTAGACACTGTAAGCCGGTTTTTCTGAGTCTTTCCTCATAACTGTAATTCTAGAATCTCACTATCAGTTTTGTCGCTCTTCTTTGTATCCTTTCCAGCATGTTTATATCCCCTCTACGATAAGGACTCTACACCTGCACACAGTACTCCAATCTAGGTCTAAACAATGCTTTATACAGTTTAATATTTCTTTTTCATACCTAACATTGTATTTGCCTTATTCACTGCTACCTGGTCTTGTAACTCCTCTTATATTTATGTCTAGGTCTCACTCTACACTTCACTTATTGACCTACTCCACAAGGTCCTGTAAATCATCTTATATTTATGTCTAGGTCTCACTCTACACTTCACTTATTGACCTGCTCCACAAGGTCCTGTAAATCATCTTATATTTATGTCTAGGTCTCACTCTACACTTCACTTATTGACCTACTCCACAAGGTCCTGTAAATTATCTTCACTTTCAGCCAAATAGAACTGTGTCATCAGTATAACGAAGATTGTTTATTATTCTTCCGTTCACTTTTAGTCCAGACACTTCTGACTTGCCTAAAGATATTCTTGGTGTACATGTTGAGAAGACAAGGTGACAGCACATATGCCTGCCGCATGCCCAGGTCTTACAGCAATGTTTGGTGATTAGTTATATGATTGTTGCAATTTGTTACCAGTACGAGATACAATCTGACAACTTTCCCATCTAGGCTTATTGTCTTGTCAATCACCTGCAAATCCATATCAGCAGTTATGTAGCAAATGTTATGATTTATTTGAAAGGGAGCTCGTACTTGACATCAGTTCAGTTCATCCCGTAACCCATTAAGTCATTGGGGCACACTTGAAGACACTCCCACGTCATCTCTCTCTGTCCGCTGCCGCCAGTTGCACCTCACTGGCACGAAGATTTGTCAACTCAGTGATGTTGTCTGCCCAACTCTTCTTTGGACATCCCCGTCCTCTCTTTCCTGGTAGGGAACGATGCAGTATCAAATTTGTAATTCCGCTGGACCTCGTGACGTGCCCATACCAAGCTATCTTTCGCCTTCTGATAGCCGTGAATAGATCATCAAAAGGCCCAATTGCGTTTTCTACTCTCCGTCGTGTTTCTACGTTCGTGACACGATCCTTATATGTAACATTTAAGAGTTTTCTAAAGCACCTCATTTCCATTGCATGTATTCTGTACTGGATATTCGCAGTAATGGTTCAGGTCTCACAGGCATACACAAATATTGAGAGCACCAATAAGCGCATTAGTCTAACTTTTATGCTGAGGGCGAGCTGCTTATCCTGCCATATGGGTTTGTTTGTTTTTTTGTTTTTTTTTCGTTCGCCTTATTTCTCTAATCCCCAAGGCGGTGTGCATTGCACTGCGTTTTTATTTTGCGCCTGTCGGCCCAGTGCATCCGACTTCAGCATGCATTTAATGTAAGGGTCTGCTTCCTCCTGCATTTTCTAAGGGTTTGCTTCCCCGGGGTAACGGCCGGTGCTGAGATGGGGATCGAACCCAGCACCTTATGGTTGTGAGCCGTGTCACATAACCACTAAGCCACGCCGTCCCCCCCATATGGGTTTAAAACCTGTAAGTGCTGCTGTTGTCTGTGCTATTCTGGCAATTATCTCAGGCTGCGAGCCCTCGTCACTGATCAGACATAGACAATATTGTTCACAACTTTTATACAGAAAATAATTAGCTTGAATGCGTTTGTTTTAATAGATGAGCTTATTCTAAGTTCCTGCAAGGCCTACCTTATCATTATTGGTTGAATTGTTGAACTTTTCATTGATTTTTTTATATTTATGTCCACAAAAGGCCTTACAACAGCTTCACTGTCCATAAGTTTTTGTGACCTTGACACATCTCTTCTTATTCCTTTCGGAGTAAGGCTGCAATTGTAATTTATTTACTTAGTTGCTCCGGTTTTCTTTTCTTCTGTCCTCTATGAGACATCAGTTGGTCTAGTTTTCTCTGTCCTCTATGAGACATCAGTTGGTCTAGTTTTCTCTGTCCTCTATGAGACATCAGTTGGTCTAGTTTTCTCTGTCCTCTATGAGACAGTTGGTCTAGTTTTCTCTTCTTCTGTCCTCTATGAGACATCAGTTGGTCTAGTTTTCTTTTCTTCTGTCCTCTATGAGACATCAGTTGGTCTAGTTTTCTCTTCTTCTGTCCTCTATGAGACATCAGTTGGTCTAGTTTTCTCTGTCCTCTATGAGACATCAGTTGGTCTAGTTTTCTCTGTCCTCTATGAGACATCAGTTGGTCTAGTTTTCTCTTCTTCTGTCCTCTATGAGACATCAGTTGGTCTAGTTTTCTCTGTCCTCTGTGAGACATCAGTTGGTCTAGTTTTCTCTTCTTCTGTCCTCTATGAGACATCAGTTGCTCTGGTTTCCTTTTGTTCTATATGAATCCCAGTTCAAAGCATACTCTTCCTATGAGACGTCGTTTGCTGTGGTTTTCACTTCCATATCCTATGACACATCTGCTCTGGTTTCCTCTCGTTTCAAATGAATTCCAGTTGTATGAATCCCAGCCAGCTCAGAGCACGCCTGGTTATGCTGTAAGACTGTTTCCTTAAGGCATATCTTTGAGCAAATAAAATTAGTGACTACCATCTTATGTGACCTAGGGCCAGGGATGCCTGTAATAGACTTAATCATGTACATTATGATATAAGACAATCAAAATTGGCTCTTCAATGGCATGATGATGATTGACCTTCTAGTCCCAAGTGAAGCATAGGCCCACCATTACAGCTGGGCCCATTACAGGAAGCCTGCATCTGTCAGTTGCAGTTTCATAGCAATGATATTACGTAATGAGATTGCTAGACTCATGCACAACCCTCTTCATCTGCATTTTATGTCATGCAAGGAAGGTTACAGTGGCCTATTATTTTCAACTCAGGTGCCACTCATGTGGGCTCCTAAGTGTACTGTACTACAAGCTGGATACAGCTTCGACGGCCAAGATGAGACCGTCATGAGCACATTGAAATAAGCCCAATGACAACGTTACAGTGGGGCTGTACCACATGTGCTGACTAATGGACTGACCAAGCTAGAGCAGACATTTAATACTAACAGAAGAGTCATTCTTGAGACTGGCTGTTTCTGACATGTCTCCAGAATAACTGTCCGCCCCCCTCAGTTCTGACTGCTGCCCTTCATAGTCGTCGTTGTCGTCCTTCATCCAGACAGGTGGGATGTGAGACTGCATGAAAGTGGAGTGTGGGTAGTAGAGTCTGTTGTACCTGTGATGTCTGTGAGCACCCTGTCAGAATGGAGGTTATTGTTTCAGCTCAAATGGTAATAAGTACGACTTCATTCTCGGAGTGACTTCACTAACTTATGTATGTGAACGTTATATGTCTAGATCAGAATTACGAGGACGATTTGAAAAGTTTTACCTCCAGCGCCATAACTATGAAAACAGTTCTCAGAGCCACCTATGTGAAAATAATCTCTAATGAAGTGACTATAGGGACATGTACCTGGAACATTACGCACATCAGACAGTAAAATGCGACCTACATGGAAATACGGTTTGCGCAACGTGCTGTGATTGAATTCCAGATGGAGAAATGTTGTGTGCCCATCGACAAGCATTGAAGAATGACTGCGATATATGGTGATGCTTGTGTAGATGTCAGTAGTGTCAGGTGAGCACGGACTGTAAAAGGCAGCAATCGAGCCATGACAAAACTGCAATGACAAGGCTCGCAGCAGATGACAGATCACAGCTGTGGATGCACAGCACCAAGCTCGCGTGGACGAACTTATTTGTGCCAATTACTGTGTCAAGCAGAAAGATATCGCCACAATGTTTATGTTTCGATTGAGTGAGTCCGTCACATTATCCATGCCCTGCTTGGGTCTAGGGAAGTTGGTCCCTCGCAGGCTAACATAGGAAGGTGTGTGCGAGATGGGTCCCTTGGGTATGGGGAAGTGTGTGTGAGATGGGTCCCTTGGGTATAGGGAAGTGTGCGAGATGGGTCCCTTGGGTATGGGGAAGTGTGCGAGATGGGTCCCTTGGGTATGAGGAAGTGTGTGTGAGATGGGTCCCTTGGGTATAGGGAAGTGTGTGTGAGATGGGTCCCTTGGGTATAGGGAAGTGTGTGTGAGATGGGTCCCTTGGGTATGAGGAAGTGTGTGTGAGATGGGTCCCTTGGGTATAGGGAAGTGTGCGAGATGGGTCCCTTGGGTATGAGGAAGTGTGTGTTAGATGGGTCCCTTGGGTATAGGGAAGTGTGTGTGAGATGGGTCCCTTGGGTATAGGGAAGTGTGTGTGAGATGGGTCCCTTGGGTATAGGGAAGTGTGTGTGAGATGGGTCCCTTGGGTATGAGGAAGTGTGTGTGAGATGGGTCCCTTGGGTATAGGGAAGTGTGTGTGAGATGGGTCGCTTGGGTATAGGGAAGTGTGCGAGATGGGTCCCTTGGGTATGGGAAAGTGTATGTGAGATGGGTCCCTTGGGTATAGGGAAGTGTGTGTGAGATGGGTCCCTTGGGTATAGGGAAGTGTGCGAGATGGGTCCCTTGGGTCTAGGAAAATGTGTGTGAGATGGGTCCCTTGGGTATAGGGAAGTGTGTGCGAGATGGGTCCTTCGCATGCTGAAATAGTAAAGTGTGTGTGAGATGGATCCTTCGCATCCTGACACCGAATATGAAACAGTGCTGACAGCAAGTGTGTCAGAATGTTCTGACGCGATATGGATAGGATGGTGATGCCTTTATCTGCCGAATTGTCACTGGCCACATGATTATGTCATGGACACATGATTATGACCCAGAAAACAAGCGCCAGTCTATGGAGTACAGGCAGAACACACCTATCCCACAACAATTCAAAGTGGTCACCTCGGTGGGAAACATGACCACCATCTTGTGGGACTGCCAGGACGTAGTCCACACTGAATCTTCAATCGATACGTGAAAACTGTGCAGAAACTATGAGCACAATTGCTGCATGTTCGTGCGGAAAAGCATGCGATATCCTAAGCACGACAAAGCTCGCCCACAAACAGTGGATGCATTGGAGTGTCTCAAGTTTGATATTTTACCGCACCGCACCCATTGTAAAACGCTGATCTGGAACCTTGTGACTTCTTCCTCTTCCCGATGGTGAAGAAACATCTCAATGGAGAGCATTACGCTTCTAACGAGGTGCAAGCAGCTGTGTGCACCTCATTTCAGGAGAAAACATCTGATACAATAACTTGTCCAACATTGGCATCTGTGTGTGGACTGGGATGGTGCTCAGGTCAGGACATCCCGTAACCAGTGAGGTCATTGGGGCACATATGAAGACATCTTCACGCCATCCCTTTCTGTAAGTGGTCACTGCCTGTGTCTTCTCGTCGGAGATTGGTCCATTCTTTTATGTTGTCCACCCACTTCTTTCTTTTTGGAACACCCTCTTCATCGTCTGCCATGCACCTTTCCGTAGAGGATCATATTTGCAAGACCATTTCAACTCGATATGTGACCGTACCAAGCGTGTTTCCTTCTTTTGACAGTTGCCAAGAGGTCTTCAAAGGGCCCTATTGCTGTTGTAATTCTTTCTAATATTTCTTAAATGTAACTCGACCTTTGTGCGTGACGATTAGAAGTCTTTGGAAACATCTTATCTCCAAGGCCAGTATCCTTCGCTGCAGGTCAGCTGTAATTGTCCATGTCTCATAATCATAGAGGAATATTGACAGGACCAGTGTATGCATTAATCTGATTTTCATACATATTGCTAACCTTTTATCTTGCCAGATTTTGTTAAGCTGTGCAATCGCCGCTATTGTCTGTGCTATTCTGGCCAACACCTCACATTTTGATCCTTCATCACTGACAATCGAACCAAAATATTTAAATCGCTCGATCTGTTCGGGTTCCTGGCCATTAGCTTGTACCCTACTGTTGAAGCTCTCTGTGTTGTTGGTCATTAATTTTGTCTTTCCAGCGTTTATCTCCAAACTATAGTCAAGAGCTGTTCCATCAATCTTTCGAACCCATTCCTGAAGTTCTACTTCTGTGCCCGTCAACCCGTCTCTGTCATCTACAAACAGGAAGGTTGGTAATCGTACAGCCCCCCCCCCCCCCCTATCTTGACAGTACCAACGTGATCTCCAAGTGCCTCACTCATAATTCCCTCAAGGAATATGTTGAAAAGTGTTTGTGTGCGAAACCAGCCCTGCACCTCCCATTCACAAGGACTTCGCTGGACGCTTTGTCATACAGGTGTTCAAGGACCGTTATCTTCTTCTTTGCGTTCAGGATCTTTTGGTCATGCTATACCTGCAGGCCAGTCGCCACGATGAAGTCTGTAGTCTTCACCAGGTCGTAGCGGCTGCCCCACAGCTATTGTCTCAGCTCCGCACCCTCTGGCCAGGTCTGGCATCTCATTTCTCTATAGATTGGGCATTCTTGTAGAATATGCTCAGGGTTCTGGTATCCTGTTCCACATGGGCACTCATCGATGTGTGAGATCTTCAGTCGGTATAGATGTTCTAGTAGTCTGCAGTGTCAAGGACCGTTATAATATATCCATTGATTTTATATCTCCCCATGGTTGCCCAAAGCGCTTTATGCCATACCCTATCAAATGCCTTCTTGAAATCCACAAACACATGATACAGTGTTTGCTGCTGTTTTCAGATATCGCTCGCTTAGCAGTCTTAAGTTAAATATCTGTTCTGTAGTGCTTCTTCCCTGTCTGAACTTTGCCTGCTCCTCGGTAATGATGTTCTTCTGCTTGGGGTTTCAATCGGTCGAGAATTAATCTAAGCATTGACCTTTATAGGGTGGCTGATGAGGCTTATTGTTCTGTAATTTTGGCACAGCTTTAGGTTTCCAGACTTAGGTAAGATTATAACCATTGATTTCGTCCATAAGTCCGGCCAGTTTCCCATCTCCCATATTTTGTTGTAGATGTGTGTCAGGCCTTCCACCACTACCTCTCCACCTGCCTGTAAGAGCTCTGCCGGTATATTGTCCACTCTGGCCACCTTCCCTCTTCTCAATGTCTTTACCTCTGCAGCTACCTCCTCCTTCATTATCAGTTGGTTATCCTCTATAGTTGTTGGTGTTGGAGGGATTGTTTTCCCAGGTTCGTTCCATCCCTCATAGTTGTATAACTTGGAACAGCACTCTGCCCATCGTGTCAGTACGTCTTTGTCCTCAATAAGGCACTTGCCGCTTTTATCCTGGATCATAAAGTTCCTGCCTTGTCTTGGTGTTACCAGTTCTTTGACCACCTTGTATGCTCCTTTAGCATCATTTCTGTCTAATCTCTCTTTGATGTTTGACATTGCTCATATATCCACGCTTCTTTCACCTCTCTCATATTTTTGTGTATCGCTTTCTTTACCTCTTTATATCTGCCGACCTCATCATGTGGATTTTTTGGTTTTTCAGTGACCTTCTTCTATTCCAAAGGTCTAGAATTTCTTTGGTCACCCATAGCTTCTTTTTTGTTTGGTGGCACCCCAGGATCTCTGTTGCTGTATCTATGAGCGCTGACTTAAGAGAGTCTATTATTGTACCGGTATCCAGTACCTCTCTGAGAGCGAACACAACAGTGGAGCAATGGTGACTGTGTTGAAAAATAATGACACACCCACCTAAACAATATTCCAAACTTTCAGATGACACACCCACCTAAATGACATTCCAAGCTTTAAGATAATGTTTAGCTCATGTGTAAATCTTGCACATTAATGAAATTATTTCCTCAAAGTCAAAACTTTTCAAATCGACCTCGTACAACGATTAAAGATAATAACACTTTAGCCTAAATGATCAATATTATTTCGTAATCATTTTCATCTTGCACTTGTTACAGTCTGTGAAAGATATAATATTAAAATAAGGCGAGGCTGCAGCGGTTCTGTGGATGTGTATAATGAGAAAAAAACATGAAAAAAAACTAGTAAAAGTTGATTAAGGTTGAGCTTAATCAAAATTTTAAAATGGGTATGGTCAGATACCGCACCGAGACGAGAACACAAACAAAACCTACGTTACGACCAATAGGCCTTCATCAGGGACAACAACACTGAACTAACAAATCAACATATAAGAAAAAATGGTCAACTCATCTGTTTCTGGTAGTAGACGCTTCCTGTCTAAGCGACCGGCTGTGCCCAGCGCTCAATTGAAACTGAATCGGAGCGGTCAAACTCAAAGTGGCGGAATATGCCTGATAAGCCAGTGGTGGCCAGATAGTGGTCCAGATAGGAGAACAACGAGAAGGCAATATAAGCCGGGAGGGCGTAATATTGATATAGGAGAGGGGGGAAGAGAACTGATGGAAGAATTGGGGGGGGGGGGGGACAAAGGCAGACAAATAGATGGGGGCCAGTGTGAGGGTTTAAGAAAAAGTATGGAAGATATTGATACCATGTGGTTGGAGACAGCCCATCCTCGAGATAAGTCTATTCTCAAGGGCGAATCGATGACGATCGTCAGAGAAGCACGAAACTAGACCAGTGACACTGACGTCAGCCATACCCCGGTGCTCAGGACCATCGAAGTGGCTGGCAATTGGGGAACCAGTGCGGTTGCGGATGTCATTGTGGTGTTGGCGGAAACGCTCCCGTAGTTCCATACCAGTTTCCCCAATGTAAGTCATACCACACTGGCAGCAGATGATGGAATAGATGAGGTTACGAGATTTGCATGTGAACCCCTCTTTGATGAAGAATTCAGCCTTAGGAAAGGTGATGGGGCGAGAAAGGATGACATGAGGGCAGGTAACACAGCCACGTGAATTTGTGCACGGCCTGGTGCCTGGGAGGCTATGAGGGCTGGTGTGTAGGCGACTACTGACCAGCAAGTCCCTCAGGTTCCTGTCACGCTTGTAGGCGACAAGGGGAGGATCGGGAAAAGCTTTGCGAGTGGCAGGATCAGAGTGAAGGATAGGGAGATGGCGGAATAGGATATCCCGGACAGAGACGCAGTGAGGGTGATAGGTGAGGACGAGTTTCACACGGTCAGAGGGAGGACGGCGAGTGGGAGTGAGGGAGTCTTGGCGGGAGATAAGAAGAACCCGCTGAAGGGCGGAGGAGAGAGTGGTCTCAGGGAAGAGTCGCTTGCGGAAGAAGTCAAGCATCTCGTGGGCCCTGAGAAGGAAGTCGTCGTCATCCTGACATAGGCGTCGGAGGCGGAGGAGTTGGGAGAAAGGAAGCGAATCGCGGCAGGATTGGGGATGGGAGGAAGTGTAGAGGAGGTAGTTGTGGGCGTCAGTGGGTTTGAAGTAGACAGTGGTGAAGAGGCCTGAAGGGCAGATAGAGACAGTGATGTCCAGAAAGTGGACAGACGTGAGGGAAATGTCAGACGTGAACTTGATCGAGGGATGGAAGTCGTTGACAAAGTCGATAAAGTTGAGGAGATCCTTCTCTGACATGTCAGTAATACCAATCCCATCGTCGATGTAACGATAATACATCAAAGGAAATGGGCCCTGGAATTGAAGCCAGATCAAGTGTTCCAGGTGACCCATGAACAGGCATGCGTAGCTGGGGCCCATTCTGGTGCCCATAGCCACACCGCTGATCTGGCCGAAGAACTGGCCATTGAACTCAAAGGTATTGAGAGTAAGAACGAGTTCTGCCAGACGGACGATGGCAGACGTGGAGATGGATGGGTTAACCCTTCGGTCAAGGAAGAAACGGAGGGCCAATAAACCATCAGAGTGGGGGATCGAGGTGTACAGTGAACAGACATCAAGTGGGAAGAGACGATAGATTTGGTCGGGGGAGAGGACAATGGTAGAGAAAGTGGTTAAGGCGTGGTTGGTGTCCTTGAGAAATGTGGGAAGATTCTCCACCATAGGTTGGAAGACACTATCCAGGAAGTCCGACACCAGTTCGGTGGGACAGGAATAGGCAGAGACAATAGGGCGACCAGGATTGTCGGGCTTATGAATTTTAGGCAGCATGTAGAAAGAAGGCTTACCCAGACAACGGAGGTCAAAGATACGGAGGTTCGTAGCGCTCTTCGGGAGGAGATGTCGTTTGGTCATATCAAGGATGGTGGTAGAGACCTCCTTGTTGAAACAGACCGTGGCATCATCGGCGCGCGGTTTATGGAAGGAAGGATCAGATAGTTGAAGATATAAAGATATAATATCAAGATTCATACATCAAAGACAGCAACTATGAAATTTAAAAGAATTTAACACACCTTGTATCAAACTTGCTGAAGTAGACCCAAGAGTTCAAATATCTGACAAGTATTTTGACAGAAGATGGAAAGCTTGGTATAGAAATTGAAACTAGATTTAAGAAAGCCTGTGCTGTGACATCAATAATCAGTGGAACATGACATGAGGAGAAGATGGCAGACATTGGATAATACACACATTAAGGAAACCATTTATTAGCATTATAAAGTTGTCTTTGCTCTGACATCCCAAGGCCAACTAAGATAGAGGGAGCTCAAACCAAATAAAGAGAAGAAAATTTGAGACAAACAAAACGGAAACAGAACTGACATGGACAGAGCATCATGGTGCCCAATACACTACAAGAGTTGGATAAGGTGCAAAAGCAGGTGCTTAGGGTCATTACAGGCATAATGAAATCAACGCCTATAGTAGAAATGGAGAGGATGAAAGCACTAATAGAACCTGCAGTCCACAGCGATCCGATGAAAGGTTTTGGTGATTGTGTAACATTTGATTCATCCCTTTCGTTTCCCTGGTAGTATCATTACTTGTTCATATTTCAAATGAAGATAATGTAGCACTATCTCACTTCAATTGATCAATACTTAAACACAAAGTTACCAAATGTGCTGACTGGACATTTACACTTAAAGTACCCTTCTGGCATAAGCAGCAACGTTAGGCATTCTGCCAGGGACAGGCAAGCCCTCTTTGGCCAATCTCAGAAAATACTTCTGTACTCTGCTGGCAACCTAAAAAGAATTATATTCAGTGGTCAACAGAAATGCAGCTTTCATTCTCCTTCTTCAGCTTTCATTCTCCTTCTTCAGCTTTCATTCTCCTTCTTCAGCTTTCATTCTCCTTCTTCAGCTTTCATTCTCCTTCTTCAGCTTTCATTCTCCTTCTTCAGCTTTCATTCTCCTTCTTCAGCTTTCATTCTCCTTCTTCAGCTTTCATTCTCCTTCTTCAGCTTTCATTCTCCTTCTTCAGCTTTCATTCTCCTTCTTCAGCTTTCATTCTCCTTCTTCAGCTTTCATTCTCCTTCTTCAGCTTTCATTCTCCTTCTTCAGCTTTCATTCTCCTTCTTCAGCTTTCATTCTCCTTCTTCAGCTTTCATTCTCCTTCTTCAGCTTTCATTCTCCTTCTTCAGCTTTCATTCTCCTTCTTCAGCTTTCATTCTCCTTCTTCAGCTTTCATTCTCCTTCTTCAGCTTTCATTCTCCTTCTTCAGCTTTCATTCTCCTTCTTCAGCTTTCATTCTCCTTCTTCAGCTTTCATTCTCCTTCTTCAGCTTTCATTCTTCTTCTTCAGCTTTCATTCTCCTTCTTCAGCTTTCATTCTCCTTCTTCAGCTTTCATTCTCCTTCTTCAGCTTTCATTCTCCTTCTTCTGCTTTCATTCTTCTTCTTCAGCTTTCATTCTCCTTCTTCTGCTTTCATTCTTCTTCTTCTGCTTTCATTCTCCTTCTTCTGCTTTCATTCTCCTTCTTCTGCTTTCATTCTCCTTCTTCTGCTTTCATTCTCCTTCTTCTGCTTTCATTCTCCTTCTTCTGCTTTCATTCTTCTTCTTCTGCTTTCATTCTTAATCTCCCGCTACCAAGCCCTGAACAGGTCTTTGCAAGTAGCAGGATGTAGTCTGGACAACTGTGATTACATTCAACCATTTTACAGATTTCCTTGTTATCAATATGAAGGATTCGATAATCAATTCCCTCCACAGACATGTCTTGTGAGAATTTCAGAACTTAAAATGTCCTTTTTTTTTAAGTTTCCCTGTCATGCCCCCATAGATCTCCATTGTTGCAATAATCTGCACTTGATCGTTATTGCTAGTTCTCTACTCTCTTGTATAAGTATCAATCAATCAATCAATAGTACGCTTAGGCGACCAGGGCCCGTCGCGTCGAATGACCATGTCCATGTCTGATAGCCGCGTCCCAGACAATCTGTTTTAGCCGGGTGTTGCGAGGGCTGCCCCGAGAACGTCTTCAGGATGAGCACAGCTTCTTCCTGCAACTCACCCTTACAGCCTGTCGGAACATCTCGTGGGCTGGGACTTCCCGGGAAAAGCGAGCAACGTGACCGAAGAGGGAGAGACGACGGCAATCAATTGTTGAGACAATGCCTGGAAGTAGAGTACATCGAACTACTTCACTGTTGAAAATCATGTCATGCCAGACGACCCCGAGGATGCGCCTCTAGTTGCGCAGGTGGAAGGTCTCGAGATGGTGCCGGTTCTGCTGTAGAAGTGTCCAGGACTCGGAGCCGTACAGGAGAATGGGGACAATGCAGGAGGAGTAGATACGAAGCCTGGTCTCCAGGGAGAGCCTTTGCTAGGATTACACTCTGCGGAGCAAGTGCATGTATCAAGCCGCTCTGCCCATCTTACGGGTGATGGCTGCTGCGTGCGTCAGAGGACTGTCTGCTGCTGAAGTCCTCTGTAGCTGTAACAGGGTTGTCGCTCACTGTGATGCTCTATGCAGAGGCGCCCATGCTGAAGTTTTGGATTTTCGTCTTCATCCAGGAAATGTGCAAGCCTAGGTGGGTAGCCGATCGATCCAGTACCTCTAGGGAATCGTAGTCCTGTATGACATCGTCAGCAGTGTAGATGAGATCTGTTACCCGGGAGTCGCCGACAAGGACCTCTGGGTTGTGTGCAGAAGATTGTGTGAGGATCCAGTCCATGGCGCAACAGACAAGTGCAGGGGTAAGGACGCTGCCCTGTCGGACATCGGATGATGTGGATATCTCCTCTGTGAGATCATGCCGAGCTGAATGTTGGCACTGGTGTGACTGTGAAGCTCCTCAATTAGGCTCAGCAGGGTGCCTGGGATACCCACACATTGTAGGGCCTTCCACAGGGTGTGTCTGTCCACAGAATTGAAGGCAGTCCGTAGGTGACATGGAGAGGGCGGTTAAACTTGCAGTGCAGTTCTGTGAGGAGGCCGAGAATGGCATCAATGGTGGAGCGAGAAGCTGTGAACCCTGACTGTTGGGGGCGACGATGGTGGAGCGAGAAGCTGTGAACCCTGACTGTTGGGGGCGACGATGGTGGAGCGAGAAGCTGTGAACCCTGACTGTTGGGGGCGACGATGGTGGAGCGAGAAGCTGTGAACCCTGACTGTTGGGGGCGACGATGGTGGAGCGAGAAGCTGTGAACCCTGACTGTTGGGGGCGACGATGGTGGAGCGAGAAGCTGTGAACCCTGACTGTTGGGGGCGACGATGGTGGAGCGAGAAGCTGTGAACCCTGACTGTTGGGGGCGACGTTGTCTCATTAAAAGGGGCTGCAGTCTGCAGAGGAGGACATGTGCAAAGACCTTGCCGGAGATGGACAGTAGGGTGATAGGCCTGTAATTGCCTCATTCCAGACGGAGCCCTTTCCTTTGTACAAGGAAATTATTATTCCGTCGCGCCATGCCGGGGGCACTTGACCAGTGTTCCACCCCGTTGCGAAGAATTTGGCCAGGTCCAGGGTAGTGGTCACCGGGTCCAGGGTGGTGGTCATCGGGTCCAAGGTGTACTTTAAAAGCTCAGGGGTATATTGTCAGGGCCAGAGGCTCTGCCATATTTCAGTTGTTCTATTGCTGCTTTAACCCCAGCAATGGTAGGGGTGTTAGCGTAAGGAGTTGCTGTGAGTGAGAGACTCACAGAGTAGATCTGGAGAGTGGGTGGCGGGAAGGTGGTTCAAGGCCGCGCTGTAATGTTGGACCCACCTGCTAGCTATTTCCTCTCTTAGCATGCAGGGAGATCCACAGGACGTATATAGGCATGGTGTGGGGGGGACGCTGGGTGATATCAGAGAGCCCTTATTGCGCCCTCATGTTGTTGCCCTCTAGACCTTCCTCATCTAAGTATGCCTTTCTAATATTGCTTTCTTAGCAATTTTTTATCACATGATTTTGTTAACTGTTTATGTTGATAACTCTTCTAAGGAATCTCATTTCTGATGCTGTGATTTGCTGGTGCTGATACTTTCTTCCAGAGATTCACATCAATACAACAGTAATGGTTCAACATTTCAACTATTTTACCAAAGATTCACATCAATACAACAGTAATGGTTCAACATTTCAACTATTTTACCAAAGATTCACATCAATACAACAGTAATGGTTCAACATTTCAACTATTTTACCAAAGATTCACATCAATACAACAGTAATGGTTCAACATTTCAACTATTTTACCAAAGATTCACATCAATACAACAGTAATGGTTCAACATTTCAACTATTTTACCAAAGATTCACATCAATACAACAGTAATGGTTCAACATTTCAACTATTTTACCAAAGATTCACATCAATACAACAGTAATGGTTCAACATTTCAACTATTTTACCAAAGATTCACATCAATACAACAGTAATGGTTCAACATTTCAACTATTTTACCAAAGATTCACATCAATACAACAGTAATGGTTCAACATTTCAACTATTTTACCAAAGATTCACATCAATACAACAGTAATGGTTCAACATTTCAACTATTTTACCAAAGATTCACATCAATACAACAGTAATGGTTCAACATTTCAACTATTTTACCAAAGATTCACATCAATACAACAGTAATGGTTCAACATTTCAACTATTTTACCAAAGATTCACATCAATACAACAGTAATGGTTCAACATTTCAACTATTTTACCAAAGATTCACATCAATACAACAGTAATGGTTCAACATTTCAACTATTTTACCAAAGATTCACATCAATACAACAGTAATGGTTCAACATTTCAACTATTTTACCAAAGATTCACAGCAATTACAACAGTAATGGTTCAACATTTCAACTATTTTACCAGAGATTCACATTAATACAACAGTAATGATTCAACATTTCAACTAGTTTACTGAAGCTGTGGTGGTACTCAAGGTCAAAAGTTGATAACATAAGCAGGTATGGTTCAGTTACCGCACCAGGACAATAACGAAATGAAACCTGTGTAACAACATCTGACATAGGATGGACACAGATGACAAATCTGCTGGCGACCAGTCTATGTCAATTATGGTTGTTGACTCTTTTTATCCTGAGGATTGGACAAGTCAAAAGTGTGATTCATTAGATGTTTTCATTGGCGTTGTTCTCTGGCGATGGCCTTGTGGGTTTCATCTTGTGAGGTAGCCGAGTCATACCTTCTTCTGTTATCTTCTTGGCTCTACATAGCTGTACTAGGTTTCCTCTACCACTTCCCCTGTTATACACCTTCTTGTGAAAGCTGTGTCATTTACTATTATTTCTGCTCACAGACAGACAGCTATTTCTTCTTCTTCTTCTTCTGCGTACACAGTCAGACAGTAACCATTATTTTCTCGAAAAAAGCGGCGGTCATCCTGAGGCTGTCGCCACTGCCATAGAGCTTGTCTTGCAGTTCCACTGGCAATGGCCACATCTGCTCTCTCTGATCCTCGTATGTTGGGCAGTTCTGCAGCAGATGTTCAGTGGTCATTTTACCAGTACCGCACGGGCATTCGTCGGTACACCCTATCTTCAATTTGTTGAAGAGGTGGTACCTCAGTCTGTTGTGGCCAGTGCGAAGTCTGAAGACAACGACCTGCTCTCTTCGGTTCAACTGGTAATAGGCATCGTTTTTGGTGTAACCAGTATGTTCGGTTTCCCATTTGGACATGTACCTGGCTTTGATAAGCCGTTTTGACTCTTCGTACGTCATTCTGGTATCTATTTGTGGTAGCCTTGCACCTTCTTTTGCCAGTCTGTCTGCTTCCTCGTTGCCTTGGATGTTGCAGTGTGACGGAACCCACTGTACCACTACCCTTTTTGGTGCGGACTGTTGGCACAGTTTGCAGAGTGCTGCTCTTAAGTCATTAAGCTCAGTGTTTTTCTGGCTTTTTAGCGCTGTGACTACTTCGAGAGCATCTGTCAGCAGGACTATATGGTTCTCATTTTCACTGTGTGTTACCATTTCTTCCACTGCCGCCCTCAGTGCCTCTGCCTCTGCTCTGAAATTGCTCGTGTACTTACCAGTAGCGAATGACAGTGTTATTTTTCTGCCATTTGGTAGGTTCAGGAATGCTCCTGCCCCTCCGTTCAGACAGCTATTTCTGACTGTTTCAAATAAATTTACAGATCGAAGCAACTTCTGTGTGAACACATCACGACAAGGTGACGCTCACCTGAACATCAATCCTGTTTCTGTACATTATAACAAGGGAAAACTCACCTGGACAGCAGTCCTGTTTCTGTACATTACGACAAAGTCACACTCACCTGGACAGCAGTCCTGTTCCCCAAAGCAGCAGCAACTTTAGCCCATCGCTTGGACTCAACCTCTTCAGGAGGGAACTGAACCAGCAGGCTCTCTAACCTGACATATCAATTATAACATGGTGGTTAACACAACGTATTTTATTCTCAATGACAATTTATTTGACAGCCATTAATTTTTGACATAACAGTATTCTGTCATGAGAAATCTGAGCTTAGTAACGTTAACCTCAATTTTTAAAGTGTTTTAGTGGAACCACGGGTCATAGATCACTTAACACACAATAGTAGTGAGTATAACGATTCATCTATTTCGCGCCAAGTAAAACATAGAGACACCCCTACAGCAGACCACTTTACAGGAAGTCTGTATTTAATTTATTTGCAGTGTTTCAACAACTATGTTTTACATGATGAGTTTGCAAACCCCATACACATCCCTCATGTATAGCATTTTATGGCATGCTTGGGAGGTTACAGGTCCTAATTTTATCAACCAGGGTACAATTCGGGTGAGTTAGCAACCTTCACCCTTAGCAATAAGCTAGAAATAAAAAAACTAAGAATGAACTTTATTGACGCTTAAAACCCAACATTGCCTAAAGTCCAGCTTGAAAGTAAACTATCTTTTAACAAGTACGTGAACAACGTTACTGAAAGGAGATTCAAAAGGATATGTTTGCTCAAACGGCTTGCAAGTGCCCACTGTGCAGCCGACAGGACCACTCTACATATGGTACATCCACTCTTTAATAGACTACAAACATTCCCTTGCAGCCACAGCACCAGAAGTGCTTGTACCCAGGTCAACAAAATATGAAGCCCAACCCTTTGCTTCATTTGTGGATGCATGAGATCTGCACTAACAGTTGAATGTGAAATTAATGCTAATATACTTAACGTCTTTATGCTGGTTTAGAAGACTCTGCATACAGCCAGTTTCTTTTAAATTCGCTTGATCTAAAAATACCTATGTGCATCCAATCTATTCTTGAATGCATTAAATGACCATGCCTCCACTATTTCCTGTGGCAATTCCAAGTATTCACCACTCTCTGACTAAAAAAATATTTCCTGGTATCTAATCTGGGTCTTTCTTAATTAATTTGTGGATGTGCCCTCTTGTTCTTGTAAGCAGCTGTATTTTGTAAAACTTGTAAAAAGTCTAATTTATCCTTTATGTTGATTATCCCATAGACTTGTATTAAATCACCTCGAATATAGAATCACAGAAGTGAGCAGTCAGTTATGGAAGAGAAAGCTGGTCAACATAAAGATACCTCACAGAATCTCTATCCAATTCCAGGCCATTCAAAGCTGGATTCCAGTTTCTAAGAAAACCAGAACAAATATGATTTAATCTATAACAGCACTTGCATTGTGTGGTGTCTATGATTAAATCTATAACAGCACTTGAATTGTGTGGTGTCTATGATTAAATCTATAACAGCACTTGCATTGTGTGGTGTCTATGATTAAATCTATAACAGCACTTGCATTGTGTGGTGTCTATGATTAAATCTATAACAGCACTTGCATTGTGTGGTGTCAGTACCAGCCTACAGTGGATACCAGGTCACACACATAGCAGAGGCACTGAAAAGTGTTGATAAACTGGCACAAACAAATTCCAACCAAACATCCCACTAACCAAACAACTACTAAAAACAATCAAAAACAACAACACCAGGTGTGACTGTTCTGTGTGCACACATGTCTCAACCTAATCTCAAAGAAAGCATCAACAACTTGAGCTGAAGAGACAAATGTAACGAGACACAAAACAACTGAAGAAAACATGTACATTCCACTACCTGGCACAGGGCAAAGAAGAGTGAAAACTCATTACCCAGAGGGTGAGAAAAGTCAAAGCCATCATTCAATCCAAACATTTCCAGCTCCATTGGGAGCAGAAATCCTCAACAAATATACGCAAGTCACCTTAAAGTTGAACTAACCATATCTATTGATGTTATTGAGGGTTAATGTTTCTACAAGATGAGCTAGCCAGCCACATGCCAACCCTTAATAATTGCCTCTTATGACATGGCTGGCAAGTTTCAGTGCTATTATTCTTTGCTCACCTTTCAGGCCCTTGCAACATTTTGGAAAATACAATTCTTGCTTGTACAAAATATAGCAAGTTTAATGTTCTCTAATGCTGACAAAATATGGAGCACTGGTGTAATGAGAGAACAAAATATGGAGCACTGGTGTAATGAGAGAACAAAATATGGAGCACTGGTGTAATGAGAGAACAAAATATGGAGCACTGGTGTAATGAGAGAACAACAAAATATGGAGCACTGGTGTAATGAGAGAACAAAATATGGAGCACTGGTGTAACAAGAGAACAACAAAATATGGAGCACTGATGTAACGAGAGAACAACAAAATATGGAGCACTGGTGTAACGAGAGAACAACAAAATATGGAGCACTGATGTAACGAGAGAACAACAAAATATGGAGCACTGATGTAACGAGAGAACAACAAAATATGGAGCACTGATGTAACGAGAGAACAACAAAATATTGAGCACTGGTGCAACAAGAGAACAACAAAATATGGAGCACTGGTGTAACGAGAGAACAACAAAATATGGAGCACTGATGTAACGAGAGAACAACAAAATATTGAGCACTGGTGCAACAAGAGAACAACAAAATATGGAGCACTGGTGTAACGAGAGAACAACAAAATATGGAGCACTGGTGTAACGAGAGAACAACAAAATATTGAGCACTGGTGCAACAAGAGAACAACAAAATATGGAGCACTGGTGTAACGAGAGAACAACAAAATATGGAGCACTGATGTAACGAGAGAACAACAAAATATTGAGCACTGGTGCAACAAGAGAACAACAAAATATGGAGCACTGGTGTAACGAGAGAACAACAAAATATGGAGCACTGGTGTAACAAGAGAACAACAAAATATGGAGCACTGGTGTAACGAGAGAACAACAAAATATGGAGCACTGGTGCAACAAGAGAACAACAAAATATGGAGCACTGGTGTAACGAGAGAACAACAAAATATGGAGCACTGGTGTAACGAGAGAACAACAAAATATGGAGCACTGGTGCAACAAGAGAACAACAAAATATTGAGCACTGGTGTAACGAGAGAACAACAAAATATTGAGCACTGATGCAACAAGA
This sequence comes from Ariolimax columbianus, assembly GCA_036924085.1. Classification (NCBI taxonomy): domain Eukaryota; kingdom Metazoa; phylum Mollusca; class Gastropoda; order Stylommatophora; family Arionidae; genus Ariolimax; species Ariolimax columbianus. Next base: position 176,480,616 of record JAVGWX010000001.1, read on the forward strand.
GAACAAGAAAATAAACTCAGATACCTTTGCTGCTCTTCATCTGTCCACAGCTGATTGAAGGATGCAGACTTCGAACTGTCCCTTGCTCTCCCTCTTACAACCACAACATCACCATCTGAACCTATGACCTCTGCTGAACTTGCAGCTGTAGCGTCCAAGCCCTGAATGAGTTTAGACTTGAGATCTTGTATCTTATCTGCTGTGAAGGTACAAGAATAATCATGGTTTTACATTTTTGAAAACGTCCAAAATAAAGTAGCCAACAACATTGAAACATTTCATCTCCCAGGTCTTCAACAAATACAAACCAAGTCTTCTCGTTTTACTTGTAGTTTACCTGTCCACATTTGTTGATGATTTTGTAACTTACTTAACTTAACTCAATGTCTTTATACTGGTTTAGAAGACTCTGCAGAGTCTGTATACAACCAATTTCATTTACATTTCCTTGCCCTAAATATATGCGCACCAAATCTATTCTTGAATACATTAATTGTCCCTGCTTCCACTACTTCCTATGGCAATGCATTCCAAGCATTCATTACTCTCTGACTAAAAATATATTTATTGAGATCTAATCTGGACCTTTCTTTAGTTAATTTGTAGCTGCACTCTTTTGATCTTGTAGGTGGTTGTATTTTGAAAAACTTGTTATAGTCTGATTTATCCTTTCCTTTGATTATCTTATAAACCTGTATTGTCACCTCTAGGATGGGGTACAACACCAAGCCCAGCCCTTCTTAGTCACCTCTTATGATGTTGTCTGGCATGTTACAAAGTTGCTATTGTTTGTTCCCCATTCAGGCCCAGTAACGCTGTACATGTTCAAGTAGTTGATCTTTTATTATTATCTGCATACCTGATTTCTTGTCGCTTTTTCCAATTATTATATAGTCCTTGTTTTCTTTATGTTATTATCTGCATACATGGTTTCTTGTCACTTTTTCCAATTAACATATAGTCCTTGTTTTCTTTATGTTATTATCTGCATACATGGTTTCTTGTCACTTTTTCCAATTAACATATAGTCCTTGTTTTCTTTATGTTATTATCTGCATACATGGTTTCTTGTCACTTTTTCCAATTAACATATAGTCCTTGTTTTCTTTATGTTATTATCTGCCTACATGGTTTCTTGTCACTTTTTCCAATTAACATATAGTCCTTGTTTTCTTTATGTTATTAAATCTGCATACATGGTTTCTTGTCACTTTTTCCAATTAACATATAGTCCTTGTTTTCTTTATGTTTATGTCTAATCCAAACTCTTCTTCCTGTAATTCTGGCTCACTTTTTGCCATCAAAACTGTATCATCCGCATATCTTAAATTGTTCATTGCCACTCCTCCAATGACAAGCCCTGGCATCCTCTCTATCTGTTTGAATATTTGTTCTATGTAGATATTCAAAAGACAAGGGGGTAATACACATCCCTGTCTCACTCCTCTTGTTACATCTATACTTTGAGAGCATAACTTTCCTGATTTTGCTGTAGCAGTTTGTTCCCAGTACAGATTACGGAGCAGTTTTATGTCTTTACCATCTAGTCCTATTTCTTGGAGACATTTAATTAATTTTTCATGTTGGACTCTGCCAAAAGCCTTCTGATAGTTTATAAAGAAAATATAAATTCCCTTTTGTATTTCTATATATTTTTTCTGTCAAAGTTCGCAAACAGAAAAGTGCTTCCTTTGCCTAGTGGAATGTGAAACAACTATTTACATAGCTAAGCAACCTCTCCCCAAAACTCGTCAGTAACTGCAGCTTCTAAATGTAAACAGTTCCTTTGGTAAACTTCCTACTGGCTGTGGCTGATATCCATAAACAGTTCATGCATTAGTATCTCATGAACTGTGATGTTCCATGTGGACAACAGACATACAAGATCTCATAGTTTGTATTATTTATTTCTGATGTTTTGTTTGTTATGGTATTGGTCTGTGGAATGACAACATAGACTGCCTTGTGTGTGGTCACAACATAGACTGCCTTGTGTCTGATCACAACATAGACTGCTTTGTGTGTGGTCACAACATAGACTGCCTTGTGTGTGGTCACAACATAGACTGCCTTGTGTGTGGTCACAACATAGACTGCCTTGTGTGTGGTCACAACATAGACTGCCTTGTGTCTGATCACAACATAGACTGCCTTGTGTCTGGTCACAACATAGACTGCCTTGTGTCTGGTCACAACGTAGACTGTCTTGTCTGGTCACAACATAGACTGCCTTGTGTCTGGTCACAACATAGACTGCCTTGTGTCTGGTCACAACATAGACTGTCTTGTCTGGTCACAACATAGACTGCCTTGTGTCTGGTCACAACATAGACTGCCTTGTGTCTGGTCACAACATAGACTGCCTTGTGTCTGAACACAACATAGACTGCCTTGTCTGGTCACAACATAGACTGCCTTGTGTCTGGTCACAACATAGACTGCCTTGTGTCTGAACACAACATAGACTGCCTTGTTTCTGGTCACAACATAGACTGCCTTGTGTCTGAACACAACATAGACTGCCTTGTCTGGTCACGACATAGACTGCCTTGTGTCTGGTCCCTGCTTATTTTAACATCCAATTTATTGTTCACTTTTACTGTATTGAAATGTCAATATTATGGCGTTAACTAAGCTGAAGAGAGCCATCATTAATATACCAGAAAATATATTTCTAAAGAATAAAAAGTCCCTCTCAAACAGATGCACAGTTGATTGTTTAAATCCCTCAATAATTAACATAATAGTACATACATTTTGTGTTTAAAATCAAACCTAGGTCTCTTCACAAATTAAATCAAATCAGCTGTAACTGACCTCCATTTTCAGTTGTATTTTTCTTATTCCTGGTCATATGTCGGGATGTGCCGAAGGAAGAGAAATTAGCACTACTAGTGTACTTATCCCACTGTATGTCTGATAAAGAAGCCACAATCTGAGGCTTAGGAAAACATAAATCTTTGCCCTGCTGAAGCTTTTCCACAAAGCCTAAAGGATCAGCCATGGCTTCATCTTGTGCTTTGTAAAGCACTTCTATATCTTGAGCTGCTTGCTGTCTTTGTGCCTCTAAAACTGCTATTGTACGAAGAAGGTTGCGGTAATCTGCATTCTCTTTCAGTGCAACATGGTCTGTTTCAAAGTAGTACGGGTCACTTATTTCTTCATAAGCAAGTCCCTGTGTATCCATTTTTAGTCCAGCAAAACCAAGTACTGTCTTTATTACAGTGCACTGCTTGATGATTTAAATGCACAATCTGAATAAAGAAAACAAATAATTTATTATCATAGATAACCCGTCAAACCAAGATACAAACATCAAAACATTGCTTATCATCTATAATAATTATCAAATGATTTTGTATGGCTACATTGATGTTCCTTTTAGCTATGTTAATGATATTAACACGGAGGAGTGCCTGCCGGTAGTGGTAGTGCTGGGTTTATCTATGCTATAGTTAACTGGGAACTTCAGTGCCTGCTGGGTTAATCTGTGCTATTGTTGACTGGGAACTTCAGTGCCTGCTGGGTTAATCTGTGCTATTGTTGACTGGGAACTTCAGTGCCTGCTGGTTTAATCTGTGCTATTGTTGACTGGGAATTTCAGTGCCTGCTAGGTTAATCTGTGCTATTGTTGACTGGGAACTTCAGTGCCTGCTGGATTAATCTGTGCTATTGTTGACTGGGAACTTCAGTGCCTGCTGGGTTAATCTGTGCTATTGTTGACTGGGAACTTCAGTGCCTGCTGGGTTAATCTGTGCTATTGTTGACTGGGAACTTCAGTGCCTGCTGGGTTAATATGTGCTATTGTTGACTGGGAACTTCAGTGCCTGCTGGCAGTGCTGGGTTAATCTGTGCTATTGTTGACTGGGAACTTCAGTGCCTGCTGGGTTAATCTGTGCTATTGTTGACTGGAAACTTCAGTGCCTGCTGGCAGTGCTGGGTTAATCTGTGCTATTGTTAATGCACAAATGATCAACTATCAAATGATGCGTCAGTAGGTTTATGGTGTTGGAGGCTCACTTCAGCCATCTATCAAATGATGTGTCAGTAGTTTTCTGATGTTGAGTTTGCTGTTTTCCTGAAAAAATTCGTTTATTTTGGCTGAAGATTACAAACGTCCATCTTAAAGTCACATGATATAAAGTACTGAAAAGAGAGAATGCAGATGGAAGACAATATCTTCTTCTTTGGTCGTTCTCAGTCTCCTGCTACCAAGTCCTGAAAAGGGTTGTGCAAGTATAAAGATGTTGTCTGGAAAACGGAATGCATTGTGTCATAGTTTCCAGATTGACTGCGATATTTGCACATTTCAGTCTGACACATCCAACTTCAGCAGGGATTTTTTAGTACAGGGTTAGCCTTCCCTTTTCGATCCCTCTTCTTTTGCCAGTCTGCCCTGCTGCGCCTGTTATCCAGAATCACAGCGTGGAGGTGTAGAAGTGTCTTGGCAGCTCTGGTTCGCTGGCCCTGACGCTAGCAGCCAGCTATAGGTCGCTGACCACTGCAGCTCATGCGCTGCTCAGCTCTGGTTCGCTGGCCCTGACGCTAGCAGCCAGCTATAGGTCGCTGACCACTGCAGCTCATGCGCTGCTCAGCTCTGGTTCGCTGGCCCTGACGCTAGCAGCCAGCTATAGGTCGCTGACCACTGCAGCTCATGCGCTGCTCAGCTCTGGTTCGCTGGCCCTGACGCTAGCAGCCAGCTATAGGTCGCTGACCACTGCAGCTCATGTGCTGCTCAGCGTCTTGATTGCGGAAGGCAATATGATTTCATTATTTTTAAAATTATAGGTTATTCTTCTTCTTCTTCGTTCTCAATCTCCCACTACCAAACCCTGAAAGGGCTTAAGTAGCAGAATATAGTCCAGTGAGCGGAATGCGTTGTGTCGTAGTTTACAGCTTGGCTGCGATATTTGCACCTTTCGGTTCAACACATCCGACTTCAGCAAGCATTTTTTGAGTACCGGGTTAGCATTCCCTCTTCGATCCCTTCTCCTTAGCCAGTCTGCCCTGCTGCAGCCTTTTATCCAGGATCACCACGTGGAGGTGTAGAAGGGTCTTGGCCGCTCTGGTTCGCTGGCCCTGACGCTAGCAGTCAGCTATATGTCGCTGACCACTGCAGCATCTTGATCCCAAATTAAGGGGACGGCGTGGCCTAGTGGTTAAGTGGCACGGCTCACAACCCGAAGGTGCTGGGTTCAATCCCCATCACAGCACCGGCCGTTACCCCGGGGAAGCAAACCCTTAGAAAATGCAGGAGGAAGCAGAACCTTACATAAAATGCATGCTGAAGTCGGATGCATTGGGCCGACAGGCGCAAAATAAAAACCACAGTGCAACGCACACCGCCTTGGGGATTAGAGAAATAAGGCGAACGAAGAAGAAGAAGATCCCAAATTATAGGTTAAATTTAAGACATTTTAAAAATATGTGTAAGAAATACTTTCCCCCAGGATGTTGCGGATATAGATAATAATAATGTTTGCTTAGGCGTCTGAAGCCCGTTGAATTGGTCGGCCACATCCAGGGCCCACTGCTGCAGCATGGTTCCAGGCCTCATCCAGAGTGGAAGTTGCTATTTGCTATACCCATACTGTGCTGGGACAGCCTCTTCTGTGCCTCCAGCCAGTCAGGGGAAGACTTTTGGCGATGAGGAACAACCTGTTTAGTATCTTGTAGGTCAGGGTTTCATGGTCCAGCCGTACAACATGACTGAACAAAGAAACTCGGCGGCGATCAAGTGTTTCTGAGATTGGGGTGAGGCCTGTTTTAGCAGAGACCTCCACGTTGTGGATATAGTCAAATCATCGGATACCCAGGATACACGGCTAGTTGTGCATCTGGAAGGCCTCCAGTCTCAACAGGTCATGTTTGAGTAATGTCCAGGTTTCGGACTCGAGTTGTGTTCTTGGATCAAGTGCAATGTGTCAGTTGGTATTGTTGTTGGGCCAAGTGCACTGTGTCAGTTGGTATTGTTGTTGGGTCAAGTGCACTGTGTCAGTTGGTATTGTTGTTGTTTCAAAACCCACAATGAGCAGAGCAGTTTTGCTCTTTTGTGCATCCTGAAAAGGATGTTAAGTGGTGGGTTGCAGCAGCTTTCCTCACATCCCGAGTGTGCTGATGAAGGTGGGTTGCAGCAGCTTTCCTCACATCCCGAGTGTGCTGATGAAGGTGGGTTGCAGCAGCTTTCCTCACATTTCGAGTGTGCTGATGAAGGCGGACTGGGGTCCTCCTTGGTGGGTTGCAGCAGCTTTCCTCACATCCCGAGTGTGCTGATGAAGGCGGAGTGGGGTCCTCCTTGGCGGGTTGCAGCAGCTTTCCTCACATCCTGAGTGTGCTGATGAAGGCGGACTGGGGTCCTCCTTAGCGGGTTGCAGCAGCTTTCCTCACATCCCGAGTGTGCTGATGAAGGCGGACTGGGGTCCTCCTTAGCGGGTTGCAGCAGCTTTCCTCACATCCCGAGTGTGCTGATGAAGACGGACTGGGGTCCTCCTTGGCGGGTTGCAGCAGCTTTCCTCACATCCCGAGTGTGCTGATGAAGGCAGACTGGGGTCCTCCAGACGGTTGCGCTATGCTTGGCGTCATCTTTGTGTCACTCACTACTACGGGGATCACGACAATCCCTCACATTGTTAGCTAGGCTACCATGAAAACAGCCCCTTTCCAGGAAGGGCTATGAGGAAGCCCGGTGAGGGTCTTGTCCAGTATATTTTGCCTGACCAGACGTTAGTTTTCCTTCCCATCAGTTGGTATAGGATTTCTCTTTTAATTCATCTATCCATCTGCCCCATGGACTTCCTCGTGCCTTGTAGCCAGATCTTCATGTGTTGTGAGCATGCAGTGGTACATGTTTCAAACATCATCATTTCTCATTGTTTTGTTGCCAAGCTGACATTGCGGTGTTTAAATAGTGGATGACAGTTGACAAGTCACAACACAGACTTTATAACATTCAGTTTTTCATCAAGTCTTCCATAAAAATACTTCCCAGGCATTTCAACTCTTGGCCTGTTTAAGTTGGACATTGTTTACACATACGTTTAGTGGACAGGTTGTTCTGCTAATCTTCACAGCTTCTGTCTTTGATGTACTAATCTTCATTTTATTTTTTTGTCATGTGCATTTATGTGATTTGAAGGCTATTTTTATCTTCATGTATTAACTGATTGTCTCCGATGAGCTGACACATCGACTTACACAACATGGGTCTTAGTGAAAACGTATTGTGTTTTCATACTGGATTACAGAAAAATGTTGTGGACAGTCATGAAACAAACCCAAGTCCCTTCCTCCAGTCTCAATAGAGTTTCTACAGTTCAGGAATGATTTGTTTATATTATTGCTAAAGGTAGAGATGACGAAGATATTGATCGTTCTGATAGTATTTCTTCAATTTCTTTGTAAAGTCATGGTTCTAAGTCAAACGATGAAAGTGAAACTGCTGCCTCTGCCAGTGAGGGGGCTATGCCCTCTTTTTTCTGAAGCAATGTTAACAGTTCAGTAAAAGTTCAGTATCCTGCACAGTGAAGCTAGGGTGCATAATACAAATGTGCGTTTATATATGTGTATGTTTTGAATGGTGCAGCGGGACCATTCTTTCTGGATGTAAGTAAATTTAGTTGGTTTTTTAAAGTGCGTGAAAAGTCTAAAATATTCAGGAGTGAATGAGTTTATCTTTGGTTGTTTGTAAAGTAACTGTCATTAAATGATGCGTGGTACTTGCATGGGTCAACTCTAACGGCCTCTCCTATGATCTATCTTATCTAACGCTGTGCTACAGTATAACTTAGTAGATGAAGTACTATATAATGAATATTTGATTCTTAGAATGAAAGAAAACCTTACCAGTAACTCATCTGTGCAAATGTGTCTGCTATTGGACAATACGCATGCACCCTCTGTGGTTAGGAAGGAACCAGCACCGTGCTGAACAGACCTGGCAAAAGAGAACCTGCATTCGCCACACCATGTCAATCGAAGCCAATCATAAAGGCACAGTGGCCCAGGATGTGACGGATATTAGGAAATATTTTTCTAGTCTGAGAGTAGTGAATGCGTGGAATGCATTGCCACAGGGAGTAGTGGAGGCAGGGACAATTAATGCATTTAAGAATAGATTGGATACGTATAGCTTTTAGAGCAAGGTAATGTAATTGAAACTGGTTGTATACAGACTTCGCATGAGTCAGCTCTGATGGCCTCTCCCATGACCCATCAGAACTAACACTATGCTACAGTATAACTTAGTAGATGAGGTACTATATAATGAGAGCTTTATTCTTAAACCCTTGCCAGTAACCCATCTGTACAGATGGGTCTCCTATTGGACAATATGCACGTACCATCTGTTGTTAGGAAGGAACCAGCACCATATTGAACAGACATCAGAAAAGAGAACCTGCATTCGCCGCACCATGACAATCGAGGTCAATCGTAAAGGCACAGTGGCCCAGGACGTGACGATCCAATTGTCTGGAACTTTTGGTTTCAGGTCTAGAGCCTAGGCAAACTCGGCCTAACCAGTAGACAATTGGTGTCGGTCACAGGTCTAGAACCTAGGCAAACTCGGCCTAACCAGTAGACAATTAGTGGCAGGGAATTAGCACAGTGAACCCTACCATGGTTTCTGTAACTTGGTCCGTTGCTAATCCACCCCCTCAATTACTAAATGGCCGGTAGTATATTTCTGGCTTCTGTCTGGGGTGGGAAGAAAATCCACAGACTCTCCAGCCCAACAATGCCAAAATATGGAAAGGACAAAATTTAAAAGTTTTACAAATGAGCTCAGACGACGCCACAATCATCAAGGTCTGCGTCTGGCAGTGGGTGACCATGATTCAATGGGTGAAAAATTGACTACTGGAAACAAACATAAACATACTAACACGAGAAGGCCTTGGAGGAAGCAGGATACACTAGCAATGTCTGCAATAGCTGCTATGGCAAAGTTACCTACATCCGAAATGACATTCAGGGTCATTCCACAGACATACAGAAAATCACTATATACAACATGTACAGCCCCCCAGACGACCTGCATCCTGCCAGATATGCATGAAACACAATATAATAAAACACTCCTTGCAGGTGACTGCAATGGACACTTGCCTTGTTGGGGTTACACTGACCACAGCAGAATTCAATGGACACTTGCCTTTTTGGGGTTACACTGACCACAGCAGAATTCAATGGACACTTGCCTTGTTGGGGTTACACTGACCATAGCAGACTTCAATGGACACTTGCCTTGTTGGGGTTACACTGACCATAGCAGACTGCAATGGACACTTGCCTTGTTGGGGTTACACTGACCACAACAGTACAGGAAAACTCATCAAAGAGCTCTGTGATGCAACAAACTTGTCTATATTGCAGAATATACCCCAACGCTGCTGCACAGGGCCCACCTCTCTCTTGGTGACCTGTTCATCTGATTTAATAGACTCTTTCTACCTGCAAACTCTTAGTGACATTGGAAGTGATCACAAACCCCTCATTACAATCATAAGAATGCCCTCAACAGCATATTTCAAACAGAAAATGTGATGGAAATCCCGAAAAGCGAACTGTCAGTTATTTAAAGAAACATCAGTTATAAACACAACCAACAGTGTTGAAATGCTTAACGAAGGGATCACAAAAGCAGCATCACAGTGTATCCCAAGGGGCTGTCGAAAGTCATATAGACCATTCTAGAATAAAGAAATACAGACTGCTATACATTATAGAAAGAATGCAAGAACAACCCTTAAAACAATGCCATCACAAGAAGCAACGATGCAGAACAACAAAGTGTGCGCCAAAGTAAATCTGACAGTCAAGAAAGCCAAAAGTGAAAAATGGGCAGAGACATGCTCCAAATGAGATCTCAGGCATATAGGAAATAGAGCCTGGTCATTGGACGACAGTCTGTTCAAGGAAAACAAAAGAGTGAACCCGAAGCCAGTGATAGATGGAGAGAGAACAATTACTGAAGACCAAAGAAAGACAGAGCACTTTAATTGTTACTTTGCATCAGTGAATAGAGCAAGAAGGCCTACAGAACAGGAAGCATTTGCGCTACCAAGAGAAAGCTCCACAAGTCAATGCCTCCACATTTGAAGTAGATTTCAACATGCAAGAGTTCCAACAGGCTCTGAAGAAACTCTAGCCTAGAAAGGATACAGGGCCAGACAAGTTTCATAACAAAATGCTACTTCATCTGGGGATGAAGTAAAGAAGCTGTCCTCAGATTGGTCAACATGACATGGTGAAATGGCAAGCTTTCCATAGCATGGAGGAAAGCACATATAGTGCCAATACTGAAAAATAAAAAACCTTAGAATGAACCAAACAGCTATCGGTCGATCTCCCTAACACCGTGTCTGGGCAAATGAGCAGAAAGAAAGATAAACACACATTTAAATTGGTTCCTTGAGAAATCTAACACCTTATGCCAGAAACAAGCAGGGTTTAGAACTGGTAGTTGCACAGAAGACCAGCTTTTTAGACTAACTCAAAGAATAAATGATCGCTTCCAGAGCAACAAGCATACAGTGGCCATCTTTCTTGATCTACAACAGGCTTACGATCGTGTTTAGAGAAAAGGTCTTCTGATAAAGATGTTTAACATGGGAATTCATGGCAAGCTCTACAACTGGATAAAGTTTTTTCTGACTGAGTAAATCATCCAGACGAAGGTGAAGGATTTGATCTATTCTAAAGAAGTTTTAGAAGAATTACCCAAAGGTTCATCTTTAAGTTGTACTCTTTTCCTGATCTATATCAATGACTAGATGAAAGCCGAAAAAGATTTGTGTGCTGATAATCTGGCTATATGGCTGAGCCATGAAGACATGTAGAGTGGACCATGAAGGCTAAATGGAGACTTGAGGCTCATAAGAACAGCAAACAAAGAAACAGCTGAACAGATAGGAAACACGGGGAAGGAGATCTACAGACATATGGCAAGCCCCAATCCAAATAGCAGTATAAATCAATTCACAAGAAAGAGCACCCTTTTCCGACTGAGAACCCAAAACATCACAATTAACAAGCACATGAACAGAATCCAACCACAAAACACTTCTGAGTGCCAGCTGTGTACACACCCACATGAAACCGTTGATCATCATCTCTTTGACTGCTCAGAGCTCAACAATGTTAGAAAAATGCTTCTTCCTCCAAGGCCAGATCTATGGAACACTTTGTATGGCACTAGACAACAACTGATAAACACATGCAGATACCACTACATGACATTGGGCTGAAGGGTGAGAGCTCGCATGCTGCTGGATCCGTAACAACAACATGTGTGGTACATGTCATTTAAATAATTCTGTCAGCTTGACTACATCTGTATCTAGCTTTGAGTGCGTTGGTACCAGGTTTGATCCCTGTAATAAACATGCTCCATTTGACCCAGCTATAAATGGGTATCTGGCTTAATGTTAGGGAAGGAAAATCGCCACCCCAATCCCATGAAAAATTCTTGTACATTAAAGTCTCTAACACTATATCTTTGTCAACAGTGTCTCTTATGGGTCTACCTTGATCTTTAAACTTAATACATAATTAATTGAAAATTATTTAAAACATCTACCCAATCTATTACGGGATCCTCGCCGGTGCTACGGAGTTCGTGCGTTGTGCTGAGATTCTCAAAACAATATGGAGAAGAACAGAGCACTTGTGCGTTAAACCGTGTGCAATGAATTTGATTCTTCTACTAATCTAAAACAATTTGTAATATAATGAATTTTCAAGCATAAAAGTGTGTTGATAGATGAAAAAGAAGCTATGTTCATGTCACTGATACAAATGTATAATTCAAATTCACAGATCCATCACTAGTGCCAACACTAGACAAGCTCTATGGCAGTGTTGACAGCCTCAGGATGACTGCCGCTTTCTTTAAACAAATTCAAGTTGACGTCTAACAGTCTACGATAAAGAAGAAATTCACGGATTACAGCAGACCCTAGCTAAAGGATGGCTTTCCTTAAGAATGAACTTAGGAATATATTATTTGGTCTGCAATCTCACTTGAGTACTAGCTTTTATTAACTGATGCACTCTGAAGTCAACTCGTTCAGTACGAGACAGTTAGCAAAGCTCGTTTAGTTGTCTTGAGGGGCATTCAATCAGATAGATAAACAGCTATATGAGCTCTCAGTAGCTTTGAATTGTTGCTGTGCAATGTGTTATACTCTACTTTTAATCAAAATTATCTTGATCTTGACGGTCCGTTCCTCAGCATAGCTGTGAGTCCTAACTTCATCTCCAGCAGACCCTCTCTTGGGTCAGGAAAGTCCAGTAGGTGGTAAGCACTTCTACAGAAGCATCTCAGATGTGTTTTTTTTGTTCTTTATATATCTGTGGTACCAGATTGCTGTTGCCATGTCCCATTCACCATTATTTCGCAGTAACATGTGACCTGCCTATCTATGTTTTGCTTTGTCTGTATAGACCTAATTATGTTTACATAAAATGTAGATATAATGTATTAATTATCTTTATGTATTTGTCAAAAATTATACATTTACTAATGTGTAAACTGTCTGTTTCAAGGCTTATGGAACCAATTAGACCTTTCAGAATAAACTAAAGCATTCTTTTGCTTAAGTATTTTTTTTTCCTGTAATAAATTGAATTCAATTGGCAAAACTGTATTAGAACTAGCATAGTTCATTAGTTGATATTTAAGTAATGGACTTATATTGCCTGTGCTCCTAAACAATCTCTCCATGATATGTAGGTTAAGGTAGAAACAAAGTTACTTTTCCGCCTGTGTCAGTGTGTGCCTATTATTATTTCATAACAGCTAAACGCGCCCTAATTATAATATGTCTAGAAACATTCAGGCTTAGTCGTACTCGGAACAGAAAGACTCGCCAAAGCAAAGACATTAAAACGTTCATTTTCTTTTAATCGCATGAGTTAAAATATTCATATTGCCTGTTCAATTACAAGCAATTACTTTCTTATTCTTTCACGCTTACTTAGCAGTAGTGGGAGCACGCCTATCTACTATCTTACCTTACCTACTACTACTGGATGCCGAGTAAATGTGATGTCTGGTGTGTCAATGTAAATGTTTAGACCAGAGACTTCAACTGTGCAAGTCGGAAAATCGTATCTGATCGTAGTAGGACATCATTGCTAGTCTGTCTGTTATAGTGTTATACTAACTAAGTTATAGGTGAAGGTTGGTGGGTGTTGTGTCATGATTGATGGATGATGGTGGTAGTGCGGTAGTGGTGGCGTGTGTGAGTGTGTCCGAATGAATGCTGGTGGTGTGTCAACAAGGACGCGTGTAATGTGTCAGGGGTGATACTTAACTAACACTAACAGTACAGTGTACTGAGTACACTAACGTCACTGTGTAGTGTGTGTGGTGTGTCCAAATGAAGGCCGGTGTGTCCGGACGCCCGATACTTACATAGTGTGCCACAATTTCAGTTATGACAATGAAGATTGGTATGGTATGTCAACATGGAGGTCGGTGATGTGTCAGGATATATATTTACGGTGTGTCCCAATAAAGTGTGATGTGTCAACATGGAGACTGGTGGTGTGTCAGATCAGCAGCCGACTCGCTTACTACTACACAGTAACTGCCACAAGCACACGTCAGGAGCCGTGACAGGGTTGCCAACTTGGCTTTTCAAATGCCAAATTTCAACAATGTTGGCTGTTACTTTGGTTTCAATTGGGCAGTGCATGATCTTGCAGCGGTCAGCGATTCATAGCTGACTGTTAACGTCAGGACCAGCGACCCATAGTCGAACTGCTAGAGTCAGGGACAGCGACCCAGAGCTGACTGCTAACGTCAGGGCCAGTGACCCATGATAGTTTGTCCATCACAAGTGATGAAGACCACTCTCTTTGTTCAGCCGTGTGGACAGTCGTATCTCTTGCTGTGTCCGCTGAAATGGGTGACTTGCGCGGAGATTTGGATTAAAGTGAGGAAGAAACTGCGCCTTTTGTCAACCTCACTCACAGAGCCTAAGCTACCTTTTGCCAGTGGCAAGACATTCATCGAGACGACTGGAGATAGCATAGGATGCAGATTTTGCCTCAGGGTTACCACCGAAGCCTTTCCGTAAACATGTAACCCGCGGGGTAGAAAGGTGGGAAGGCATCTAACGCAGTGACCCATGGCCGACTGCTAACGTCAGGGCCAGCGACCCATAGCCGACTGCTAGAGTCAAGGCCAGCGAACCAGAGCTACCAAAACTCTTCTACACCTCCACGTGGTGATACTGGATAACAGGATCCAACAGAGCAGACTGGCTAAGGTGAAGAGATCGAAAAGGGAAGACTGAACCCGGTACTCAACAATTTTGCTGAAGTCGGATGTGTCGGACTAAAAGGTGCAAATATCGCAGTCAATCTGTAAACTATGACATAACACATCCCGTTCTCAGGACAACATCCTGCTACTTGCAAAGCTCTTTTGATGTGTTTCATGACTTAGTAGCGGGAGATTGAGAGCAAATAAAAAATAAGTCTCCTCTTGCTTTTAATTTCATTTTCAGTTCGGTGTACTTCAAAACTATCTATACAGCTGAAATATTTCTTGCAAAGCAGAACAGTTTCTTGGAAAATCTTACGACTCCTATGAAGAAGAATAGTTATAAATAGTAACTCACATAGTCGGTTTTCAAACGTTTCGATTAGTACTACTTTCTTACTTAGTCACTCCTCGTTTACCCATGGGTGTAGAGGTCTCTGAATAGCTGGGGTCAAAAAGGTTTAAACTGTTTAGGAAAGTAAAATTTCAGTTCATCTTAAATCAAAATAATCAATTGTATAGCTGGTAGTAGACTTACAAATTATGTTGGACTGTGTGATAAAGCTTTCTTATACCCAGTGTCAGCTTCTTTTTCTGCCTTTGTTCTCAATATCCCACTACCAAGCCATGAACAGGGCTTTGCAAGTAGCAGGATGTAGTCCGGAGAACGAAATGTGTCGTGTCGCTAGTTTACAGCTTGACTGCGATATTTGCACCTCTCAGTCCGATACATCCGTCTTTGGCAGCAGGCATTTTTGTGTGTACCAAGTTAATCTTCCCTTTTCGATCCCTTCTCCTTAGCCAGCCTGCTCTGTTGCAGTCCGTTATCCGGGATCACCACGTGGAGATGTAGAAGGGTCTTGGCAGCTCTGGTTCGCTGGTCCTGGCACTAGCAGTCAGCTATGAGTTACTGACCTCTGCAGCTCATTCGCTGCTTAGCGTCTTGATCACCCTAGTGTAAGAAAACTCACAAAATCTCTTCAGTTGATCTAACCTCATAGTGACGATGTGCATGTATAATTTGAAGACAACCATTTCTATATGACAACTCAGTTCTGTAGAATACAATTGTCAACGATATGAGCACAACATACAATGTCTACAAGTGTTCTACCTTTATCTTATTGAAGCTTTTCGTGGACGTTGGTTTTGACCTTTCCTGCTCACCTTCTTCCCCCCCCCCCCCCCCCCCCCGACACGCAACATACACACAGACACAAATAAAAATGTATTTGTGTTACCCGCACAGTTTGATACTATTCGGTATTCTAAACCAAACCTTTTGATTGTTTTGATCACATGCTGGGTTCAAATATCTGCTGTGTCTCCTGTTACATCATCACCAAACTCAGTCTAACCTTCAACTGAGGATCAAATAACTAGCTAATACAGATACAAGCTTTAGATATAATATGTTTGATGCATCAATGTTAGAGTTACACAATTAGCGCTATTTAATTCATTTTACATTCTATCCGTCACATAAGTCGCAATCATATTTTTGGCCAATGGTCTCTGATTTATGTTCTTGCATTGGAATAGTTTACGTCATGCAATTTGGAAAGACGTTTTGATTGTCAGTCAAATGATTTGAAGTTTGAATGTGTGCAACCACATGATACAACCATGGCCATGATACAACCGTGTGAACAGAAAATCTGGCTTCCTTAGCTTTCAAAGTCTTCAGATCCAGACTGTGTTTTTAAAAAGCGCTGAGAGTTAACTCAATTTCATTATACTGGTTTAGAGGGCTCAACAGAATCTGTATACAACCAGTTTATTCCACTCCATCGATACTAAAAATAATTCTAAGCATCCAATCTATTTTTTTATGCATTAACTGGCCCTGCCTCCCCCACAATGTAGCAATGCCTTCCAAGTATTCACCACTCTGAGTAAAAACAATTTTCCTAATATCTCATCTTGACCTCTTTAAACAATTTGAAGTTGTGTCTTCTTGTTCTTGTAGCCGGTTGTTCTTTGAAAAACTTGGCATAATCTAATTTATTCATTCCATTGATTAATTTATGGACTTCTATTAATCCTCATAACTATAATTCTCAAATCCCACGATCACTTGTGTAGCCATTTTTTGTATCCGTTCTAGCAGTTACTCACAGAACAGGCCAATCACCTGTTTTATGTACACTGGATTGCAAGTATTTATTTATTTATTTATATATAAAATAGATACACATCCATACAGTCACAGTGCTAGAAGAGGACAAAGCAGCGAGAGTTATTGGAATTACCTGCTCTTGCAAGTGTCTTTTAACAATGTATTTCCGTCCACCAAATCCAAGAGAAAACTTGCTGTTACACAAGTAACAATACACAGCGCCATTCACTTCCTCACAACCTTCTTCTTTTGGTTTAAAATGTTTAACTCGCTCTGTCGTTCCGCATTGTAAGGATGTTTTCTTTTGAGATTTTCCTTTTTTGAGATTTTTCTTTCGACACGCCTCTACAAAAATCGTGTCCATTAAATATAACAATATTAAATCAAATGAACTCGTTTACCACCGAACTATGCGAGGAAGTGAACACATGTGGTTTCATAAAAGTTTTTACTTTACTAAACACATTTGTGCGCATTTTGCTGTCTCTAAGCGACAGGGTCATTACCTTCGCTAAAGAATGCTGTCACTGCACAACGAATAATGGTTGAACATTTGCTACATACTTAACAAAACTATCCCATTTGGTTATCAACTAACAATGTTGTCCTATGATTTTGCTTTTATTTTCATTTAACTGCACGATCAATTTAAAAGTTTACGAACTTTTACTTTATTTTATTTTTTACAAAGTAGGCTACGACACGAACAGAGCCGTCAAAATACAGAATGTCAGTACTAAGGACTAACTACGAACGTTTGCTAACCCAGGATCATATGGCAGGACAAAGTAGCTAACTCTGAAATTGTTCGAAAGTCAGACATGTTGAGCATCCTTACATTTTTGCAACACACCCAGATAAGATGGACGTGACATGTTGTTTGCTTGCCCTATGGGCGCATCCCCAAGAGCTGTTATACAGTGAGTTCATAAAAGGTAAACACTCATTAGGAGAACAGAAAAAAAACGATGCAGAGACATATTGAAAGTGTCTATGAAAAGCTTCAACATTGACGTCAACTTCTAGAAGCTGCTTACCCAAAACGGTTCCATCTGGTGCGTTTCATCACCAACCGTCCTCAGATCGCAGAGCGAAACTCCATCGCGGAGGTTCAGTGTAAACATGCCGCCCGAAAGAGCAGAACGCACCACGATTCCACAGCCAGTTCCTCACAGGAATGCACCGGGTACGGCAAATTATGTTATGCCAGGATTAGTATCTATAGCCATGTATCACACATATTGCAGCACAAGTCTGATGCTATCGCCATATTCGCTTGCAATGGGCAAGTAATATCTTGTATTGCTTTCTCTACTTCTGATCTGAGAATGCTGGAGTCATTATTATAAAATGCTGATTGGTTTGTCACCTCTGTTGTCATCGAACCGTTCATGTACATATTCAGCCCACCTGTTCGATATATTTGTCTCATCGAGTAAGATGCCCCCATTCTTGTCCTTGAAGCATCCTCATTGAGCCAGCCTTGTCTTGTTTGAAAAATGCTCCATTTCTCACGCATAGCTCTCGTGTTGTGCGTCTTTGCTGTTTTCTACCACGTTGCATTTTGATTATATCATCTACATACTGTTCTTCCGCTGTTCGGCACATTCTCCTTATTGTAAAGTATCCCATATTATGGAATGTATTTTGTTTTCTTCCTTTCTTTCATTTTGCTTAAAATATGGTCTGTCATCCAAACATGGTTGTTGTTTAATTCTTGTATCCGTTACCTGTAAACATGTATTTAGACAGTCTCGTTTAGTTATCTGTCCGATTGCAGGCAGGCAAATCGGTCTTTTTGTACTGCAAATCTATTTAATCATCCTTAAGAAAGATGATGTCGCTTGTCTTCCCTGGTTTGTCCTTGTGGACTTTCATTTGGCTATTAATAGTAAATCTACTGATGGTTTCCTTCTTGAAGTTTTACTAGACCTGGGAGTAGTACGGCTTACTAGGCATGGGGGCAGTTCGGCTTACTAGTCCTGGGGGCAGTGCGGCTTACTAGGCATGGGGGCAGTTCGGCTTACTAGGCATGGGGGCAGTTCGGCTTACTAGTCCTGAGGGCAGTGCGGCTTACTAGT
Organism: Ariolimax columbianus; assembly: GCA_036924085.1. Taxonomy (NCBI): domain Eukaryota; kingdom Metazoa; phylum Mollusca; class Gastropoda; order Stylommatophora; family Arionidae; genus Ariolimax; species Ariolimax columbianus. Next base: position 176,499,088 of record JAVGWX010000001.1, read on the forward strand.
CCTGGGGGCAGTGCGGCTTACTAGTCCTGGGGGCAGTGCGGCTTACTTGGCCTGGGGGCAGTGTGGCTTACTAGGCCTGTGGACAGTGCGGCTTACTTGGCCTGGGGGCAGTGTGGGGTTTCCAGTTATTCCTTGTTGACAACGTTTATACACTTCTGGAATAACCTGGCTAGGGGTAAAGTGCACGTTTCTCACAGAAGAGGTACCGGTTCGACTCCGTTTACAACACGGTCCAGTCGACTCAGCTGTAAATGAATACCTGACTTACTATTAGAGAAGAAAAAGCAACGTGGAAATGAAGTGGCTCTCCTAGTCCCTAAATAAACTGGTTTGGTACAATGTTGAGCATTACGTTCCTTGCGTGGCTAATCAGATGAATGGTTCTATAATTAGTACATGATTGCTGAATGCCATTTTTTGGTTCATTTTGACGGCCATACACCCGGTAGCCAGATTTTATTACAAAACGTGTCAGCTCCTTATGGAGGCAGGGTCTTCAACAATTACAAATATATGCCGTCACCAAATCTTGATCTGAATATATCTGTTGACGTTTTTGTGGCTTAAAGTATCTACATGATGAGGGTAGCCAGTCCATGCTCAACCGCCATTCTTAGTCGCCTCTTACGACATGTCTGGCAGGTTACAGTGCAACTATTCTTTACTTCCATTTCGGGCCCCAGTAACATTCGAGCAATAAATTACACATGATGCATGTCTATATGAACGCTTTCCAATACCTACTTAGTGTAATTGCCATTTTCGTCTTCGTTTCTTGATCTGAGTAGATCCACATCCACATCCACGAATGTGTTTGGGTCTAGAAGCAGGTTCTGGTCACGCTGACTTTGATTGTTTAGCGTTTCTGAGCAATATTGAGTCCATCTGCTACAAATGTCTGCTTCTGTTGTTAAAACTATTTTGTCTGTTTTCCTATTTCTAGGTCTGAACGCAGTTGTTGGCTGTTTTTAGCTAGTCCAGACTTAATCTAGTTCTCATTTTCGACCGTTTCACTACTTTAACCTTTACTCGGAAGTTTAATATCACCAAAATCATGATTGCTACCTTTGTCGGCACCGGGAAGTTTTTTTGTTTGTATTTATTCCCAATAGAAATCGTTTCTGTGTTAATATATTTAACAAAAATTGTCAAGAGGCGACATTGACAAATGGCAGCGAACATAGCGAAGCCTACGTTACTACCAAAAGACATTATTTATGGACAAACGAGAAACTAACGAAAACAAATCATAACAGCGACGAGATGTTCACTTGAAGCAACACACACACACACAAACAGCATGACCCACAACCGATGACGCCCCTGCCTGGATTGGGTCCGCCCAAATCGTGACTTGTGGGACAGCCCGACATCGGGCGGTGAGAGAAAGGGGGTCTTTAAGGGGCGGATCTTGAAATAAGTAGCGCTAGAACTGGCGATGTAATAGAAATGAACTAAAAATAAATATCTTAACGAGCCGTAGCGAAGCCAGTCAACGTACGGGCATGGTTGGTGTGAAAGTTGGACCGGCTTCAAACTATCACGGACATCCTAGTCAGGGCGGTCACACAACAAACATGGCGGGTGGACAACAACAACCAAGACAGCGCACAAGGGGGCCTGGGGTTTTTCAAGACCGAATAACACACTCGCTAAGGCGCAGACAGAAGACTGAAGGCCTCGACAGGAGTGTTGTAAATCCTTTTGTCAAGTATTTTCTTTTTGGGATAAACTTTCTGTTTATGGTAAGTTGACACTTGGTATTATTGGGTGAATCTTCTCCTCTCTTGAGTTAGATAGAAGATACGATATCTGATTTCACTTCCTTATCTGTTGGCACTGTTGCGCTTAACTTGTTTAATCGACGTAGCTTGGTTAATTAGACAAGACTGACTGTATATTAGTTATCAATTGCCCATTTTGTAATTATATAGTTTTGTCTCCAAAATTGATAGTTTGTGTCTATTTAATGAAGTTGTTGACTCTGACAAACAATGCAAATTATTTAAAATAGTTTAAATACCCAATTGTAAACATAATGCCCCGCCCATTAACAAAATAAAATATATCATGGATATGAAAAGATATGACGATTATTTAGCTTGCATAATCATATTATGTTTTCGGTCTGTGTCTTATGTTCAACATATTATTATTAGGTATGATAAAAAGAAATATTAAACATAGGAGCAAGGAAGTGATCGTCAAACTGTATAAAGCTTTAGTTAGACCTAGATTGGAGTACTGTGTACAGGTGTGGAGTCCTTATCATAGAGGGGACATAAACATGCTAGAAAGAATACAAAAAAGAGCGACACAGATGATAGTGGGATTCCAGAATTACAGTTATGAGGAAAGACTAAGAAAAACCGGCCTACAGTGTCTAGAAGAGAGAAGAATTCGTGGTGACTTAATACAGGTTTATAAGATGATCAGACGAATGTATAAATTAGACTATAACAAGTTTTTTTAAAATACAGCCACCCACAATAACACGAGGGCATAGCTACAAGCTGACTAAAGAGAGGTCCAGGTTAGATATTAGGAAATATTTTTTTAGTCAGAGAGTGGTGTCTGCTTGGAATGCATTGCCAGGGGAGGTAGTGGAGGCAGGGACAGTTAATGCATTTAAGAACAAACTGGATGCGCATAGCTTTTAGAGCAAGGTGATGTAAATGTAACTGGTTGTATACAGACTCTGCAGGGTCTTCTAAACCAGTATAAAGATGTTAAGTTAATTTATGTATATCTGTAGCATGTTTCTGTTTTACTTGTTCAGTACTTACTGTTCATTTTAAGAAATAGCGTGTCACAAACAGTAGGTAAGCTTTTCAATATCGTGTATAATATTGTATTATTATGACTGGTTGATGTTAATTCCCTGTACGTCTAAATACACTAGGAGGTAGAGTATGATTGTCCTAGACTATATTAAGCAGTGCTACTCAGGCTGAGACCATCAAGCATGTCGTAAAAGATTATTAATTGAGGGTTATTCATGGAGCTAGCAACCACCTCATGAAAAACCATTTGTATTGGAATGCCAGTACTAGTACACATGTACACAGGCTTCTTGGGGGGGGGGGGGGGGGGTGTCGTCTTCTTTGGTATTTATGATTGACAGATTTTTAAAAACTATTTCTCATTCTTCTAACTCCTCCTCTCTTGCATCAGTTTATTTGTATCCTCCTCTCTTGCATCAGTTTATTTGTATCCTCCTCTCTTGCATCAGTTTATTTGTAGCCTCATCTTTCTGATTGTTTGTTGAAGTCACTTGCCACAATGCAGTATGTTTCTGCAATCTCCATCACCCCAGAATGAAGGCTCGCTCTGTCCACCAGACTATATATTAAATAGTGAGATCGGCTGGTTGTCGGAGAGTGTAAATGTACAGATGGTCTCTACTTCCTCATTTGTGGGTACTTTTAATTGCTTAGATGGAATGGAGTTACATATTAATATGAGTACTCGTCCCTTCTGGTTCTGCGTGTGTGTCTGGTATCCCTGATACAGAACTTATGTTGGGGGTTTAGGTGTGTTTCTTGTTCGCACAACACATCTATCTTCTCTTCTACAAGTCTTGCTGTCAGCACCTGCTCTTTGTGGTATATGCCTTCTGTACTTCAGTGCATTATATTGTCTTCATATTTCTAATGTGTTCCCTGTGTTCCTGTATCCTGGCTGCCTGAACATGGTCAGGGTGACCACCTGTAGCTTGAGGTTGATCCCTTCAAGGTATAGGGCCTGTCACTCTTCCCACCTGGCGTGATGTCGCAGGCAGAGCACCATATCTAGAATCCTTTGTCTCAATCTGCAGGATATCATGGGTATATTGCACCTTCTTATGCACTCTGGCCAAGTGCATCTGCTTTCTGCTGACTTTTAAAAAAATGTATTTGTCTTCCCAAGCCTTCAGTTGTCCTCATCCTTCCTGCAATGCAGCAGGTTTTCTTTGTGTTAGAGGATACTCTTAGATGTCCAGTTTCTCAAGTTTCATCTGCCTGCAATATGTGTAAAGTTTTCCTCTCCTAGGTGGTCTGCCTTCCTGAACTCTTAAGGACCACCTGCTATCATTCTTAGTCTGGTCCTGAACCCTCAGTATTGTATCAATTGATTCTATTCTACCCAGCTGTAAATGGGTAGACTTACTGTTAGGGAAGGTACAGCTGCAAACTGGTCATCCCACCTAAAAAGGAAGACTTAGTATTGTGGTGTCCAACAATTAGCACCGGACAGCAAAGTCTGCTATGAGGCTACACTGAGTAGACTGGATAACAGTCCCAATGATTATGATTTTTGAGGCATCCTGTAGAAAGTGTCAAAGTTATTTTGTATTATAAAATAGGAACTTATAATTTTAATTTGCTGTTTGTTTTAAATGAAAATTGTGCACTTAACTTTCATGAAATATGTTGTCCTCCCAACAGCTTGTGGGGGTTGCATTTGCTGCCACTGCGATCTACATTTTATCTCAAAAGAATAAAAGCGTGTCCAGCTTCACAGAGTTTATCTTTGATCCAGCTTGTGATTTATGCCTTGCTGGTTTCATCATTCTTGTTATTTCCTTCTTTGGTTGTGGTGGAGCCTTGCGAGAATCAACCCTCTTTCTTAAGATTGTAAGTATGTATTCTGTTCATTGTTATACAAATTTCTAGACACCACATACCAAAAGGCTGCAGTATATTTCAGGCCTTAACAATGAATCAAATGCACTATATGAGCATTACCAAGCACAATCTGAAAGTGACCCACTCTCTGATGAAACCATCCAGGCTAGGGAAGACCCACTACATGTCAGAGTCAAAAACAGAAAATGGCGCCACCTTGATATAAAACCAAACAGTAGACGCACCTGGAAACTGATTAAAAACTTAAGTAATGATTCAGCGAGCGCTCTTGCCGGCATAACACAGGTCACCCCCAATCAAATAGCCCACCAATTACTACTGAATGGTCTGCCGAAGACAGATGTGTTGGACCGAAAGGTGTAAATACCGCAGCCAAGCTGTAAACTAGCGACACAACGCATTCTGTTCTCCGGACTACATCCTGCTACTTGCGAAGTCCTGTTCAGGGCTTGGTAGGCGGAGATTGAGAACGAACGTAGAAGAAGAAGACTACTGAATGGGAAAACCACTCAAAAAGCAGAGCAAACCAATATCCAGCGAGATTGTAAACAGGAGAATGACATATTCGCGATACTTTTATCCTTGCAAGAACTAAATGATGCAATACATCAAATGAAAAACAGCAAAACAGCTGGCCCAGATGACTTGAGGACAGAGCAAATTAAAAACTTTGGATCAGAAACCATTACATGGCTGCTAAAGCTTTTCAACACATGCATCGGTTTGATGCAAATTCCTAAAATCTGGAGAAAATCCCATATGGTTGATCTGCTAAAACCATGAAAAACTCCATCAGAATCTAAGAACTTCAGACCAGTTTCAGTACTGTGCCATCTGTACAAAGTCTTTGAAAGAATGATCCTGAACCATATCACATCCTTCATAGACAAGAAACTCATCAAGGAGCAAGTTGGTATCAGGCCTGGAAGATCATGTTGCGGCCAGATTCTTAACCTGGCACAATTGATCAATGATGGGTACGAGCGTAAACAGACCACAGGAGGAACTTTTATTGATTTAAGCACAACATATGACACCATAAACCACCAGAAGTAGTTTGCTAAGCTATACTCTATGACACCATAAACCTCCAGAAGTAGTTTGCTAAGCTATACTCTATGACAAAGGACTGGCGTCACACAAACCTCATTAACTGTATCCTGTAGAATAGGCAATTTTACGTCACTCTGGGGGGTAAAAAAAAGTAGATGGCGAGACCAAAAAAATTTACTGGCACAAGGAAGTGTCCTGGCACCTATGCTGTATAATATATACACCAACGATCAACCTATAGACACAGAGGTGACAAAATTCATGTATGCCGATGATACAGCAGTAGCTGCACAGGGAAAGGGCTTTGAAGAAGTTGAACAGAAACTGACAAACGCCCTTGCTCTATATTACCCAAAAAAAATCACCTCAAACCAAACCCCAGCAAAACTCAAGTATGTGCTTACCATCTCAGAAGTAGAGAGGTGAACAGAAAGTTGCAGATCAAATACCAAGGATAGATCTAGAACACAGCATGACCCCCCAAATACTTGGGAGTAAAGTTGGACTGCATGCTGTCCTATGTAACTTAATTAATTTAACTTTGTTTTTTTATACTGGTTTAGAAGACTCATCAGAGTCTGTAGATAACCAGTTACATTCGCATTACCCTGGTTTAAAAGCTATGTGCATACAATCTATTCTTAAATGCATTAACTGTCTCTGCCTCCACTACCTCCTGGGGCAATGCATTCCAAGCATTCACCACTCTCTGACTAAAAAAATATTTTCTTATATTCAATCTTGACCTTTCTTTAGCTAATTTGTATCTGTGCACTCTTGTTCTCGTTGGGGGTTGCATTTTGAAAAAATTGTTATAGTCTAATTTAACCTTTCCTGTGATTATCTTATAAACCTGTATTAAGTCACCTCAAATTCTTCTCTTTCCTCGTAACTGTAGTTCTGGAATCCCACTATAAGTTTTGTCGCTCTTCTTTGTATCCTTTCCAGTATATTTATATCTCCTCTACGATAAGGACTCCACACCTGCACACAGTACTCCAATCTAATGCTTTATACAGTTTGACTATCACCTCCTTACTCCTATGTTTATTATTTCTTTTTATCATATCTAACATTGCATTTTCCTTATTCACTGCTACCGGGTGGTGCTTACTCACTTTACCTGTATGCTTTATTATAACCCCTAGATCCCTTTCCTTATCTATCATTCTAATATTGTTCTCGCCCATTCTGTAATTATGTTCCACATTGGATCTGCCCATGTGGAGGACTGTACATTTATCTATTTTAAACTCCATTTGCCATCTCACAGACCAGTCTTGAATTTGATCTAAATCTGACCTCAATTCGTCTACCTCTATGCCGCACATTGTCAGGAGAAAAAAACTGAAAATACATGCGAGAAATAGTATGCAAAAACTGACTGGCACAACATGGGGAGCAAAGCCTGATGTCTTCAGAACATCAGCACTCGCTCTGTGTTTCTCTGTAGCTGAGTACGCAGCGCCAGTTTGAAAAAACGCTGCACATGTGAAATATATAGATATGGTATCAAGATGTTGAACAGTGCATGAGCTGCCAAGACCCTTCTATATCTCCACGCGGTGATCCTGTATAACAGGCTGCAGCAGGGCAGACTGGCTGAGGGGAAGGGATCGAAGAGGGAATGCTAACCCGGTACTCAAAAAATGCTTGCTGAAGTCAGATGTGTTGGATCGAAAGGTGCAAATATCGCAGTCAAGCTGTAAACTACGACACAACGCATTCTGTTCTCTGGACTACATTCTGCTACTTAATCCCTTTCAGGGTTTGGTAGCAGGAGATTGAGAACGAACGAAGCCAAGCCAAACATATAGATACAGCAATAAATGAGACAGGCCACATAGTTATTGGGTACCTAAAACCTACACCAACTGAAAAAATATACCCCATAATCGACATAGCGCCACCAGAGATACCAAGAACTGTCGCGTCAGAGATAGAAAGAGGTAAATGACCCAAGGCACTCTATGTTCGAACATTAGGTGCAGCGCCCAAGATTAAAGTCAAGACGAAGTTTCTTACAGTCAACCCAGCCCCTACAGAATAAGTCCAGGAAATTGATGCATCGAAAGTTGGAAACAGCTAACACAGGTCCCCTTGATCGAGTTACGGGAGGAACCTGTGCCTGGACATCTCCTGCCCTACGCAACATGGAAGTCACTAAATAGACTTCGAACTGGTGTATCATGATGCAGGAAAAAACCTGAAAAGATACATACAGGGATGATGAAACATGCGAATGTGGAGTAACACAAGACCAGGACTATCTGATGATCTGCCCAAACCTCCCGCATACTTGTAGCATGGATGATCTGCTGAGTGCCAGTGACAGGGCAATCCACGTGGCTGAATACTGAAAGAAAGGAGTGTAACATATTGCCTAGGACATAGAAAGTAAGTAAGTTACGTTATATGATACTAAGAAATATCACCATCCAAATGGATGATCATTGGTTAGCTTATTTTCATTTAGACTAATTTAGTTTCCATCTTCGTTTTTATTTGCTCTTTCAATTGGTCATGCCAAGAACAGAAGAAATTGTCAAATTTGTATTAGAGGTTTAGTGAGTTAGTTAGTTGCTCATCACAAGCGATGATGGCGAACATCATCAGACAGTTTTTGTCTTGATGTAACTTGTGCTGTATTTGGATTATAGTGAAGAAGACACTGCGCTGGTTAACAACCTCACCCTCTGGTCACGAGCTACCTTGGACCAGTGGCAAGACATAAGCTAAGATAACTGGAGCTAACTCAGGATCCAGGCGCTCTGGTTCCATCTCCCTTGAGACCAGGAGTTGCTTGAAACTTGCGGAATTTGATCTTCCACCGCTTCCATTCATCGCTTTAAGAGAGGAGTGTCTTACCTCTCGATAACATCTCTCACAGTGTGAGCCTTATCCCATGGACGTGTTGCTTATCGGACAGGGCCCAGTCTCTCCAAGGCAATGTGTTAGTCTATTATTATCTGCCAGTGTGTACATTTTCCAGCAGCTACATCAAACTGACACTGCCAGCAAACAGGGCAAAGGATGCCAATCTCAAATTCGGCTGAAGTTCATGAGATTAGAAGTATAATTGCTAATTGGCAACACGTTTTGTCTTCAAGATGTTATTATCCCAAACTTCTTAATAGAATCAATAATATGAGTTTGGGGAAATAAATAAAATCTGAATCAACATATACATTTTCTGTCAGAAATGTTTCATTTCATTATGGTATGTTTCAAGATGTTTCTGCTATTTGAAAGAACACAATGATGTCATAACTTCTTTGACTATCTCTCTCTCCTTCCACAGTATCACATCATGCTTGGAATTTTTCTTATTCTGGAGGTGGTACTGGTCATCTTTGTGTTTGTGTTTTACTTTGTGGATGGAGCTTTTGCCAACATTGGACTCTACCCAGAAGATGCCTTCAAGGATGCTGTCAGAAAATACAGAGATGACCCAGATATGCAGGGATTCATTGACAACATCCAGGAAACAGTAAGTGTTTATTCTCATGACCTTATGGGACTAATCAGCCTAACTGTCAACTCAGCTGCCAAACACGTTCAAAATTCCTTTTCCTTCTTCTTCGGCATTCGTAAAGCAAGGGATGTTGAGTCGTAGTTTACAGCAAGGCTGTGATATCTTTAAGTACCGAGTTTGCCTTCCCGCAGTGATCCCTATCCCTTGGTCAGACCACACTTGTGACGAGTGCAGCCTGTTTCCAGGATTTCCACATGGAAGCATAATAAGGTCTTAGTCGTCTATGGTACTCTGATGAGAACAGCGAGCTATGCGTTGCTGATCCTATTCAACATTCAAACTAGCAACATAACTTACTACTACTTATTTACTATACACAAATATAGATATCACAAATATACATATCACAAATATACGTGTCACAAATATATGTGTCACAAATATAAATATGGCAAATAAACGAGGCGTGTTCAAATGAAAGTGGACCTAACTGTACCAAGTGAACATACGTACGATGCGCATTATGACATCACTTCAGGTATAAACAGCACATACCAGCCGTCAAGTTTGCAAAATGTTATTATCCTCCGACTCATAGTTTCCTCGGCAGATTGTTGAAAACATGGTGGGTGTGATATGGAATCTGTCCAGAGTTGATCAGCGAGTGGTGATTTGGTTTCTAACAGCTGAAGGATGTCGACCAGTTGACATTCATCGCAGAATGCAGGCAGTGTATGGTGACAAAAGTGTGTAGAAGACAACAGTGAAGAACTGGACAACGATGTTTAAAGAAGGACACGAGTTAATGCCTTGACATACAAAGGACACTCACGTGAAGTCTTTATAAGCAAGTTTGTTCCTGCTGGGAAAATACCTCACATATCTCTACCTCTTATGGTGTGTTGTCTCTTCTCTTCAATTCTTGTGTTGTCTCTTCTCTTCACATCTTGTGTTGTCTCTTCACTTCACATCTTTTCTCTTCTCTTCATATCGCATCTTGTCTCTTCACTTCACATCTTGTGTTGTCTCTTCTCTTCACATCTTGTGTTGTCTCTTCTCTTCACATCTTGTGTTGTCTCTTCACTTCACATCTGATTAGAGTATGTCTAGACATACATCAGTGTTTTGCTAAAAGAGGAAAGTGGAGAGGAGGATGAATGTCTTGTCATTGTTTGTTAACAGTTATCCTGCTGTGGTGTCATTGTTTGTTAACAGTTATCCTGCTGTGGTGTTATTGTTTGTTAACAGTTATCCTGCTGTGGTGTCATTGTTTGTTAACAGTTATCCTGCTGTGGTGTCATTGTTTGTTAACAGTTATCCTGCTGTGGGACAAGTAACAACGATACAGGTTACCTGGACTGGAACATGAACCCTTACTTCAACTGCAGTGATGGAAATAGCAGCCCCGAGGCCTGTAATGTACCATTCTCTTGCTGTAAGATAACTGAGGTTTGTATGATGGTAGCCAGCTATACACTGGACAGCCCTCCTGTCTTAACACCATCGTAGATACATACAGCTAGTAGCACTACATACACAATCTGTCTGTAAGCAAACGCAGTCATAACTGAATTACATCCAGCTAGTAGCTCCAGAGACAGTCTGTCTCCCAGCAAACACAATCATGACTGAATTACATCCAGCTAGTAGCTCCAGAGACAATCTGTCTCCCAGCAAACACAATCATGACTGAATTACATCCAGCTAGTAGCTCCAGAGACAGTCTGTCTCCCAGCAAACACAATCATGACTGAATTACATCCAGCTAGTAGCTCCAGAGACAGTCTGTCTCCCAGTAAACACAATCATGACTGAATTACATTATCTAGTAGTTCTACTAACGCATTCTCCTAGTAAACACAGTCATGACTTAATTATATGCACGGTTATACTGTAGTTTTACATGCAAATAGTAACAGATATTAACTGATATTTTGACCTAAACAAGTCGTTATCAGGGATTAAGCAAACAGGAATAAAACTGACGATAATAGTGAACAAAGCTAAGTGAAAGTACATTTTGTTATGAATCCAGCAGCATCCGGGTTCTCATCCATTGGCATGATGTCATATAATTGTATCTTATGTGTTTGTTATTTATTGTTAAGTACCATTAAATATTCCTATTGAGGCTTGCCAAATGTTTGTAGACAGTATATCAAATATTTGCTTTGTATTTTATACTGACAATAGTTTTTCTGAGTTCCCTGTTTTTATCTGTGTTGTTGGTCTAGTTCTAGAGAAAGCAATAAAAAATATTAGCAAAGGGAAGGCAGCAGGCATGGATACAATAAATATAGAAATCTTCTTCTGTCATTCATTCTCAATCTTCCTCTACCAAGCCGTGAAAAGGGCTTTGCAAGTATCAGGATGTTTTCATAAACAACCAATGTGTTGTGTCGTAGTTTACAGCTTGATTGCGATATTTGCACCTTTCGGTCTGACACATCTTACTTCAGCAGGGTTAGCCTTCCCTCTTTGGTCCCTTCTTCTTAGCCAGTCTGCTCTGTTACAGCTTGTTATCCAGGATCACCACGTACAAGTGTTTTGGCAGCTCTGGTTCGCTGACCCTGACACTAGCAGTCAGCTTTGTGTCGCTGACCGTCGCAGTTCATGCACTGCTCAGCATCTTGATTCCAAATATAGAAACTTTAGAGGAATTTGGTGTTGATAGAATCACTGATTTGGTCAAGGATATCTACAATACAGGGCTTATTCTTAATGCCCTGATTGCAGCTGTCTTTACATTTTCATAACACAACCCATGAAACCGAATGTTCAGATTTTCTAACAATCAGTCTGATGAACCACACCATTAAGATACAGTTTTACATGAGAAGTTTAGGAGTAGAGTAGACAACAAAGTTCAGGTTCAATAATTCAGAATTAGACAGAAGAGCTGAACACAAGAAGCAATATTTTGAATGATGCTAATGGAAAAATATATAGAGGTACGGAAAAAAACAATTACCTGTGCTTTATAGAGTAGAAATAGGCCTTTGACAGAGTCCGACAGGAGAAACTAATGACATGTCTGGAAAACATAGAAATTGATAGAACAGACACAAGAATACTCAGTAACCTATACAGGCAGCAAAAAGCCATTGTAAGATCTGGTAGGCTTTATTCATCATGTTTAGATGTGAAAAGAGGAGGCTCAACGATGCGTGATGTCACTTGTTTTTGTTTTTTTTGGGCGTTTGCCTTATTTCTCTATTCCCCAAGGCGATGTGCATTGCACTGTGGTTTTTTTATTTTGCGCCTATCGGCCCAGTGCATCCGACTTCAGCATGCATTTTATGTAAGGATCTGCTTCCTCCTGCATTTTCTAAGGGTTTGCTTACCCAGGGTAACGGCCGGTGCTGTGATGGGGATCGAACCCAGCACGTTCTGGTTGTGAGCCATGTCACTAAAGTACTAGCCCATGCCGTCCCCACTTGTCTGTTTAATATTTATACAAAACATTTCTTTTGGACATATAAGAGAAAGGGTAGAACTTATTGGAGGCGTATTAATAAATAATCTCATATATGCGAATGATACAGTTCTGTTAGCTGAAAGTCAGCAAGGACTACAGAAATTTGTGGTTCAATTCAAGAACAAAAATCAGCTGTATGGATTGGAAAACAAAACTATGATAATATGCAAGCAAGACTCAAATCAACTGTACAGATAAAAATAGACAATTAAATAATGGAATCTTGGAAATATATTTGTGGAAAATGAGAGATTTGAAATTAGGAAAAGAATAAGGATGACCGAATGTTTTTACCAACCAGATTCATAGAGTGACATCCACATATGTCACTCATATATTGATCAAGTGATAGTGATGGAAACAACACTTGAAGAAAATGTGGAGGGCAAATATTTCAGAGGTAAACAGTGAAAGTGTGACAGTTCCAACTGGAGCATGGGCATTTAGGGCAGGGAAGATTTGGGCTGGCGACGCTAACAAACAAAGGTTGCCAGAATGCGTTGGACAAACGCAGGTCATGCCAGGGTCAGTCACCGTTTTGACACTAGGTCGACAAAGGAAATGAGGGGTTTAGGTGGAAGACTTTGTCTGGTACAGGGGTGGGTGTTCAGAGCTGAGGTGGGTGTTTGGAGCTGACCACTCTAGCGTTCAGAATTGTCGTAGATGGGGGCTGGTGACAGTCGGATGCTGCCACGACCGGCTACGACATTTAGGGTGACAGTGATTCATGGATAGTCAACCAATAACAATTAGTTTTGAGTAGTCCAAATTAGAGTCATGGCTAAGTCAGACAACCAACAGAAGGCCATTGGACAGCCATGTTGTTGCTTGAGACAATAAAATACTTTGCAAGGATGAACTCATGAGACTGGCTAGGAGATTGGCTGTCAGGAAGGCTGAGAGTGAGTGCGTATGCATGGTGATTACCTTCATATACCTTGTGTTTTGGCAGTCGCTCTATATGTGTTTATGATGGACACCCTGTGAACAGTAAGAGATCTGAATGTGTGTTGTATGGGTAGGACACCTTGGGAACAATGTATGTTCAAAACGGTGTACAGATCACCTAAGGACAAGATCTGAATGTGTAGGACACCTTCTGAATGATGCATGTTGTGAATGGTTACACGTGAAGTGATCTAAGTATTTAGTTTTCTTGTTTCATTTTTTCTGAGGAACCAGCACGAAAAAATACAAGCCAGCAAATGACAGCAGAGATGTGTTCGGAATAAATAGACTTGGCATAGTTGGGCTTGGAATAAATGGGTTTGGCAGAGATGGGTTTGGAATAGATGGATTTGGCAGAGATGGGTTTGGAATAGATGGGTTTGGCAGAAATTGTGGACTCGGGGCCCACCTCCACAAAGTGGAACTCGGAGACACTGCCACGCATAATTATGAAGCGTCCAGGTGGGCACCAGAGCATATTCTGCAGGGCTGCCCTACTTTTGCAGACCAGGGAGAGGCAGTCTGGCCTGGGGGAGCGACTTTGCTAGAAAGGTTGTTGGGAACCGCCGAAGACCTGAAATGCACTGTCTTCTTCATGAACCTCACTGAATACTTACTGTCAGCTGTCAAAACAGGCTTCTGTTGTAACTGCCTTAAGGATAGTCTTGAGTTTTAACCAGAGAGCTTCTAGATCCTCAGGTGATTTTTCTGCACTTTCTACTGCTGTTGATATAAGCGCCTGGTATCTGGTCCTAACATCTAGCTCTCTTAGCGTGTATGCCCCTGGTATCTGGTCCTAACATCTAGCTCTCTTAGCGTGTATGCCCCTGGTATCTGGTCCTAACATCTAGCTCTCTTAGCGTGTATGCCCCTGGTATCTGGTCCTAACATCTAGCTCTCTTAGCGTGTATGCCCCTGGTATCTGGTCCTAACATCTAGCTCTCTTAGCGTGTATGCCCCTGGTATCTGGTCCTAACATCTAGCTCTCTTAGCGTGTATGCCCCTGGTATCTGGTCCTAACATCTAGCTCTCTTAGCGTGTATGCCCCTGGTATCTGGTCCTAACATCTAGCTCTCTTAGCGTGTATGCCCCTGGTATCTGGTCCTAACATCTAGCTCTCTTAGCGTGTATGCCCCTGGTATCTGGTCCTAACATCTAGCTCTCTTAGCGTGTATGCCCCTGGTATCTGGTCCTAACATCTAGCTCTCTTAGCGTGTATGCCCCTGGTATCTGGTCCTAACATCTAGCTCTCTTAGCGTGTATGCCCCTGGTATCTGGTCCTAACATCTAGCTCTCTTCGCGTGTATGCCCCTGGTATCTGGTCCTAACATCTAGCTCTCTTAGCGTGTATGCCCCTGGTATCTGGTCCTAACATCTAGCTCTCTTAGCGTGTATGCCCCTGGTATCTGGTCCTAACATCTAGCTCTCTTAGCGTGTATGCCCCTGGTATCTGGTCCTAACATCTAGCTCTCTTAGCGTGTATGCCCCTGGTATCTGGTCCTAACATCTAGCTCTCTTAGCGTGTATGCCCCTGGTATCTGGTCCTAACATCTAGCTCTCTTAGCGTGTATGCCCCTGGTATCTGGTCCTAACATCTAGCTCTCTTAGCGTGTATGCCCCTGGTATCTGGTCCTAACATCTAGCTCTCTTAGCGTGTATGCCCCTGGTATCTGGTCCTAACATCTAGCTCTCTTAGCGTGTATGCCCCTGGTATCTGGTCCTAACATCTAGCTCTCTTAGCGTGTATGCCCCTGGTATCTGGTCCTAACATCTAGCTCTCTTAGCGTGTATGCCCCTGGTATCTGGTCCTAACATCTAGCTCTCTTCGCGTGTATGCCCCTGGTATCTGGTCCTAACATCTAGCTCTCTTAGCGTGTATGCCCCTGGTATCTGGTCCTAACATCTAGCTCTCTTAGCGTGTATGCCCCTGGTATCTGGTCCTAACATCTAGCTCTCTTCGCGTGTATGCCCCTGGTATCTGGTCCTAACATCTAGCTCTCTTAGCGTGTATGCCCCTGGTATCTGGTCCTAACATCTAGCTCTCTTAGCGTGTATGCCCCTGGTATCTGGTCCTAACATCTAGCTCTCTTAGCGTGTATGCCCCTGGTATCTGGTCCTAACATCTAGCTCTCTTAGCGTGTATGCCCCTGGTATCTGGTCCTAACATCTAGCTCTCTTAGCGTGTATGCCCCTGGTATCTGGTCCTAACATCTAGCTCTCTTAGCGTGTATGCCCCTGGTATCTGGTCCTAACATCTAGCTCTCTTAGCGTGTATGCCCCTGGTATCTGGTCCTAACATCTAGCTCTCTTAGCGTGTATGCCCCTGGTATCTGGTCCTAACATCTAGCTCTCTTAGCGTGTATGCCCCTGGTATCTGGTCCTAACATCTAGCTCTCTTAGCGTGTATGCCCCTGGTATCTGGTCCTAACATCTAGCTCTCTTAGCGTGTATGCCCCTGGTATCTGGTCCTAACATCTAGCTCTCTTAGCGTGTATGCCCCTGGTATCTGGTCCTAACATCTAGCTCTCTTAGCGTGTATGCCCCTGGTATCTGGTCCTAACATCTAGCTCTCTTCGCGTGTATGCCCCTGGTATCTGGTCCTAACATCTAGCTCTCTTAGCGTGTATGCCCCTGGTATCTGGTCCTAACATCTAGCTCTCTTAGCGTGTATGCCCCTGGTATCTGGTCCTAACATCTAGCTCTCTTCGCGTGTATGCCCCTGGTATCTGGTCCTAACATCTAGCTCTCTTAGCGTGTATGCCCCTGGTATCTGGTCCTAACATCTAGCTCTCTTAGCGTGTATGCCCCTGGTATCTGGTCCTAACATCTAGCTCTCTTCGCGTGTATGCCCCTGGTATCTGGTCCTAACATCTAGCTCTCTTAGCGTGTATGCCCCTGGTATCTGGTCCTAACATCTAGCTCTCTTAGCGTGTATGCCCCTGGTATCTGGTCCTAACATCTAGCTCTCTTAGCGTGTATGCCCCTGGTATCTGGTCCTAACATCTAGCTCTCTTAGCGTGTATGCCCCTGGTATCTGGTCCTAACATCTAGCTCTCTTAGCGTGTATGCCCCTGGTATCTGGTCCTAACATCTAGCTCTCTTAGCGTGTATGCCCCTGGTATCTGGTCCTAACATCTAGCTCTCTTAGCGTGTATGCCCCTGGTATCTGGTCCTAACATCTAGCTCTCTTAGCGTGTATGCCCCTGGTATCTGGTCCTAACATCTAGCTCTCTTAGCGTGTATGCCCCTGGTATCTGGTCCTAACATCTAGCTCTCTTAGCGTGTATGCCCCTGGTATCTGGTCCTAACATCTAGCTCTCTTAGCGTGTATGCCCCTGGTATCTGGTCCTAACATCTAGCTCTCTTAGCGTGTATGCCCCTGGTATCTGGTCCTAACATCTAGCTCTCTTAGCGTGTATGCCCCTGGTATCTGGTCCTAACATCTAGCTCTCTTAGCGTGTATGCCCCTGGTATCTGGTCCTAACATCTAGCTCTCTTAGCGTGTATGCCCCTGGTATCTGGTCCTAACATCTAGCTCTCTTAGCGTGTATGCCCCTGGTATCTGGTCCTAATATCTAGCTCTCTTAGCGTGTATGCCCCTGGTATCTGGTCCTAACATCTAGCTCTCTTAGCGTGTATGCCCCTGGTATCTGGTCCTAACATCTAGCTCTCTTAGCGTGTATGCCCCTGGTATCTGGTCCTTATGTGTATGCCTTTATTCTTGCTTCTCCTTATTTGGTGTTTGATTGCTTACTTGATTGTGGGTGTTGTTTTGGAAGGGCTACTCTTTCAGCTATTGTCCGTATAGTTACTTCTGATTTCTGGTTCTCTCCAGGCCCTTGACATCTTTTGCATACTTAAATGAACCTTTCCACATGATGACATAATCAACTATGGATTTCTCTTTCTTTGTTGGTTCATGTTGATTGTATGTGTGTGTGTGTGTGCTTGTGAGGGAACTTTGTGTTTGTGATGACCATGTTTTACTAGCTACAGAATTTCAGGAGTTGTATTCCATTGTCATTTAAAAGTTTCTTCACTGCATCTCCCAATCACTCCATTCCATCTGGAACGATCATTGCCAACTCTGGCATTGAAATCTCCAAGGAGGATAATTTTGTCATTTTGTTCACCGTCTTCTCTAGAACTTATCCATCTTCTCTGTCCCCCTTATTCAGTACATAAACAACTATGACTAACTTGTCATCTTCTTCTTTGAGGTTCAGTACCATAATGCATTCAGAGACAAATTTCCATCCCTTGATGTTGTCCCTTTAACTCCTGGACACAATACATCTCACTCCTCCTTTGGCTCTGCTGGTAGTGCGAACTTCGCTGTATAGAAACATATTACCTTAAAGGTCCATGGCCATTTGTCCTTTTTTGTTTCTGTGAGAGCAAGGATTTTCAGTTTTGGATTTCCTCATTTCTTCCATGAGCTCATTCTCCAGTCTGTTCGTACTTCTAATATTCCATGTTCAAAAATCATAGCCCATAGTTTGTGCCAGTTTATCATTTCTAAGGTTGTCCAGTTTTTTTCCCTTGTTGACTTGTAATCGGGTAGGTAGACAAACAGGTAATTGGCCTGTTGTGTCTGTGCAAGATGGAAGGATTGCCTTCTTTTGACCTACATGCAAGCCACTGTTTCTGGTTCATGGCTGTTTATTCTATTTAAACAGCTAAGTTCCAAATATAGATGCCATTCAGCTATCCACCACCCAGCTGGATACGCCTTGTAGGCAGTCTGGCTCCTTGCATATTAACACATCATTTAAATGAGATATACTCAAATTGTATTTTAACTAAATAAGGAATATTTTAAAGATTGTAGAGTCACCTTGGGTTTGGTGACTAATGTTTTCTGGGCATGGTTTTATTATATTTTAAGTACTGTACAGCACTCAGAAGAAACCATATGCTGGGCTATACCTGGCGTCTCTGGACAGGCAAGGAGTTTCACTTGTCTGCCCTAGAGATGCAGGTAAATACTTAAGCCATTTCACATTTGTATGTGCATAAAATTTATGCCTTTTTCTTTTTACACAGGGAAGCAACATTAACTACAGGTGTGGAGCAGGTGCACTGAAGGCTGCCAATCTGGTAGGTCATTCTTCTTATAAATTATTTCTGGGATTTGCAGTTTTGAACACAAAATTGTTGTATAAAGTGTCAGAGGAGGACAAAGAAAACAGCCATGAAGTAAAAATGAACCATAGAACTGACATTGCATCTGGACACGCCTCCATATGTTCTCATTCCCTTTCATTGCTGAAAGTGCTGATGAGGGAGCACAAACTCTGTAGCTTCTGTGGCAGCTGCAAAATATTTTCCCTTGACTTTGTCAGGTATTAATTTACAGCTGGGAGAAGCGGTCATACCATAAAAACAACTAACAACATTCCCAGTCTGTCAAACTGATGTTGACCTTTGAACCTGACCTCTTGGGTTTGTGAACCAAGCTGACAACCCTTTAATATCAGGCCTTGGCACAACGTCTACAAGGCCTTGGCACAACGTCTACAAGGTCTTGGCACAACATCTACAAGGCCTTGGCACAACGTCTACAAGGCCTTGGCACAACGTCTACAAGGCCTTGGCACAACGTCTACAAGGCCTTGGCACAACGTCTACAAGGCCTTGGCACAACGTCTACAAGGTCTTGGCACAACGTCTACAAGGCCTTGGCACAACGTCTACAAGGCCTTGGCACAACGTCTACAAGGCCTTGGCACAACGTCTACAAGGCCTTGGCACAACGTCTACAAGGCCTTGGCACAACGTCTACAAGGTCTTGGCACAACGTCTACAAGGCCTTGGCACAACGTCTACAAGGCCTTGGCACAACGTCTACAAGGCCTTGGCACAAAGTCTACAAGGAGAATTAAAACCTGCATTAGGGGCTTGATGTAATAGTAATAGAGAGACATGATCACCTGTGTCATAGAGAGACATCACCTATGTCAGTTGATGGGGCACATCATGCTGTAGAGAGAAAGGTTCACCTGTGTCAGTTGATGGGGCACCTAAGGAACAAGGTGTGTTGTACTTGGTGTATATAGTCTTCTTCTGATTGTCAGATAATTCAACAAGTACACAACCGAAAACAATATCAACAAAGATAGAGCAATGCACACATCAGATTTGCCTTCAACTCTTTCTAAACATCAAGGAACTCAGCAGCTTTTCATCAGGTAAATAAAACTGCGCTGATCAATCAAATCTAGCCAGCTACTTTCTCTGGATTTAATGATTAGAGATTTTAACAAGATATAGGTCATCCAGACTGCTGGCACTCTGACCGAAGATTGAATAGAGAAATCAGAGGTTGTTATGACATGCCCCCAGGAAACGCCCAAGCAGTAGTCTAGATATTGAAATTTGATTATTCTACAAATTATGTATTCCTGTCTGCATGATTCGTTCCGAACTGTAACTGTCTCCATGATTCGTCCTGAACTGTAACTGTCTGCATGATTTGTCCTTAACTGTAACTGTCTGCATGATTCGTCCCGAGCTGTACCTGTCTGCATGATTCGTCCTGAACTGTAACTGTCTGCATGATTCGTCCCGAGCTGTACCTGTCTGCATGATTCGTCCCGAGCTGTACCTGTCTGCATGATTCGTCCCGAGCTGTACCTGTCTGCATGATTTGTTCCGAGCTGTACCTGCAGGTTGGTGAATACAGGGGAGTGGAGGCAGGTTGGTGAATATAGGGGAGTGGAGGCAGATTGGTGAATACATGGGAGTGGAGGAAGGTTGGTGCATGCAGGGGAGTGGAGGCAGGTTGGTGCATATAGGGGAGTGGAGGCAGGTTGGTGCATATAGGGGAGTGGAGGCAGGTTGGTGCATATAGGGGAGTGGAGGCAGGTTGGTGAATACATGGGAGTGGAGGAGTGGAAGCAGGTTGGTGAATACATGGGAGTGGAGGAAGGTTGGTGCTTACAGGGGAGTGGAGGCAGGTTGGTGCATACAGGGGAGTGGAGGCAGGTTGGTGAATACAGGGGAGTTAAGGAAGGTTGGTGCATACAGGGGAGTGGAGGCAGGTTGGTGCATATAGGGGAGTGGAGGCAGGTTGGTGCTTACAGGGGAGTGGAGGCAGGTTGGTGAATACATGGGAGTGGAGGAGTGGACACAGGTTGGTGAATACAGAGGAGTGGAGGAAGGTTGGTGCTAACAGGGGAGTGGAGGCAGGTTGGTGCATACAGGGGAGTGGAGGCAGGTTGGTGAATACAGGGGAGTGGAGAAGTTGAGGAAGGTTGGTGAATACAGGGGAGTGGGAAGAGTGGAGGCAGTTTGGTGAATACAGGGAAGTTGGAGGAGTGCTGGCAGGTTGGTGCTTACAGGGAAATGGAGGAAGGCTGGTGCATACATGGGAGTGGGAGGAGTGGAGGCAGGTTGGTGAATACAGGGGAGTGGGAGGAGTGGAGGCAGGTCGGTGTTAACAGGGGGGTGGGAGGAGTGGAGGAAGGTTGGTGAATACAGGGGAGTGGAGGAAGTGCTGCTAAGTTGTTCCCATGGTTAGGATCAAGGTGCTGAGCAGCGCATGAGCTGTTGTGGTCAGCGACCCATAGCTGACTGCTAGCGTCAGGGCCAGCGAACCACAGCTGCCAAGACCCTTCTACACCTCCACGCGGTTATCCTGGATAACAGGCTGCAGCAGGGCAGACTGGCTAAAGAGAAGGGATTGAAGAGGGAATGCTAACCCGGTACTCAAAAAATGCTTGCTGAAGTCGGATGTGTTGGACCGAAAGGTGCAACTATCGCAGACAAGCTGTAAACTACGACACAACGCATTCCGTTCTCTGGACTACATTCTGCTACTTAAGCCCTTTCTGTGTTTGGTAGTGGGAGATTGAGAAGGAACGAAGAAGAAGAAGAAGAAGATACCATGTATCCATCTATAGTCAATCTTCTTCTTCTTCTTCATCGTACGCTGTTTACAGCGATATTTACGTTGCACTGATTTAATTTGTTAGCCAGTGGCTCAGTGCATCCGATTTCAACAGGCGTTTCTGTAGGGTTGCCCTCCTTAGCCTTTGGCTGTCCCCAGCCTAACTGCAAGGCAGCAGTTGTTTTTGGTCAGAGTTGTCTCTCTTGGGAAGTTGTCTTGCAGGACTATCGAGTCTTCCCTACTCGTGTCTATAGCGTTTGGCAATGATATGATGGACTATGTACTAGTTTGTACTATCCCGGAAGAGAGGCAGTCCAGTGTGACTTTTTCCCAGGATCGTCACGTCCTGCCAGAAACGTAGCATATGAGTGAGGTATCTTTTTGCTCGCTTTATTTTCTCGGCTCATCTGCAGTGATGGTACGCCTAGCATTCCCCGCCACCCGGGAGCTTGTCACCATAGGACAGGAGGTGCAATGTCCGCTGGACTGCATCTCTTCTGCGTCCATTGGAATGACTGATAGCAGACAGATGCAAAGAGCGAGGAAGGAGTGCGTTTTACCAGGTGCATTCCTGCGGCTCGATCGGGCCGGGACACAAGCCCCAGCCATGTCGTAGCCTCCCATCTCAGCGGTGCTGAGATTTTGGGCGGGATTCTGGCTTAGAGGCGTTCGGCCGTAATCCCTCAGATGGTAGCTTATCAGCCAAGCACGTGGACCAAATGTCAGCGACCTGTGATTCCTCTCGAAATAGTGCATTTGACCAGGTGACAAGCCTAGTCTTGCACGGAGATGTTGTCCGCCTAGGGAGCGGACATATCTCATGGTCAAGGGTTGAGTCTCAGCAGTTCGCAGTGAGGTAGCTGATCTACTGCTTAGGGCACCCGACCGAGAACTAAGTCTTCTACAAATGATTTCATTCCTCATCGCCGTATGGGGTGAATATCGAGCAGCTTCCCGCCCGCTTTGATCGGCGGACAGCAGAGACCTCATTCTGCGGCTTGACCTGGCGGGGCTGGAGCGTGGCCCCCAGGTCCCCCCCATGTTGAAGCCTCCCTTTGCATTCGTGCTGGGCTGCTTTTGGGCGGGATTTTTGGCTTAGAGGCGTTCGGCCGTAATCCCTCACCTTGCACCGTTGGCTTATCTGCCTAGTACGTGAACCAAATGTCTGCGGCTCCTCTCGGGCTTAGCAGGATTACCGTAGCAAAGCCCTGTCATTAGTAGGGTAAAACTGACCTGTCTTCAGAGGGTCTATTTCCAGCACCCGTTCAATATTAGCCAGACCGTATCAATAGAGGGCTTTTAGTTTGTCAATGGCCAAGTTTCTGGAGCCTGCGATTTCTGCAGGGTGAAGACCAGATTACCGTAGCAGGCGCTCTTTCATTTGGGGGTTTGGAGACTGACCTGTCTTCCGTGGGTCTAATACCAGCACATGTTCACTATTAGACCCATCGAAGGTGCTCTCTTTTGACAGTCATTCTACACTATTCGCGTGTTTAGTCAATTTAAGCCTCAGGCTCCACTCCTGATAGTGCTCTTCCGTCAATTCCTTTATCAAACACTCGATGCAGACCAACCGAGCCACAGGGGGCATAACCCCAGATTTCTGAGGGTCTAAATCCAGCACCAGTTCCATATTAGACCCCAGGAAAGTGGTCTCGGCATGTCAGTCATTTCAGTGTTGGCCGTGTTGAGTCAAATTAAGCCGCAGGCTCCACTCCTGGTGGTGCCCTTCCGTCAATTCCTTTAAGTTTCAGCTTTGCAACCATACTTCCCCCGGAACCCAAACACTTTGGTTTCCCGGAAGATGCCCGCAGAGTCATCGAAGCAACTCCTGCGGATCGCTAGTCGGCATCGTTTATGGTCAGAACTACGACGGTATCTGATCGTCTTCGCGCCTCTGACTTTCGTTCTTGATTAATGAAAATATTCTTGACAAATGCTTTCACAGTAGCTCGTCTTGCGGCGATCCAAGAATTTCACCTCTAACGCCGCAATACGAATGCCCCCGTTTGTCCCTGTTAATCATTACCTCCAGTTCCAAAAACCAACAAAATAGAACCGAGGTCCTATTCCATTATTCAGGCAGCCGAGGCCTGCTTTGAACACTCTAATTTTTTCAAAGTAAACGCGCCGGCCACCCAGGACGCTCAGCGAAGAGCACCCGTGGGAGAGAGCCGGCAGACGGTAGGGCAGGAGACAACGGGCAGTGAACCGGCGCGAGCCGGACCGCCCGCCTGCGCCTGAGATCCAACTACGAGCTTTTTAACTGCAACAACTTTAATATACGCTATTGGAGCTGGAATTACCGCGGCTGCTGGCACCAGACTTGCCCTCCAATAGATCCTCGTTAAAGGGTTTAAAGTGTACTCATTCCAATTACGGGGCCTCGAAAGAGTCCCGTATTGTTATTTTTCGTCACTACCTCCCCGTGCCGGGAGTGGGTAAGTTGCGCGCCTGCTGCCTTCCTTCGATGTGGTAGCCGTTTCTCATGCTCCCTCTCCGGAATCGAACCCTGATTCCCCGTTACCCGTTACAAACATGGTAGGCATGTCACGTACCATCGACATTTGATAGGGCAGACATTTGAAAGATGCGTCGCCGGCACATGAGGCCATGCGATCAGCACAAAGTTATCCAGAGTCACTAGTGGGGACGCCGCAACCTCGCGAGGGGAAACGACGATTGGTTTTGAACTAATAAAAGCGCTCTTTCCGCGAGGGTCGGAGCTTGGTAAGCATGTATTAGCTCTAGAATTGCCACAGTTATCCAAGTAGGATCGTGTCATCTAAGGAACCTCGACTGATTTAATGAGCCATTCGCGGTTTCACCGTGAGACAGTGTGAACTTAGACATGCATGGCTTAATCTTTGAGACAAGCATATGACTACTGGCAGGATCAACCAGATATCTGTCGGAGACGTACGTACAGCACACACCGGTCGGCGGAGGAAGGGTGTGTAAAAAGCCTCACTGGGACGGCCGCAGGGGCCGACTGACGGGACGGACGGACGGTTGTTCCACCCGTCCCTCACTCCGTCGACCTAGGACCGCCTGACAGGGGCCTCCCACACGCACCAGACGACCGACCGACCGGGCTCGCTCGAGGAGGGATGGCAGCGCTCTGTGCAGAACGGATCCCAACGACCTCGGCGATGAATTTCACTGGGACTAGAGACAATTTGGCCTGTCGGCCTGCCCTTCTTCATAGGAGAACGCAGGGCCTCGAGGCACGATTCCTGCTTTCCATTTGCCGGTCACAAGCTCTCTGCGAGAGTCGGACCACCAGCGAGACGTACTGTCGAGCTCTGCTATAAGCCTTAGATAAATCACCACGGACGGACCACGTTTCCTGATACGGACCAGACGAGCGCACCTCGGTGGAGGAGCCGCTACAACAAACCGCACCCAATTCGCTCTACGGGGAAAGGCAGGCGAGCGTTTTCCGCAAGCCCGCGCTATCGCTCCGCCTGGCGGGACTGAGATCGCTTTACGAACACTGGTTGAAATTGAGTCGCTGCGGCGAGACAACTACCCCAGATCTATAGTCAATCATTCTCATGAATTAGTGGTTATGAAAAATGTATTTTATTTTGTGTATGTGTACTTTGTGTATGTGTACTTTGTGTGCACTCTGTGTATTTGTACTTTGTGTATGTGTGTACTTTGTGTATGTGTACTCTGTGTGTACTCTGTGTATGTGTACTTTGTGTATTTGTACTTTGTGTATGTGTGTACTTTGTGTATGTGTGTACTTTTGTCTGTGTACTTTTGTGTGTATACTTTTGTGTGTGTACTTTTATGTGTGTACTTTTATATGTGTACTTTGTGAATCTGTGTACTTTGTGTATTTTTACTTTGTGTATGTGTGTACTTTGTGTGTGTGTACTTTGTGTATATGTTGTGTGTGTTTACTTTTGTCTGTGTACTTTTGTGTGTATACTTTTGTGTGTGTACTTTTATGTGTGTACTTTTATGTGTGTACTTTGTGTGTGTGTACTGTGTGTGTACTTTGTGTATTTGTACTTTGTGTACGTGTACATTGTGTATGTGTACATTATGAGTGTATACATTGTGTATGTGTACTTTGTGTATGTGTACTTTGTGTATGTGTACTTTGTGTGTGTATACTTTTTGTGCATATACATTGTGTGTGTGTACTTTGTGTGTGCGTACATTGTGTGTGTGTATATTGTGTGTGTGTACTTTGTATGCAATTTTACAAATGTATGCAAATAGTTCAATATATATATATTTATTGAAACCAGACTGCTATCAACATTGAAGGCTGCCTGAAAGGTCTGCAGAATGTCATAACGGACAACATATGGATTGTTGGAGGGGTTACACTTGGTGTTCTCATACCTCAGGTAATTGACCTCGACAGTAGCATGTCCTTCAACACGATTTAACTTAACATAACGTCTTTATACTGGTTTAGAA
Organism: Ariolimax columbianus; assembly: GCA_036924085.1. Classification (NCBI taxonomy): domain Eukaryota; kingdom Metazoa; phylum Mollusca; class Gastropoda; order Stylommatophora; family Arionidae; genus Ariolimax; species Ariolimax columbianus. Next base: position 176,525,001 of record JAVGWX010000001.1, read on the forward strand.
GACTCTGCAGAGCTTGTGTACGGGTTCGTTGGTTATTGATCCAACGGTCTATGTGCTCCTGCCCTTTGGCCCAATGCCATATAGTGGTATCTGCAAGTGATTGTAAGCTGTTGTTTAGTTCCGTACAAAGTGTTCCATTTGTCTGGCCTCGGAAGAAGCTCTTTTCTAACACCTGCAAGGTTCGGACATTCAAAAAGATGATGTTCAACAATTTCATGGGGATGTATGCATAGTCGGGACTCTGGAGTATGTTCTGGTTCGATTCTGTTCAAGTGGCTGTTAAGTTGTATGTATTGAGTGCGAAGTCGGAAAATGGTGCTTCGGTTTCTCCTTTTCAGGAGGTTGATGTTGTCTTTGGGATGGCCATATGTTTGTAGATTTCTCTCCAAGTATTTCCCATTGCCCATCTATTCAGCCAGGCCTTGTTCACAGTCTTCAGTAGTTGTCTGACTGTCTGTAGGGTTGTTGGTGTGTATTGTTGTTCTTGACTTGCTCCCTTCTTAGGCAGTCCGTCTGCCCTGTCACTGCCCGGTGTATTTGAGTGACCAGGGATCCATTGTATAACTATTCTGACTTCATGGGATGTGAGAAGTTGGTTAGTGTCTAGGGATATTTGGGTAAGTTCAGGCCTACAGTGACCAATTACAGTCCTCAAGTGGTACAGAGCTACTTCCAATGCTGATATTTCTGCCTCATAGTTTGAACATATTTCCCCACAAGCATCAAACAGCTCATCAGATGTTCTGTTTGGATACTCTATGTAGACTCCATATCCCGCTTTAATGGTGGCCTTAAAAACAGATCCATCAGTATAGACATGTATCCATTCTTCTGGGTAGGTGTCAGTCGTTCTCTGTGATGCTCTCATAAGACTGACTGGATCAACACTTCTTGTATTATCTGTTAGTTTTGTTGGAATTTCTGGCATTTTTAAACATGAATGTGGTGATAAATTTCTTGTTGCTCTCTGTGTTTCTTGTCTTTTGTCTGGGACGTGATATCTGTCTTTTATCTTACTGACATGGTCAAAGATTGACTTTTTGTTTTATTCTCTGTTTTTGCTGCCATTTTTCTACAAGCCTTCTATTGGGGTGGTCTTTACTCATTCTCTTACTCCTCTCATAGACTTCCATAGCAGCCACATCTCTTTATATCTCATGGGGTTCGACATTCACATGAATTTCACATGCCACAAAGACCTTTGACCTCATTGCTCCACTAATAAGGCGCAGGGCATTGTTCTGCACTCTGTCCAGGGACTCTACATTAGTCTGTGAGCATGTTGTCAGGAGTGTACTGCTGTATTCTTAAGCAGGTCATACATATCCAAAATATAAGCCTCTCAGAGTGTCATTGTTTGTCCCCATGCTGTACCAGCGAGCCTTTTCAATAGCTGTAGCTGCCTCAATGCTTTATTTTTAATATTTTTAACATTTTTTGAGACTGAGCTGTCGGTCGAAAGTGACTCCAAGACATGTAGTCTCTTCCTGACTGGGCAATTTCTGTTTGCTGAATCTCAGACTGATGTTTTTCACGGTTTATCTTCAGTTTTCATATTTGACAATACTCATGCAGTCTTCTCAGGTCTCCATTTAATCTTTGTGCTGCACTTTCTACATCTTCATGGCTCTGCCATATTGCCAGATCATCAGCATACATGGCTTTCTCAGCTTTGATGTGCTTGGCCAGGTCATTGTGGTAAGACTTCCTCTAAGACTTCTTTAGAGGAGACTGCATTGTTAATCTTTGTCTGGATTGTTTGGTCAAATAGGAAATAGTTTATCTAGTTGTACAGCTTTCCGCTAATTCCCACGTCAGTCATCTTCATCAAGAGACCTTTTCTCCATACTCGATCATAGGCCTGTTGTAAGTCAAAGAAGATTGCTACTGTATGTTTCTTATTTTGGAACCCATCGTAAATTTTCTGTGTTAACCTGAAAAGCTATGCAACTACCTTTCCTGAAGCCTGCCTGTTCATGGCAAAGGATTTCTGAACTCTCAAGGAACCAGGCGTGCATTTATCATTCTTCCTGCTAATTTTTCAAGGCATGATGTTAATGAGATGGGACGGTAGCTTTTTGGTTCATCTGGAGGTTTGTTGCCTGTCAGGACGGGAATAACATGCGCACTCTTCCAGTCTATGGGCAGTTGTCCATTTCTCCAAGTCGTGTTGATTAACTTGAGGACTGTTTCTTTCCCAAATGAGCCAAGGTGAGTTATCATTTCATTATAGATTCTGTCTGGCCCAGGAGACTTTCTAGGTTTTAATTTCTTCAGACCTTGTTGAAATTCTTGCATGCTGAAGTTATCTTCAAATATGGAGGCACTAGCGGTTGGGGCTTTCTCTTGACGTTTCAAGTGTCCTAGACGTTCTTTATCCAACTCAGAAAGCTTTCCTGCTCTATTCACAGAGGCAAAGTATCGGTTGAAGTGCTTTACTTTTTTCTGGTCTACAGTTATAGTTCTTCTTCTGTCTATCACTGGCTTCGGATTTGTTCTCCTCCTGTTACCAGACAAATTGTCCATCAATGTCCAGATTTCTTAGGGCATTTATTACGGCATCGATTACAATACTATTGAAGGCCTTTTCATAGTCTATAAACACTAGACATATGGGCAGAGCTAATTCACGTGCTCTCTCCAGCAGCTGGTTGATTGTGTGTTGGTGGTCAGTAGTGGAGGACCCTCTTCTGAATCCAGCCTGCTCACGGGGTTGCTGGAGGTCCAGTTGTTGGCCGATCCTGTTGACAAGGACTTTGGGGAATATTTTGTACATCATCTTTGATATGAAAAATATATATATTATTTGGACTTAAGGCCAGAGAAATTATTAATATGATAAGAGCAATGATCACCCATCTGGATTACCTGTGGATATTTAATATAAGTCTTATTCAGACTTTGACTGGGACACAGAAGAAAGGGACTGTGATAATATTTTTGAGGGATTAAAGCAGAATTACAGCTGATGTTGTGAGTAAAATGACATTTCACTTCTTAATGTCCCCTCAACATTACCAACATTTAGTAAACCCTGCATTTGCGCAGCTTAGATACAAAATGACGTCTGTGCTCACAGTGTGTACAATCAAAGAACAGTGCGAAAACAATATTAGAAAGATAGAAAGGGAAAGAGACCTTGGGGTTATAATAGATCATACAGGTAAAGGGAGTGAGCAAGTCCAGGTAACAGAGAAAAAGCAAATGCAATGTTAGGTATGATAAAAATAAATATTAAACATAGGAGCAAGGAAGGGATAGTCAAACTGTATAAAGCACTAGTTAGACCTAGATTGGAGTACTGTGTTCATGTGTGGAATCCTTATCGTAAAGGGGATGTAAACATGCTGGAAAGGATACAAAAAAGAGCAACAAAGCAGATAGTGGGATTCCAGAATTACAGTTATGAGGAAAGGCTCAGAAAAAAACTGGCTTACAGTGTCTAGAAAAGAGAAGAATTCGAGTTGACTTAATACAGGTTTATAAGATAATCAAAAAACGGATAAATTAGACTTTAACAAGTTTTTAAAAATACAACCACCTATAAAAACAAGATGGTATAGCTACACATTAACTAAAGAAAGATCCAGATTGGATATTAGGAAATATTTTTTAGTCCGAGAGTGGCGAAAGCTTAGAATGTATTAACCCTACCAGACCTGAGGCCCTGAACCTAACTGTCCCATATACCTGGGCTCCTGAGCATTAAAGAGAAAAAACTAACATGATATAGAAAAATGTTAGTTACATGCAAACAAGTGGTTAGAATAAGATGGAACTTGAAGACATTGTAGAAAATAGGTCTACCTTTCATCTAGCGCCAATATTCCACCTTTGTGTGCCAATCCACCCAGCAGGATGAACCTTCATCACCACCTAGATCTCCCCCATCAGCTGTTTGAGGGACACGCCCCGTTTCTCTTACTATCGATCTAGCTCTAGATCTATTAGGTTCAAGATTCTCCTCATCACTCGAGCTCTCACTGTCTGTGTCACTTGAACTGGAAACGTATTCTTGATGAAATTCTGACTCCTCAGAGTCTGAATCAACCAAAGTATTGATCACCTGTTGGACTGTCATAAGCCTAGACCTACTTCGCTTTCCTGTTGAAGTGCTTGGTTCATCAGCCGCTCGTTTCATTGTGAATTTTCCTAATTTTTTTCACGTTAAACCACACAGTCAATTCAAACATGGGGGCAGACATTTACAATTGCTAACCATGAGGTTTGACCATGATTGGTTGGTTATTCTTAGATTCTGACGCATTTTTTTTTTACGTACTACCCAAAGTACCGCAAATTAGGTCCAGCGGTATAACGGCAGATATGGAAATTATCGGAAAAGGGTACAGCGGTCTGGTAGGGTTAATTTATTGCCACAGGAAGTAGTGATTACAGGTCAGGTCAAGTAAGGTCATCCCGTAACTGGTGAGGTTGTTGGGGCACACATGAAGACATCCTCACAACCCCACGCTACCCTTATCTGGCAGCGGTTGCTGCCTGTGCCTCTTCTGGTCGGAGATTGATCCATTCTTTTATGTTGTCCTCCCATCTCTTTTTGGGCTGGTCTCTTCGTCGTCTGCCTTGCACCTTTCTTTGGAGGATCGTATTTGCAAGACCATTTGATCTCGATATGTGACCGTTCCAAGCGAGTTTCCTTCTTTTGGCAGTTGCCAAGAGGTCTTCAAAAGGCCCTATTGCTGTTGTAATTCTATATTGTATTTCCTCATTTCTAACTCGATCTTTGTACGTGAAGTTTAAAAGTCTTTGGACACATCTCATCTCCAAGGTATGTATCCTTCGCTGAAAGTCAGCAGTAACTGTCCATGTCTCACAAGCATAGAGACTTTATGGTCCAGGATAAAAGCGGCAAGTGCCTTATTGAGGAAAATGACGTACTGACACGTTGGACAGAGTACTGTTCCGAGTTACACAACTATGAAGGACGGAACGAACCTGAGAAAACAATCCCTCCAACACCAACAACTATAGAGGATAACCAACTGATAACGAAGGAAGAGGTAGCTGCAGCGGTAAAGACATTGAGAAGAGGGAAGGCGGCCGGTGTGGATAATATACCAGCAGAGCTCTTACAGGCATTGGGGAGGTAGTGGTGGAAGGCCTGACACACATCTGTAACAAAATATGGGCGACAGGAAACTGGCCCGACTTATAGACAAAATCAATGGTTATACCGTTACATAAGTCTGGAAACCTAAAGCTGTGCCAAAATTACAGAACAATAAGCCTCATCAGCCACCCTAGCAAGGTCATGCTTAGATTAATCCTCGACCGATTGAAACCCCAAGCAGAGAACATCATCACTGAGGAGCAAGCAGGGTTCAGACAGGGAAGAAGCACTACAGAACAGATATTTAATTTAAAGCTGCTAAGCGAGAAATATCTAGAACAGCAGCAAAAACTGTAACATGTGTTTGTGGATTTTAAGAAGGCGTTTGATAGGGTATGGCATAAAGCGCTGTGGGCAACCATGAGGATGTATAAAAAAATCAAGTGGATACAAGAACAATTAATTCATTTAAGAATAGACTGGATGCGCATAGCATTTAGAGCGAGGTGATGTTAATGAAACTGGTTGTCTACAGACTCTGCAGAGTCTTCTAAACCAGTAAAAAGTGTTTGTTGTGTAAAGTGGTGTATAACTGGGTCGACACATTTTCTCAAGGGTGCTGATGAAGCTCGCCTCGGTCCTTTTATTAAGATTGTAGCAGAAGCAGCTCAGATTCATGACCTCCATTTCTACTTTTAGTTCTATGCCAAGTTGTTTTAGGTCAGCCTCTCTGTTGCCTTACCTCTAGGGTCCATACCATGATGGTGATGCAACAGGCTCTCTTCCGAGGATATGGTCAATCCAATTCCAGCATAGACCGGTTATGATGGTGTGGATGTATTCTTCATTGCTCTGGGCAAGCAGTTGGTGATGGTGTTCAACCAGACAATTCTGTGAATCTTCCTTAGACAGGTTTTATAGAAAGATGTTTTTGTTTCTGTTACTCTCCAACACTCTGTACTTCTGTGTAGCACAGAAAGTATGTAACTCTCCAACACTCTGTACTTCTGTGTAGCACAGAAAGTATGTAACTCTCCAACACTCTGTACTTCTGTGTAGCACAGAAAGTATGTAACTCTCCAACACTCTGTACTTCTGTGTAGCACAGAAAGTATGTAACTCTCCAACACTCTGTACTTCTGTGTAGCACAGAAAGTATGTAACTCTCCAACACTCTGTACTTCTGTGTAGCACAGAAAGTATGTAACTCTCCAACACTCTGTACTTCTGTGTAGCACAGAAAGTATGTAACTCTCCAACACTCTGTACTTCTGTGTAGCACAGAAAGTATGTAACTCTCCAACACTCTGTACTTCTGTGTAGCACAGAAAGTATGTAACTCTCCAACACTCTGTACTTCTGTGTAGCACAGAAAGTATGTAACTCTCCAACACTCTGTACTTCTGTGTAGCACAGAAAGTATGCAACTCTCCAACACTCTGTGCTACACAGAAGCACAGACAGTACGTGACTCTTGTGTATTCTTAGTCTGGTGTTTGTGCAGTACTGCGAAGACTTCCAAATGTATAAGGTAGCAAAGATTATTCTGACTTTGTTCATTCTGCTTTTGATGTATTTGCCTGTTCCACCATCTGGTGTAACTACTTTTGAGGCATGTAAATGTGTCTGTCTGCGCTAGTTCTTCATTTCCTATTTTAATTGGTGTGGGATTTAATATATTTAGTGTTCTTACTTTCTATGTCCGGCAACCTCACATAGTTTTCGCCCAAAAACCAGCCACCGTCAGTGCTATTTCATTTACCACCATCAGGTCCTCCGCTGTACAGTATTCCTGCATAGTGGGACATATAATCAGGTGTTCCAGGCCTTGAACAGCCCCACAATTGCAATATTCATCATCTGCCTATCCCCACTTTTCCAGGTTAGACCCACATCTGGACACACCTGTTCTTAACCCGTTTAGAGATCTCCACAAAGTATATTGCAAATTATGTCCGGATGCAGGTTCTTCTTTAATTTCCATCCAACCTTCACCATTCTTTTGGGTCCACTTTTCTATGGGGTTTCTCTCTGGGCTCTGTTCTGAGGGCTGTACAGTCCGCAGAAAACTTTTCCTTGATTTCAGTCGTATTCTTTCTGGTGAATGTTCAAAAAGAGGATGTCTCTGGTCATAGACTGCTTTTATCTCTCAACTTCAGATGCAACATGTCTTCTAATATCCGGTGCGATACCAGCGATTGCATAAATCTTTTCCGTTGGTGTCGGTTTAAGGCATCCTGTCACAATTCGGCATGTCTCATTTACTGCCACATCGACCTGTTTCGTGTGTATATTAAGAGCAAGGAAGTAATAATCAAACTATATAAATCATTGGTGAGACCTCGATTGGAGCACTGCGTTCAGGTGTGGGGTCCTTATCATAGTGAATATAAATATGCTAGAAAGGATACAAAGAAGAGCTACAAAAATGATCATGTGATTCTATAATTAGTTAGGAAGACTCAGAAGACTCAAGCTTTTCACAACTGGCTACAAGAACAAGAGGGCACAGCTTCAAATTGTTTAACTCCTAGACTAGCTGAGCCACTTCACATGGCGTATTTTTGGACTAATTTTTACACAAGCCACTTAGAGTGGCTAGTCATGTTAGATCTCTATTAGGAAAGTTTAGAAAACAATTTTCGAAAGTTAGACCAATCCAACATTTTTAATGTCACTTTCTTTTGATGAACTTTACAGTTTGAGTCATTTGCACTTTTTTTTCTTAGACAAAGAGGTTCGAATTTAAGAATTTAGCTGATGAATTGATTTGCTCCAGCAAAATTTGTTTTATAAAAATGGCTTCCAGTGATTGTAAGCAAAGATTATCATCAGAACAGGCACTACAGCTAATCTGTTCAGGAAAATGATAAAACTGACATATGTTGTGTATAAATTAATATTGTTAGTGAGGATTAATGCTAGGAGCTTTAGACCTGTACAAATATATTATGATATATTATGGTCAGTTCAAACATTTAAAAAAATATTTTGTTTTAAATGTATTCGCAATATATATGGACCACTATTTATCTATTTTTCTTTTCTATAAATTGGCTCTATTTGATAACCTATTTAGTTTTGTACATGAAATACATGAACAAAATGTGAAAATAAGAAAATGATGAAATAATATATTATGGTGACCTAACCTCAACTTGCCATATTTTGTTTTTCACAATGTCATTTCAAAGATACAAATGCAGACTAAATCTTTATTTACTGACAGAAAATGATACAATTTGTATATGTTGTATATAAATGGAAATTCTATCAGTAATGGTTAATGTTGTAAGCTTTAGACATGCACAAAGCTTGATATATTATGAGAAGTTCAAACTTTTAAAAAAATTGTTGTTATAAAAATGTATTTACAATAAACGTACATTACTATTTATAAATTTAAAAAAAATATAAAGCCACAAAGTAGTTCTGTTTGAGAGCCCATTACATTCTGCACATTTGTATATGAGATAAATTGTCATGTTTAAAATAAGAAAATTATGACAAAATATGTGATGTAACTCTAACCTAAAACAATTATTATAAAACGGACGGTGTAAAAACGTGGTTTTAGTGTTGGTAAACTGAGTTAAAGAAAGGTCCATATTAGATATAAGGAAACGTACCATCACTGCAGATGAGCCGAGAAAATAAAGGGAGCAAAGAGATACCTCACTCACATGCATATGCTACGTTTCTGACAGAACGTGACGATCCTGGGACACAGTCACACTGGACTGCCTTTCTTCCGGGATAGTACAAACTAGTACATAGTCCATCATATCATTGCCAAACGCTATAGACACGAGTAGGGAAGACTCGATAGTCCTGCAAGACAACTTCCTAAGAGAGACAACTCTGACCAAAAACAACTGCTGCCTTGCAGTTAGGCTGGGGACAGCCAAAGGCTAAGGAGGGCAACCCTACAGAAACGCCTGTTGAAATCGGATGCACTGAGCCACAGGCTTAACAAAATAAAACAGTGCAACGTAAATATCACTGTAAACAGCGTATGATGAAGAAGAAGATATAAGGAAATATTTTTTTTTTCAAAAGTGGTGAATGCTTGGAATGTATTGCCATAGAATGTGGTGGAGGCAGGGTCAGTAATGCATTCAAAAATAGATTAGATGCTCACAGTTATTTTTTGTATTGTTTGAGTGGAATAAACTGGTTGTATACAGACTCTGTAGAACCTTCTAAACCAGTATAATGAAGTTCAGTGTAGATGTATTCCATAGTGATGCTGCATACTCTGCTGCTGAGAGACAAAGTGCAAGAGCTAATGTGCCGTTGGGGATGTTCCCCATACAGTGTTTGTCAGCTTGCGAATTATATTGTTTCTTGCACTGACATTTTGTTTTACCGCATTGCAGTGTGCCTTGTAAGAAAATATGCTGTCCATTACAATGCCTAAATACTTGGGTGTATTGTTTTATTCAATTACCTGTCAGTACCATTTAATATGTAGTTGTGTTCTTGCTTCTCTGTTCTTCAAGTTGGAAGCACATACCTGTGTTTTGCTGGTGTTGACTTTGAGGTGATGTTCCTCGTAGTAATCGGCCATTCTGTCTAAAGCTTTTGTGAGTCCGAGTTCCACTTCTTCAAAATGTGTTCAGTGTGCAGCTATTTCAGTGTCATCAGCATATATGAACTGTTTTGTTCCTGGGCTAACTGGTTTATCATTGGTGTATACATTGTATAACGTAGGGGCCAGGACAGTTTTGGTTGCGCCATCTACTGTTTTTATTTTCTTAAATCACACCAAAACATCTATTCTGAAAGCATTTACCTGAGTCAGGTGCCAGTCCTTAGTGACTTTATATATTCTTGTCAACAGTAGTTGGTGGTTTACTGTGTCGTATGCAGCCTTGAGGTCAATAAAAGCAACTCCTGTCACCTGCTTTCGCTTGTACCCATCCTCAATGTGTTGCGTAAAGTTAAGGATCTGTCCTCAGCACGATTTTCTTATTGTTCTGGGATAAGTTTATCATCAATAATGCCAGAGATCTGCCCAATATGATTTTTTCAAAAATGTTGTATAGATGACATAGAAGTGATACAGGTCTGACATTGTTGACTTCTGTTGGTGTTTTCCCAGGTTTGAGCAGTGCCACGACTAGCTTTTTTCCAGTTTTTTGGTATCTGCAGGGTTGCTATACATGAATTAATTAATTCTAGTATCCGTTCTTTGATTTTGGGGCCAAAATGTCTGATTTGCTCTGTTCTCAGTTTATTTATTCCTGCTGCTTTGCTGATGTGCATTTTATTGATTGCCTCATCGAGTTCTCCAATGAGGAATGGTGTTTCCAGCGTAACATTTTTGTGTTCCTCTTCCTTTCTGATTTGGTGTTTTTGTCCTTTTAGTTGGTATTACCATTAATCAATAATTGTTGGACAATCTGATTGGGAGTGATTGATGTCTGTATATTTGTATTTATAGTTGGATCATGGCTGGAAGTTTTGATAAATATCTATGCCTGTCGACTGTTCTGTTTCATATCGAGCTTTTCCACTAACTTGCACCATTTTTCTGTTCTGGAGGCTGATATCTCATGCATTAGTTCTTCTCCTGCAATGATAGTCTCTCCAGCAAAATGAGTCTTTTTCATACGACTCTGTGTATTGTTCTAGGATTGTTTTTGACTTTTTGTTGAGGCCCGGGATGTACTGTGTCCTGCATCCTCTTGGGATATGTCGTCTTGATATTCTCTTGACGAGGTCAACAAACGCTTCATAGTTTCCTGGTTTCTGGTCGATTTTCACTATGTCTTCATCAAAATCACCCCTAAAGTCACTCCACCTGGCTCATTTGAAATTGGAACATCTTTAAAAAGCCACCATCTCAGGTTTGGCCAAAGGTTTAATAATGTATGAGATTGGTCTATGTTGTGTCCGCAGGATTGGTTCTCCTACCAATTTCACTGTCTGGTTGTCTGGTTTGCAATACGTCTGCTTACAAAGATGTTATTGTGGTTGTACCTAACTGCCGCTATTGAAAGATGGTGACAATTTTGGGTCACGTATCAGCTGCAAATCATACGTTCAGACAAGATTTCAAGTACTTTACCATCAGCTCTTGTCTCTTTTGTAGAATCTGAATATTGTAGACAGTGTTTTATATTGTAGACTACAGTCTCTATATTGCACAGACTCTATATTGTAGGCTACAGTCTCTATATTGTAGGCTACAGTCTCTATATTGTAGGCTACAGTCTCTATATTGTAGGCTACAGTCTCAATATTGTAGGCTACAGTCTCTATATTGTAGGCTACAGTCTCTATATTGTAGACTGACTACAGCTTCTATATTGTAGACTACAGTCTCCATATTGTAGACTACAGTCTCTATATTGTAGGCTACAGTCTATATATTGTAGGCTACAGTCTCTATATTGTAGGCTACAGTCTCTATATTGTAGACTGACTACAGCTTCTATATTGTAGACTATAGTCGTTATATTGTAGACTACAGTCTTTATATTGTAGACTATAGTCATTATATTGTAGACTACAGTCTCTATATTGTAGACTACAGTCAACAATGGACAATGATGTTTAAAGAAGGACATGAGTTAACGAAAGATCTTCCGAGACAGGTCAGACGCATATTGTTATGTCAGAAGATGCCATCACCAAAATTGATGCAGCAACTTGGGTGGACCGTTGTCGGAGCTTATGTTCGCTAACATAGAAATTCGCTATGTCGCTAGGGATAGTTCAAATAGGGGTTAGCAAGAAACTGAAGTATCGGAAGGTGTGTTCTTCTTCTTCTTCTTCTTCTTCTTCGTACGCAGTCAGACAGTAACCATTATTTTTTCGAAAAAAGCGGCGGTCATCCTGAGGCTGTCGACACTGCCATAGAGCTTGTCTTGTGGTTCCACTGGTGATGGCCACATCTGCTCTCTCTGATCCTCGTATGTCGGGCAGTTCTGCAGAAGATGTTCAGCGGTCATTTTCTCGGTACCACACGGGCATTCGTCAGTGCCACCTATCTTCAATTTGTTGAATAGGTGGTACCTCAGTCTATTGTGGCCAGTGCGAAGTCTGAAGACAACGACCTGCTCTCTTTTGTTCAACTGGTAATATGCATCGTTTTTGGTGTAACCAGTATGTTCGGTTTCCCATTTGGTCATGTATCTGGCTTTGATAAGCCGTTTTGACTCTTCGTACGTCATACTAGTATCTGTTTGTGGTAGTCTTGCACCTTCTTTTGCCAGTCTGTCTGCCTCCTCGTTGCCTTGGATGTTGCAGTGTGATGGGACCCACTGTACCACTACCCTTTTTGGTGCGGACTGCTGGCATAGTTGACAGAGTACTGCTCTTAAGTCATTAAGCTCAGTGTTTTTCTGGCTTATTAGCGCTGTGACTACGGCCAGAGCATCTGTAAGCAGGACTGTATGGCTTTCATTTTCTTTATGTGTCACCATTTCTTCCACTGCCGCCCTCAGTGCCTCTGCCTCCGCTCTGAAATTGCTTGTGTAATTACCAGTAGCGAATGACAGAGTTATTTTTCTGCCATTTGGTAGGTTCAGGAATGCTCCTGCCCCTCCGTTCTGTGTAGTGTTTGTTACAGAACCGTCGGTGTATGCATGGGTCCAGTCCATGCTTGGGTAGTTTTCTGTAATGTAACTCAGGGTAGTATCTCTTCTTTCTTTTTCAGACTGGCAGTTTGTGTTTCCAATACCTGGTATATTTTCTACCACCTCTGGAAATATATCCTGCCTCCAGGTAGGTTTTCGTACAGTAGTGATTGGCTTTGGTGTTGTTAGTGCGTTTACGGGATCTTCGTGCATCTTTGCTTTGGCTATTTCTGCAAAGTTTCTCCGCTTTAGTTTCCCATTTCCCAAATTGTTTAGTCTCTGGTGCATTGGATGGTCAGTCAGTCTTCGGAGTTTCTCTGACTGCAGCTGGGCTCTGCAGTCTCTTCTATCGGTCATGAATTGCAGTTTTGTAATCTTTTCAAGTTCTACAATTGGCGTTGACTTCATGCCTCCTGTTATAACTCTCGTGGCTTGGTTTTGAAGTTTGCTAACTTTATCGAAGTTCGCCTTTGCTGCTGTTGTCCATGCCGCAATGCCATACTCGAGAACTGGTCTCACTCTTCCAGTGTACAGTTTCTTTAGTATGCTTTTGTCTGCTCCCCAGCTTGTGCCAGCAAGTTTCCTCATGATTGCCATTCTTTCTCTGGCTCTCATTCGGTTTCTCTCGATCTGACTTTTCCATGTCATGCGCCGATCAAATGTGACTCCCAGATAGTTTGGGTTGTCATTTGGCTGCAGGAATTTGCCATTTAGGCTTAATTTGGTGTTTTGTGGTTTGATCGAAAGCGAGAATATTGTGCATGTGGTTTTCTCCTCGTTTATTTTGACCAGCCATGAGTTCGCCCACTCTTCCAGCGATGTTAGGGCCTGCTGCATCCGATTTCTTGCTATGGTGAGATTCTTCTCAGAGGTCCACATAGCCAGATCGTCTGCAAACATTGAGCTATGGACTCGTTTTGGTATATTCTCTGTAATGTCGTTTATATACACCAGGAAGAGTGTGGGTGACAGTACTCCCCCTTGGGGTGCTCCTTGCTCGAGTGTCACCTTTTTGCTCATCTGCCCTTGTACTTGGACTCTGGCCGTTCTTTGTTTGAGGTAGTGGTTGATCCACTTGTACATTCTCCCACAAACTTCACTTCTCCTTAGCTTGGCTCTAAGTCCGTCTTTCCAGACTTTGTCAAATGGTAAGGTGTGTTCATAATGGGTACCTCGATTGCTGACCAACTACCATAAAGAAGAACGCATGGGATGGGGTTTGAACCACTTGCTGCGATACGAAGAGCCGGGTGATTCGTTTCTTTTGCGCATAGTGGCAGGTGATGAATCGTGGTGCCATCACTTTGAGCCGAGCAGCAGAACTGCTAGCATGCAATGGAAACATCCCGGATCACCGAAAGAAAACAAAAATTAAAATCACACATTTCCACTGGTAAGATTATGCTGACGGCGTTTTTTTACCACTAGGGACTTTTCTTGGTAGACTTTAAAGAGCCTGGCATGAACATCAATGCCATCCACTACAATGATACACTAGACAAGCTGCATACAGCAATCAAGAATAAACGACCCGCATGCTTTCGTGTGGTGTTATTCTGTTGCATGACAATGCGCGTCCAAATGTCGCGAACATTGTTCAGAAAGTGTTAGCACAGAAAAGGTGGGAAGAACTGCCACACTCACCCTATAGCCCTGATATGTTCTCTTGTGACTTCCATTTGTTCAGACACTTCGACAAATTTCTGAACAGACAACGATTCGATTCCAATGCAGACGTCATGGCCTTGATGACCAAGTGGTACAAAGAGCAACCAGCCATTATTTTAGGACGGCATCCGCCGCCTACTCAAGCACTGGGATGCGTGTCTGAATGCCTATGGCAACCTTTTCTAACTAATCCTGTGGCATGTTAGCTTCATAACAATTGCTATATTTAATTCTGTCACATCAGATGGTGTAACTTTCATATTTTTGTAATAAAGCCAGTGGGTCCGGTTTCATTTGAACACGCCTCGTAGATAAACCTTTTATTACTTTCCCCTAGAACTTTTCCTGTCACTTCCTGTTAAGCGCATTCTTTTCCAGTTTGTTTTAGACCTATCTCAAGTTTCCACAATTTGGGACAGGGGCTTGTCTATCCTGTAGAAACTATAAGCAACAAAACCTTCAACAGTCAACTGTAAGGAACAATAAATAAACAACTTAAATCATCCAAGGTCTCTGTTTTGGAGTTTCCAAAGTTAGAGGAATAACAAAACATGGCTGACGAAAGCTTGAGAAAGATTTTCTTAAGTCTTAAGAGAATGTTTAAAGAATTGGTTTGGATGGCACAGGACAGGATCACTTGGCCTATGTTTTCTAAAGATCGTTTACTTGTCATTAAGCTGAAAGGTTTTGATTGATTGATTGAAGAATTGTATTTCTGACAAAAGTTTGTTAATTTCTCCACAGGTCTTGTTTATTTGCTGTGCAAAAGCTCTGGTTTCTCAGATCTTTGAGCAGATGTTCAAGTGGTAGACACCATCTGGTTTATTGTGGCATCTGATCTGTCTAACAACGCCTAGCATGAGTCTGTAACTATGTTATAAAGCTGTAGCCATTTGGGGTGGCTCAGTCTATTATTTTAATGTATTATTTGTTTTTATTTGAAATTTGTTGATTTACATACTTTCTTGCCTAACCAGCTGTATATTTAATTGTACAAGAAAGTTTATAATGAAAAAACGGATTATTTTTCTTCTTTTAAAGCTATTAAGAAAAAATGGCACACAACCGTATAATTTTTTGATGTAGTCTCCATTGTGTTCCATACAAGTCCTCCAGCGCCTACAAAGTGCATGGATTCCTCTAGATAAAAAGATTTTCAGGTTTTCATTTGAAGCTCCCTCGTATAAATATTCAGCATTATAACATTTTGTTTTAAATGTAATTTCTGTAGAAGTTATTTAGATTGATCATCATGTAAAGGATAATATGAAGATTGTTTCAGCAAACTGAATTGGTACTCAACATTAAAAACAGTAATCCGTGTGTTGAGAAAACTGAATTGGTACTCAACATTAGAAACAGTATTCAGTGTGTTGAGAAAACTGAATTGGTACTCAACATTAGAAACAGTATTCAGTGTGTTGAGAAAACTGAATTGGTACTCAACATTAGAAACAGTATTCAGTGTGTTGAGCAAACTGAATTGGTATTCAACATTAGAAACAATATTCAGGGTCATTCAACATTAGAAACAATATTCAGGGTTATTCAACATTAGAAACAATATTCAGGGTTATTCAACATTAGAAACAATATTCAGGGTTATTCAACATTAGAAACAATATTCAGGATTATTCAACATTAGAAACAATATTCAGGGTGCCTAACCCATGTTTTACTTCCTTTCACACATGGCTAGTAGTATTACACGTTATGATTTGTATGTTGCGTATATTCTTGAGTCAGTTCAAGTGCCATCTCCACATTGGTTGACTGGTCAGTTCAGTCTAAGTGCCATTTTCACATTGGTCGGCTGTCAGTTCAGTCTAAGTGCCATTTTCACATTGGTCGGCTGGTCAGTTCAGTCTAAGTGCCATCTCCACATTGGTCGGCTGGTCAGTTCAGTCTAAGTGCCATCTCCACATTGGTCGGCTGGTCAGTTCAGTCTAAGTGCCATCTCCACATTGGTCGGCTGGTCAGTTCAGTCTAAGTGCCATCTCCACATTGGCCAGCCTCAATGAATCTCCAATGCCCTGAGTCTCTTGCTCCAATGGCACAATCTTATAGAATTTTCCCCGACCTTCTTTAGATGTTGTTGTCCTCTTGCTTATAGTGAAGTATCCTCTGTCATGCTTGCCCCCACCTTTTATCTGACACATTTACCCTCCACCTTTTATCTGACATATTTACCCTCCACCTTTTATCTGACACATTTACCCTCCACCTTTTATCTGACATATTTACCCTCCACCTTTTATCTGACACATTTACACTCCACCTTTTATCTGACATATTTACCCTCCACCTTTTATATGTCATGCTTATCCTCTACCTTACATCTGACACATTTACCCTCCACCTTTTATCTGACACATTTACCCTCCACCTTTCATCTGACACATTTATCATCCACCTTTCATCTGACACATTTACCCTCCATTTTTTATCTGACACATTTACCCTCCACCTTTCATCTGACACATTTACCCTCTACCTTACATCTGACACATTTACCCTCCACCTTTTATCTGACACATTTACCCTCCACCTTTCATCTGACACATTTACCCTCCACCTTTCATCTGACACATTTACCCTCCATTTTTTATCTGACACATTTACCCTCCATTTTTTATCTGACACATTTATCCTCCATTTTTTATCTGACACATTTACCCTCCATTTTTTATCTGACACATTTATCCTCCATTTTTTATCTGACACATTTATCCTCCACCTTTCATCTGACACATTTATCCTCCACCTTTTATCTGACACATTTACCCTCCACCTTTCATCTGACACATTTACCCTCCACCTTACCTCTGACACTGTAGCAGCGCTAGCTTGCTGACATACCATAGCAGATGGTTAAAGGGGTCTGCACTAGCTATATTCACACTTAAACAAATTCAAGTAATACTATTCAAATAAATACAATAGAACAGACTCTTTATTACTACTTATAAATTTCTAACAAATTAAATTCTCTCACATACTTGCTAAAATACTCCTACAACTTGATTAACAAAATTACAACTTGATTGATGAAACTACAACTTGATTGATTGAACTAAAACTTGATTGACGAACCGTTAGTGGATTGCCACAGAATGGAAGATTTGTATTTGTTCTTAAACCCAGGTGATTCGTCTGTGGTCCTGTTCTCCTTGTCGACGGTGGCTCGAAGTGATCGTTGAAGAGCAGGATTGCTGTGATAGTCAAACATATCTATATCTAGTGACTAGATTTCTTGAGAGAACTTCTACTAAACGGGACTTCAAATATACCTCTAGTAGTGACTAGATTTCTTGAGAAAACTTCTGCTAGACGCTTGAAAAAGCCGTTATAAAAATGGCTACTTCATGTGGTTCCTTCATGGCACACTTCTATATCTATTTCTAACACATTTGCTATTTGAAACAGAATATTCTACATCACTATGCACATCACTAATTACCTGGCCTTGTTAGGCTGCTGGACATCTGTACTTAACTAACGTGGACTAGTTAAAGGTTCATCAATTCTTTCTCTTTGCCAATATATCGCTGACCGAGTCTAGCCGCTCCTCTCCACTGCTTTCTCAAGATTCTCTGTCGACAGTCTGTTTCGGGATCTCCTCTCCTCTCAATCACTCGCTCAAGTCTGTCCCCTCAAGTCTCAGGATTTCCTAGCTCCTTATATTTGCAGCTTTTCCCAGATCACGTGGTCCGATAACGACACAGGTATTCTGATCTCGTTCCTAAGTTTTTCTCCAGAGATTTAAAAAACAACCTGTTAATAGCATGTCCAGTTTTAATCGTCACTACTGATCACGCCATAACAGGCGTCTAGGCGTTACGCAAAAACACGTAAGTCAACACCTGTGTAGCTTTGAAAATGACACTATGCATTTCAGACATTCCTATGTCGGAATTTAAGTAAATCTGCCCTGGCTCTGTACTTAGTTGAATTCTATCAGAAAATGAATGGCTACTGACTATCATTAATCTACTCACAACCTTCTAACTTAAACATGTCTAAAATCATATCCCTAATAAATCTACAGCTAAGATCTGTTACAACACATTTACCCTCTACCTTACCTCTGACACATTTACCCTCCACCTTACCTCTGACATATTTACCCTATACCTTACCTCTGACATATTTACCCTCCACTTTACCTCTGACATATTTACCCTATACCTTACCTCTGACATATTTACCCTCCACTTTACCTCTGACACATTTACCCTCCACTTTACCTCTGACACATTTACCCTCCACCTTTCACCTGACACATTTACTCTATACTTTTCATCTGTTCTCCATCTTTCCTTCCAGTATTGTTTTCAGCAAGGTGTTCTTTTTTGATGTGACCAAAATACCGTAACAGTCTAACTCTGGTTGCATCCATCAATTATCTTTGTATCCCTAATTTCTCCAAGATTTCATTATTTATTTTAAATTCTTTCCTGGAGATGTGCCCAAATCGTCTACATACTGGTATCCACATGTCACAGACATCAGTTCTCATCTTCAACTGTTTGTTCAAATTTCTACACCTTACAGCAATGTGTTTGATTTTCTATGCTCTTACCTGTAGAACAGATTTCTTGTCATCTACTTTGCTTACCATAGTTTTTATTTTCTGTGTTAACATCCAATCCATATATCTGACTTTTGTTCTTGACTTGAATCAGCAATTCCTGTCGTTCTTGTTCCCTTTCAGCTAGCGGAGCTGTGTCATCTCTGAGATTATTTATTGATACTCCACTGATGAGTAATGGTATTTCATCTAATAGTCGAACAACGTGTTCTGTGTAAGTGTTTATACAGACAAGTGGACAATACACATCCTTGTCAAACTACTATTTTGTATATTTTTCTGCAAATGTCTTTACATAGAATGTTGTTTATTTGATAATGCTGGAGCTGTCGTCATTAAATGCTCACGGTTGTCTCTGTTGTTGTTGAGCGATTCACTGATACATTCTGCCTGTCCATCTGTTTGATATCTTTCTCATCAATTAAGATGTCTCCATGCCTCCTCCTCCTCCTTGAGCTAGTCTGGTCATGTTTTTTTTATTCTGTCCACTATTCTTTGGCATGTCGGAATATAGTATTTATCTTTTTATCCCTAATATTAACTGATCTCACTTATTTTAAAATTTGACCTATGTGCGACAATAATTTGTTAAATGATATCTGATTACTTATTAAAAGGACTCTTTTACAGAAACATTTATGTCTCTAGACACGTTTAATTTAGCAGTAACTAATTCAGCAAATTGTATTTTTTAACTTAATTTTTCAAACCAAACTCAATATTAAGAGATTACAGGACTTTGTCAAAAAATCTCTGAGAAAGATTATGGTTTTTCAATCGAAATCAAAGGACAAAGACACATGGAATACGACATCTTGGGAGAAGGTGGCATTGGATAGTCTAGACACTGCAAAAGCCCCAGCCTCTGTCATGGAAGCACAGGGGAAAACAGACAAAGAACATACGGAGAAGAGACCTAGAGGTCGATACAAGGAAAACAGAGAGAAGCTGAAAAGAACTGGAGAATATGGCACAGGACCGGAGAGAGTTGGTTGATGGTTTATGCAACCCAAGGTGATAAGGAAGAAGTCTTTGAATACCATGTTGGGCTATCTGCTTTGCTCAGCCATCTGTTCATCACCGTGGTGAGCCACTTGGTGGGTATTAAAAGTTAAAGGGTCACCAGGATGCTGTGATTATCTTCCCTATCAAGTTGTCTAAAGACTTCCTAAAGGGCTGCTGTGAAAGGTTTTGGGCAGATTGCTTGGAAAAAAGACTAATGCAGTGCTGGGTATAATTAAAAGAAATATTACACATCGAAGTGAAGGAAGTGATAGTCAAACTATATAAATCATTGGTGAGACCTATATTGGAGTACTGTATTCAGGTGTGGAGTCCTTATCACAGAGTGGATATAGACATGATACAAAGGATACAAAGAAGAGCTACAAAAATGATTGTGGGATTCCAGAATTATAGTCATGAGGAGAGAGAAAAACTGGTCTGTAGAATCTAGAAAAGAGAAGAATTTGAGGTGACTTAATGCAGATTTATAAATTAATCAAAGGAAAGGATACATTAAACTATAACAAGTTTTTCAAAGAACTAGAGGACATTGCTTCAAATTATTTAAAGACAGGTCCAGATTGGATATTAGGAAAACATTTTTTAGTCATAGAGTGGTGAATGTTTGGAATGCATTACCAACGGATCTGGTGGATGCAGGGTCAGTTAATGCATTCAAGAATAGATTGGATGATCACAGTCATTTTTAAAGTGGAATAAACTGGTTGTATACAGACTCTGTAGAGTCTTCTAAACCAGTAAATGAAGTTCAGTAAACTTTAGATTGTATCATCCTGTTGTCCTATAAAGGGCAACAACAAAGGATGACTATCCATGGGAATACAACCTGGTTTTATTAAGTGAAATGCTACAATAATCAGCACTGAAAGAGCATGTGATGTTCCATGCTACATGCTTGCTTGTAAGATGCATATCTGTTGTGGTTGTTCCTTGTAGTGTAGTACAAAGATGGGAAGAAGAAAGTCTATATTTGTTTTACTAAACATCACAACATAATGATGTGATACACTAGTAAACATCACAACATAATGATGTGATACACTAGTAAACATCACAACATAATGATGTGATACACTAGTAAACATCACAACATAATGATGTGATACATTAGTAAACATCACAACATAATGATGCGATACATTAGTAAACATCACAACATAATGACGTGATACATTAGTAAACATCACAACATAATGACGTGATACTCACCAGACATTAATTTAAATGCTGATGAAAACATTGATGATAAATTTAATGATGTTTTTAAATCACAATTCAAAATAAACCTTGGCGTTAGCCTTGGCAGCGGGATTGCAACTCCCTCATGTTATTGGACAAGTCTTGGTTGGAGATTATGATTTATGTATGTTTTGTATTATAAGTTATGTGGCTTAAAAACGTTTTTGCAGCTGATAATATTATGCATTTGATATTCACTATCCTGTAAGTCTAGCAAAATCTCATGTTTTTTTGTCATTTTGGTGTGGTTTTCTTCGGAAGTACAATATGTTGAAAAGTTAAAGATAACAAGTTTGAAAACACGACTGCCAGCCAGGTTTTATGAGCCAATTTGTATTTGAACGTATATTTTTAAAACTGATTTACTTTTTCTGTTCTTCTTCTTCTTCGTTCGTTCTCAATCTCTAGCTACCAAACCCTGAAAGGATAAGTAGCAGAATGTAGTCCAGAGAACGGAAAGCGTTGTGTCATAGTTTACAGCTTGGCTGTGATATTTGCACCTTTCGGTCCAACACTCCGACTTCAGCAAGCATTTTTTGAGTACCGGGTTAGCATTCTCTCTTCAATCCCTTCTCCTTAGCCAGTCTGCCCTGCTGCAGCCTATTATCCAGGATCACTGCGTGGAGGTCTAGAAGGGTCTTGGCAGCTCTGGTTCGCTGGCCCTGACGCTAGCAGTCAGCTATGGGTCGCTGACCACTTCAGCTCATGCGCTGCTCAGCATCTTGATCCCACTTTTTCTGTTAAAATCATTTAAATTATTTATAAGAGATCGTTTTCAAATGACATCACTCACGCAGTGATAGGCAGATGGTTCAGAATTTAGTGATGGTTGGGAGTGAGGTTTCATAATAAAGTTGGATGATGAGGAAAGAGGGTTTTATGATAAATTTTGACTATGGGAGGTGGAGATAAAAATGGCAAAAAAATTGTGAGAGGTCAGATGTGGACGACCCGTAAAGACAATGCCAGAATGTGCTAAATTTGTTTCGAAAATGTAATAATAGGTCATGTTTTTTGTTCTAACTGCAGACTTGTAAATATATCTTTGATAATTGCCCTAATTTGTGATTTGGGAATATAAAAACAAATAGTATTTGTTAATATTGATCTGCTCTTGCATCTTATTCTACATGAGTGAGGGAAAAATGTATGTTTTAAACAATTTTTGGGAAAACAAGAAATTCAATCTGACTTTTTTTTTTTTTGACAGACGTTTTATTATTAACATACTTAATGACTTCCATTTGTTAATGTAATTGTGGTGGTTCTTTGATGAAAAACTCTTGGTAGTCTGACTGATTGAAAAAACAGTTCTTATTGTCAGTGAAATAGCTATTTAAACAACAGATCTTTAGTGTCAGTGAAATAGATAATGAAATGTTATTTATTGCATAACTAAAATAATTTGAACAACTATTATTTACTTTTGATGAAATAGTGACTTTAAAATACTATTTAGTGTTAAAGAAATAATTATTTGAACAACTGTTCTTTGTGGCCATTTGAATCATTGTTAGAGCAGCAGCATTTGAATATCAATGTGATCATTTTAAAAACCACTGGTCTCTAGTGTCAGTGAGGATCAGTGTGTGAAGCTGTCAAATGTTTCAGCTCTTGGTGCCATCTTGCAGGATAAGCACAAATTACTCTTAGTGTCAAATGTTTCAGCTCTTGGTGCCATCTTGCAGGATAAGCACAAATTACTCTTAGTGTCAAATGTTTCAGCTCTTGGTGCCATCTTGCAGGATAAGCACAAATTACTCTTAGTGTCAAATGTTTCAGCTCTTGGTGCCATCTTGCAGGATAAGCACAAATTACTCTTAGTGTCAAATGTTTCAGCTCTTGGTGCCATCTTGCAGGATAAGCACAAATTACTCTTAGTGTCAAATGTTTCAGCTCTTGGTGCCATCTTGCAGGATAAGCACAAATTACTCTTAGTGTCAAATGTTTCAGCTCTTGGTGCCATCTTGCAGGATAAGTACAAATTACTCTTAGTGTCAAATGTTTCAGCTCTTGGTGCCATCTTGCAGGATAAGCACAAATTACTCTTAGTGTCAAATGTTTCAGCTCTTGGTGCCATCTTGCAGGATAAGCACAAATTACTCTTAGTGTCAAATGTTTCAGCTCTTGGTGCCATCTTGCAGGATAAGCACAAATTACTCTTAGTGTCAAATGTTTCAGCTCTTGGTGCCATCTTGCAGGATAAGCACAAATTACTCTTAGTGTCAAATGTTTCAGCTCTTGGTGCCATCTTGCAGGATAAGCACAAATTACTCTTAGTGTCAAATGTTTCAGCTCTTGGTGCCATCTTGCAGGATAAGCACAAATTACTCTTAGTGTCAAATGTTTCAGCTCTTGGTGCCATCTTGCAGGATAAGCACAAATTACTTCTCACATCAATCTTACTCCTTTCTCTCTTGTTTATGTGTGACAGACTGTTTTCTCCACCACTAACCACTGGTGATGTTGTATGATGTACAGTATCATTGAAACCGGTTTCAGATGTTTATGAACACTTTCTTCACTTGACAAATATTGGTTTTTATATTTTAAATTAAATTATAGAAGGCAGTGTGGATTAGGGGTGAAGTGTCGCTACATATGGAAAGTAATGGCAACCTACTGTACTGCACAGCTGCCAAGGAACTTATAACAGCCAAGTAGGTTGGTTGGCAGTTGTAAGAGCGACGTTCTGCAAGATACATGGAATCGGGTACCTACTTTATATTATCTTGCACAACTTTCATTGGCTGCTAAAGTATAAACAGTCATGACTTATTCAGAACCAAGTTCAGCTGCCATACCGCCATACTGTATTGTTTATACATGTTGAGATTAATTTTGAAAGTACATGAAAATATGACTACGTCAAACAATAAGATCATGCTGAATGATGCCAAAGGGACATACAAGATTATCTAAAAATATCTAGTAAGGCCTATACAAGGTCGCAGTATGACAATACAGGATAAGAATGGAAAGTGCCTTACATAAGAACAGAAGGTATTGACACGCTGAGCGAAATACTGCTCAGAACTGTACAATCACACGTGTCGGGGTGAGCCAGAAAACGCAGCCACTCCTGGGATTGATGAAAACCAACTGATAACTAAAGAAGTGGTGACTGTAGTGGTAAAGATCAAGAAGAAGTGGAAAGCTGCTGGCGTGGATAATACAGGCATGTGGCACTGCAATAGTTGACACCCTCGCATACATCTGCAATAGAATATAGCAGACATAAAAATGGCCAAAACCTTGGTTAAAATCAATGGTCTTGCCGATACCTAAGTCAGGAAACTTAAAGCTTTGTCACAACTATAGAACAACCAGCCTCATTAGTCACCCTATTATAGTCTTGCTTAGAATAATTCTCAACAGACAGAAACCTCAAGTATTTGGGTTCAGTGATTAGCGATTAAAACCAGAAGTCCTGGCCAGAATAGCACAAAAAATAGCACAATTGAAATATATATAAAAAGATAAATGACTATCCCTTGCCACAAAGGTCAGACTAATCCGCTCATTGGTTCTTTTGATATTCCTCTCCGCCTGCGAAACATGGTCCATTACAGGAGACCTCCAGAGAAGAATCCAGGCCATGGAGATATGTTTTAAAAGACTCCTAAATATCACCTACAAAGTCCGTATCACAAATGATGAATTACGATGAAGAATCGAGAATGCAAGTTGACTTTACGATGACCTTCTTACAACGATTAAAAAACTCAAGCTGACGGCACGGCCACATCTTGAGATCCAAGGGCCTTGCAAATAAGATCCTACACAATGTTGTTCGTCCATCACGCGTGATGAAGACCTTTGGTTTTTTTCATTTTAGCCAGTCCTTCCAGTTGAGAATTCTGTAATTCCGGGTTGTGGATAGGTGCGAAAATGGCTGACAAGTCCGATTTGGGATCTGTATACTCGCAGGCAGTGAGGGCATGGAAAGTTCGCTTCGCGAGACGATGATATTTCATGGGCTTTTCTTGCCTTTCTCTTGCTGCAGTCTTTTTAGAAGCCTCGCACGACACTGCTTCTCTGCGGAGAGCCGTGCACCAGGTTGTACGGTCTTTTGCAGCATCTTCCCATGTTTTGAGGTTTATGCTGAAGGCTTTTAAGACGTTTTAGTGTGTCTTTAAAGCGCTTTTTTTGGCGTCCTTGGGAGCGTTCGTCCTTCTGCATCTCGCCACAGAAGATTATTTTTGGCAACCGATAGTCTAGCATACCACAATACAAGGCCAGCGAAGGCGAGGACATCCATGAATGCCATGAACCCATTACTCCGTTGAGGCACAGAAAGTAACCGTAGACAAAGAGGGGGTCTTGTGGGCTTGCTGCAACTAGCTACCCCATGTTGGAGAAGAGACACCACAATGAATATTATCAGATACAACTAAATAATGGGTCTGGCAACCTGTCATGCAAAACACATTTCTATGAAAACCACCATTGCAAAAGTGCTTTAGAGCAGGGTTTCTGCAATCATGAAAACTGCATTAATGGTCACATGGTCCATTTGATACAACAAACATGGAAGTGTGATGATGGAGTTGAGTTTTCTTGGCTTGAATTTGTTGTTCCTCATTCATTATTGGCTGTTCTGTTCCTCATTCACTATGGGCTGTTCTGTTCCTCATTCATTATGGGCTGTTCTGTTCCTCATTCACTATGGGCTGTTCTGTTCCTCATTCACTATGGGCTGTTCTGTTCCTCATTCACTATGGTCTGTTCTGTCCCTCATTCACTATGGGCTGTATAGGTATTCTTGTCTTTTCTATGGCTTATAGTATCTAAAGGATGGATTAGCTGGCCGCATTAAGGCGCCTAGACAATTTGCTGTGTCACCTAGACATTTAGCTGTGTCTCCTAGACATTTTGCTGTGTCACCTAGACAATTTGCTGTGTCACCTAGACATTTTGCTGTGTCACCTAGACATTTAGCTGTGTCTCCTAGACATTTAGCTGTGTCTCCTAGACATTTTGCTGTGGCGCCTAACATTTCAAGACAAATGTTCTCCACATGACTTATATCCCCTCTCAGTTTTAAGGGACTCAAAATATATTTTCACATAATTTCCTCTCCTTTCAGTCACTATCAAAGTCTGCCTGCATTTGGCATATCAACTTATCAAGATTATTTGATATTTGGTATCTCACTACGGTACTTAATTTAAGCAATCAATTTTGAATAAGATTTAACAATGTCTGAATAAGTTTGCTTTTGTTTGGGAAAACTTTTTTAAAGGATCAGCAGTGATTCATTCATTTCGATAAATAAATTTTGTTTATTATTATTATATAGATTTTGAGTTCTTGTACAAAAATACAGTAATAAATATATTACTTTATCAGGCGGCCAGCAATGTTGGTGTCTATCGGCAAGGCATAAGACACAATTACAATGCAAATGTTACAGTATTGGAAGTGTTCAAATCATTGTACTATGGTGCTAAATTCTGTGTTACAACTACTAATCAATTATGAAGTGCATTTATTTATTATTTGTAACTTTCCACACATATTTGATTGGTGGTTTGAAGACTTGTCTTATGAAAGATTATCTCATTTTAAATTTAAGATTATTTGGAATGTTTAGAACTTTTTCAGGTACAGCTGTCAATTGTAAAAACACATCCAAATGTGGACACATGCAGAAGCCATTGCCCCTTGGCCACAGAAGCCACTCCCCCTTGGCCACAGAAGCCACTCCCCCTTGGCCACAGAAGCCACTCCCCCTTGGCCACAGAAGCCACTCCCCCCTGGCCACAGAAGCCACTCCCCCTTGGCCACAGAAGCCACTGCTCCTTGGCCACAGAAGGCAAGCCACTCCCCCTTGGCCACAGAAGCCAAGCCACTCCCCCTTGGCCACAGAAGCCACTCCCCCTTGGCCACAGAAGCCACTCCCCCTTGGCCACAGAAGCCACTCCCCCCTGGCCACAGAAGCCACTCACCCTTGACCACAGAAGCCACTCACCCTTGACCACAGAAGCCACTCCCCCTTGGCCACAGAAGCCACTCACCCTTGGCCACAGAAGCCACTGCCCCTTGACCACAGATGCCACTCCCCCTTGGCCACAAAAGCCACTCCCCTAGACCACAGATGCCACACCCTCTTGCTCACAGAAGCCACTCCCCTAGACCACAGAGGCCACTCCCTCTTGCTCACAGAAGCCACTCCCCTAGGCCACAGAAGCCACTCCCTCTTGACCACAGAGGCCTATCCCTCTTGCTCACAGAAGTCACTCCCCTAGACCACAGAAGCCACTCCCCTAGACCACAGAAGCCACTCCCCTAGACCACAGAAGCCACTTCCCTAGATCATGGAAGCCACTCCTCCTTGACTATGGAAACCACTTCCCCTAGACCACAGAAGCCACTCCCTCTTGACCACAGAGGCCACTCCCTCTTGCTCACAGAAGCCACTCCCCTAGACCACAGAAGCCACTCCCTCTTGACCACAGAGGCCACTCCCCTAGACCATGGAAGCCACTCCTCCTTGACTATGGAAACCACTTCCCCTAGACCACAGAAGCCACTCCCCCTTGACTACAGAGGCCAATCCCCCTTGACTACATGTATGAAGAAAATGAAAGCAAAAGTGTTTGATGTCCATTACATTGAAAGCACTTTTATGTAGCCAAGACTAATAAACCATTTCTGGATGTCAGTGGGTTATTGGAGCTGACTATAGCTAACTTGACATGCTACACTCACTACTGAACTTCTTTGATGTAAATAACAACCTCTAATTTTTCTTTCAAAAAGAAAAACATTTTTTCAAAGTGTTGAAACACTGAAATGCTTACCAGAAATAAAAATGAAGAAATGATATTTAGAAACGTTATTGGCTGTATGCCTTCAATGAGAATAGTGTAGAGTTCTGACATTTTAAGATGGGATTGCCAATGCTGGATAAATGTGCCATTTTGCTGATAATTATGTTGTTATCTTTAACTGAGCATGATTCATTCTTCTTAGTCTTGTGCATTCCTTCAGCATTTCCAGCTCAGTGGCCATTATTTTTATAAGGAAAAGTATTACCGTACACACAGATCTGACCAATGGCTGCAGATTATTGTACAATTCCGCCCTGTGGAATGATAATATATCTTGCCTTGGAATGTTCATATTGTTTGATATTAGTGTACACAATTAAATTCTACACAAAGGTCTGACTTGTTCATCTGTCATTTAAACGTGTTTTATATATATATTTGTGGGATTCAAAAAATATGTTTCTCCTGTGCCCTAACTGTAACCACCCACTGGTTGTTTATGAGCTGTATCTGGGGCTGGTCTGTAATTTTTTGTTGCGTTCGCCTTATTTC
Organism: Ariolimax columbianus; assembly: GCA_036924085.1. Taxonomy (NCBI): domain Eukaryota; kingdom Metazoa; phylum Mollusca; class Gastropoda; order Stylommatophora; family Arionidae; genus Ariolimax; species Ariolimax columbianus. Next base: position 176,553,510 of record JAVGWX010000001.1, read on the forward strand.
TCTAATCCCCAAGGCGGTCTGCGTTGCACTGTTTTTATTTTGCGCCTGTCGGCCCAGTGCATCCGACTTCAGCATGTATTTTATGTAAGGGTCTGCTTCCTCCTGCATTTTCTAAGGGTTTGCTCCCCCGGGATAACGGCCGGTGCTGTGATGGGGATCGAACCCAGCACCTTCGGATTGTGAGCCGTGCCACTTAACCACTAGGCCACGCCGTCCCCGTGCAGTAAATGACCTCAATTTTTGTGTGTGCTATTTGTCTATCAAAAAGGTCACAAGCAGCAGAGAACATGTCCATGCCCTCTTACATATTCAGTTTTGAGCTACTGTTCAGAACCATGGCCTAGGTCATGTCAGAACAGTCATCAGCAAACAAGAGTTGTGACGCGCACAACCTTGCTTTTCACATTCAGTCTGTGGGGATTGAGTAGACCACCATCCGTGCCTACCACCTTTATTGGTATGCTATTCTCCATGTCCTTGAAGACGTCCGTCAGCATAGCTGAAAACATCATTCTGAACAGGGTCGGAGCAAGTTTCCCCCCGTTGTTGACCTCGAATGCGCATGCCTTCATTTAGATGTTTCACTAAGGTTACACATTTGCCAGAGCGGCCGAATTAGGATATTATATGTCCTAGTCCACTTCTGCTAAGCTTATCAAATGCTTGTGTGAGCTCAGTGAACCTAGCAGACAGATCACGTTTTTGTGAGGAGGGCGACCTAGCAGACAGATCACGTTTTTGTGAGGTCAATGAACCTAGCATACAGATAACTTTTTTGTGAGGAGGTAGAACCTAGCATACAGATCACGTTTTTGTGAGGAGGGCGAACCTAGCATACAGATCACGTTTTTGTGAGGTCACTGAACCTAGCATACAGATCACGTTTTTGTGAGGTCAATGAACCTAACATACAGATCACGTTTTTGTGAGGAGGGCGAACCTAGCATACAGATCACGTTTTTGTGAGGTCACTGAACCTAGCATACAGATCACGTTTTTGTGAGGTCAATGAACCTAACATACAGATCACGTTTTTGTGAGGTCAATGAACCTAGCATACAGATCACGTTTTTGTGAGGTCAATGAACCTAGCATACAGATCACGTTTCTGTTCTCGACATTTCTCCTGAATGGAAAAATTCGTCAACCTAAGCACGATGTCAATATCAGTGATTAGTGTTGATGACCTGGTTAATAGAATAGCAAAGGCCAGTACAACAGTATGGGATGATAGAGGAATCAGCATAACGACCAAGCTGAAGGTCTGCCGTGTCGATAATCTACCCACCCTGCTCTGCCTGTGTGAGAGCTGGAATGTCTACGGTGGCGGGGGGGATCACTATAATATGACTTGTCTTTAAGCAGGGCCATATGACTGGCCTGAAAACAGGACCATATCACATATGATAAAGTGCTATCCTGAGGCAGCATGCCTGGTATTCGTGCCCTTTTGCAGAAAACCCAACTGAAATGGACTGGCCACCTTGCTCGAATGTCAGGCGGAAAACTCCCAAGGAGGCTCCTGTATAGCGAACTGAGTGTAAGAAGATGATCACGGAGACGTCCAAAACGTTTTAAGGACAGTCTGAAAGAGACGCTTAATTAAGTGACTTCAAATAGACATTAAAACCTGGGAAAACCTGGCTCAAACTATTTCAATCTGGAAGGGTGCAGTCGTAAAGGGAGTTGCAATCAACTACGGCATCCCGTTGTCAGACAGCCCAGGATAGACTTGAAGTCTACAGCCAGGGAATACAAGTGGCAGCTGCTGATTATGTTTTCCAGTCGTGTCATAGCACTGTCCGCTTGATCAGTCACACACACACTCACATTGAAATGCTCATCAGTCACACACACACTCACATTGAAATGCTCATCAGTCACACACACACTCACATTGACATGCTCATCAGTCACAAACTCACTCACATTGACTTACTCAGAGATGCAGTACGACATGGGATGATGTCGGCGACGATGGACGAATTATTATGTTGCGTTAGCCATGATCGACGGCGGCGATGTGTACGACCTGCACATCGCATATGTCGATAAGGTCCGAGTCACTTAGAGATCAGTGGAACGATTTGTACTAGAGATCTCGATCGATAATGGATCTGATCCGGAACCAGTAAATTCAACAACAAACTCGTTTCGAGACGTTATGGAAGTCAACATAATCTTACCTGCAGATGGCTGCGTGCGGTACGTCGTCGGTTTCGACGAGGAGGGTTGGCGCTATTTCTTACTCGCTTTCTTCGTTTTAGGTTCGTGGAAGCCAATCCAGGTTTCGTCTCCAGCAACAGGTTTTGCTAGGAAACCATCACCTTCTGCTTCAACGCGCCGCAAAAAGTTCCGGACAGACATCAACGCGTCCTTGTTTCAATTCTGGAATAAGCTGCGGCGGCACTCACCTTGCAGACATGTTGTGGTACCGCAGCACATCATGGAGGATATGGTGTGTTGAACCTAGACTGATGTCCAGATGTGGTGTGCTGCACCTTGACTGGTGTCCAGATGGGGTGTGCTGGACCTTGACATATGTCCAGATGTGGTGTCCTGGACCTTGACATATGTCCAGATGGGGTGTGCTAGACCTTGACATATGTCCAGATGGGGTGTGCTAGACCTTGACATGTGTCCAAATGTGGTGTGCTGGACCTCGACCTATGTCCAGATATGGTGTGCTGGACCTTGACCTATGTCCAGATGGGGTGTGCTAAACCTTGACATGTCCAGATGTGATGTGCTGAACCTTGACATATGTCCAGATGTGGTGTGCTGAACCTTGACATATGTCCAGATGTGGTGTGCTGAACCTTGACCTATGTCCAGATGTGGTGTGCTAAACCTTGACCTATGTCCAGATAGGGTGTGCTGGACCTTGACCTATGTTCAGATATGATGTGCTGAACCTTGACTGATGTCCAGATGGGGTGTGCTGGACCTTGACATATGTCCAGGTGTGGTGGGCTAGACCTTGACTGATGTCCAGATGTGGTGTGCTGGACCTTGACCTATGTCCAGATGTGTGGCAATTACATTCACAGTCAATCGGCGATTTTCATTTACGAGGTGGTCGACGACTGCAATCGACTTTCGGGTTTCTACTCGGTCTGCCTGACCCAGTCGTCAACAGTCTGTCACAAAACTCACGCCGTTTTGGAACTACATACTCCCTCATACACCTGCTGAAATGCAAGACATGCATCCCGTACTGGGCCTTCATTCACAGATGCATTTCTACAGATTTTACCCTTCGCTGATTAAATTAAAAACGGATAACAGAACGCTATTCCTCTTTGGTGCATGTCAATAGTGGGGCGGCCATCTTTCAACTGCAATTATGGCGTCATATTGTTCGTCTGCGCCGTGATGGCATGTGCAGGACACTCTTGACATCCTCAGCCACCACATTAACAAGTTACAATACAAAGGCATGGTGTTTTTTTTCTAATCCACTTATAAGGTTTTCATTTGAAGTCCCTCGTATATACAGGAGAGACATAGCATGAATGAGTCCTTGGTCCAGCATTCTACTCCAAAACAGATCTCGTGTATACCAGATAGTTGCACTGCGGATAATTGTTGAATGTTTAGAATTATGAGAATTGGTGTGGATTAGGAGATCGCATTTGACAGTTTAAACAGGAAATCACCTTCAAGATTTGCTCAGGCACTATGAAGTGCTCTTGAAGTTCATTAACATAATTAATCGAACGAATGAAAGGGATCAAGATGCTGAGCAGCACATGAGCTGCAGTGGTCAGCAACCCATAGCTGACTGCTAGCGTCAGGGCCAGCGAACCATAGCTGCCAAGACCCTTCTACACCTCCACGCGGTGATCCTGGATAACAGGCTGCAGCATGGCAGACTGGCTAAGGAGAAGGGATCGAAGAGGGAATGCTAACCCGGTACTCAAAAAATGCTTGCTGAAGTCAGATGTGTTGGACCGCAAGGTGCAAATATCACAGCCAAGCTGTAGACTACAACACAACGCATTGCGTTCTCTGGACTACATTCTGCTACTTACCCTTTCAGGGTTTGGTAGTGGGAGATTGAGAACGAACGAAGAAGAAGAAGAAGAAGAAAAACGAATGAAAATATGAAGTGTAGAGTTATACATGATGGAGAGTTTTCTCAGAGTCATTTGAGATATGAGACGTGACTGTCTGATATGAGCTGGCTGAGACGTGGCTGTCTGATATGGGCTGGGTGAGACTTGGCTGTCTGAAATGAGCTGGGTGAGACGTGGCTGATATGAGATGGGTGAGATGTGGCTGATATGAGCTGGGTAAGACGTGACTGTCTAATATGAGCTGGGTGAGATGTGTCTGATATGAGCTGGGTGAGATGTGGCTGATATGAGCTGGGTGAGACGTGACTGTCTCATATGAGCTGGGTGAGATGTGTCTGATATGAGCTGGGTGAGATGTGGCTGTCTAATATGAAATGGGTGAGATGTGTCTGATATGAGCTGGGTGAGATGTGGCTGTCTAATATGAAATGGGTGAGATGTGTCTGATATGAGCTGGGTGAGACGTGACTGTCTCATATGAGCTGGGTGAGACGTGTCTGATATGAGCTGGGTGAGATGTGGCTGTCTAATATGAGCTGGGTGAGATGTGTCTGATATGAGCTGGGTGAGATGTGGCTGTATTGAGCTGGGTGAGACGTGACTGTCTCATATGAGCTGGGTGAGATGTGTCTGATATGAGCTGGGTGAGATGTGGCTGTCTAATATGAAATGGGTGAGATGTGTCTGATATGAGCTGGGCGAGACGTGACTGTCTGATATGAGCTGGGTGAGATGTGACTGATATGAGCTGGGTGAGACGTGGCTGATATGAGCTGGGTGAGATGTGGCTGATATGAGCTGGGCGAGACGTGACTATCTCATATGAGCTGGGTGAGATGTGGCTGTCTGATATGAGCTGGGCGAGACGTGACTGTCTCATACGAGCTGGGTGAGATGTGGCTGTCTGATATGAGCTGGGCGAGACGTGACTGTCTCATATGAGCTGGGTGAGATGTGGCTGTCTGATATGAGCTGGGTGAAATGTGTCTGATATGAGCTGGGTGAGTCATGGCTGTCTGATATGAGCTGGGTGAGACGTGGCTGATATGCGCTGGACGAGACGTGACTGTCTCATGTGAGATGTGGCTGATATGAGCTGGGGGAGACGTGGCTGTCTGATATGAGCTGGGTGAGATGTGGCTGTCTGATATGAGCTGGGTTGATATGTGCTGGGTGAGACGTGGCTGTCTGATATGAGCTGGGTGAGACGTGGCTGTCTGATATGAGATGGGCGAGACGTGACTGTCTCATATGAGCTGGGTGAGACCTGGCTGTCTGATATGAGCTGGGTGAGATGTGTCTGATATGAGCTGGGTGAGATGTGGCTGATATGAGCTGGGTGAGATGTGGCTGATATGAGCTGGGTGAGATGTGGCTGATATGAGCTGGGTGAGATGTGGCTGATATGAGCTGGGTGAGATGTGGCTGATATGAGCTGGGTGAGATGTGGCTGATATTAACTGGGTGAGATGTGGCTGATATGAGCTGGGCGAGACGTGGCTGTCTGATATGAGCTGGGTGAGATGTGGCTGATATGAGCTGGGGGAGACGTGGCTGTCTGATATGAGATGGGTGAGACGTGGCTGTCTGATATGAGCTGGGTTTATATGAGCTGGGTGAGACGTGGCTGATATGAGCTGGACGAGACGTGACTGTTTCATGTGAGCTGGGTGAGACGTGGCTGTCTGATATGAGCTGGGTGAGACGTGGCTGTCTGATATGAGCTGGGTGAGATGTGGCTGATATGAGCTGGGGGAGACGTGGCTGATATGAGCTGGGTGAGATGTGTCTGATATGAGCTGGGTGAGATGTGGCTGATATGAGCTGGGTGAGATGTGGCTGATATGAGCTGGGTGAGATGTGGCTGATATAAGCTGGGTGAGATGTGGCTGATATGAGCTGGGTGAGATTTGGCTGATATGAGCTGGGTGAGATGTGGCTGATATGAGCTGGGTGAGATGTGTCTGATATGAGCTGGGTGAGATGTGTCTGATATGAGCTGGGTGAGACGTAGCTGTCTGATATGAGCTGGGTGAGACGTGGCTGTCTGATATGAGCTGGGTGAGATGTGGCTGATATGAGCTGGGGGAGACGTGGCTGATATGAGCTGGGTGAGATGTGTCTGATATGAGCTGGGTGAGATGTGGCTGATATGAGCTGGGTGAGATGTGGCTGATATGAGCTGGGTGAGATGTGGCTGATATAAGCTGGGTGAGATGTGGCTGATATGAGCTGGGTGAGATTTGGCTGATATGAGCTGGGTGAGATGTGGCTGATATGAACTGGGTGAGATGTTGCTGATATGAGCTGGGCGAGACGTGGCTGTCTGATATGAGCTGGGTGAGATGTGGCTGATATGAGCTGGGGGAGACGTGGCTGTCTGATATGAGATGGGTGAGACGTGGCTAATATGAGCTGGGGAAGACGTGGCTGATATGAGCTGGGTGAGACGTGGCTGTCTGATATAAGCTGGGTGAGATGTGGCTGATATGAGCTGGGTGAGATGTGGCCGATATGAGCTGGGCGAGACGTGGCTGATATGAACTGGGTGAGACGTGGCTGCCTGACATGAGCCGGGTGAGACGTGGTTGACATGAGCTGGGCGAGACGTGGCTGATATTAGCTGGGTGAGACGTGGCTGATATGAGCTGGTTGAGATGTGTCTGATATGAGCTGGGTGAGATGTGTCTGATATAAGCTGGGTGAGATGTGGCTGATATGAGCTGGGCGAGACGTGGCTCTCTGATATAATCTGGGTGAGATGTGGCTGATATGAGATGTGGCTGATATGAGCTGGGTGAGAGGTGGCTGATATGAACTGGGTGAGATGTGTCTGATATGAGCTGGGTGAGACGTGGCTGTCTGATATGAGCTGGGTGAGACGTGGCTGATATGAGCTGGACGAGACGTGACTGTCTCATGTGAGATGGGTGAGATGTGGCTGAAATGAGCTGGGGGAGACGTGGCTGTCTGATATGAGCTGGGTGAGATGTGGCTGTCTGATATGAGCTGGGTTGATATGTGCTGGGTGAGACGTGGCTGTCTGATATGAGCTGGGTGAGACGTGGCTGTCTGATATGAGATGGGCGAGACGTGACTGTCTCATATGAGCTGGGTGAGACCTGGCTGTCTGATATGAGCTGGGTGAGATGTGTCTGATATGAGCTGGGTGAGATGTGGCTGATATGAGCTGTGTGAGATGTGGCTGATATTAACTGGGTGAGATGTGTCTGATATGAGCTGGGCGAGACGTGGCTGTCTGATATGAGCTGGGTGAGATGTGGCTGATATGAGCTGGGGGAGACGTGGCTGTCTGATATGAGATGGGTGAGACGTGGCTGTCTGATATGAGCTGGGTGAGATGTGGCTGATATGAGCTGGGTGAGACGTGACTGTCTCATATGAGCTGGGTGAGACGTGGCTGTCTGATATGAGCTGGGTGAGATGTGTCTGATATGAGCTGGGCGAGACGTGGCTGATATGAACTGGGTGAGACGTGGCTGTCTGATATGAGCTGGGTGAGACGTGGCTGATATGAGCTGGACGAGACGTGACTGTCTCATGTGAGATGGGTGAGATGTGGCTGATATGAGCTGGGGGAGACGTGGCTGTCTGATATGAGCTGGGTGAGATGTGGCTGTCTGATATGAGCTGGGTTGATATGTGCTGGGTAAGACGTGGCTGTCTGATATGAGCTGGGTGAGACGTGGCTGTCTGATATGAGATGGGCGAGACGTGACTGTCTCATATGAGCTGGGTGAGACCTGGCTGTCTGATATGAGCTGGGTGAGATGTGTCTGATATGAGCTGGGTGAGATGTGGCTGATATTAACTGGGTGAGATGTGGCTGATATGAGCTGGGCGAGACGTGGCTGTCTGATATGAGCTGGGTGAGATGTGGCTGATATGAGCTGGGGGAGACGTGGCTGTCTGATATGAGATGGGTGAGACGTGGCTGTCTGATATGAGCTGGGTTTATATGAGCTGGGTGAGACGTGGCTGATATGAGCTGGACGAGACGTGACTGTTTCATGTGAGCTGGGTGAGACGTGGCTGTCTGATATGAGCTGGGTGAGATGTGGCTGATATGAGCTGGGTGAGACGTGACTGTCTCATATGAACTGGATGAGACGTGGCTGTCTGATATGAGCTGGGTGAGACGTGGCTGATATGAGCTGGGTGAGATGTGTCTGATATGAGCTGGGTGAGATGTGTCTGATATGAGCTGGGTGAGATGTCTCTGATATGAGCTGGGTGAGACATGGCTGTCTGATATGAGCTGGGTGAGACGTAGCTGTCTGATATAAGCTGGGTGAGACGTGGCTGTCTGATATGAGCTGGGTGAGATGTGGCTGATATGAGCTGGGGGAGACGTGGCTGATATGAGCTGGGTGAGATGTGTCTGATATGAGCTGGGTGAGATGTGGCTGATATGAGCTGGGTGAGTCATGGCTGATATGAGCTGGGTGAGATGTGGCTGATATGAGCTGGGTGAGATGTGGCTGATATGAGCTGGGTGAGATGTGGCTGATATAAGCTGGGTGAGATGTGGCTGATATGAGCTGGGTGAGATTTGGCTGATATGAGCTGGGTGAGATGTGGCTGATATGAACTGGGTGAGATGTGGCTGATATGAGCTGGGCGAGACGTGGCTGTCTGATATGAGCTGGGTGAGATGTGGCTGATATGAGCTGGGGGAGACGTGGCTGTCTGATATGAGATGGGTGAGACGTGGCTAATATGAGCTGGGGAAGACGTGGCTGATATGAGCTGGGTGAGACGTGGCTGTCTGATATAAGCTGGGTGAGATGTGGCTGATATGAGCTGGGTGAGATGTGGCTGATATGAGCTGGGCGAGACGTGGCTGATATGAACTGGGTGAGACGTGGCTGCCTGACATGAGCCGGGTGAGACGTGGTTGACATGAGCTGGGCGAGACGTGGCTGATATTAGCTGGGTGAGACGTGGCTGATATGAGCTGGTTGAGATGTGTCTGATATGAGCTGGGTGAGATGTGTCTGATATAAGCTGGGTGAGATGTGGCTGATATGAGCTGGGCGAGACGTGGCTGATATGAACTGGGTGAGATGTGTCTGATATGAGCTGGGTGAGACGTGGCTGTCTGATATGAGCTGGGTGAGACGTGGCTGATATGAACTGGGTGAGATGTGGCTGATATGAGCTGGGTGAGACGTGGCTGATATGAACTGGGTGAGATGTGTCTGATATGAGCTGGGTGAGACGTGGCTGATATGAGCTGGGGGAGACGTTGCTGTCTGAAATGAGCTGAGTGAGACGTGGCTGATATGAGCTGGGTGAGACGTGGCTGTCTGATATAAGCTGGGTGAGATGTGGCTGATATGAGCTGGGTGAGACGTGGCTGATATGAACTGGGTGAGATGTGTCTGATATGAGCTGGGTGAGACGTGGCTGTCTGATATGAGCTGGGTGAGACGTGGCTGATATGAACTGGGTGAGATGTGGCTGATATGAGCTGGGTGAGACGTGGCTGATATGAACTGGGTGAGATGTGTCTGATATGAGCTGGGTGAGACGTGGCTGATATGAGCTGGGGGAGACGTTGCTGTCTGAAATGAGCTGAGTGAGACGTGGCTGATATGAGCTGGGTGAGACGTGGCTGTCTGATATAAGCTGGGTGAGATGTGGCTGATATGAGCTGGGTGAGACGTGGCTGATATGAACTGGGTGAGATGTGTCTGATATGAGCTGGGTGAGACGTGGCTGTCTGATATGAGCTGGGTGAGACGTGGCTGATATGAACTGGGTGAGATGTGGCTGATATGAGCTGGGTGAGACGTGGCTGATATGAACTGGGTGAGATGTGTCTGATATGAGCTGGGTGAGACGTGGCTGATATGAGCTGGGGGAGACGTTGCTGTCTGAAATGAGTTGAGTGAGACGTGGCTGATATGAGCTGGGTGAGACGTGGCTGTCTGATATAAGCTGGGTGAGATGTGGCTGATATGAGCTGGGTGAGATGTGGCTGATATGAGCTTAACTTAACTTACCGTCTTTATACTGGTTTAGAAGACTCTGCAGAGTCTGTATACAACCAGTTCCAATTACAACATCTTGCTCTAGAAGCTGTACGCATCCAATCTATTCTTAAATGCATTGACCGTCCCAGCCTCCACCACCTCACTTGGCAAAGCATTCCAAGCATTCACAACTCTCTGGCTAAAGAAATACTTCCTAATATCTAATCTGGACCTCTCCTTAGTCAACTTGTAGCTGTGCAATTTTGTCCTTGTTGGTGGTTGTATTTTAAAAAACTTGTTATAGTCTACCTTATCCATTTCTCTGATCATCTTATACACCTGTATTAAGTCACCACGAATTCTTCTCTCTTCGAGACACTGTAGGCCGGTATTTTTTAATCTTTCCTCATAACTGTAATTCTGGAATCCCACTATCAGCTTTGTCGCTCTTTTTTGTATTCTCTCCAGCATGTCTATATCCCCTCTCTGATAAGGACTCCACACATGTACACAGTACTCCAATCTAGGTCTAACTAATGCTTGGCGAGACGTGGCTGATATGAACTGGGTGAGATGTGTCTGATATGAGCTGGGTGAGACGTGGCTGTCTGATATGAACTGGGTGAGACGTGGCTGCCTGATATGAGCCGGGTGAGACGTGGCTGATATGAGCTGGGCGAGACGTGGTTGATATGATCTGGGTGAGACGTGGCTGTCTGATATGAGCTGGGTGAGACGTGGCTGTCTGATATGAGCTGGGTGAGAAGTGGCTGTCTGATATGAGCTGGATGAGACGTGGCTGTCCGATATGAGCTGGGTGAGACGTGGCTGTCTGATATGAGCTGGGTGTGATGTGGCTGATATGAGCTGGGTGAGATGTGGCTGTCTGATATGAGCTGGGTGAGACGTGGCTTTCTGATATGATCTGGGTGAGACGTGGCTGTCTGATATGAGCTGGGTGAGACGTGGCTGTCTGATATGAGCTGGGTTTATATGAGCTGGGTGAGACGTGGCTGATATGAGCTGGACGAGACGTGACTGTTTCATGTGAGCTGGGTGAGACGTGGCTGTCTGATATGAGCTGGGTGAGATGTGGCTGATATGAGCTGGGTGAGACGTGACTGTATCATATGAGCTGGATGAGACGTGGCTGTCTGATATGAGCTGGGTGAGACGTGGCTGATATGAGCTGGGTGAGATGTGTCTGATATGAGCTGGGTGAGATGTGTCTGATATGAGCTGGGTGAGATGTCTCTGATATGAGCTGGGTGAGACATGGCTGTCTGATATGAGCTGGGTGAGACGTAGCTGTCTGATATAAGCTGGGTGAGACGTGGCTGTCTGATATGAGCTGGGTGAGATGTGGCTGATATGAGCTGGGGGAGACGTGGCTGATATGAGCTGGGTGAGATGTGTCTGATATGAGCTGGGTGAGATGTGGCTGATATGAGCTGGGTGAGTCATGGCTGATATGAGCTGGGTGAGATGTGGCTGATATGAGCTGGGTGAGATGTGGCTGATATGAGCTGGGTGAGATGTGGCTGATATAAGCTGGGTGAGATGTGGCTGATATGAGCTGGGTGAGATTTGGCTGATATGAGCTGGGTGAGATGTGGCTGATATGAACTGGGTGAGATGTGGCTGATATGAGCTGGGCGAGACGTGGCTGTCTGATATGAGCTGGGTGAGATGTGGCTGATATGAGCTGGGGGAGACGTGGCTGTCTGATATGAGATGGGTGAGACGTGGCTAATATGAGCTGGGGAAGACGTGGCTGATATGAGCTGGGTGAGACGTGGCTGTCTGATATAAGCTGGGTGAGATGTGGCTGATATGAGCTGGGTGAGATGTGGCTGATATGAGCTGGGCGAGACGTGGCTGATATGAACTGGGTGAGACGTGGCTGCCTGACATGAGCCGGGTGAGACGTGGTTGACATGAGCTGGGCGAGACGTGGCTGATATTAGCTGGGTGAGACGTGGCTGATATGAGCTGGTTGAGATGTGTCTGATATGAGCTGGGTGAGATGTGTCTGATATAAGCTGGGTGAGATGTGGCTGATATGAGCTGGGCGAGACGTGGCTGTCTGATATAAGCTGGGTGAGATGTGGCTGATATGAGCTGGGTGAGACGTGGCTGATATGAACTGGGTGAGATGTGTCTGATATGAGCTGGGTGAGACGTGGCTGTCTGATATGAGCTGGGTGAGACGTGGCTGATATGAACTGGGTGAGATGTGGCTGATATGAGCTGGGTGAGACGTGGCTGATATGAACTGGGTGAGATGTGTCTGATATGAGCTGGGTGAGACGTGGCTGATATGAGCTGGGGGAGACGTTGCTGTCTGAAATGAGCTGAGTGAGACGTGGCTGATATGAGCTGGGTGAGACGTGGCTGTCTGATATAAGCTGGGTGAGATGTGGCTGATATGAGCTGGGTGAGACGTGGCTGATATGAACTGTGTGAGATGTGTCTGATATGAGCTGGGTGAGACGTGGCTGTCTGATATGAGCTGGGTGAGACGTGGCTGATATGAACTGGGTGAGATGTGGCTGATATGAGCTGGGTGAGACGTGGCTGATATGAACTGGGTGAGATGTGTCTGATATGAGCTGGGTGAGACGTGGCTGATATGAGCTGGGGGAGACGTTGCTGTCTGAAATGAGCTGAGTGAGACGTGGCTGATATGAGCTGGGTGAGACGTGGCTGTCTGATATAAGCTGGGTGAGATGTGGCTGATATGAGCTGGGTGAGACGTGGCTGATATGAACTGGGTGAGATGTGTCTGATATGAGCTGGGTGAGACGTGGCTGTCTGATATGAGCTGGGTGAGACGTGGCTGATATGAACTGGGTGAGATGTGGCTGATATGAGCTGGGTGAGACGTGGCTGATATGAACTGGGTGAGATGTGTCTGATATGAGCTGGGTGAGACGTGGCTGATATGAGCTGGGGGAGACGTTGCTGTCTGAAATGAGTTGAGTGAGACGTGGCTGATATGAGCTGGGTGAGACGTGGCTGTCTGATATAAGCTGGGTGAGATGTGGCTGATATGAGCTGGGTGAGATGTGGCTGATATGAGCTTAACTTAACTTACCGTCTTTATACTGGTTTAGAAGACTCTGCAGAGTCTGTATACAACCAGTTCCAATTACAACATCTTGCTCTAGAAGCTGTACGCATCCAATCTATTCTTAAATGCATTGACCGTCCCAGCCTCCACCACCTCACTTGGCAAAGCATTCCAAGCATTCACAACTCTCTGGCTAAAGAAATACTTCCTAATATCTAATCTGGACCTCTCCTTAGTCAACTTGTAGCTGTGCAATTTTGTCCTTGTTGGTGGTTGTATTTTAAAAAACTTGTTATAGTCTACCTTATCCATTTCTCTGATCATCTTATACACCTGTATTAAGTCACCACGAATTCTTCTCTCTTCGAGACACTGTAGGCCGGTATTTTTTAATCTTTCCTCATAACTGTAATTCTGGAATCCCACTATCAGCTTTGTCGCTCTTTTTTGTATTCTCTCCAGCATGTCTATATCCCCTCTCTGATAAGGACTCCACACATGTACACAGTACTCCAATCTAGGTCTAACTAATGCTTGGCGAGACGTGGCTGATATGAACTGGGTGAGATGTGTCTGATATGAGCTGGGTGAGACGTGGCTGTCTGATATGAACTGGGTGAGACGTGGCTGCCTGATATGAGCCGGGTGAGACGTGGCTGATATGAGCTGGGCGAGACGTGGTTGATATGATCTGGGTGAGACGTGGCTGTCTGATATGAGCTGGGTGAGACGTGGCTGTCTGATATGAGCTGGGTGAGAAGTGGCTGTCTGATATGAGCTGGATGAGACGTGGCTGTCCGATATGAGCTGGGTGAGACGTGGCTGTCTGATATGAGCTGGGTGTGATGTGGCTGATATGAGCTGGGTGAGATGTGGCTGTCTGATATGAGCTGGGTGAGACGTGGCTTTCTGATATGATCTGGGTGAGACGTGGCTGTCTGATATGAGCTGGGTGAGACGAGGCTGTCTGATATGAGCTGGATGAGACGTGGCTGTCTGATATGAGCTGGGTGAGACGTGGCTGTCTGTTATGAGCTAGGGGAGACGTGGCTGATATGAGCTGGGTGAGATGTGGCTGATATGAGCTGGGTGAGATGTGGCTGATATGAGCTGGGGGAGACGTGGCTGTCTGTTATGAGCTAGGGGAGACGTGGCTGATTTGAGCTGGGTGAGACGTGGCTGATATGAGCTGGGGGAGACGTGGCTGATATGAGCTGGGTGAGACGTGGCTGTCTGTTATGAGCTAGGGGAGACGTGGCTGATATGAGCTAAAAGAGACGTGGCTGTCTGATATGAGCTGGGTGAGACGTGGGTATCTGATATGAGCTGGGTGAGACGTGGGTATCTGATATGAGCTGGGTGAGACGTGACTGTCTGATTTTTTTTTGTTTTGCGTTCGCCTTATTTCTCTATTCCCCTAGGCGGTGTGCGTTGCACTGTGGTTTTTATTTTGCGCCTGTCGGCCCAGTGCATCCGACTTCAGCACGCAATTTATGTAATGGTCTGCTTCCTCCTGCATTTTCTAAGGGTTTGCTTCCCCGGGGTAACGGCTGGTGCTGTGACGAGGATCGAACCCAGCAACTTCTGGTTGTGAGCCGTCACTTAACCACTAGCTGTCCCAAGCTGTCTGATATGAGATTGGGGGGGGGGGGGGGGCGCGGCGTCGTGGCTGTCTATAATCAAGCAGGCAGCCAGCTACGAGTCCTGGTCTGCAATCAGCAGAGCCACTGTCGCATCTTCAGCTACGAAATGAGGTCAGATAGTATACAGGGAAAACTCAGATTATGAGAATAATAAGGTCAGAGGGTACACAGACAAAACCCAGATTATGGGAATAAAAGCATCCAACTGCAATCAGATTGTACCGGGAGACACGACACCATACTACAAGAGGTTGTTGTTGTTGTTAAATGCCCACAATAAGTCAGATTACTATTTTGTGCACCATGAAAAGGGCGTTAAGTGGCGGATTGTAGTAGCTTTCCTTACATCCCGAGCGTGCTGATGAGGATGGACCGGGAACCTTCAGCATGTTATGTTTGATTTCATCTTCGTGCCGCTCACTAGTACTGGGATCACTTGATCTAGCACCTTGTTAGTTAGGCTGACATTTTTTTTTTTTTTTTTGCGTTCGCCTTATTTATCTATTCCCCAAGGCGTGTGTGCGTTACACTGTGGTTTTTATTTTGCGCCTGTCGGCCCAGTGCATCCGACTTCAGCATGCATTTTATGTAAGGGCCTGCTTCCTCCTGCATTTTCTAAGGGTTTGCTTCCCCGGGGTCGCTGCTGGTAACAAATGTACCTGAATGCGTGTCAAGGTCACTCACCGTCTCAACAAAGGAGAACAGAGTTGGGGCAAAGAATTTGGACAGGTAGGAGCTGACCACTGGCCTTCCGATTTGGGTAGGGAGAGAATGATTGACAGACGGATTGGCAGCGGAGCTTGCTGCGATAGATGAGTGACAGGTGTGCAAAGTATTTCGTTCCAATTAGACTGAATAGAGCAATTCCCTGAGATCCATTGGTCAAGTTCTGACTTTGCTTGAGTGTATATAACTCGAGACAAAGTTTAGCTCGAGAGGCTGGATGGAGAGGAGGCTGGATGAAGAGGAGGGATAGAGAGATGAGAGAGAGAGAGAGAGACTGAATTTAGATAGTATGTTTAACTCACCGACTTAGATAGAGGAGCGATTGATAGACTGTTGCACGAATGTTAGTGATAGAACAGGATCGCTCAAGTAGGTGTGTGAGTTTTGTATTAAGTGATAATCTGAACGTGTGTTGTAAGTAGGACACAATGTGAACGAGGTATGTCCAGATCGCCCACCTGAGGGGATTTGAGTGAGGAAGAGTATTTGATAAGGTGTGTTGAGGACGCAGTTAAGGCGAGGTGTGTGTGATGTAATTGCAAGGCAATAGAACTGGGTTTAGATAGTTGGGAATTCCATCAATAGCGTATGCTTAAAATTTCCGCTTTATTTAATATTTAAATTAACATATACATAACAAAGGAATAATTAGTTAAGATAATATGTATTGAATTGTGTTTGTAATTCCACTACTCATTTTTATGATATTAATATTATGTAATAAATATGCCATCTGATGTGTGCTATATTATTTGAAGTGTGTGGTCATGATGGTGTGGATGAGTGTGAGAATGTTCTGAGTTAGAATAACGGCCAGGGCAAACAGTAGGGTCTGTTACGATATCCTTAAATATCTAGGACTAGAGGAAAAGATGTGTCTGGATGTCCTTAAATATCTAGGACTAGAGGAAAAGATGTGTCTGGATGTCCTTAAATATCTAGGACTAGAGGAAAAGGTGTGTCTGGATGTCCTTAAATATCTAGGACTAGGGAAAAGATGTGTCTGGATGTCCTTAAATATCTAGGACTAGAGGAAAAGGTGTGTCTGGATGTCCTTAAATATCTAGGACTAGGGAAAAGATGTGTCTGGATGTCCTTAAATATCTAGGACTAGGGACAAGATGTGTCTGGATATCCTTAAATATCTAGGACTAGGGAAAAGATGTGTCTGGATATCCTTAAATATCTAGGACTAGGGAAAAGATATGTCTGGATGTCCTTAAATATCTAGGACTAGAGGAAAAGATGTGTCTGGATGTCCTTAAATATCTAGGACTAGGGAAAAGGTGTGTCTGGATGTCCTTAAATATCTAGGACTAGGGAAAAGATGTGTCTGGATGTCCTTAAATATCTAGGACTAGGGAAAAGATGTGTCTGGATGTCCTTAAATATCTAGGACTAGAGGAAAAGATGTGTCTGGGTGTCCTTAAATATCTAGGACTAGGGAAAAGATGTGTCTGGATGTCCTTAAATATCTAGGGCTAGAGGAAAAGATGTGTCTGGATGTCCTTAAATATCTAGGACTAGAGGAAAAGATGTGTCTGGATGTCCTTAAATATCTAGGACTAGAGGAAAAGATGTGTCTGGATGTCCTTAAATATCTCGGACAAGAAGAAAAGATGTGTCTGGATGTCCTTAAATATCTAGGACTAGAGGAAAATACAGATCTAGACAAGCTTACAGCATCTGGAAATATCTAGGACAAGACACAAAAATTGGTCTGGGCGTCCTTGTGACATCGGAAAAAAAGAAACGCGGAGCTTTGGTGACCTTCATTGTTTCCATTCTTACTGTTTTTATTTCAAAGATGTACTTCTCACATGCATCATTATGATCTTCGGGCGCTTTTGAATGAGGTTTTCCTCGGGGATGAATGATACTCTGTGTGAACAGGGAGTTATTTAATTTGGTGGCTTCTGAATTTGTTTCAGACCTATCCATATAAATGATGACCAACAGAGATTATCCTGATTGCTGCAATACGCAGGTCGGTTTTAACTTCAAATGAAGTTCGTATATGAACATGAAATCGATCCTGAAATTGGAATTAATTATTATTATTTTTTTTTTTTTGCGTTCGCCTTATTTCTCTAATCCCCAAGGCGGTGTGCATTGCACTGCGTTTTTATTTTGCGCCTGTCGGCCCAGTGCATCCGACTTCATCGTGCATTTTATGTAAGGGTCTGCTTCCTCCTGCATTTTCTAAGGGTTTGCTTCCCCGGAGTAACGGCCGGCGCTGAGATGGGGATCGAACCCAGCACCTTCTGGTTGTGAGCCGTGTCACTTAACCACTAAGCCACGCCGTCCCCAAATTGGAATTTGAAAGCAAACAGAATTTGAAACGAAGTAGTAGGGAAAATATGTTTGTATCAGGGCAATACATATTACGACATACATGTATTGTTAGAACATACAGTTGCTTAGTGGCAATCTCCAAATAAAAGAAATGAGATCGGCACAAGTTCATGAACACTGCCGGATACTAGGAGAAACAGGGGAGTGAAGTTTGTGCGGCCATTCAACCTGAAATCAGCAAAACACACTTGTGCCACCCACCACTCCTAGTGGGTACTTCAGATCCAATGCAAGTTCAGTCATCCCTGTCGTCACGTCAGTCAAGTCACGCAGGTTACACAACGCTGTCAAATAAAAAAAAAAACAACGCTTAGGGTGCACGGTGGCCTTCACCTACTTTAGCTACAACAATACTTTTAAAATAATAATTTATAGAATACCTAAATCAATTCTAGTAAGATCGAAACTGTGAGTAGAATTATTGTTTTCTAGACACCGTTTTATATTTTCAAAGAATTGTGTGTAGCTAGGTACAAACTCCTAGAAGTTTCGATGAGTAAATCAAGTATCAGTATCGGAGAGAAATCATACAAACCTCGTGACTCTGACGTAACACGGCAAGGGAACGCCCACACAGAATCTGGGGAATTACATGTATTTCTATTTTTATCAGGCCTCCCCATTGGCTGCCTGCTGGGAGACACTCTACTCGGTGTCACACACCCAGCACAACACAGAATTGACGTACACAGATCGTATTCTCGGATTGTTCCTGTTTCCTTACAAAGACCACACGAAGTTGTTCGTTAATTAAACCTTAAGCTGTGCGTTTCTAAGCTGCTTTACGGAGCCGGTAAGTCAAATATTAAAAGCAGTTTCCAGTTTATCATCTGTTAGCAAGTCCCTGTTCATTCATACTACCGGTATTGTATTACTATACTATACAGTATACGGGCCATTGTTTTGCTTAGTTTAGTAATATCAATAATTCAGAAACGTTTACCTTGGCTTACGAACTCAAAATCGTATTTTATTATTAATAAGAAAAACAATTAAGGAGAATATATTACAGAATACAATTAAACACTGTTCTTCACACGAGTATAGAAGACTGTACGAACTTCTTAGGTGTCTGTTTACGTCCCGCTGGGCGTGACCTGGTTGACCCCATCTCATGATGGGGAAGTTCCATGTAATGGCGGGAGACGATGAATCAGTCAGTCAGTTCATCGTCCACTCCCTTCACCACTCAACGGATTTCCCCCACCGTTTTCTTTGTAACCGATTGGAATTAAGTGGTCATATGATGTTTTGTGTCTGTGGTATGGCTAACCTCTTTTTGGAAGTAATTAGTTCATCAATACTTTATCATGACTCAGTAACTCGAGCTACATACTATTACTAGCAAATATTATTCTATAACATTATTCCAGACCGACTTGTACATACTTAACATACAATATGTCATAATCCCAAATAACGAAACAGAAAAGCAAGATCAACAAGTACGTTGTTCTTGCGGAACTTGCCCATCCTTAATGCCGCATTTTAGTTTTCCTCAGCCAGTTTAATGGGAATTGTACCGGAGTGAGATGGACGGCTGAAAATAGTAGTCTAGTCACCATCTATTCCAGTGTGCTTGTGTGTCATTGATGAGAAACAATTTTTTGTTGGTCATTGTATAACACTGTAAACATCATAAATGGATGCTAATAACGGTGCAGCGGAGACATTACCACTTCCAGTCAAGGAGATAGTTAGACACATGAGAAAATCTTTAAAAACAGAAAGACCACGGTAGGGTTATTTAGCAGCTATGAAATTATTTTGTGAAACAGTTCTACATTATTAGGTTTACCTTTTATGGCAACTTGTAAAATGAAAGTACTGTCATTTATAACGTTAGTGCCAGTTATATAATGCTTTGCTAAATATATATATATATATATATATATATATATATATATATATATATATATATAATTACTTTAATAACACAGTGTGAATAGTCTATAAATTGTGCATATTATTTTAAACCTTATTTCATAAATGGTATATATATTGTTCCTACACAAAAAGAGAGATTATTCTTGTATACATTGTTCTAAAATGTTAATTTCTTGTGTGATTGGTAGGAGAATATAACGTTTTCTACCATCTTTTCATTTGTAGACCTCGCAGATTGTCAGATATTCATCCGACACATTCACAGAGACATCCTGCCATCACAACTAAATCAAGGTGTGCGTTGACACCAACTGGGTTAAGCTCAGCTCATACGTTCTTCCCACCATCATGCACACCTGTTTACTCCTTTAAGGTGAGGAATGTGTGTTTGAACTGTTTTAATTGTTGTTCATGTTTTCAATATATTTATTTTACATGCAGTAAGTTTCTGCTTGCCATTTTGATTACGGTTGTTTTGTTTTTCACAATTAAGTTTCAGACTGGGGTTATCATACTCATTTAACAGAAAAATCACATTCTGACTTATAAGCTCAGATTTATAATAGATTTGCTAAAAGGATTTGATTATAAAGTAACATAGAATAGCAAAGGCCAGCACAGCCTTTGGTAGAATGCGCTCGATGGTCTGGGCACGTCGTGGCATCAGCGTCAAGACCAAACTCAAAGTCTACCGTGCAACCATCATTCCAACCCTACTATACGCTTGCGAAAGCTGGACTATATACTCTGGACATGCAAGGAGGTTAAACCACTTCCACACAGGTTGCCTGAGGTGAATATTCCACATCCGATGGCAAGATCGTGTCACTGACATCGAGGTACTCTCGAGGGCTAACATGCCCAGCATCCATGCACTGCTAGAAAAAGCACGACTAGGATGGGCCGGACACCTCGTCCGTATGTCAGACGTGCGGCTCCCAAAGAAGCTTCTCTACGGCGAGCTGAGAGAGGGATGGCGCGAGAGAGGGCGCCCAAAGAAACGTTTTAAAGATGGTCTGAAGGACTCACTAAAAAGTTGCCAGATAGACATCGACACCTGGGAATCTCTTGCGAAAAACAGATCTGACTGGAGAAGCGCAGTCAAATCGGGTATAGCTGCCGGTGAAGATGACCGTGTTGTGAAAGCCCAGAACAGACGCGAGACGCGGAAATCCCGAGCAGCGGGAACACCATCCCCTTCTACAAACCTCGTGTGCCCGATATGGAGCAGATGTTTTCGTGCTCGCATTGGCCTGTTCAGCCACATGCGCACCCACACCCAACAGGGAAATCTGTGACAAGGATGATGTCGGCGGTCCTCATCGACAACGATGGACAGCTATTATTATAAAGTAACATGTATTGCCAAAAATAATATAATTGCAGTTTTTTTAAACAAATTTTTTGTATAATTGTCACATTTATTATACATAAATTCATTTGTAACATTTATTTGACAGAAACAGACCGTCTCGAAAACTATGGATGTCTTTGTGCCAAGCCCAGGTGTTAGTGCACATTTTGCTACCAGCCCTCTGTCTTCAATTTATGATCAAGAAAGATCTGACTGTGGCAGATTTTGTGGGAACTCCAAATTTTCAAATACAAGCATGGATTCCCTTGTATCTGATGACAACTGTGGCCTTGATGATAATATGGAAGATGGGTCTTTGCAGACATTACTCACACCTGATGTGATGAACACTCTCCATCAAACACCCTTTAACACAGCTGAGCTGTCTTGGATTGGCAAGCAGGAGCATGATGTACCCTTGTCCAAAGCAGCCAATGACTGTTTAAACCCAACTTTGACTCAGTTAAACATGCAATCAGACATTCCATTTGTAAATGACCTGATGAGCATCGATCAGGATGACCGAAAATTGATGTATTCTTCCAATTTTGGCTTTTTTCCCAATGACATGGATGATTTCAGCAGTCGTACAGACTTAAACTGTGTCTCAGTCAGTTCTCCGGCTCCTAATTGTGTTCAAGCCTCCACAAAGGCAGGTAGTCAGTTAGACACAGTTAGTATACCAAATAATTTCCATCTTAAAAATTCAGCTGATATTGACAATACATTTATTCCAAGCATGGCAACTCTGAAAAATCACTTTCGACCAAGAGCTTCCAAACCGCAGATCGGAGTTGCTGCTGTGATACAACCAAAGTTGGAGAAATCTCAATTTCCAAAAATGGAAAATGTTGGACAGGGAGAACTCAAGTTACAGTCACCAATTCTTCACAAACTTGTGAGCACCAGTTCACATAACAATCGTTTCAAATCTGAAGTCCCCAGTCCCACTGAAGGTCATAATAAGAGCAGTTCGGAGCTCACTGACATTTCTGCCCAAATAGTGCCATCATCAGGTGCAACCAAAAGGACACATGCTGGTTTGGTGAAATCTGAACCAGAGTCACCCAAATCTGTGATCAAGGAAAATTCCACAGAAGAGAAGTGGCAGGCCATTAAAAGCTTTATGCACAGTCCAGAAAGTGAACCTTCACTGAAAAAAAGGATACTTTGGGGTGAGTTTGCATGTGATGTGCTGGAGATAAATATTTCCTTTTATATCTAGATATTCCTGAACATGCTGCACTTATATCAACCAAAGCTGTATAATAATTGTACAAGACAGGTTGGGGTGAGAATAGGACAAACTAATAGTTGTATAAGAATAGGACAAACTAATAGTTGTATAAGACAGGTTGGGGTGAGAATAGGACAAACTAATAGTTGTATAAGACAGGTTGGGGTGAGAATAGGACAAACTAATAGTTGTATAAGACTAGGACAAACTAATAGTTGTATAAGACAGGTTGGGGTGAGAATAGGACAAACTAATAGTTGTATAAGACAGGTTGGGGTGAGAATAGGACAAACTAATAGTTGTATAAGACTAGGTCAAACTAATAATTGTACAAGACAGGTTGGAGTGATCATTGGGCAAAATCTATCATTGATTCAGAACCCCCTGTTGCTCATTAGTATCACGTGGTTACATTCAATGAATATTCATACACTACAGCATATGGTATGAAAAGCGTTGATCATTATTATTTAAAATAAAATAATAGTGTTCTGCAGCCATGTATAATTAGTTACAACATGTTTTAGCAACCAAATATATTTCCTGACTTTTATTTAAATGAACTGAGAAATAATAACATGCCATCAATTCAGCAGAAGCTTAAAGATTATACAGATTGACCTATGGCTGACCAGCTGACAGAATGAACGGATGAAATATCATGGGAACTTCAACTTATTTACTTAACTTTTGACGTTTCTTTGGTGGCGGGGTTACATCCCAAGGCGAATTTGAGAGTTGACCGGGGGTCATTTTGGCTGTGCAATGCGAGGCTTTTCAGTAAGCCAATCACTGTGGAGATTACAGTGTTGATCCCCCACCTTGTTGGCCAGACTGCTGTAACACAGCCTAATTCCAGGAGCCCTACGAGGAAGTGGGCTTGGGCTTTGACCATAAAGTGTCTTTTGACCCGGATATTACTCTTCGCTCCCAACTTGATTCGTCGAAACTATTGTACCATATATTTTAATAAAAAGTATCAGAAGCTAACGCAGAGGATAAAGTATAAGAAAGACGTTGGTTATTCTAGGTCCCAGCTTTGTCTGGAATGGCCGGGCTGACAAGCTCCTTCCCTTGTTGTGAGTTGCCTCGCCTATTAAAGTATGTCAGCTGCTCATGTTTAATACCAACACAAACGCCATGCTGAATGAGAACAAAGAAGGGATGATTGCTGTGTATGTGCGCAACTATTCTGAGAGAAAGAACAACATTGAACATTATTTTTTTTTCAATATATAAAGAAACCACGCAAGTAAACCAACACGCCTGTGAGTAGTGTGAGTTTGTCTCTAGATTTCCACTGCTTCATCCCTTCTTGTCATACATTATTTTCGTCTTTTTTTTTGTTTTGTTCCCCACCTACATTTGTTTGGACGCGAGTTGGTATTGTGTGTTGTTTTAAGAATATATTCATACGAAAGAACAGTCATTTACTCCCCAGATGGGTATTCTATGATATTCTAAAATGAATGGGGGTTTTCGCTATTTTACTTTCTCCAACTGTTTTGCTAGCAGCTATTGTTTATTTTCTCATGGAGTTTTACAGGTTTTAGATGAATAGAAAAGTAAGAGGCGTGTCCGTCATGTTTTGTAGGTCAGGGTTCAGCTAGAGGTAGGTGCGGAGATGGCGCATCTCGCACAGCATTGATCATGGTGGCTTTCTCGCTTTTTGTTCATTTATTTGGGGACGGGATGAGATCACATTCTTTCGAAATGCGAGGATAGATGGGTAAGAATGCCGGCTCTAGTCTTACAGTGTTGGACATGGCTTAGCTACGTTAGTGTGTGAGGTGGTCGAAAAGGCGAGGAAGCATACATTTGCGGCAATGTTTATTAGGGGGGGGGGGGGGGGGTGAGTGATTCGCTCGCAACGAAAGCAGAAGTAGCGGCGCTGTTGGATTGGCATTTATTGTGTACTCCAGAATTCACATAATGGGTTATGTTTCCATTGGTGCTCCTGTCGTTGTAATGGTGCAACGAGGCTGTGACGTCAGATAGTTGTATTCCCGTACCGAGTACCTAATCTCTTTATCTTCACTTCAAAGCAAAGTTGTCGTTTTTGTTATGTTTTTTTCTTCGTTTGTTTTCAATCTGCCGATAGCAAGCCCTGAAAGGGCCTTGCAAGTAGCAGGCTGATGTCCGGAGACCGTTGTCTGATAATCATAGCGATCAGACTTCAGATGTACTCTTGGTTAGTCACGCCCACAGAAGCACGTGCTTCACGAATTAACCCACATACATAATTAACAAACAGGACTTTTGTACACACTTGTTACACAGGACGCAAATACATTCACACGTCTCTCTCGTACAGCCACGTGCAAGCCGTATACCCGAACCACTGGATCATGGTCGTGGCTGGATACAGTATCATACAGTCTGCATCGCGACCACCAACACAGCTCTTATCTGACAAAAGCGCTTGTCCTGTCTCACACCTAGATACATTTCGTCTCTAGTCAAGATCCGCATTCCACGCCAGTCTGGCATCTTGTGAATATGGTGTTGTCCACATTTTTCTTGGCCAACGGCACACAAGGGGGTCATGTGGTCAGGCTGGGTGGAACCCGAGAAGGTGGGGGGGGGGGGGGGATTTTGTGGTCAGGAAAAGTCCAGCACCAACTGGGGACTGAACCCTGATCGCTCAGCTGTGAAGCCACTGCGCTACATAGACTAATCCCAATTGGAACCCACTTGCTGGTTGCGACCAACATGTCTGTATGGACCGACTAGTTTTTTGAGATCTATTTGCTTGTTAGGACCCATTGTTTAGTGAACTCCCTTGTCCCTTGAGTTGGTTTATCTATGGAAACTACGCGCCTCTCTCACCCTTTTTCTTCCTTCCTCACCCCCCCCCCCCTTTCCCCCGGACAGCCCATCTTTGACTACGTTCAGCGAAGTCTGTCGGACAACGATATTCTTGCTTCGTCTGCCTTCTCTTCGCGTCGACGCCGTCAGAATTTGTCAGTTTAAAAAAACAAGCATTGTAACAAATGTCAGAAATAATTTCCGTATGTTGTACATTGACCGTATGTTGTACATTGAATGTGTTCTGTTTGAATTTGTTTCAGGGCAAAGTCAAACTAATTCACGTTTTATCTAAATGCTGCTCTCCCTACCCCCAACCACCCCACTTGCGAACAAATACAAATAAATAAATATAATTTTTGAAGAAAATAAAACATGGCCGAATGACACGACCTTTCAGTGTTCCATTCCCCACATACACACGACACATATACCGAACTTCACATGCAACTGTCACATAATCACAGTCGGAAGCGGTCACTTGAAAAGGCGCGGCCGTCTCCTTCACACACATTCCAACAACGTCTTGTGGGCACTCCTCGACCCCTAAAAGTATTCAGGTCACGTCACTCAAATTTTAAAGAAAAGTTCACGTTTATCTCGAGGCAAACCTTCACATCTGATTAACGGCAGATGTTCATCGAATAATGTGTCTACGTGAGCGTTTGAGTGACTATGTGGAACGATTGTATCTGGGGATCAACGACACGCTCTAATCCATCCAGCTGTAAATGGTTGCCTGATTTATTTTGGGGAAAGACGAGTGAAGAAGGAAGGGAGCCGATGGCCCCACCTCAAAAAGTTTAGATCTGTAACAACAGTTTCAACACTTTATCCCAGATGGCAGTGCCGGCCCAACAAAAAGTTTAGATCTGTAACAACAGTTTCAACACTTTATCCCAGATGGCAGTGCCGGCCCAACAAAAAGTTTAGATCTGTAACAACAGTTTCAACACTTTATCCCAGATGGCAGTGCCGGCTCAACACAAAGGTGTGTTGTATAAACACATTTCAGGACATGTTTGTTGTAGATACACTATTTGTATCTAGCGTAAGTCAGCCATTTTCTAACGGGGAATACCGCCACAACTACACACATCATTCCAGACTAAGTACCATCTCCGTATTTAGACTGGTAGAAATGGATCACCAACATTTTTGGGTTTCTTGCTTTGGTCTTCCGTATTTAGACTGATAGAAATGGATCACCAACATTTTGTGGTTTCTTGCTTTGGTCTTCCGTATTTAGACTGGTAGAAATGGATCACCAACATTTTTTGGTTTCTTGCTTTGGTCTGTAACTCGCTTGGCCTAGTTACTCTAATAATTCTAGCCGGGGTGTCCACAAAAGTGTTTTAGACAAACCAATGTCAAAGCAGTGAAAGCAGATAGTCGCTCTTATTGTGAAATAGACCTTTGTAAATCTCTGTGTAACATAGACCCCTTGTAAATCTCTGTGACATAGACATATCGTATAACGTATAGACAATTAGGACCGTTTGGTTGGTTGTCAACCTAGCTGTTTTCCTTGTAATTGTTTAAAAGAGATTCACATCATTAATTTGTCGTAGCTATGAATTTGACACTGCTCGTATGCGTCTTGCATCATTCTATAACCGTGCTAAATACTTCTGTTTAACAATCACAGTCCCTGTATGAGTGAGCCCAAATTTGGCGAGGCACGTCAGAATCGCAGTTTATCATTATCTGTCTCTGTCTGGTTGTTTTCGTATGTTTATAAGTGAAATTTGTTATTGCATGTCATGGTAACGGATATTAATGAGCGAGACAAATCACACGATTCCCCGCGGTATATTGGAGCTCCGGGGTTCAAACTTAAAAACAAGTATACAAGGCACGCATTAAGTTCATTCTTTTCTTTTTTTGTGGACTGAACTTTCTAGACAAAAGCACATAAAAGGACCACAGTATTGTTTACGGCGTCGACTTATCTTTAGCAATGCAGTTATTTGGAACTTGTGTACCACATAATATCAATGATATGTATCAGTCTAACATAGAAACCATTTTTGTTGAAGTGTTATGTTTATTATAAATTCAAATACCGGTTTTGGTTAAAGTGTACCCGGAATGGTGCGGCTCGACAGGAGATTTCTTCCTCTTTCTTTAGTCAGATAACCTAGAACACAAATCCGTAAACTTTGTAATCCTGTTCCTGATTATTTCATATGGTTGGCTGGTATTTGACAGGACAAGGATCTTTATCTCTGTATTTATCTATGTTGATTCCGTGATAGAAAACACAGTGTTGTGCTTGCGAGGGAGAGCACGTATGGTACTTCACATTTGGTGGTGCCTGGTACGGACAATCATCAATGGCGACAGGGTGTTCGTCAGCGGCACACTTGTCACTTCCTGTTTTGGGAAAAGATGTCTTGAGTTTATTAAAAAGTAATTACTAATCCTTGAAGAAGAAACGGATGTATTTTGCTTATTACCGTACTAATTGTGGTTATATTTGTTTGACTTGGATATTTTGTTGTATTTGTGATCATTTTGTTATATATTCACATATTATCTTGCTAGCATTGTGTGAGTTGTAATTGTTTGATTGTTCCTTGTTTTTTATGATTTGGAAGTTCTGTGTTACAGTGTCCATCGTGTTCTACTTGCATATTTGATATATCTTTTGTTTCATGTCTTTCTACCGTTCTGCACTTCCAGTAGGGGATGTTGTGCACGCTTAAATCACCCCCACCCCACCTTCCCCCCATTGGCACAGCTGTTCAAAATAACGTTTTTGATCATTAACAAAAACATTCTTCGTTTCCTTTACTGGGCATGTCGTCTCTGGTAGTGACAATATCCCTTGCCGACTCTAATAACGGATCCGCTCTTGCTAGTATTCCATAATGCATGTACTAAAAGATCAACTATTGACAGTATTTCTCTTAGACTTCCTGTACCAGAAGATTCGGCTCCAACAGTACCTCATTCGCACTGGGCAGTATTGGGCATCCCGCTCTGACAGTGATACTGATAGTATCGTATGGCGTTCATGTCTTCTCAACTTTGCCAGTTCTTATAGACAAATACCTCTGCACTATTCTTTGTTTTCATCCCTCAGATAATGGTGTCTCCTACGAAATATGTCCATCTTACGTGATCAGTATAACATATCAATTAGAAACACAAATATTGTTGTGCCATGGTTGGGCACGTGTTCTGGCTACATTGTGTTGCTGTTGACCACTATGATATCACAAGGGGATACAAGTTGAGAATTGTATCGACTTTGAAACAGGAATTTCCTCTATTATGATAATCGATGACGGCGTAAATGTACGGGAATTACGTGGGTTTATTTATGTCTCGGAGGCGCGGGCAATTTTGGCGGGGTTCCAATGTTGCCGAGTCACCTGGCACTGAGCTTGTACTCAGTGGCGTACTCGTGGGAGGAGGTTCAGGTGAAATCTATTTTTAGCCATTTGGAGACGGGGCTTAATAATGGTTTTACTGCCTAAAAGACGGAGCCATTTCTAAGAAATAAAAAGAGGACAAGGGTGATGTTTTTTAGAACAAAAAGGTAAAAAATATAATAACTAAGAAGAATAAGTATAGAAAAGTGTATATATTCTTGGGGAGTACTGTCATTTATATCACTGTCAGTAACACCTGACACAGAAACATCATTTAAACCTGAATCACTCGACATCTCATTTTCAGAATCACTGGAAGACATTTTTCAAATGAGCACAATTACAACACACCAGAAAATTCAATATAATTCTTAAACTTGTGTGAAAGCTTTCAAGGAGGCTGCCTTTGTAATGATAGAATGCACAAGAAAGGAAAGAGATACTTTCATTGGCTGATGCTATTTTTAGTTAGCCATACAGAAGCGTTCTTTCTCAAGGCCGATGAGTCGTCCTCAAAAGGTTAAGAACACCTATATCAGTGGAGGGAAGGGCAGTAAAATTGAAAGATTAAACAAACTGGTGGGGATCTCTTTGTCGAAAGTTGTGGCACGAGGAGATGCCATGCTATCGCAGTTGCATTCAATGTTACTTCGCTTTGAACTTTTCCATCTTTCATTTCGATGTCAACCAGCTAGCTGTCTCAAGTTGACTATCAGGATGTCAACTAATGCAATATATTCTCAAGATTACGATCCTTTTGCCAATCATTACTTATCTAGGTCAATAGTCTGGCTATCATTGTGCAGCTGCTTAGAAAAATATAGTTATGATCAGCAGAGAATAAAAGAGATGTCCGTGTTTCTCTCCATCATTCCAACACGGATTGTACCTTCTTCTCCTGCGTTCGTTTTCAATCCCCTGCTACCAAGCCCTGAACAGGGCTTGGTAGCAGGGTGTAGTCCAGTGAATGGGATCCATTGGGTCGCTAGTTTACAGCGTGAATGCAATATTTGCACCTTTCGGTCTCAATTCTTACAAGGCATGATTTTTAAAAATAAAAGATCATTTGTTCTTGGTGCTACTGATCCCAGCATGCACGACATGAACAACATGCTTCAGATTTAGAGGTTAAGAGTGAGGCGGAACACCAAGAGGCGACAAACACATATGTCGGTGTGTACCACCGGTAGGACAAACTCATCTGTCGGTGTGTACCACCGGTAGGACAAACTCATCTGTCGCTGTGTACCACCGGTAGGACAAACTCATCTGTCGGTGTGTACCACCGGTAGGACAAACTCATCTGTCGCTGTGTACCACCGGTAGGACAAACTCATCTGTCGGTGTGTACCACCGGTAGGACAAACTCATCTGTCGCTGTGTACCACCGGTAGGACAAACTCATCTGTCGCTGTGTACCACCGGTAGGACAAACTCATCTGTCGCTGTGTACCACCGGTAGGACAAACTCATCTGTCGCTGTGTACCACCGGTAGGACAAACTCATCTGTCGGTGTGTACCACCGGTAGGACAAACTCATCTGTCGCTGTGTACCACCGGTAGGACAAACTCATCTGTCGCTGTGTACCACCGGTAGGACAAACTCATCTGTCGCTGTGTACCACCGGTAGGACAAACTCATCTGTCGCTGTGTACCACCGGTAGGACAAACTCATCTGTCGGTGTGTACCACCGGTAGGACAAACTCATCTGTCGGTGTGTACCACCGGTAGGACAAACTCATCTGTCGCTGTGTACCACCGGTAGGACAAACTCATCTGTCGCTGTGTACCACCGGTAGGACAAACTCATCTGTCGCTGTGTACCACCGGTAGGACAAACTCATCTGTCGCTGTGTACCACCGGTAGGACAAACTCATCTGTCGCTGTGTACCACCGGTAGGACAAACTCATCTGTCGCTGTGTACCACCGGTAGGACAAACTCATCTGTCGCTGTGTACCACCGGTAGGACAAACTCATCTGTCGCTGTGTACCACCGGTAGGACAAACTCATCTGTCGCTGTGTACCACCGGTAGGACAAACTCATCTGTCGCTGTGTACCACCGGTAGGACAAACTCATCTGTCGCTGTGTACCACCGGTAGGACAAACTCATCTGTCGCTGTGTACCACCGGTAGGACAAACTCATCTGTCGCTGTGTACCACCGGTAGGACAAACTCATCTGTCGCTGTGTACCACCGGTAGGACAAACTCATCTGTCGCTGTGTACCACCGGTAGGACAAACTCATCTGTCGCTGTGTACCACCGGTAGGACAAACTCATCTGTCGCTGTGTACCACCGGTAGGACAAACTCATCTGTCGCTGTGTACCACCGGTAGGACAAACTCATCTGTCGCTGTGTACCACCGGTAGGACAAACTCATCTGTCGCTGTGTACCACCGGTAGGACAAACTCATCTGTCGGTGTGTACCACCGGTAGGACAAACTCATCTGTCGCTGTGTACCACCGGTAGGACAAACTCATCTGTCGCTGTGTACCACCGGTAGGACAAACTCATCTGTCGCTGTGTACCACCGGTAGGACAAACTCATCTGTCGCTGTGTACCACCGGTAGGACAAACTCATCTGTCGGTGTGTACCACCGGTAGGACAAACTCATCTGTCGGTGTGTACCACCGGTAGGACAAACTCATCTGTCGCTGTGTACCACCGGTAGGACAAACTCATCTGTCGGTGTGTACCACCGGTAGGACAAACTCATCTGTCGGTGTGTACCACCGGTAGGACAAACTCATCTGTCGCTGTGTACCACCGGTAGGACAAACTCATCTGTCGCTGTGTACCACCGGTAGGACAAACTCATCTGTCGCTGTGTACCACCGGTAGGACAAACTCATCTGTCGCTGTGTACCACCGGTAGGACAAACTCATCTGTCGCTGTGTACCACCGGTAGGACAAACTCATCTGTCGCTGTGTACCACCGGTAGGACAAACTCATCTGTCGCTGTGTACCACCGGTAGGACAAACTCATCTGTCGCTGTGTACCACCGGTAGGACAAACTCATCTGTCGCTGTGTACCACCGGTAGGACAAACTCATCTGTCGCTGTGTACCACCGGTAGGACAAACTCATCTGTCGCTGTGTACCACCGGTAGGACAAACTCATCTGTCGCTGTGTACCACCGGTAGGACAAACTCATCTGTCGCTGTGTACCACCGGTAGGACAAACTCATCTGTCGCTGTGTACCACCGGTAGGACAAACTCATCTGTCGCTGTGTACCACCGGTAGGACAAACTCATCTGTCGCTGTGTACCACCGGTAGGACAAACTCATCTGTCGGTGTGTACAGCATGTTGTAATTGTACCATTAAGCATATCTTTTCGTGATGATGCAGAGTGGCCTTTACAGCTACAGTAGCAGCCATTCAGTACGGGACTCATCCCAACATTGACCAACTTGCATCTTACCTATCTGCCTCTTTTCTCTTATATCAATTGTCAGCAATAGGCGTGTATCTGCAAGTTTTTCTGTGTATGTGTATCTGACATGCATCCTTCTTATGTGTTCTATTTGGGACAGCATGCATAGAATCTTATTGTCAGGACTGTACATACACATGGTACAATGCAGAGATGATTCAGGGGAGATCTGATGTGACTCACAGAAAACCTATGGAGTTGTGACTCACAGAAAACCTATGGAGTTGTGACTCACAGAAAACCTATGGAGTTGTGACTCACAGAAAACCTATGGAGTTGTGACTCCCAGAAAACCTATGGAGTTGTGACTCCCAGAAAACCTATGGAGTTGTGACTCCCAGAAAACCTATGTAGTTGTGACTCCCAGAAAACCTATGTAGTTGTGACTCCCAGAAAACCTATGGAGTTGTGACTCCCAGAAAACCTATGTAGTTGTGACTCCCAGAAAACCTATGTAGTTTGGGATCGTACTTGTATCCTGGGGAGAACTAGAAAGTGAGAAAACTAAGATATTCTTCATATTCTCATTCACCATTTTGTTTTGATGATGTCCACACGTGAAAGCCAGTTCTTTGGATAAAAATTACTGTGGTAGTGAGTTCTTCAGGGCTCCCAAAATAACTTTGTGGGGAGGTTCGTCTCTATGGGTGCTTGTTGTGGGGAGGTTCGTCTCTATGGGTGCTTGTTGTGGGGAGGTTCGTCTCTATGGGTGCTTGTTGTGGGGAGGTTCGTCTCTATGGCTGCTTGTTGTGGGGAGGTTCGTCTCTATGGGTGCTTGTTGTGGGGAGGTTCGTCTCTATGGGTGCTTGTTGGGGGGAGGTTCGTCTCTATGGGTGCTTGTTGTGGGCAGGTTCGTCTCTATGGGTGCTTGTTGTGGGGAGGTTCGTCTCTATGGGTGCTTGTTGTGGGGAGGTTCGTCTCTATGGGTGCTTGTTGTGGGGAGGTTCGTCTCTATGGGTGCTTGTTGTGGAGAGGTTCGTCTCTATGGGTGCTTGTTGTGGGGAGGTTCGTCTCTATGGACCAGTGCTCAGCTTGTCTAAGCATAATACAGTCTGTCTGTACTGCTTGTCTGAACATACACATATGTGTTAGGACCAATTTTACTTCGTGTAAATGATTACTGTACTAAATCTGTTATGTACTATTTTCATGTGCAATAGAATCATGTACTCTGCTCAATCAAGGAATCATGTACTCTGCTCAATCAAGGAATCATGCACTCTGCTCAATCAAGGTAGTGTTAGATGTAACATTCAGATATCTTTCAGGAGTCTGTGAGCTACAAGAAAACACGGTACGAATGCCTGGTATGCAACACCAATGTTGCACAGTGTCCATGTTGCACATGTGTATCCCCAGAACACACCCAACACATGTACCAATATGGACAGCTGGTATACATTACATTTCTTCTTTTATTGTCTGCAGGTTATGGAAGCCTCGAACATATCTCAGATGATGATGTTGACAATGATGAGGAATCTTCCTCGTATGGTGACAAAGACTATGATGATAGCGATGATGACTATTCTGATATTGGTATGTGGGATTAGCAGTTATTGTTCATGAATGGTTATCTAAAGTTAGTTATGATCAGAACTTCGATTAATGTATTGTCATATGTAGATTACTGGGTTAGTTATGGGCTTATGTACTTTCAGTTGTAGATTACTGGTGTTAGTTATGGGCTTATGTACTTTCAGTTGTAGATTACTGGTGTTAGTTATGGGCTTATGTACTTTCAGTTGTAGATTACTGGGTTAGTTATGGGCTTATGTACTTTCAGTTGTAGATTACTGGTGTTAGTTATGGGCTTATGTACTTTCAGTTGTAGATTACTGGTGTTAGTTATGGGCTTATGTACTTTCAGTTGTAGATTACTGGGTTAGTTATGGGCTTATGTACTTTCAGTTGTAGATTACTGGTGCTAGTTATGGGCTTATGTACTTTCAGTTGTAGATTACTGGGTTAGTTATGGGCTTATGTACTTTCAGTTGTAGATTACTGGGTTAGTTATGGGCTTATGTACTTTCAGTTGTAGATTACTGGGTTAGTTATAGGCTTATGTACTTTCAGTTGTAGATTACTGGGTTAGTTATGGGCTTATGTACTTTCAGTTGTAGATTACTGGTGTTTTTTATGTTTTTGTTGACATGATGTATTTCTTCTTCCTATATTCTAGGAAAATGAGTTATTTTTACTTTTATTCCTGTTTCTATTTCTATATCACGTATGGAGTTTTGTTTCTAGAGCTTTCTTTCAACCCCAGAAGACTGCTATATACAATATGCAGGCTAGGACAGTGTAACTGTGTTGAATAACTCTTTCTTACATCTTGTCTTCCTAGCCTAGCTGTTGTGAATGCTGGTCATGAATAAATCTTTTCATGGGCTGTTGATGTGTAATGTTTGTTGCTAATTATGTTTTCTACGGGACCAATTCCATTAGGTATTATTTATGGATAAAGAAAATGGAACAGAGTATTAAGGCTTTTGAAATGTGGGTATTTATGAGACATGGACGAGTTTCTTGGAAAGATAGGAAAACCAAAAGTGAGGTTCTGGAACATCTCCAGGTGGAACAGGCACTTCTGAGGGAAATCAAAAGCAGAAAAATAAAATATTTTGGTCGTGTGAAGCAACATGAAAGTTTTTTGAAGGTTATATTGGAGGGAAGAGTGGAGGACAAGAGAGCCAGAGGTGCAGGTGGACAGTCAACATCAAAATGTGGTTGGAACACAGTTTGACTGAGTCTACCAGCCTGGCGTGGGACAGAGACAGCTGGAGATCCATTATCATTAACCTCTGATGCTGAGATGACACTTGATGATGATGATGATGACTACCATTGAAGCTCCACAATCAGATATGAAAATAAAGTGTTTTAAAAAAAGAAAAGAATAATAGAAGAATGATGACAGGGTGAATGACAGAGCACAAGAGCAACTGAGAAAGAGAGAAGGTAAAGAGATGGCATGAAAGGATAGGTGGGGAAGCCACCGTCTAGTATCTGGAATACTCAAGCCACAGATGGTTTTCAAAAATAAGCCGTTTCAGCTCTCGGTGGCGCAAGATTCTTCAACAAAAACAGACCAAGCCAAATCTATTCCAAGCTTTTCTGTCCCGAGTCATCCTGTCCTGAGTCAAGCCATCCTGTCCCAAGTCATCCTGTCCCAAGCCATCCTGTCCCAAGCCATCAACTTCAGAGAAGTGTGGAGGGAGTGACTTTTCTACATCTTTAGGCTTGACACATGACAATGGTGCTTACAGACACAAATAAGATAACCAGTTTTGTAAAATGACAGGCTGTGCATGAGCTGCAGTGGTCAGCATACCATAGCTGACTGCTAACATCAGGGCCAGCAAACCAAAGCTGCCATGACCCAACTACGCCTCCATGCTGTGATCCTGGATAACAGGCTGCAACATTACTAAAAAATGTCATGCTCAAGTCAGATGTGTCAGACCGAAAGGTGCAAATATTGAAGTCAAGCTGTAAACTATGACATAAAGCATTCCGGTCACCAGACTACATCCTGCTACTTACAAAGCCCTTTTCAGGGCTTGGTATTGGGAGATTGAGAACGTTCAGGGTTTGGTAGCGGGGTATTGAGAACGTTAGGGCTTGGTAGAGGGAGATTGAGAACGAACAAAGAAGAAATATAATGACAAAGGTGCAACACTAGCAATGCAGCTGAGACCCAGTCTTCATAAGAAAAGACTTGATTGTATTTGTATGTGCTGGATTGACATTGTGAGACAGTTTTACTGCATTACCCTCTTTCTGTTCTATTTCTTGAATTGATAACACTTCTTGACTAACCCACAGATGCAGATTTGGCTCATATCAAACCAAGTGAGTGTGAATCTCTGGTGGCTCTCGGCAAGAAACAGAAACAGTTCTTCTGGCAGTATAATGTTCAGTCCAAGGGACCAAAGGGAACAAGGCTGAAACTTGCTGTTGAGTCTCCTTCTGACCCACATGTGCTCAACAACTTTGAAGATCCTGTGTTTGATGTCTGTAACACTACGATTGCTGGAATCCGCCATGGTGGCAAAGCCAGGAAAGGTGATGGCAATGAAATCACCCCAAATCCCAAAAAACTTTTTATGATTGGACATCAGTTGATGAGACTTAATCATCAAATCAATGATTGCCAGATGGGCACTGATGTCCCACTCGCTAGAAGGAATGAGTCTCGTAAAGAGAAAAACAAACTGGCTTCCAGAGCTTGCAGATTGAAAAAGAAAGCACAACACGAGGCCAACAAAATTAAACTCTATGGCCTTGAACAAGAGCACAGTAAGTATTTTGATGAGCTAGCTTAATTGAGCACCATTTTCTAGATCATTCAGAAGTTGACTCCACATTTTATATTGAAAGTATTTCCCCACACAAGATTTCTATGACTTTTCTAATGGTTTTTAATTCTCAAATTGTGACTTAATTTCAATTCATATTGTTAGTTATACATTTGTTAACTGTGACTATAAGAGAGACCAAATCTTGTTTGTTATTCATGATAAAAATATGCATTGTTCTCTTATTGTTTCCAAAATGGTTCAACAGTTTAGTCTTTGTATTTCAGGTCAGTTGAACTCAGTGTTGCTGTTTATCTGGCCATATATCCGAGAAAAAGCAAAGGCTGTCATGGGACAGAGT
Source organism: Ariolimax columbianus (assembly GCA_036924085.1). Classification (NCBI taxonomy): domain Eukaryota; kingdom Metazoa; phylum Mollusca; class Gastropoda; order Stylommatophora; family Arionidae; genus Ariolimax; species Ariolimax columbianus. Next base: position 176,590,169 of record JAVGWX010000001.1, read on the forward strand.
GACAAGCTGTCGTCGCCATCCACCTTACTCACAGGCAGGTTGGAGTCACAAATTGATCAGAATCTTAGTAAGTACTCAGTGTCATATTGTGATGCTATTTATTTCTTTTGCCAGGTGCACACACATAAACACACACACTCACCACAGATACAATACAGGTGTGGGCTAGCTTTACACATAAACGCTTGCATAAATGGCCCTGTAGAAATAATCAACAGATTATTTTAAATAAATATTGTCAGTATATCTGACATTTAATTGTACATACAAGTACTTCTGTCAGTGTGTACATTAACCATGATCATTTTTTAAGTGCTTGTCATAATGTTGTTTCTTTTATTTGCTAGGCTAACATTTATCTACTTTTCTGTCTACAGATAGTATGATTGCTGGCCATACGGTGGAATATGTCAACAGTGTCATTTTGAAGGTGGAAAGTGGGGACTACAGTGGAGGTCTGAACATCAAGAGAAGTCACAAAACATAACTGATCCTTACATGCTTCAGTTGATTGTTCAGGGATATGATCATGAATAGCAGACACAATCAGTTGATTGTTCAGGGATATGATCATGAATAGCAGACACAATCAGTTGATTGTTCAGGGATATGATCATGAATAGCAGACACAATCAGTTGATTGTTCAGGGGTATGATCATGAATAGCAGACACAATCAGTTGATTGTTCAGGGGTATGATCATGAATAGCAGACACAATCAGTTGATTGTTCAGGGATATGATCATAAGTCACAGTCAATTGATTGTTCAGGAGTAGGGAAACTTGACTAGAACACATGTGCTGTTTCTGTGGTGCTTTCTAAATCAATTTCGTGCATGTTGAAATGACTATTCCCTCATTACTCTCCATTAACATCTGTCCTAGGACACACATAGAAGAGCTACATACAAAAAGCTGAAGCAGATCGTTCCAAGAACGCTAGAACTAACTACTTTCTGACTGATTTTTCAGTCCACCTAAGTGTAGTGAAGAGCTAAAGTTTCCTTTCTTGGGACATGTGTGTTGGGTCTTATTGTACACCTGTGTTGTAGGATTTCTGTAATGTAAGCTGTCCACCTGCCAAGCGGACTTGATTGTGCCATGTAGTCAGATCATTTGGTATTGTAAGTGTGCAGTGGTAGTTGATCAGCTTGCCTTCTCATGAGATGACTGAACCATTGTATTTTTGGTTTTGATATGTATCCAGCACTGGTGGTAGTTCTCACTGTATGTCTGTCATCATTTAACCTCTCTCTTCTGGTGACACTAGTCACGTCACGTCTTAGACATCACATTTAATTCATAATTTTCCTCGTCTGTGTCTAGGACAAGGATCAAGTTTGGTAACATAACTATAGTATTCTTCAGTTGTTATTTTGTTGTCATGCTGATGTTTGGATGTTTAAGTAGTGGTGACAGTTGATATGTCACAGCAGAGGCTTCCTTCCACACGGTTTCTCTATCAAGCCTTCCATCTTCTGTAAAAAATACTTCCGTTATTTGAATTCTTCTGCCTGTTTAGGTTCATCATTGTTTACACGTGTGTGTGTGTGTTTAGTCGAACCAGTGTTCTGCTAATCCTTAAAGCTTCCGTCTTTGATGTGCAAAACTTCACATTATATCTTTCACAGACTGTGCCAAGGACACTGACATGATTCTCAAGTCTATCCTTGTCCTCATGTGCTAGGCTTTGGTCACTTTCTCAAGTCTATCCTTGTCCTCATGTGCTAGGCTTGGATCACTTTCTCAAGTCTATCCTTGTCCTGATGTGTTAGGCTTGGATCACTTTCTCAAGTCTATCTTTGAGGATGTGCTAGGCTTTGGTCACTTCAAATAGTCCATGTATTAAGTTGGGTTCATTGCTTCCCGTGTTGAATTCCACTTTTGGTGAGGCAGTTTTGCCAGCTTTTGTTGTCAATTTGTTCATGTAAATGGTGAACATCAACGGCGAAAGAACACATCGCTATCATACTCCTGGAGTTATTTCAAAAGTCTCTGTTGACTCCGTCCATTTTTCCTATTACAATTTCATTCATATGACACAATGCTTCTCACATTACCTAATAGTTTGTACTCAATCGTCCACTAACATTGTCTAGAGTTTATTCCTATCTACTCAATGATCCAAAGCTTTCTCCTGACATAAATGTTAAGTTGAAATACTTGTCAAATTCTATTATTCCTTGCATTGATCGTTATAAGGCACGAGTCGGAGATCATTCCTGTACGGAATCCAAATTGGGCTCTCTTCAGCTGTGGTTCAACAATATATTTATGAATACATTTCTAGTCAATTTAGTGTCTTCAACAACATGAGGTAACAATATTTTGGTAATTTATTAACTTCTTCAAATGTTCAGAATTTGCTTAGCAAATAGTTTCCATAACTAGCCTAGTCTAACTTAGTAGCTTTTTAATTACATGCTCATGATGAATTCACTTGATGAGGTCTGAGGGCGATGTTCTCAAATTATTATATCATTCAATCATTTCAAATTGTTTTATCATTCAACCATTTCAAATTATTTTATCATTCAACCATTTCAAATTATTTTATCATTCAACCATTTCAAATTATTTTATCATTCAACCATTTCAAATTATGTTATCATTCAATCATTTCAAATTGTTTTATCATTCAACCATTTCAAATTATTTTATCATTCAACCATTTCAAATTATTTTATCATTCAACCATTTCAAATTATTTTATCATTCAACCATTTCAAATTAGTTTATCATTCAACCATTTCAAATTGTTTTATCATTCAACCATTTCAAATTATTTTATCATTCAATCAATTCAAATTGTTTTATCATTCAACCATTTCAAATTATTTTATCATTCAACCATTTCAAATTATTTTATCATTCAACCATTTCAAATTGTTTTATCATTCAACCATTTCAAATTATTTTATCATTCAATCAATTCAAATTGTTTTATCATTCAACCATTTCAAATTATTTTATCATTCAACCATTTCAAATTATTTTATCATTCAACCATTTCAAATTATTTTATCATTCAACCATTTCAAATTATCTTATCCAACATAGAGTCATCTATCATTGCACATAATGCGTTATTTTGTTATAGAAAGCTTTTCTTTAGACAGGACCTTTTCATTCTATTTTTAAGTTGTCTTCTTTTTAAAATGTTATCACATAAAGCCTATTCCTGTTGAAATACTTCAGTCGGCTTTAAATGTAGTTGTTTCTGTTCTGATGCATTTAGTAAACTCTGTTCTGATGCATTTAGTAAACTCTGTTCTGATGCATTTAGTAAACTCTGTTCTATATTAATTCATTCAGTAAACTCTGTTCTGATTCATTCAGTAAACTCTGTTCTATATTAATTCATTCAGTAAACTCTGTTCTATATTAATTCATTCAGTAAACTCTGTTCTATATTAATTCATTTAGTAAACTCTGTTCTATATTAATTCATTCAGTAAACTCTGTTCTATATTAATTCATTCAGTAAACTCTGTTCTATATTAATTCATTCAGTAAACTCTGTTCTATATTAATTCATTCAGTAAACTCTGTTCTATATTAATTCATTCAGTAAACTCTGTTCTATATTAATTCATTCAGTAAACTCTGTTCTATATTAATTCATTCAGTAAACTCTGTTCTATATTAATTCATTCAGTAAACTCTGTTCTATATTAATTCATTCAGTAAACTCTGTTCTATATTAATTCATTCAGTAAACTCTGTTCTATATTAATTCATTCAGTAAACTCTGTTCTATATTAATTCATTCAGTAAACTCTGATCTATATTAATTGAATTCAAATATTCTTCAAGAAGCTGTGATATTTTGTAAAATATTGCCCTGACCTTTTCCTTAGGCTAGTTAATATGTAGAGCCTATTAGTGAATATATATATGTTCAACGTGCACACCAATTACCAGCAGTCACCACACAGGGAACAAGCTCAAAGTTGGCTGACTACAACCTGACCAGTGCCCTAAAGAAATGCGGGAGGTGTTACCATGAAAAGCATCTTACACTAAACTCAAACAAAACCAAAGAAGGTGTCTTCCATCTGAGATGCAGAGAGGCCAAAAGAAAAGTAACAATCATATGGCAAGGACACTACCTGGAATACTGTGCAGCTCCCAAATACCTGAACTAGGCCACACACTGGCTTTGAGAGCACATTGCCAAAAAAACCAAACTGAAAGTTTGTGCGAGGAATGAGATCACCCACAGACTTACAGGCACAGCATGAGGAGTACAGCCATCTATCCTCCAAACATCTGCACTTACCCTTTGTGTTTTTTTTCTGGCGGTATATGTGGCACCAGTATAGGAAATAGTCCACACACGCCAAGCATGTCGATACGTCCATCAATAAGACAAACTGGACCATGACTGGGTGCCAAACATAAACTCTCCTGGAATATATACTCCAGGCGTAGTATAGCACACCTATGGAGCAGAAGAAGCTGAAAGAGACAAACAGACCAACGATCCAAGACACCAACAATTGAGATAGACAAACAGACCAACGATCCAAGACACCAACAATTGAGAGAGACAAACAGACCAACGATCCAAGACACCAACAATTGAGAGAGACAAACAGACCAACGATCCAAGACACCAACAATTAAGAGAGACAAACAGACCAACGACCCAAGACACCAAATGTACGGACACCAACAGTTGAGAGAGACAAACAGACCAACGACCCAAGACACCAACAGCTGAGAGAGACAAACGGACCAACGACCCAAGACACCAAATGTACGGACACCAACAGCTGAGAGAGACAAACGGACCAACGACCCAAGACACCAAATGTACGGACACCAACAGTTGAGAGAGACAAACATACCAACGACCCAAGACACCAAATGTACGGACACCAACAGTTGAGAGACAAACAGACCAACGATCCAAGACACCTAATGTACAGACACCAACAGTTGAGCGAGACGAACAGACCAACGATCCAAGACACCAACAATTGAGAGAGACAAACAGACCAACGATCCAAGACACCAACAATTGAGAGAGACAAACAGACCAACGATCCAAGACACCAACAATTAAGAGAGACAAACAGACCAACGATCCAAGACACCAACAATTAAGAGAGACAAACAGACCAACGACCCAAGACACCAAATGTACGGACACCAACAGTTGAGAGAGACAAACAGACCAACGACCCAAGACACCAACAGCTGAGAGAGACAAACGGACCAACGACCCAAGACACCAAATGTACGGACACCAACAGTTGAGAGAGACAAACATACCAACGACCCAAGACACCAAATGTACGGACACCAACAGTTGAGAGACAAACAGACCAACGACCCAAGACACCAACAGTTGAGAGAGACAAACAGACCAACGATCCAAGACACCAACAATTGAGAGACAAACAGACCAACAATCCAAGACACCAACAATTGAGAGAGACAAACAGACCAACGATCCAAGACACCTAATGTACAGACACCAACAGTTGAGCGAGACGAACAGACCAACGATCCAAGACACCTAATGTACAGACACCAACAGTTGAGCGAGACGAACAGACCAACGATCCAAGACACCTAAAATATGGAGACCAATTGCACAAAATGAGAAAAAAGTATAGATGGAGTTTCCTATAAATATACAACCTCTCCATGGAAGCCCTGGAATGAGTTACATCGAGAAATGGCCAGACAAACAACAGATCCCATGCATTAAAAAATAGACTTCGGTATAGGGTGACCCATTGCTGAAAAAATAACCCTGATGAGATGGGGTTACAGCGACGACGATACTTTTCAATGTAGTGCTGTCGAGGACCAAGGAACAACGACAAGCTCAAACCTACCACATGCATGTACGATGAAAGATCTGCTGGAAGGAGATGACACCACAATCATGGTAGCCGAACACTGTACCTCTGCCGAATGATGTGGTGCAATGGACACGAAAAGAAAGCAAGCATAGTGTGTCCAGCCATGTTACCCAAAATGTGAAAGTTCTAGTGGAGCTTTTTTCTGTTCAAAATACAATATTCTCATATTTAAAACATCGTACTTACAAAATATTTCATATTGTCATATATTATCTGTGACATGTCACTGTCAGTGAATGTTGCATTCATGTGACATGTCATACTCGTATCATAATTCAGTCTTGTTTGTTACTCTTCATTTGTAAATGCATGTTGCGTTTTGTTCAATATTTGAATGCAACGTTAGTGATTTGCTTGGTTTCTGTCATAATTGTGAATATTAGTTGACAATATTGATTATTTACATGTGGGAGATACAGCTATGTTGTGAATTGTTTTGTTAATCAAATGTTTCAGATGTTTTTAGACCTCAGATCTGTAGAATAAGACCATTTATCTTTCATTAAAGATGCATTTTTAAAACATAATTAAATGTATTCATGCTGTCTTGTCTTCAGTGACAAATATGTTGTATTGTTAAGTCTTTATCAACCTTGATATGTTTATATTGTCTGATTAAAGGGCATTTCTCCGCTGCCGCCTAACCCTTGATTTGTCCACAAACAAGCTCATCATTTATCACATCAAATAACTTTTGTATTTTCTAAATATTTTCTATAATCAACTGAGGCCTGTTGTATCATTCTTGTGGATTACAGGGAGCAAAGAAACGGCCCACTGCCTGTCAAGCATGTTATAAAAGCTGGCCTTAGATGGTAGTTTGGGGGGGGGGGGGGGGGGGGGGTAGTTCCGAGGTCTCCATGTAAAGTTAATTGATAAATGTCATTTCTGCTAACTGGCTTGTATAAAGTTGCCCCATAGCTCTGTATCATTGTGTTAAGTTTACATAACATTTGAAGAACAGTTCTGTAACATTGTTATAGTGTTATAAGTTTACATAACATTTGAAGAGCAGTTCTGTAACATTGTTATAGTGTTATAAGTTTACATAACATTTGAAGAACGGTTCTGTAACATTGTTATAGTGTTATAAGTTTACATAACATTTGAAGAACGGTTTTGTAACATTGTTATAGTGTTATAAGTTTACATAACATTTGAAGAACGGTTCTGTAACATTGTTATAGTGTTATAAGTTTACATAACATTTGAAGAGCAGTTCTGTAACATTGTTATAGTGTTATAAGTTTACATAACATTTGAAGAACGGTTCTGTAACATTGTTATAAGTTTACATAACATTTGAAGAACGGTTCTGTAACATTGTTATAGTGTTATAAGTTTACATAACATTTGAAGAACGGTTCTGTAACATTGTTATAGTGTTATAAGTTTACATAACATTTGAAGAACAGTTCTGATAAATCCCACGAACAAAACGTTTTGATGTTTACCTCGTACAAGTGCTGTTTTGTTATGTATTGTCTGGCTGTACTTTCTTCTTGTGATTTTACCGTTTATTATATTTCTGTATGCAATGTTATCAATTCTTCTGAAAATGGTAAGTTACAAACAATGACAAGATCTGAAAGATATTGGAAGGCAATCAATAGTGACCAGTATTTATTGAATGACAGATTAAGTCATGATAATCAAGAAATCTTGTAAATATCATGTTGATTTTGTTAATTGGGTCGTGTGACTCCATATTTAAATACCATATTTGATATTACAAATCTGTTGATAATGCTTCAGTCGTGAAATAAAATACACTTGTAACTAAATGGTCATTGTTGTATTGCTGATTGCTATTACCAGGGAAGTACAGAATATGAGTTTTTATTATTTGATCACAAATGACAAGAAACCTTGAACTATTTGCTGGCTACAAATATAAATGATGAGAGAACGTTTGACAAAATGACAAGAGACCTTCAACGATTTGCTGGCTACATGTTAACTCTCACTCGCGGACAAATCTACCAAAAGAAACTTTCTTATATTTGAAGGCTTGATACTGTCCAGTCAAACCAAAAACCTTCAAATTTGTAATTCCCTCTTGCGAGTTCGTCCAATCGTTAAATTTCTAGTGCGAAGATGTTTCAGCTGCAATGCTCCTGTTCTATGGAACAAACAACCTTCATAGCATTTTAACTCTCTACGGGCAAGCATCACAATTGTAGTTATTTTTTCTTTTGTGTGTGTGTGTGTGCGTGTAGGTTTTGGGTCGGTGTGTATAAACTATTATTACGACATTTATTCAAATTTCTGAGAGGTTCACCAGGGAAGATTTATAAAACTGAGGAATGTTTTTATTTTACCTCCGCCAGAAAAAAACGATTCCTTCCGTGACGTGGTTTTGAACGCATGTCCCCTTGTCAAAAGTCCGACACCCAAACCGCTCGGCCCACAGCTCCTGTTGCGATTTCATAATTAAATTCGTTTCACTTCTACCGTGAAACTATGACAAGTTGAGCGGTGGACATTTTGAATTAAGCGACATTTACAATAATTTTTCGAAATGATAAGATTTAATAAATGAACAGTTTACGGTACACAATTGGAGGACCTGGACTACGCAGATGATTGGTACTTTTGCCACACAGCCACGGCTAGCTGCAACCACACAGCCACGGCTAGCTGCAACCATTCAGTCACAGCTAGCTGCAAGTCACGGCTAGCTCCAACAGACACTTGAGACTAAATATCAACATGAAGAAAACCAAGCTCGACACTATCAGCAAAGTACCAATCCATGCTCCAGGGAGAGCAATTAGAGGTGGATAACTTTGCCTATTTGGGCAGCATAATTGGCATATAAGGAGGTACAGATGCAGATGCAAGGATCATAATTGGAAAGGCAGAAGGTGCGTTCCTGCATAAGCGATCCAGAGATATCAAGATTCACACCAAAGTTCGAATATTCAACGCATAGGTCAAGTCGGTGTTGCTGTATGGAGCGGAGACAAGGAGAACGAACAAGGTCATACAACAAAGACGCTAGTCCTTCGTAAACAGATGCCTGCGAAGAATAATTTGCATAAAGTGGCAGGACATTGTGAGGAATGAAGACTTGTGGGAAAGGATCCAACAGCAGCCACCGGAACAACAAATTAAGCGAAGAAAATTGGGCTGGATAGGACATACGCTACAGAAGTCACAATCCAACACAGCTAGACAAGCTCTTACGTGGAATCCTCACGGAGAGAGAGAGAGAGAGATGTAGACCCCAAAATATACGGAGAAGAAAATGTGAGAAGACACTAACATGAAATGATGACACACGGAGAGAGAGAGACAGAATGAGCAGCCCAGGACCGTGTATGCTGGCAGGACATTGTCAATGGCCTATGCACTCCCCCCCCCCCCTTTCCCCCTCTTTCCAAGCAGCAGATGTCAAGTTTGTGTCTTTACTTCAGTATTTAGAAAGACATTATTTATGAATGCAAGGGCTATTGACTCCATGGGAATGGTAACTACTCGTGGAAGCTATATCCACAACCTTCAATACGATTATAGTACTCATCTCTGCCCCCAACCCCTTTCCACCATAAATGTATGTAATACATTTTAACATATTGGCAGACTTTACCATTGGGCCTAGGTTATTGACTTCGAGGCCTGGTAGCAAGTTGTGGCTATTGTGAGAGTGGGCAGACGTGTGCCACATACAGAAGGCTCCAGGTCATTGACTCGATCAGTGGGCGTGCAATGCCGGATCGAGTGTGTGCGCCGCCACTACACGTGCTAGCCTCCGCATTGGTTACAAAGTCCACGAGTTCATATATTCTCGTGTTTGTCAAGATCCGCCATAAAGCGAACGTGCGGAAATTGGACAATCCTCTGGATAAACAGACATGTTGTGTTACATGTAAGTCTGTTTATCATATACAATCAGCAGGTACCCTAACCTGTAGTGTGTCCACCAGTCCGACACTATCACTTATCATAACCTTTTGGTTCTATGGCCAACTGATGTTTCATTTCTTGAAAGTTTCTACCAATGTACGCTCGCTCTCTGCCTATAAACACACAACAGTTTACACACACTCAACATATTATATGTACACACACTCAACATATTCTATGTACAAACTCATAACACATTCTATGTACACACTCACAACAATTCTATGTACACACTCACAACACATTCTATATACATACAACACATTCTATATACACACAACACATTCTATGAAGATTCACATTCTCCAATCAGCAGCGCGAGTTGTTTTTTCATGAAATATTTTATCTGTATGAATCTTGCCCGGTTCAACTGCAGGAATCTTGACCGGTTCATCTGCAGGAATCTTGACCGGTTCATCTGCAGGAATCTTGACCGGTTCATCTGCAGGAATCTTGACCGGTTCATCTGCAGGAATCTTGACCGGTTCATCTGCAGGAATCTTGACCGGTTCATCTGCAGGAATCTTGACCGGTTCATCTGCAGGAATCTTGACCGGTTCATCTGCAGGAATCTTGCCCGGTTCATTCTACGATTAGATACATCAAGTATGGTGTTGTAAATCCACTCCTACCTGAATTACTGGTTACAGTGGCTCTCTTCGCATCACGAGGAGTACTTGAGAAGGTGGACCCTGGATCTGATGTTATGTGAATGTCCAAGTACATCTTCCATTTGATGTTATGTGAATGTCCAAGTACATCTCCCATCTGATGGTATGTGAATGTCCAAGTACATCTCCCATCTGATGGTATGTAAATGTCCAAGTACATCTCCCATCTGATGGTATGTAAATGTCTAGGTATATCTCCCATCTTATGGTATGTGAATGTCCAAATACATCTCCCATCTGATGGTATGTGAATGTCCAAGTACATCTCCCATCTGATGGTATGTGAATGTGCAAGTACATCTCCCATCTGATTGTATGTGGATGTCCAAGTACATCTCCCATCTGATGGTATGTGAATGTCCAAGTACATCTCCCATCTGATGGTATGTGAATGTCCAAGTACATCTCCCATCTGATGGTATGTGAATGTCCAAGTACATCTCCCATCTGATGGTATGTGAATGTCCAAGTACATCTCCCATCTGATGGTATGTGAATGTCCAAGTACATCTCCCATCTGATGGTATGTGAATGTCCAAGTATTGAAATGAGTGTACTTGGTTCAGTTCCCCCAGCAGTTTGGAGATTTGTGCCTTAGTCACTATCAGTAATTCTGATTTAAGCTGAGGCCTTTATTTTCGCTTAGAATAACTACTATGTTGAGCATCTCTTGTCAGTCTGGCACATTCTACGCTATGAACACATAAATAACAGGTCAGGGGACAAAACACATCCCTGATTCACTCCCTTTTGAATATGCCTGAAGTGTCCTAATTACCATCGAGATGCAGCACGTCCAGCATATGGATCATTTCCCTGTGCTCCATCCTGTTGAATGACTTGGTATAGTATATGAATTTAAACACATATATAAATATGTTTTCATCTCTATAGCTCTCTTGATTATATAGATGTAGTTGTTTGTGTCCGTGTCTTCCATAAACCCGTTTTACACATCACTGATTTCTGGTTTGATCCTATTCCTCACGCTTCTCATTATGATTAGTGGAAGTATCTTCTAATTAGTCTGTCTGTCTATCTTCAGTCAACCTGTGTCGTTAGACGTCGTGGGCTGGTGTGACCTCCTTTGTTTCATATTTTTTTGGCAGGCGAAAATCCACTGGTGACTTGCCAGGTCAACCCCAGTATATGGGATCAAGATACTGAGCAGCGCATGAGCTGCAGTGGTCAGCGACCCATAGCTGACTGCTAGTGTCAGGGCCAGCGAACCAGAGCTGCCAAGACCCTTCTACACCACCACGCGGTGATCCTGGATAACAGGCTGCAGCAGGGCAGACTGGCTAAAGAGAAGCGATCGAAGAGGGAATGCTAACCCGGAACACAAAAAATACTTGCTGAAGTCGAATGTGTTGGACCGAAAGTGCAAATATCGCAGTCAAGCTGTAAACTACGACACAACACATTCCGTTCTCATGACTACATTCTGCTACTTAAGCCCTTTCAGTGTTTGGTAGTGGGAGATTGAGAATGAACGAAGCCAAGCCAACCCCAGTATATCTTCTAATAAGTATCTTCTAATAAAGGGATCTGTAAGCAGAACAGAAAACGCAGCTCGGCATTCTTTGTTCTTAGTCGACCTGTATTTCTACAGGGCTGGATGTCCCTGTGCTGGTCTCACCAGGTCGACCTGTACTTGGGCTGGATGTCCCTGTGCTGGTCTCACCAGGTCGACCTGTACTTGGGCTGGATGTCCCTGTGCTGGTCTCACCAGGTCGACCTGTACTTGGGCTGGATGTCCCTGTGCTGGTCTCACCAGGTCGACCTGTACTTGGGCTGGATGTCCCTGTGCTGGTCCCACCAGGTCGACCTGTACATGGGCTCGTTGTCCCTGTGCTGGTCTCACCTGTACTTGGGCTGGATGTCCCTGTGCTGGTCCCACCAGGTCGACCTGTACTTGGGCTGGATGTCCCTGTGCTGGTCCTAATTCTGATATGAACTGAATGTAGCCGGAATGAGGACTTCTGCTTAACGCTCTAGGTTCGAGCAGCTTATTACTCCGCTGGGTACTTGCGTCTTAATTCACCCCAAGCAGAGTTTCATGGGCTCCTATCGTACGTAATGGGACATTCCATTTCGGGTTAAGGTCGATCTAATTTTATATTAAATAAAAAGGTTAAGACTTAGATAAAGAAAGAAGTGTAGAGAAGATGGGGATATTCATTTTTGTTAGGGTTAGGGTTAGGGTTGGGGGTTAGGGTTAGGTGTAGGATTAGGGTTGGAGTTAGGGTTAGGGTTGGGGGTTAGGGTTAGGTGTAGGATTAGGATTAGGGTTGGGGTTAGGATTAGGGTCGGGGGTTAGGGTTAGATTTAGAATTAGGGTTGGGGGCTAGGTGTAGGCTTAGGATTAAGGGTAGGGTTGGGGTTAGTGTTATGTTTAGAATTAGGTTAGGAGTTAGGGTTAGTGTTAGGTTTAGGGTTAGTGTTAGGTTTAGGGTTATGCTTAGGGATAGATAACATGGTTGTTATATCATGGTCTGGCAGCATGAATAAGGACACGCTGCTGCAGAAACTGGATGATACTCGCCTTATCATGGACCAACGTTGAGAGATTCAAGAAATGAATTGTTAAGACTGCAGGAATAAAGGAATGCCACAGCGAAAATTCTCGTCTATTCTCGCAGAACGTTTGGCACTTCCAACAGTTACGAAGTGTGACCTCGGTGCTAAAAATATATATTTATTTTATTTGGGGTGAATTGAGACGCAATTACACTCCGCTCCGCTGGGACAAGCGCGGAGGACGGTTAACCGATGTGCGATGCCATCTTAAAAGACTCGCAAGCAGACCCGCAGCTTGTTAGGCGCCATATATACGCTATAGCCTATAGACAAATCACATGGCCGGTGTTATGCCATGTCACAGTTAGTCGCCTCTTTCGACATGCTCCCTGTGGGGCAGTAGTGTTATTCTTGCCCTTACCACACACAAAGACTCCGGTGGACCACGCAGATCGGCATTTGAAACTAAAAACAATCCCAGCTTTTAGAAATCGGGTCACCGAAAAACTAACGTCAATTTACTAGGAACTAGAGTAGAGGAGAAAAACAAGCCGGACTTCATTTCCTCAAATCTGCTGTGTCAGAAACAACCAGATCGCTGAGTGCATGTTGGGAATTCCCAGCGTATTTAATGACTCGATTCCATTGGCTGTTTTCCGTGCCAGTAGACCAATGACCTGATTGCACACTCGACTTACTGGCATAAAAAGGACCTACACATCCTCTGGGAAGAAGGGGCGTGGACTCGTGAAGTGAAGTTATCTGTGCCAGACAAATCTGTCACTCTTAAAGCTCGTGACATCGTTGTTGACCACGTGACGTTTCTATGCTGAGATGTCTGTTCCTGGAGTGTCATTGAGCTGTTGATTAATTTGTTTGTTGATGGCGTCATGTACACAATTAATGCACGTGTTTACACCAGTGTTTTGTTGACAAGTACAAGTGATAACCCTTTCAGTAGATGTATATTATTTAACAGACCGTCTCAACTAATTAAGATGAAGGACTTTGTTTTTTGCACCAACAAATATTCACTTGTTGACAGGACAATGTTCAGAAGTGAACATTGACGTACAAACCGACCGTTCCCAAATTGTATGCAATGGAAAACATCTCAAGAAGCGATAGAAGAAACTACAAGCCGTTTAGTCACCGGAAGTGCAGCAAGTGGAACTTTATGGGTTAACAGAGGCAGCAGAAAGAGCGGAACCCAACCAAAATCATGAAAGTAGTATCGCATAAGGCAACTAAGAAAAGATATATAAAAACAATCAACAAAGTATGCAGGAAACTCTCAACTTTGATAGAGATAGTAAGAAGCTATGGAAGCTAGCAAAGGCCTTACGTGACGAAAACAGTTACAAGCCAACAACTGCGATTGAAAATAAGGAAAGGCATTAACTGTAAAAAAGCAACAAATGTTCTAGTCCAGAATCAGACATAAACAAGTAGAAACACAATCACCAAAGACATACATAATGTATATTAAGAGAGAAATGGGGAACTTGGTGTGAGCACCTGAGGAACACCTGATGGTAAATATCATCAAGACAGAACTAAAGTCAGCTCAAGAAAAAAATGATCCAAAATTTTCGAAAAGAAAAGTCCAAGGAAAGGATGACATCACTAATGAAATTTTTCTAACATGGGAGAAGTAGCCAATGAAATGCTTTCTAACATGGGAGAAGTAGCCAATGAAATGCTTTCTAACATGGGAGAAGTAGCCAAGAACAAGCTGCTACACGTCTTTAACACAAGATGGAAACAAGGAACTGTCTCCACAGTGTGGAAGGAGGCAAGGACTTTCCCCAGCCTTAAACATGGGAAGAAAAACATGAAGCTAAGCAGTTACAGACCTATTAGTCTACTCAGCTGTGTGAGGAAACTAATGGAAGGAATCGTTAACACTAGCATAACCTGGCATTTAGCATATTTTAAAAACTACGAAACTTGCTTCTTCCCTAGCAAGAAGACTTTTGTAGAAACAGATCGACAGAAGACATATAGCTTGCAGAAAATAGAAGACGTTCTACGAGAAAACACCAGCCGTCTGGATAAATCTAGAAAACGCTTTTGAAAAAAAAATATGGAAGAGCGGGTTAAAACTCAAACTACTGCAAATGGGTGTAATCAACAGTGGTTAAGTGGCACGGCTCACAACCAGAAGGTGCTGGGTTCGATCCCCATCACAGCACCGGCCGTTACCCCGGGGAAGCAAACCCTTAGAAAATGCAGGAGGAAGCAGACCCTTACATAAAATGCATGCTGAAGTCGGATGCACTGGGCCGACAGGCGCAAAATAAAAACCACAGTGTAGCGCACACACGCCTTGGGGAATAGATAAATAAGGCGAACGCAAAAAAACAAAAAAAAACAAACATCATAGGCACGATGAGGCTAACTTCTGGTCAGGCAATACACTCCGATCATACAATGTTAGCCAGGGTCAGGAATATACTGGTTAAGACCCTCACCTCGCAGCGCATGAGCTGCAGTGGTCAGCGACCCATAGCTGACTGCTAGCGTCAGAACCAGCGAACGAAAGCTGCCAAGACCCTTCTACACCTCCACGCGGTGATCCTGGATAACAAGCTGCTGCAGGACAGACTGGCTAAGTAGAAGGGAATTAAGACGGAATGCTAACCCGGTACTCAAAAAAATGATTGCTGAAATCGGATGTGTTGGACGAAAAGGTTTATTAGGGCCAGATACATGGCCAAAGGGAAACCGAACAGACTAGCTACACACACAAAATGCCTATTACCAGTTGAACAGAAGAGAGCAGGTCGTGGTCTTCAGACTCCGCATAGGCCACAACAGACTGAGGTACCATCTATTCAATAAACTGAAGATAGGTGATACTGACGAATGCACCTGTGGTACAGGGAAAATGACCGCTGAACATCTGCTGCAAAATTGCCCGACATACGAGGACCAGAGAAAGCACATGTGGCCATCACCAGTGCCAACACTAGACAAGCTCTATGGCAGTGTCGACAGCCTCAGGATGACTGCTGCTTTCTTCGAACAAATTCAAGTTGACGTCTGACAGCGTACGAAGAAGAAGAAGTAAAAGAAGAAGAAGAAGGATGTGTTGGACCGAAAGGTGCAAATATCGCAGTCAATCTGTAAGCTACGACACAGCGCATTCCGTTCTCTGGACTACATTCTGCTACTTAAGCCCTTTCAGTGTTTGGTAGTGGGAGATTGAGAATGAACGAAGCCAAGACCCTCACCTGACCTCCTGGAAACGGGCTGTTGTCGAGGACAACAGTCTGGCTAACAAGGTGAGGATCGACGTGATCCACGTAGTAGTGAGCGACACGCAGATGAAGCCAAACATAGCAAAACCGCCTGGAGTACCCCGGACCACCTTCATCAGCACGCTCGAGATATGAGGAAAGCTACTGCAACCCGCCACTTAACACCCTTTTCGGGGCGCACATAAGAGTAACCTACTCATTGTGGGCATTCAAAATAACAACAACGAAATGGCACCTTTCATAACGTTCCACTAGGGGGACGGCGTGGCCTAGTGGTTAAGTGACACGGCTCACAACCAGAAGGTGCTGGGTTCGATCCCCATCTCAGCACCGGCCGTTACCCCGGGGAAGCAAACCCTTAGAAAATGCAGGAGGAAGCAGACCCTTACATAAAATGCATGCTGAAGTCGGATGCACTGGGCCGACAGGCGCAAAATAAAAACGCAGTGCAATGCACACCGCCTTGGGGGTTAGAGAAATAAGGCGAACGAAAAAAAAAAAAAAAAATAACGTTCCACTTAGCTGTGACGTCTCACCTGTTTCCTTTTTGAAGAGTATGATTAAGATTAGACACAAACTTCTCCGCCTTGGAAGGAATCACTGCAGCGGGGATGCCCTTTAGTTGGAGCGGCATATTGTTGGAAGCGGCAAGAGTATCCCGCTGCACACAAGAGCATGGTCAGAGCAGCAGTCTGATCATGTTTAGAGCTGAGCGTCTGGTGACAATCAAGTCGATCTGATGTCATCGATGTGACCTAGGGTGTTTCCAGGATACTTTACGCCGCGACGTGCATTTGAAAAAATGTATGTGTGATACATAGGTCTTGTTGAGTGCACAGCTCCAGTGACCTCTTACTCTTGTCATGTATTCTTACAATGACATGATGTCCGAGGCAGGTAGTCCCCCTTACGTGATCCCCGCCTACTCTAGCATTAAAGCGACCGAGAAAGAAGAGTGATTCTTCTTTGGGGCTGTTCTTGATCATTTCCTCCAGCTATCCATAGAAAAGATCCTTTACTTCCTCGGCAGATGTTATGGTCGGGTATAGACGCTAAGGTCGAAGACCCACCCAAAAAGAGTAAAGACTTATCTTTTTTTTTTAAATGTACAGATAAAAAATTACTTTATGAATTGCCATGTTTTGTGTGAAAATAATTAACATGAAATTTAAAAAAAAAATTAAAGCAAAACCCCCAGTGCATCAAGTAATTAATTTTACCAACACCAAAAGTGCAAGGAATGCCAAACCAGCAGAGTATGTGCATAACATCCCCACCTATGACATGAAGCACCGAAAATGTCAACCCCAATGGGCTTTGCAGGTATGGCTCTTGCAATTTGAACCTTTAAAACGCAAAAATGTTGAACTTTATAGCAATATCCCTGTTTTTATACCATGTATAAAAAAAAAGTGCAGATTCATGCCATAAAGGATAGATACCATGGTTTATAAGTGTACTACATTTGAAAGCTCTTACTTTAAAATTGTAGAAATTATCACCGGAACTGTGAATGACAGGCCTGATTTTCGTTACAGTTGATTGGTTAAAATATTTAAACGCTTTTACCTGTTAAAGGTTCAGTATCTCCCAGGAAGACACAGCTGATCCTCCTGATCCTCTGTTTATGTCTGCTCTTCCTTCAGGACAAGGCTCCTAAGTCTCTTGGCTCTTTTTGATTTCAGAGAAGGATTTTTAGTTTCTCTTTGTGATTTTTGTATGGGAATGCTGTCTTTTTCACTGCAGAATGCATACATAAATTGTATCGGCTGAATGTCCAATTCTTGAAGGATTGTTTTCAGGTTGTTACCTCCATCACTAAAGCAGCACACAGCAATTTCAACTGCTGTATTCACAGTTGAAAGTCCTTTATTTGTTATTTGAGGGTACTATTTCCATATTAAACTGTTTAATGATTCATTAGAATGTTGAGCGTAACCTTGCAGACACTTTCTCAGTAATTTTGTCTTGAAGAGGTCTTTGAATATGGGCTTAATTTCATCCATGATAACAACTGGAAGGTTTCCATTGGGCTTAAAGTAATTCACTGTGCCATCTCTGACAGGCTGTTTGTGGGGACACAAGTCCCACTGTGCCATCTCTGACAGGCTGTTTGTGGACACACAAGTCCCATTGTGCCATCTCTGACAGCCTGTTTGTGGGGACACAAGTCTCAATGTTGCAAAAGGTGGTATGAACAAGGTTATCATCTGTTGAAGCCTTGTGGAAATACACTGCCCAAATCTCTTCTCGCATTTTGTGAGGTTGTTTATGTTAGCGCAAATGGTATTTCCATAGTATACCAGTAGCTTATCAATGACACTATCTGTTAGTCTACCTTACCACTTGTGGATTTACCATCAGGTAAAAACTTTCCTTCAGAAACTCTTAAAATTTCTCAGAGGAGTACTCATTCTTTTCTGAACATTCCATTTTTTCTATCAGGCAATCCTCTCCATAAGCCTTGAATTGAAACACCTTTTTGAAACTGCTAGTGTCTCCATCCCCAATAAACTTTGTGTACCTGAGATTATACTTGTCTGCTAGTGTCTCCATCCCCAACAAACTTTGTGTACCTGAGATTATACTTGTCTGCTAGTGTCTCCATCCCCAATAAACTTTGTGTACCTGAGATTATACTTGTCTGCTAGTGTCTCCATCCCCAACAAACTTTGTGTACCTGAGATTATACTTGTCTGCTAGTGTCTCCATCCCCAATAAACTTTGTGTACCTGAGATTATACTTGTCTGCTAGTGTCTCCATCCCCAATAAACTTTGTGTACCTGAGATTATACTTGTCTGCTAGTGTCTCCATCCCCAATAAACTTTGTGTACCTGAGATTATACTTGTCTGCTAGTGTCTCCATCCCCAATAAACATTGTGTACCTGAGATTATACTTGTCTGCTAGTGTCTCCATCCCCAATAAACTTTGTGTACCTGAGATTATACTTGTCTGCTAGTGTCTCCATCCCCAATAAACTTTGTGTACCTGAGATTATACTTGTCTGCTAGTGTCTCCATCCCCAATAAACTTTGTGTACCTGAGATTATACTTGTCTGCTGAGCAAGAACAAATGTTACAAGCAGCTGCTGCTTCTATGGATCTTGAGAATACATCATCAAACAAACCTCATCAAACAAACCTCATCAAACAAACCTCATCAAACAAACCTCATCAAACAAACCTCATCAAACAAACCTCATCAAACAAACCTCATCAAACAAACCTCATCAAACAAACCTCATCAAACAAACCTCATCAAACAAACCTCATCAAACAAACCTCATCATGACTTGGTTTCCATTTCTAAAATGTATCTGTCTTGTAGTCTTATTTCTCCCAATACTGGCAAAAATTGCACATTTTACTCTTTGACTTAGTATCTTGTACGTCTCCAGTTTGCAAGCCAATGACAGTTACGGCACCAACTGTAGATGAATAGCCTCTGGTAATCTAGGTACCATCACAAGATAAATCAGAACATGCTGTGACCTTCTTCTCCACTTCATCCTCTTGAACAGCAGCATTTTTCATACTAATAATTTGTACTCTAAAACCAGCATCCTCCATTCCTTTCTGTTTAATGGCACTACTGCTGAATCTAACCGGGATTGTCAATCCATTGTACTACAGAAAGTATTCAAGACAGTGTAACTGCAGCCAATACAGCACATCGCAAAAGCTGCATGCTGATTGATAAGAGAGCTGACTACTTGAAGGGAAATGTTTTTGTTTATGGACAGTTTCACTGCTACAGTGAAATACAAATTCGGGATCAAGACGCTGAGCAGCGCATGAGCTGCAGCGGTCAGCGACCCATAGCTGACTGCTAGCATCAGGGCCAGCAAACCAGAGCTGCCAAGACCCTTCTACACCTCCATGCAGTGATCCCGGATAACAGGCTGCAACAGAGCAGACTGGCTAAAGAGAAGGGATCGAAGAGGGAATGCTAACCCGGTACTTAAAAAAATGCTTGCTGAAATCGGATGTGTTGGACCTAAAGGTGCAAATATCTGTGTCAAGCTTTAAACTATGACACAACGCATGCCGTTCTCTGGACTACATTCTGCTACTTAAGCCCTTTTAGGGTTTGGTAGTGGTAGATTGAGAACGAACGAAGCCAAGCCAAGCCCAAATACAAATTCCCTTGCAAGTCCTTGTCTTGTCACTTTAACTAATTGTACACCACTTGACAAAAGGTGCATACCAATTTTTCCGCAATGGTCTGACCAAGAAGACCCAGGTCAACAATTCTGTGCCCCTCAAGCAAATCAGTATCATTAATTAAAATGATTAACATTATAATTATCTTGCACATCAGTTTCTACTTAATCTATATCAGATCTTTGCTTGGCAGCGCATGAGCTGCAGCGGTCAGCAACCCATAGCTGACTGCTAGCATCAGGGCCAGCGAACCAGAGCTGCCAAGACCCTTGTACATCTCCACGCTGTGATCCTGGATGATAGGCTGCAACAGAGCAGACTGGCTCAGGTGAAGGGATCGAAGAAAGAATTCTAACCCGGTACTAACAAAATGATTGCTGAAGTCGGATGTGTTGGACCGAAAGGTGCAAATATCGCAGTTAAGCTGTAAACTACGACACACCGCATTCCGTTCTCTGCACTACATTCTGCTACTTAGGCCCGTGTCAGGGTTTGGTAGCGGGAGATTGAGAAGGAACAAAGCCAAGCCAAGATCTTTGCTCAAACAGATCCTCATCAGAGTCATCTTTAGGTTGCTAATATCCAGCATTTTCTGCTCTGATCGTGAAAGGGGCGTGACATCTTATTGCATTCCAATGTCAAAACATTCAGTCTGAACCCATGTCCAGAGAAAGAATGGCAATCATGAGGAAACTTGCTGGCACAAGCTGGGGAGCAGACGAAGGCATACTAAAGAAACTGTACACTGGAAGAGTGAGACCAGTTCTCGAGTATGGCATTGCGGCATGGACAACAGCAGCGAAGGCGAACTTCGATAAAGTTAGCAAACT
This sequence comes from Ariolimax columbianus, assembly GCA_036924085.1. Classification (NCBI taxonomy): domain Eukaryota; kingdom Metazoa; phylum Mollusca; class Gastropoda; order Stylommatophora; family Arionidae; genus Ariolimax; species Ariolimax columbianus. The sequence continues at coordinate 176,611,409 of JAVGWX010000001.1, forward strand.
TCAAAACCAAGCCATGAGAGTTATAACAGGAGGCATGAAGCCAACGCCAATTGTAGAACTTGAAAAGATTACAAAACTGCAATCCATGACCGATAGAAGAGACTGCAGAGCCCAGCTGCAGTCAGAGAAACTCCGAAGACTGACTGACCATCCAATGCACCAGAGACTAAACAATTTGGGAAATGGGAAACTAAAGCGGAGAAACTTTGCAGAAATAGCCAAAGCAAAGATGCACGAAGATCCCATAAACGCACTAACAACACCAAAACCCATCACTACTGTACGAAAACCTACCTGGAGGCAGGATATATTTCTAGAGGTGGTAGAAAATATACCAGGTATTGGAAACAAAAACTGCCAGACTGAAAAAGAAAGGAGAGATACTACCCTAAGCTTCATATCGAAAAGCTACCCAAGCATGGACTGGACCCATGCATACACCGACGGTTCTGTAACAAACAATACACAGAACGGAGGGGCAGGAGCATTCCTGAACCTACCAAATGGCAAACAAATAACAGTCATTCGCTACTGGTAAGTACACAAGCAATTTCAGAGCGGAGGCAGAGGTACTGAGGGCGGCAGTGGAAGAAATGGTGACACACAATGAAAATGAAAGCCATATAGTCCTGCTTGCAGATGCTCTCGCCGTAGTCACAGCGCTAAAAAGCCAGAGAAACACTGAGCTTAATGACTTAAGAGCAGCACTCTGCAAATTGTGCCAGCAGTCCGCACCAAAAAGGGTAGTGGTACAGTGGGTCCCATCACACTGCAACATCCAAGGCAACGAGGAGGCAGACAGACTGGCAAAAGAAGGTACAAGACTACCACAAACAGATACTAGTATGACGTACGAAGAGTCAAAACGGCTTATCAAAGCCAGATACATGACCAAATGGGAAACCGAACATACTGGTTACACCAAAAACGATGCCTATTACCAGTTGAACAGAAGAGAGCAGGTCGTCGTCTTCAGACTTCGCACTGGCCACAATAGACTGAGGTACCACCTATTCAACAAATTGAAGATAGGTGGTACCGACGAATGCCCGTGCGGTACTGGTAAAATGGCCGCTGAACATCTTCTGCAGAACTGCCCGACATACGAGGATCAGAGAGAGCAGATGTGGCCATCACCAGTGGAACTGCAAGACAAGCTCTATGGCAGTGGCGACAGCCTCAGGATGACCGCCGCTTTTTTTCGAAAAAATAATGGTTACTGTCTGACTGCGTACGAAGAAGAAGATGAAGAACCCATGTTGATCTATCATGCCTCACAACGCATGTTTGGAAAACCCAGAAGCTCACACTTATAGTTGAGGGGATATAAACATACTTGAAAGGATACAAAAATGAGCGACAAAGCTGATATTGGGATTCAAGAATTACAGTAATGAGGAAAGACTCAGAAAAACCAACTAGTGTCTAGAAAAGAGAAGAATTCGAGGTGATTTCAGGTTTATAAGATAGGCCTAATCAAAGGGACGGATAAATTAGAATATAACAAGTTTTTCAAAATACAACCACCTACAAGAACAAGAGGGCACAGTTATAAATTAACGAAAGAAAGGTCCAGATTAGATATTAGGAAATAGGTTTTTAGTCAGAGAGTGGTGAAAGCTTGGAATGCATTACCACAAAAAAAGTAGTGGAGACAGGGACAATTGATGCCTTTGAAGAATAGCTTTTAGAGCAAGGAAATGTAAATGAAACTGGTTGTTTACAGACACTACATAGTCTTCTAGAGCAGTATAAAAACGTAAAGTTAAGTTAATCAATTCAATCACTGCGTTAGATCAGCACTGAATCATTCTCATTGAGTCATTCACTGGATCGAATGATTCAATGATTCAGTGAATGTCGATGTATTGTTTTCCCTCTGTTTCGTTCAGATGTACGTTGATTGCCACGAGATTTTTTTTTTTTTTTGACATACCTTTACAGTACTTTTTGTCTGAAGGCATTGTTGTCAAAAATATATTCAAGTATTTCCCAAAATTTCTAGCTTATGGGACTGATGATGATGGTGATACGTTTCAATCGCTTCCATGACAACACATTTCTTTCGCGACCATATTGTAAACAAAAATTGGAGCATTCATTGTCTTCGCTGTATTAGTATATTTTTCGAGGGAGTGTTTATTATTTGGTATGGCTTCCAAAATGAAGACTACAAGTCAGCCATTTTTTTTAACACACTCACTTAATTTGAACATCGATAACTTTTGAATTATTACATATAAACACAAAATTCAAACAGTAAAAAGGCTTAGACATATTATAAACACAATTTATATAGTGGGTCTTCACTAAGTACATATATTTGTAAAAAAAACCATCATGGTAAGTTACATTTTTGCATTTATTTCAAAATTACTTTTCTCTACATTTTTATTTGCCATCATGTGCGCAATATCTAAAAAAGTTATGAACATATTGTCTCCAGAATTGGCACACAGGCAGGAACATACAATTGAATACAGAGGGGCTACCAGAAATGCAACAGCTTGAATACTTTTTTTTATGTGTTCATTATGTTAGCCCTTACCCCTAATACAATTATTGTTAAAAACTAGGTTACACATACATGAGCATAACTTCTTAACCGTAGCTCTAATCAAAATGTTTTTAGTTCCATAAGTGTAAAACATTGTGTCCTATTTATATGCCAAATTTTATTACGCTATCTGTATGAGTCTTTGAATAATCTTGAAAAAATTATGATTATGAATTTGACTGTTTTCTATCTAAAATGCCACATTTTCAGTATTTATTTCTTAAAATACCTTAAATTTACCTCTAACAACTCATTTTTCTTGAATCCTTAACAATTATGCACATACTGAAAGCATTGTTTCCAGTAGATAAACTCAAATTCAATTTGTGGGTCTAACCTGTCATTGACAGGACTTATACCAGTGACAAAGCATACGCCTTGTAACAATAACATCTCAGAGCCCTCCTAGAGAGAATCTACCGAGGTCATAATGGTGTTTTTAAGGACAAAGTCAACACTACGCTGCCGCGAATCTTCAGGTTCACGATCCTCCAAAAAAAAGTGTAATGTTTCTCTCTAAGTGAGCCATTAACTTAACTTAACTTAACGTCTTTATACTGGTTTAGAAGACTCTGCAGAGTCTGTATACAACCAGTTTCATTTAAATCACCTTGCGCTAGAAGCTATACGCATCCAATTTATTCTTAAATGCATTAACTGTCCCTGCCTCCACAACCTCCCGTGGCAATGCATTCCAAGCATTCACCACTCTCTGACTAAAAAAATATTTCCTAATATCTAATCTGGACCTCTCTTTAGTCAACTTGTAGCTATGCCCTCTTGTTCTTGTTGGTGGCTGTATTTTAAAACTATTTGCTATAGTCTAATTTATCCATTCATGTGATCATCTTATAAACTTGCATTAAGTCACCACAAATTCTTCTCTCTTCTAGATACTGTAGGCCGGTTTTTCTGAGTCGTTCCTCATAACTGTAACTCTGAAATCCCAATATCAGTTTTGTCGCTCTTTTTTTGTATACTTTCCAGCATGTTTATATCCCCTCTCTTATAAGGACTCCACACCTGCACAGAGTACTCCAATTTAGGTGTAACTAATGCTTTATACAGTTTGACTATCACTTTCTTGTTCCTATGTTTAATATTTCTTTTCATCATACCTAACATCGCATTTGCCTTTTTCACTGCTACTTGAACTTGCTTCCTCACATTACCTGTATGATCTATTATAACCCCTAGGTCCCTTTCCTTATCTATCATTCTAATATTGTTCTTTCCCATTGTGTAATTATGTTTCATATTGGTTCTATGTGGATGACTGTACATTTATCTACAATAAACTCCATTTGCCAGATTACAGACCATTCTCGAATTGTATCTAAATCCGAACTCAATATATCCACTTCTGCTTTAGATGAGACACTGCTGCATATTTTTGTGTCATCAGTAAATTTTGCAATCATGGATCCCATATCAATATCAAAATCATATATACATATATCAAGAACAAAAATTGGTCCCAAAACTTTGCAAAATCTAGATAAATAACGTCCACTGACTCCCCTATATCCATCATTTTGGCAACCTCCTCCATGAATTCTAATAGATGTGTTTAGCACGATCTCCCTCTAGTAAACACATGCTGACTATTTCTAATTAGATTAAATTTGTCTAAATGCATTACTTTTTCTTTTATTATTGACTCTAACAATTTACAGACTATGCTCGTTAAACTCACCGGTCTATAAATAGCTGGATCTGCATTTTTGCCCTTTTTTGAATATGGGGATCACTCCTGCATCTTTCCAATCCCGTGGAACAATCCCTTTTGCAAGTGATTGAGAACATAATATAGCCAATGGTTTTGCTAGTTGGTCTCTAATTTCAAACAGCAATTTTGAATGAATACAATCTTGACCTGGACATTTATCCACTTTTAACCCCTCCAATTTTTAAAAAACCATTTCCCATGTAATACAGATTGATCTTAATCCCGCTGTATCCGTGTCTCTTTGAAAAATATCTATAGGCTCTGGGATTTTGGAGCAGTCTTCTTTTGTGTAGACTGTGCCAAAGTACTGATTGAGTAGTTTAGCTGCCTCCTTATTCTCACTTATTATTTTCCCTGTACTGTTTATGAGAAGGCCTACTTTATCTTTCGTTCGTTGTTTATTTCTAACATAAGAGAAGCTTTTACTATCAATGTCGACGCATTAAACGAGAAGGAGGAGGTAAAACGCAAAGCTACCAATTCCTTTAAAGCGTTAGCTAGGGAGTCCAAAAGTGAGCAATGGGAGGAGTTCATCACAGGTGAGGGTAACGATAGTACCCTCCAGAAGTTCTGGCACATGCATCAAAAGATGAATGGACAAACTACAAGCCAGATTATCTCCAACATTCAAGACGCCACAGGAAGGCTCCTGAAGACAGATGAAAAGAAGGGTCTAAGTTTGTTTCAGTCGATATGTTGCCCAGACTGACAAAGGCGACAGAGATGCCCATCAGGAAACTCGAAAAGGCATCTTAGACGCAGCCATGAGGGAAGAGGCTTATGTAGACCTTATCACCGAGGCAGAGGTCGTAAATAGCCTACGTACAAGAAAAAACACAGCTCCAGGTCCTGATGGAGCACAGTGTTGCCACATCAAGCAGATGAGACAGATATAAGAAATATGGTGAAGGAGTTCAACCACACTATGTGCCTGAGGACTGACTCCATAGCTATCTGTGCCTAAGGACTGACTTCATAGCTATCTGTGCCTAAGGACTGACTTCATAGCTATCTGTGCCTAAGGACTGACTTCATAGCTATCTATGCCCACTGCCTAACCTGGTAAGGACTCCACGCTTCTCGGCAGCTATAGAATAATCACCATACAAAATGTATATGGCAGAATTGCTCGAGAAGATAGTGGCCAGGAAAATAATGGCCTACCTTGAACGGGAGCAGATTCTACCCGATACGCTGGGCAGCTATAGAACAGCGAAGGAGACCTGGGCTAACGCTGGAACTTTCGCGTATGATGTGTACGAGGGGTTTCAGTCAAAGCAAGAAACAGTCGCGGTGGCAATCGACCGGGAAGACGCATACAACCGTATCGATTTTGGGACCTTAATTACCTATCTGCACCAGTGTGGTTTAAACCCGTGGCTGGGGACGGCGTGGCCTAGTGGTTAAGTGGCACGGCTCACGACCCGAAGGTGCTGGGTTCGATCCCCACCACAGTATCGGCCGTTACCCCGGGGAAGCAAAACCCTTAGAAAATGCAGGAGGAAGCAGACCCTTACATAAAATGCGTGCTGAAGTCGGATGCTCTGGGCCGACAGGCGCAAAATAAAAACCACAGTGCAACGCACACCGCCTTGGGGTATAGAGAAATAAGGCGAACGCAAAAAAAACACAAAAAAACCCGTGGCTGGTTAGTTGGATATCAGCTGCCCTGATGGAAAAAACAGTTGCGCTACGCGTGGGATCGTGGACATCAGAACCGAGGCGAATATGTCCAGGACTGCCTCAAGGGTCTCCGCTCTCACCGGTGCTTTTCAACATTTACACAGTAAAAGTGGCCAATATTCAACCCACAGGGACAGGGCGAACGTTGACATTTGCCGATGACATCCTAACGTACAGGACTGGCTCAGACAGGCAAGAGTTGGTCAAAGACATCCAGGAAACCTTGCAAGGAATCTCACAGTGGTGCAGCGACTCAAGCTCCAAGATCAATCCGAACAAGGCCTGCATGATGTGGTGCTCTTTGAATAATTCCATAGTAAAGGCTGAACTCCCGGGCATCACTTTTGATGGTTGCACCATCGACAGGTGTGACAGGTTGAAATACCTCGGAGTGACATTTGATCACAGTCTTTCCTATAACTGCCATGTTGACCACATCGTACAAAGATGCAAGAGAGGGTTAGGAGCACTCATGTGCGAACAATTGAAAGGCTTGACAAAGGGAACATAACATTAAAAATATGTTGATGATATTATCAGTTAGATTATTGCCCTTTATGTATCTTCAGATCTTTTTGGCAAGAAGTTGATGATGATCACTTTTGAAAAAAATATCCTTATCTTCGAAGTCATACATTTCTGACCGCTGTGCTGGAAAGTTTCCCAAGAGTACCATGCATTTTCGTAAATTGTTAATGCTAAATAGTTTATCATAAATTAGACCGGTCTCGCATAAGGCGAGATTAGTGCGCAGCACCAAGCAGTTCATCTCCAGAGAATGCCCCATAATCAGCTTCCCGACGGTTCGACTGCCGAACGAGACGGCGGCCGTGGGGAAGGCTGATAGATGACTTAAGGGCGATTTTCCGGCATCACAGGTTGATGACGTCAAACCCAAAAGAGGCGACGTGGGTTTTCCCCGGAGCCCATTGTGGCACAATTGGACTGATCTGACTAACCAAACAAGAATATGGTGGAGAGTCTTGTAGGACGTTCTCCAACCAAGTCTTTTGTTTTGTTAAATCCCACTTAAAAATAAAATTCGCTGTTTGAAAAAAAATACTGCCATTTCTTTTCCTTACTCATGTTCGCAACTTTAATAATAGATTAGATGTTGCATTACGTTAATTGGTGCGAGCAAAGGCCTTGAACCATTCGGGAAGGACTTTGTCTCCATTTTACATTGCGCAGTAGCATCATTGGCTAAGAGATGTTTACCTGGCCATGATTACTCTTCGCGCCCAGAACAGAACGGCATATTTCACCTGACCTTGATTACTCTTCATTCCAAGTTAATTAGAGAAACTGGGCCAATGTACCGCGCGTACGTTCTGGAACACCCATTGGTTAATTTCGTGAGATTTTTAAAATATAAATTTCTAGTTATAGATGAGAAATTTAGTTACGTTTTCTGCTGTTATTGGAGATAAAGACAATATTCAACGACACATCAGCAGTAAAATACATACCACCGGACCTAACAATTTCGGTGTTCATAATGTTGCCTAAGAAGACCAAAGCAGTAGCTTGCATGGATTTTCGAACTATAAGTTTGATGAGTCATGTCACTAAAATACTTCTTAAAAATATACAAGACAGAAATAAAGGGGAAATTAGCCAACAGGTCAGTGTGGGGCAGTTTGGTTTCAAGCAGAACAGCGGAACAAGAGAAGGGATTTTCTGTATGAGAATGACTGTGGGAAAATACTCGGAGACGCAAAAAGACGTTTATTCTTGCTTCATTGATTACACTAAAGCGTTTGATAACATGAAGCATGACCAGTTGATAAGATGTCTGGAAGATATCAATCTGGACGGTAAGGATATCAATTTAATTACAAACTTGTATTGGGATCATTCAGTATGTTTGAGAACTAGAGAGGCGGTGTCACCAAGTATAAATATAAAAAAAGGAGGTTAGGGTTGTGTCCTGTCCTCTGGTCTGTTTAATGTACACACAGACAAAAGGGGGTTAGACAGGTATCTGTGCTGTCCCCTGGTCTGTTTAAACTTTAGCATGCATTGGTCAAGAATGTCTAGACTCACGCTCCATTCAAAAACGGTGTTCGGGAAAAAGTGTTTTTTTTTTAACGGAGACACTCCCGGCCGCCATTTTTTACTGCTGAATACGTTACCCATATATACACTATATTTTGCCGGTTAAAGTATCGTATGTTCGATTACAAATGGCTTTTGAACAGTTTTAATTTTGTATACGCCGTTTGGAGCAAGCCAACATTTTGCGAAAGGTGAAGTAGATTGTTGGGAAAGATCTTTATCGAGTTTATTTTGTTTATTGAAATGAAAGAACTACGTTTGAATTGGAAACAAACAGTTGTGTCAATATTGTAAACACAGTATCGATACATTGTTGTGGTTTCCATGGTTTTCTATCGGAGCGACTAGGCCTAGCGATCGAGTCAACATTTTTTACGAGATTTTCAAAAATTTTCAACTTCATCTTTTTGTATCTCTACACACAAGAAAATCATATTTATTGACAAACAAACAGTAAAGTTTCAAATTTTGAAAGTCGACTACCATAGCGAGATACACATTTTTGCGTGCTAATGTACACACAGACAAAAGGGGTTAGGCAGGGTTCTGTGCTGTCCTCTGGTCTGTTGTACACGCAGAAACAAAATGAAATAGACAAAATGCCTGGATTGAATATAGGAGGATATAAGATATGCTGATGTACAGTGTTAATGGCAAAGTTGAAAGGATTCAGTGAGTACATCTGCAGAACTTCAATGGATGAAATAACCAGCAAGAGCCAGCAATGTGAGATGGAAACCACATAAAAAAGATTAAAGTTATAGTGTTCACCAAAAGGAAAGAAAGTTCACAAGCTTTCATCCGCATAAATGGAGAAATTCTGGAACAAATGTCAAGCTATGATACTATAGCCTATAGTATGCCTATACTACTATACATCTGGCAACTCATTTTGACTGATGGCACATATTAAGTTATTTCAACGGTTAAGAGAATTGCAATGACACGGAATACATTTAACAGCATAAAACACACTTCTGTCAAAGCAGAAATCTCAGATCTTAAAACTGAGAATCATAAGATGCTATATGCATTCATTTGAATTGTATGGAGCAGAAACGTGGACACTGACAAAGAAAATGGAGAAGATTATTCATGCCTTTGAAATATAGGTATTCCGAAAACTTGGACGAGTTTCTTGGAAAGATCGGAAAACCAATAATGAGGTTCTGGAACAGCTCCTGATGGAGCAGATACTTCTGAAGGAAATAAAAAGCAGATTAATCAAATATTTTTGTCATATCAAGTTACAAGAAAGTTTGTTGAAGGTTATATTGGAGGGACGAGTGAATGACAGGAGGGCCAAAGGGCGACAGAGGTACAGACAATATCAAGATATGGTAGGGACACAGTTCGAATGCGTGTACCAGCCTGGCGCGAGACAGAGACCGCTGAAGATCCATTACCGTCAACCTTAGATGCGGGGACTGCACTTAAGGATGCTGATGATGATATAGACGATTGGATAGATGGATGAATGACGGATAGATCATAGATGGATGATGATGATGATATAGACGATTTGATAGATGGATAAATGACGGATAGATCATAGATGGATGATGATGATCTAGACGATTGGATAGATGGATGAATGACGGATAAATCATAGATGGATAATAGGGAATCAACCAGCCTGTGGCAACATAATGAGAGAATATGTTTAACTGTTTTTGTGAGCACGGTTACTTTCATTCGTCTCAGAAAATTAGACTCTTCTATACTTACTTTGTCAATGTCATATTTTCGTGAACGGTTTGTCATAAACTCTTCATGCAGATGTTGGCCCACCGCAGCTTGGAGAGGAGATGGGCGCCGCCAGGTGATTTCTAGCCTAAGAATCACACATGAGGACAAAATCGAAATCTATTATACCGGATCGGTCGCAGCCCGGGTTAGCGTGGGATTTTCATGTCTTCATGTGTGCCCCAACGACCTGATGGGTTACGGGATGAACTGAACTGAACTGAACTTCATGCTCAATTTATTTGGCAGTGCATGTAGACTGCGCCACGTTTGATAAGGCAGAGCGATGATTTATTTGTGTTTTTACAAATACCCGAATCACATATCGTAGTGAAGACAAGTTTGGTGATTTGATTTATAACTTTGTGAACGCCTGCGTTAGCTTGTCTTTGTGTTAACTAAACTTAAAGTTTTTGTACTGGTTTAGAAAACTCATCAGAGTCTGCATACAGCCAGTTACATTTGCATTACCCTGCGCTAAAAGCTATTCGCATCCAATCTATTCTTAAATGCATTAATTGTCCCTGTCTCCACTACCTCCCGTGGCAATAAATTCCAAGCACTCATCACTCTCTGACTAAAATAATATTTCCAATCTGGACCTTTCTTTAGTTAATTTGTATATGTGCCCTCTTGGTCTCGTTGGTCGTTGTATTTTGAAAAACTTGTTATAGTCTAATTTAACCTTTCCTGTGATTATCTCATAAACCTATATTGTCACTTCGAATTCTTCTCTTTTCTAGACAATGTAGGCCGATTTTCTGAGTTTTTCCTGTGTAATCCCACTATCAGCTTTGTCGCTCTTCTTTGTAGCCTTTCCAGCTTGTTTATATCTCTTCTATGATAAGGACTCCACACCTGTACACAGTACTCCAATCTAGGTCTAACTAATGCTTTATACAGGTTGACAATCCCTTCCTTACTCCTATGTTTAAAATTTATTTTGATCATACCTAACATTTCATTTGCCTTATTCACTGCTACCTAGACTTGCTCACTCACTTTACCTGTATGCTCTATTATAACCCATAGGCCCCTTTCCTTATCTATCATTATAATATTTTTCTCGCCCATTCTGTAATTATGTTCCATATTGGATCTACTCATGTGATTGACTGTACATTTACCTATTTAAAACTCCATTTGTCATCTCACATACCAGTCTTGGATTTTTCTTTAAATCCGACCTCAATATATCCACTTCCGCTTTAGATAAGACACTCCTGCATAGTTTTGTGTCGTCCCCAAATTTTTCAATCGTGAATCGTATATCAATGTCCAATTCGTTTATATATATAAAGTATAATATTGGTCCCAAAACTGAACCCTGTGGCAGACCACTTTTTACTTCACACCACTCAGAGTACTCCTTATTTATGCCCACCATCTGCCTTCTTCTCGTTAACCAACTTTCAATCCATTCGGCAACTTCCCCACTTATTCCATATGATTTTAACTTTTAAAATAATCTTCGATGAGGTACTCAGGTCGTTGGTGCACACATGAAGACACTCCCAAAATCCCACGCCATCCCTCTCTGTCTGTCTCCGCCTGTTGTATCTCACCGGGCCGAAGGCCTGACCACTCAGTGATGTTGTCCACCCATCTCTTCCTTGGACGTCCTCGCCCTCTCTGTCCCGGTACGGAACCAAAGAGTATCGAGTTGGTAATTCCGTTGGACCTCGCGACCTGGCCGCACCATGCCATCTTTCGTCTTTTGATAGATGTGAACAGATCTTCAAAAGGACCAATATCGTCTTCAACTCTCTGACGTTATTTCTACGTTCGGGACACGATCTTTATATGTAACATTTAGGAGTTTTCTATAGCACCTCATTTCCATTGCATGTATTCTGCCCTGGATATCTGCTATAATGGTCCAGGTCTCGCAGGCATACAGAAATATTGATAGCACCAGAGAGTACATTAGTCTAACTTTTATGCCGAGGGCGAGCCGCTTGTCTTGCCATATAGGTTTCAGCCGAGTCAGCGCCGCTGTTGTTTGTGCTATTCTTGCAATTACCTCTGGCTTCGATCCCTCTTCACTGATCAATAATCCCAGATATTTGAAACCTTTTACCACTTCAAGTTCCTGCCCATTTGCCTCTATTACAGATTTAAACTTGGCTATGTTATTAGATTTAAACCCGGCTATGTTATTGGTCATGAGCTTTGTTTTATCTGCATTTATTTCCATACCAAAACTCAGGGCCGTTCTATCCAATCTACCAATCAACTCCTGCAGTTCCCTCTCTGTGCCTGCCAATACATCAATATCATCAGCAAAGCGGAAGTTTGTGATAAGCCTGTCACCTATTTTAACCGTGCCAACATGCCCTTTTAAGGTCGTCTCCATTATTCTCTCCAAGAATATATTGAAGAGTGTTGGGGAGAGTATACATCCCTGTCTCACACCCACCGTCGTACGGAACCAATCACCTAGCGTTCCCTCTACCGAGACTGCGCTTGTCGCCTGCTCATAAAGGTTTGCAATTACCCTCACAATATCACTGTTGAACTTATAATGCGCCATTGTTGACCATAGCGCCGCATGCCACACTCTGTCAAACGCCTTTCTAAAGTCAATGAAGGCATGGTAGAGTGGTTAATGATACTCTGAGTACTTCTCATTCAGTAGACGAAGATTACATATCTGCTCGATGGAACTCCTTCCCGCTTGTTCTTCGGCAATGATATTCTCTGCCTGTGGTTTCAGTCTGTTAAGTATTATTCTCAAGAGAACTTGACTTGGATGACTTATCAGACTGATTGTTCTATAGTTCTGACACATATTTAGGTTTCCTGATTTAGGCAGTGGTATAATTATTGATTTTGTCCAGCTGGTGGGCCACTCTCCTGTCTGTGAAATTCTATTGCATATGTATGTCAGGGTATCAATTGTTGCCTCACCTCCCACTTGTAGGAGCTCCGCTGGGATGTTATCCACACCTACAGCCTTCCCTCTCTTCAGCATTTTCACGGCTTCATATACTTCTTCCCTTGTTATAAGCCCTGAAAGGGCTTAAGTGGCAGAATGTAGTCCAGAGAACGGAATGCGTTGTGTCGTAGTTTACAGCTTGGCTGCGATATTTGCACCTTTCCGTCCAACACATCCGACTTCAGCAAGCATTTTTTGAGTACAAGATTAGCATTCCCTCTTCGATCCCTTCTCCTTAGCCAGTCTGCCCTGCTGCAGCCTGTTATCCAGGATCACCACGTGGAGGTGTAGAAGGGTTTTGGCAGCTATGGTTCGCTGGCCCTGACGCCAGCAGTCAGCTATGGGTCGCTGACCACTGCAGCATCTTGATCCCCCTTGTTATCGTTTGATATTCCTCTATCAGACTCACTTCAGGAGACATTGCATTTCTTGGGTCCCCTCGGCCTTCATGCTTATATAGTTCCGAACAGTACTCTGTCCAGCGCTCACGAATGTCTTGAGCTTCTGTGAGACATTTCCCACTCTTGTCCTGAATCGTTGAATTTTGACTTTGTACAGGCCTTACTAAGTCCTTGACTAATTTATATGCCACCTTGGCATCATTTCTTCCTAGATTTTGTTCGATATCTGCGCACTGAGTCGTTATCCATTCCACCTTGTCCTGTTTCATCTTGGCCTTTATGTTTCCGTTTATCTCTCTATATTGCTGAATCCCATCTAGTGTATTCTTCGCTCTCTTCATTTGTCGTCTCTTGTCACATAAATCCAGTATTTCACTCGTGATCCATGCTTTCTTTTTAACCCTGCACCTACCTAGAACTTCAGATGCTGTGTAGATTAATGCCGAATTCAGGGCTTCATTCATCGTCTCAACATCTGCCTCCTCGTTAAGAACCAAGAGAGGTGCGAATCTTCCCCCCAACACCGCTCCAAAGGTCTCCACTATATCCGGGCACTTCAACTTCTCCAAGTCAAATCTCAGTCTAGTTATCTTTCTTTTCAGAACTTTCTTTAGTCTGTGATGCATGGTCATCAGCACTAAGTCGTGGTCGCTCCCTATATCGGCCCCTGTGAAACTTCTTGTCCGGGCGCTATTGACGCTAGATCTGAATCTCCTTTGGACCAGAATATAGTCTATCTATGAAGCGTAGCATTAGGGCTGTGCCACGTCCACCGTCTCGACATTGTATGTGGTCCTAGCGTATTCGCTACTATTAGCTTATTATAATACGCAAATTCCAAGAGTCTTAGACCTCTATCGTTCGTGGTCACATTTCCATATGCTCCACATGTGCCTTTCCTGTCACGTACCATGTCTTCGCCAATTTTGGCATTCCAATCTCCCTATACCACCAGTATATCCTTCTTAGGGACCCCGTTCACCAAAGCCTGCAATTCCTCGTAGAAGCTCTCAACCTCGCTGTCCTCGTAATCTGAGGTCGGTGCATAGCATTGTATCACCGTGATATTGAAGGGCTTTGCATTTAGTCGTATACTGAGCAATCGGCTTGATACTGGTCGGCAACCCAATACACAACATGATGTGTCTTTGTGCACCAGCATTCCGACTCCATGAAGGTGTTTGTCAGGTCTTCCACTGTAATAGAACTTGTGACCTTCTTCTGTGGTGGGTTCTCCGAAATTTTTCCAACGTGCTTCGCATATGCCAAGCACATTCCAATGGTAACTATCCATCTCATGGGTCAGTTCTTTTATCTTCCCACTTGCACTTAGAGTTCTAACATTCCAAGTGCCCAGAATAAAATCCTCTCTTCTGAGTCTTATGGTATCACCAGTTGCACACCTAAACACCTCCGCCCTGGTGTGGGACGGCAGGCGCGGTCCTTGTTGACCCGGGCTACGACCGATCCGGTATAATAGATTTCGTTTTTGTCCTCATGTGTGATTCTTAGGCTTGAAATCACCTGGCGGCGTTTCCTCCGTAAAAGTTAAGATTGATTTTAATCCCACTATATCCATTTCACATTTGAAAATATCTATAGGCTCTGGGATCTTGAAGCAATCTTCTTGTGTGAAAAAAAAATAATATATCTTCTTGTGTGAAGATTGTGCCAAAGCATTGATTTAGTATATTAGCTGTCTCCTTATTTTTTCTTTTTATTTTACTTGTGATATCTATGAGAGGCCTACCTTGTCTTTCGTTCTTCGTTTATTTCTAACATAAGAAAAGAAGCTTTTACTATCAGTTTCAGTCTTGATCCTATTAGAAAGTTTTTTTTCGAAATCTGTTTAGTATTTTTGCTGTTTTATTCACTTTCTGAGCTTTCTTGATTTCATCTGTCCGAATTAATTTGTATTTTCATATGTTATACATAGTTATGTATTTACGATTTATGTATTTTGTATTGATTTGTACAAGCCCTTATTTATTTTTGTTCGATTTATGTTATCTCATACATTTGCATTTAACAATTGCGAGGAAATTAAAAAGAAGGACTACCAAATCTACAGAGAACGGAAATCGGAAGTTTACACACAGTTACCGTTCCTAACAAACTCAACAACAATGGCGAGACTGGTAAGCCTGTCATGAGAGTGGAATGACTATCTAATAACATCCTACACTATATTGTCGGAGAAACTTAATAGCTAAAGGAATTCATTAAGGCATCGTTTGTTTTAGTAAAATGTGACATCGCCTACTTGATGTTGTTATTAATAACAAAATAAATAAGCCTGAGATTTAGCCGGCTTCTGGAACATTCCTTTCATCGCCTAACCAACTAGTTGGGTGTACGTACACCCGTTGATGGCAAAGGAAAGACGAAAATAAACATAAGCAGCGCTTCACATATTTAGGAAGTTTATTTTCTGTTCCTAATTGACAAGTGCAAACATGAAAGGAAAGGGAGGTGACTCACTGGGTCCTACTATAAACTAACGACAGCCGATCACAATAATTCACTTATTAATGATGACTAGTATTATTCAATATTGTCAATTAGAATCAAAACCTTCTACTTTTAGTGAAGCAAAGGTCTTCAACAAATGCACGCAAGTCCAAAAGTTTTGACCTGCCCGAATCTATTGAAGTGTCCCGTGGCAAACCACCCTAAGACCAGAGACAGATGACTGAGATGTCTATAATAACTTCCTAAGTGTCTGTTACTCTGTACTGGAATTTACTGCCGTTACACTCACGTAACACTGTTAGGTGTTACATTGTCGTTCACTGCCTATACATTATTCTTTGTTACCCATTTGAGCGTGTAATACTTGCGCGATTATAGTTTATCTATTCATCATGCACATATAACTTATCAAACATAGTTCAGGTATCAAGACGCTGAGCAGCGCATGAGCTGCAGCAGTCAGTGACCCATAGCTGACTGCTAGTGTCAGGGCCAGCGAACAAGAGCTGCCAAGACCCTTCTACACCTCCATGCGGTGATCCTGGATAGCAGACTGGCTAGGGAGAAGTGATCGAAGAGGGAATGCTAACCCGGAACACAAAAAATACTTGCTGAAGTCGAATGTGTTGGACCGAAAGGTGCAAATATCGCAGTCAAGCTGTAAACTACGACACAACACATTCCGTTCTCATGACTACATTCTGCTACTTAAGCCCTTTTAGAGTTTGGTAGTGGGAGATTGAGAATGAACGAAGCCAAGCCAAACATAGTTCATAATAATACTTGTCCATGCTGTCTGAAACTACTTCTGCCGAGTTCGTAACTTTTGACCAGTTTCCTCTCGTATTGAGAGGTAAGGAGAAGTGATCGAAGAAGGAAGGTTAACCCGCTACTTAAAAAAAGGCTTGCTGAAAATGAAGTCTGAGCTAAAGGTACAAATATCGCAGTCAAGCTTTAAACTATGACACAACACATTCCGTTCTCTGGACATCATCCTGCTACTACTGAGCTTTTTTCAGGGATATGTAGCGGGAGATTGAGAACGAACGAAGAGGATATTCTGGGGCGACTTAAGAATGTGAACCGATAGGTGTCCTCCACACAGTAGTGCAGACATACAACACCAAAAAAAATGAAACTGGTGACATTGCTACCATGTCCCACAAAGTCTTACACAAACCAAATATCACTAATAAACTAACAACATTGTCAATATTTGCAGATAGCATAGTTAACTTTTCAAGGCAAGTGGAGCTCAATAAATTGGCCAGTAGCTGCAGTAAAAGACACAAAGATTATGAGAATAATTAAGAAATGCATCTGATGACAGATTGTGTAGAGATCCTAATGCGTACAGGGCGTTTGTCATTCATATATCTTGGTAGCAATATTGCCAAAGTTGGAGGTATAAAATATGAGAGGAGCTTTCAATGCATTCAGGAACTTACTGAAATCAAAAGAAATTAAGTCCAACACAAAAATAACAATCTACTCCATGCCAAATCTGTTCTGAAACATGAACAACGAAAAGATTAAATATTTTCATAAATGAGAGCCTGCACAGAATAGAGAGATTGAAATGTATAGTCTAATGAAGATCAGTAATATCAAATATGGAACTGTTGGAAAGAACCAGACATATCAGTGGAACATGGCTTGATAAGAAGCACTGGAATTTGATATAGTACACATTAATTTCCATTACAAAAACCAGCTGATAGCATTGATTATTACAAGAGTTAAGACAATCTTTGTTCTGGAATTCCCAAGGCAAGAGAAGTAGGCAGATTGAATCACACATAAAGAAGAGTGCTGGAGTTACGCACACCGGAAGAAAGAAAGAAAGACATGAATAGGGAGCTGAAAGGTTTTGGTTGGTTGATTGATTGATTGCAGCGACTTGGTTACCAACACATCATATTATATGATTCATATCTTCTCATTATTTATTTAAGTTATGTCAACTTTTGTCAATTTGATGTTTTATCAAACTGAACGATACTTAACATCATATTCAATTACTGGTATTCCAGATGATATTAAACACTCTCTTATTATATTATGTATACAAACCTAGCACTTTGGAAGTGTTTCACATGAAAATAAATTGTCTCAAACATAAAATGTCCCAAACAATGACCTTATTTTAGGTTGAATCTTGCCACTTTTTTCTTTGAATGTTTAAGTAGAATGGTAAAAGTTTGTAGTGAAATGCTTGTTCTAATTTAATCTTCTTCTTGTCCATGCCCACCTTAAACAGGGGAGTACATATAGTTTATGTCCTTGTCCATGCCTATCTGAAGCAAGGGGAGTACATATAGTTTGTGTCCTAGTCCATGCCCATCTGAAGCAAGGGGAGTACAAATAGTTTGTGTCCTTGTCCATGCCTATCTGAAGCAAAGGGAGTACATATAGTTTGTGTCCTTGTCCATGCCCATCTGAAGCAAGGGGAGTACATATAGTTTGTGTCCTTGTCCATGCCTATCTGAAGCAAGGGGAGTACATATAGTTTGTGTCCTTGTCCATACCCATCTGAAGCAAGGGGAGTACATATCATTTGTGTCCTTGCCCATATTATTGCAAACATCATTTTGCATGCTACCAAATTAATTATATATATTTCTATAGACTATAGCAATCTATTGGGTTGGGTTTTTTTTTGCCTGTGAATAAAATTGTCAGCACATATAGTACAAGTACAGTTTTTGAAAGGAGAAAATAAACAGTCCACAGGATTCTGGCCAAAGCAGTACGTGTCCTTCTGAAATTCTTGCAGTTAAGGACATCTACTAAAAGTACTATGATTTGCATAGTCGTAGAGCACTCACATTTTATAGAAAAGGTATAAGATTCGACCCCTGTTACCAGCATACTCATTGGTGATTGGACTCAGCTGTAAATGGGCGCTTGGTTTACTATTAGTATCAAGGAGGGGAACTGGCCACCTCAGCTGTGACCTAGTACATACAAAGAGGTCTCTAATCCCTGACAACAATGTCTGCTACCCTTACTATACAACAGTTGGAAAGATAATACCTCTGACATGTTTGCTATAGAATGCTCCAATCATCCTGCTGAAAGAGGGAACTGACTCTTCACAAGGAAAACCTCAAATTCTCAGCAACATTAATGCCTGTCTGACCATAGCTGATGCCGTAAGAACGACTCTGGGACCTCGCGGCATGGATAAGCTCATTGTTGATGACAAAGGTGAGTCTAGATGATTTATCTTAGCCTCATTCTTTTCTAAATTTAATTTGATGTGAACAGTAAATTAAGTGCTTGTTAACCCTCGAACTGTCATAACGGCCGATGGTCGGCCACTATGACTGATCCAATGGCGCTATGGCCATTGAAATTGGCCACAAAGAAATATCGTAATTGAATTTGCCAAACTTATTTTTTTACTATAAATTATTTGGTTTTTCTTCCGTTTTGTATTTTACAGAGCTGTCTAATTGTAACATTCCATGCTTGCATGTCTGACACTGGAAAGGGTCCATCCGAACTAGATACAAAAATCTAGACTTTCATTATTTGAAGTTATTCCGATGGACGAAAGTGATATCAGGGATGATTTTGAGGACATGACAATGATGATTAGTGATGAGGATGAATCAGATGGAGATATCAAGCTTAGCTCTGGATCTAGTGTTGCCACTGCCCAATTTGGTTGGGAAAAGTGGAGATTGAAGGGAAAAGGCTACGCTTAGATCCCAATTTCATTGTTAGAAATCTTAACAGCTCTCAGAATATAGACTTATAAAGGTGGATTATTTATAATGTAACTGGTACGAAGCAAAAGACCAGAGAGAAAAATATATTAATTGTTGAATCTCTAGGCTGCAATGTTCCAGAATTTCAGCCTCAAGTTGAACATCTCATCTGATAACGTGCATTGCCTTTGACTGTTGGATGGCAAGAGGAGAAAGACTGTTTTGTTTGACACTGACAGAAGCAAGAGCAGAAACAACAGCAAAGGCAGAAAATGAACACGACACTGGTGTCCGACATGCAAGGTTGGGTGCCACGAGTATTGGGAGCCAAACCTCGTTCACAAGACTGACAAAGAACTCAATCTGAAAAGAGACATTAATATTACATTATTTTATTCTTCTGTCAACTTTTGTTCAGAATATTAATAAAAACACAGGTAGAGTTCATTTTAAAATGTTTTTATAACTTCTTTTTCTGGGTATGGTTGAAGTTAGTATTGTTTAGGTTATGAATTACAATAACAAAAATTCACATAAATTACATTTTTCAAATAAAATCCACATAAGTATACATTTTCTGAAATAAAATAGCTTGCAGTATCTGAAAAAACATGGGGTGATGAGGGTAGGTTCAAATCAGAAGATGAGTTACACAATTTTACTCACTCCGTTCAGGTCAAGGTCACAGTACATAATGCGCCAACATACTAAATTAATACCATAAGATTCCTTGTCCAATGTATTTTCAGAAAATGTATACTTATATGGACCTCTTATTTCATTTTCTATGTGATTCTGGTATTTTAGTGTTAGTCAAGGTCAGGCAAAATATACTGGCTGAGACTGATCACCTAGACTTCCATGTAGTCCTCCCTGAAAATGGACTGTTCTTCTTGGCAGCCTGGCTAGCGTGGTGAGGATCGACATTATCTCTGCATTAGTGAGCGGCACGGAAGCCAAGCATAGCACAACTGCCTTGAGGACCCGGTCCACCTTCATCTAACGCTCGGGATGTGAAGATAGCTACTGCAACCCGTCACTAAACGTCCTTTTCAGGGTGCACGAAAGAGTAAACCTACTCATTGTGAGCAATAGCAGTATGAGAGTGCTAGCCCCATGCACAACCCTCTTTAGTCACCTTTTACATTGGTTCTATTTTTTTCGCTCTGGGTACCATTTGGATGTCAGTCACTCATGGATTGGTAGTTGTGTGTGTGTCAGTCACACATGGATTGGTAGTTGTGTGTGTGTCAGTCACACATGGATTGGTAGTTGTGTGTGTCAGTCACACATGGGTTAGTAGTTGTTTTGTGTGTGTCAGTCACACATGGGTTGGTAGTTGTTTTGTGTGCCAGTCACACATGGGTTGGTAGTATTCTATTTTTGTTAGCTTGGAGTATATATGATAATCTAGTGTTTTCCCCCCTGCAGGTAGTGTTGTGATATCTAATGATGGAGCCACTATCTTGAAGACTCTGGATATTATTCATCCTGCAGCTAAGACGCTGGTAGAAATAGCAAAGTCTCAAGACTCGGAGGTAGGTAGTTTTGGCATTGTTGTATGGTCGTAGCATAGCATCGTCTTGAGGATGTTAGTATCCTAATTTGTTCTGCTCCTTGTGTTGTTATTTAGATAGGCAGTATAAGCTTCTGGAACATTCACTGTACTGTTGAATGGAAGATTGACATGCTTTTAGTGGATAATGTTATAACTAATGAGGATGAACTGAGTAAAGGCAGTGCTCAAACAAAGCAAGTGGATGAAGTAAACGTCAGTCCTTGGGTTTTTATAGAGGAGGGTTGTGTGTCATTGATGTGCTCCTCTTGTAGAGGAGGGTTGTGAGTCATCCTGTTTTACATGATATGGTTTCCAGCCCCGTGCACAGCCCTTTTTTACCACATAGGTAATACTGTTGTGGTCGCCCTATTCCTTTCTGCCCAATAATGGGGTCTGGTATCCTCAAGGGGGTGGCAAGGATTCATTATGTGACATTCTTTCCAGAAAGTAGTGATTGAACACAACACTGTAGTTGGCTCGCATCATACTCTTAAGGACATCTTCAAACCGTGTCTTGGTATCGTCTTGTGAGCTGGTCTCTTCCTCATCACTGTCTTCCCCTCTCAATCTGATACACAGATAAGGGAAATGGGAGAGATAAGGGAAATGGGAGAGATAAGGGAAATGGGAGAGATAAGGGAAATGGGAGAGATAAGGGAAATGGGAGGAGGTGTCTGTCTGGTTTTGACCTCTCAAGTGAATTCTTTGTAAGGGAAGTAGAAGGATAACAACTGGTTGTACTTTGTCAGGTGAAACTTAGAAATGAAATGTTTAGATGTATAGTAGCTTGATATAGACTTAGAAATGAAATGTTTAGATGTATAGTAGCTTGATATAGACTTAGAAATGAAATGTTTAGATGTATAGTAGCTTGATATAGACTTAGAAATGAAATGTTTAGATGTATAGTAGCTTGATATAGACTTAGAAATCAAATGTTTAGATGTATAGTAGCTTGATATAGACTTAGAAATGAAATGTTTAGATGTATAGTAGCTTGATATAGACTTAGAAATGAAATGTTTAGATGTATAGTAGCTTGATATAGACTTAGAAATGAAATGTTTAGATGTATAGTAGCTTGATATAGACTTAGAAATGAAATGTTTAGATGTATAGTAGCTTGATATAGACTTAGAAATGAAATGTTTAGATGTATAGTAGCTTGATATAGACTTAGAAATGAAATGTTTAGATGTATAGTAGCTTGATATAGACTTAGAAATGAAATGTTTAGATGTATAGTAGCTTGATATAGACTTAGAAATGAAATGTTTAGATGTATAGTAGCTTGATATAGACTTAGAAATGAAATGTTTAGATGCATAGTAGCTTGATATAGACTTAGAAATGAAATGTTTAGATGTATAGTAGCTTGATATAGACTTAGAAATCAAATGTTTAGATGTATAGTAGCTTGATATAGACTTAGAAATGAAATGTTTAGATGTATAGTAGCTTGATATAGACTTAGAAATGAAATGTTTAGATGAATAGTAGCTTGATATAGACTTAGAAATGAAATGTTTAGATGTATAGTAGCTTGATATAGACTTAGAAATGAAATGTTTAGATGTATAGTAGCTTGATATAGACTTAGAAATGAAATGTTTAGATGTATAGTAGCTTGATATAGACTTAGAAATGAAATGTTTAGATGTATAGTAGCTTGATATAGACTTAGAAATGAAATGTTTAGATGTATAGTAGCTTGATATAGACTTAGAAATGAAATGTTTAGATGTATAGTAGCTTGATATAGACTTAGAAATGAAATGTTTAGATGTATAGTAGCTTGATATAGACTTAGAAATCAAATGTTTAGATGTATAGTAGCTTGATATAGACTTAGAAATGAAATGTTTAGATGTATAGTAGCTTGATATAGACTTAGAAATGAAATGTTTAGATGAATAGTAGCTTGATATAGACTTAGAAATGAAATGTTTAGATGTATAGTAGCTTGATATAGACTTAGAAATGAAATGTTTAGATGTATAGTAGCTTGATATAGACTTAGAAATGAAATGTTTAGATGTATAGTAGCTTGATATAGACTTAGAAATGAAATGTTTAGATGTATAGTAGCTTGATATAGACTTAGAAATGAAATGTTTAGATGTATAGTAGCTTGATATAGACTTAGAAATGAAATGTTTAGATGTATAGTAGCTTGATATAGACTTAGAAATGAAATGTTTAGATGTATAGTAGCTTGATATAGACTTAGAAATGAAATGTTTAGATGTATAGTAGCTTGATATAGACTTAGAAATGAAATGTTTAGATGTATAGTAGCTTGATATAGACTTAGAAATGAAATGTTTAGATGTATAGTAGCTTGATATAGACTTAGAAATCAAATGTTTAGATGTATAGTAGCTTGATATAGACTTAGAAATGAAATGTTTAGATGTATAGTAGCTTGATATAGACTTAGAAATGAAATGTTTAGATGTATAGTAGCTTGATATAGACTTAGAAATGAAATGTTTAGATGTATAGTAGCTTGATATAGACTTAGAAATCAAATGTTTAGATGCATAGTAGCTTGATATAGACTTAGAAATGAAATGTTTAGATGTATAGTAGCTTGATATAGACTTAGAAATCAAATGTTTAGATGCATAGTAGCTTGATATAGACTTAGAAATGAAATGTTTAGATGAATAGTAGCTTGATATAGACTTAGAAATCAAATGTTTAGATGTATAGTAGCTTGATATAGACTTAGAAATGAAATGTTTAGATGTATAGTAGCTTGATATAGACTTAGAAATGAAATGTTTAGATGTATAGTAGCTTGATATAGACTTAGAAATGAAATGTTTAGATGTATAGTAGCTTGATATAGACTTAGAAATGAAATGTTTTGATGTATAGTAGCTTGATATAGACTTAGAAATGAAATGTTTAGATGTATAGTAGCTTGATATAGACTTGGAAATGAAATGTTTAGATGTATAGTAGCTTGATATAGACTTAGAAATCAAATGTTTAGATGCATAGTAGCTTGATATAGACTTAGAAATGAAATGTTTAGATGAATAGTAGCTTGATATAGACTTAGAAATCAAATGTTTAGATGTATAGTAGCTTGATATAGACTTAGAAATGAAATGTTTAGATGTATAGTAGCTTGATATAGACTTAGAAATGAAATGTTTAGATGTATAGTAGCTTGATATAGACTTAGAAATGAAATGTTTAGATGTATAGTAGCTTGATATAGACTTAGAAATGAAATGTTTAGATGTATAGTAGCTTGATATAGACTTAGAAATGAAATGTTTAGATGTATAGTAGCTTGATATAGACTTGGAAATGAAATGTTTAGATGTATAGTAGCTTGATATAGACTTAGAAATCAAATGTTTAGATGCATAGTAGCTTGATATAGACTTAGAAATCAAATGTTTAGATGAATAGTAGCTTGATATAGACTTAGAAATCAAATGTTTAGATGTATAGTAGCTTGATATAGACTTAGAAATGAAATGTTTAGATGTATAGTAGCTTGATATAGACTTAGAAATGAAATGTTTAGATGTATAGTAGCTTGATATAGACTTAGAAATGAAATGTTTAGATGTATAGTAGCTTGATATAGACTTAGAAATGAAATGTTTAGATGCATAGTAGCTTGATATAGACTTAGAAATCAAATGTTTAGATGTATAGTAGCTTGATATAGACTTAGAAATGAAATGTTTAGATGTATAGTAGCTTGATATAGACTTAGAAATCAAATGTTTAGATGTATAGTAGCTTGATATAGACTTAGAAATGAAATGTTTAGATGTATAGTAGCTTGATATAGACTTAGAAATGAAATGTTTAGATGTATAGTAGCTTGATATAGACTTAGAAATCAAATGTTTAGATGTATAGTAGCTTGATATAGACTTAGAAATGAAATGTTTAGATGTATAGTAGCTTGATATAGACTTAGAAATGAAATGTTTAGATGTATAGTAGCTTGATATAGACTTAGAAATGAAATGTTTAGATGTATAGTAGCTTGATATAGACTTAGAAATGAAATGTTTAGATGTATAGTAGCTTGATATAGACTTAGAAATGAAATGTTTAGATGTATAGTAGCTTGATATAGACTTAGAAATCAAATGTTTAGATGTATAGTAGCTTGATATAGACTTAGAAATCAAATGTTTAGATGTATAGTAGCTTGATATAGACTTAGAAATGAAATGTTTAGATGTATAGTAGCTTGATATAGACTTAGAAATCAAATGTTTAGATGTATAGTAGCTTGATATAGACTTAGAAATGAAATGTTTAGATGTATAGTAGCTTGATATAGACTTAGAAATGAAATGTTTAGATGTATAGTAGCTTGATATAGACTTAGAAATCAAATGTTTAGATGTATAGTAGCTTGATATAGACTTAGAAATGAAATGTTTAGATGTATAGTAGCTTGATATAGACTTAGAAATGAAATGTTTAGATGTATAGTAGCTTGATATAGACTTAGAAATGAAATGTTTAGATGTATAGTAGCTTGATATAGACTTAGAAATCAAATGTTTAGATGCATCACAAAACTTTAAATAACTTCCTGTGGCAGGTGGGGGATGGAACAACATCTGTCACACTTTTGGCTGGAGAGTTCTTGAAGCAGTTCAAACCATTTATAGAGGAAGGAGTGCATCCTCAAATTATTGTTAGAGCTGTGCGCAAGGCTCTGGCCCTGGTAAGAATTGTGTTATACTGGCACATACATGTGCTGTTGATGTTTGTCTGCAATATCTGTTCTATTTTGTTATGTAAAAACACATGTAAGCTAAGTGTGTAACAGTCAAGGTAGTTCCATAATGGGTACTGCAGCTGAGGATAAAGTGTTAGAAACTTGGTTGTACTGTGTCTCAACTTGTTGTCTGACCAGTGACTTTCATTGAGCAGTGTTAGAGAGACACATGTTGTACTGTATAACAGAATGTTTATGTATAAAGAAAATATATGTTATGGATTGCTAATTTTATGTTCAGTTGAGCAGAGTACTGTTATATTCATAAGATATATTCGTGCAGTTGGCAGATTTGTGAACATTTAAAGTACTGAACATAGGAATGAACCGAACACCTCTTTAGTCTCATGAGAATCATGCTTAATAATATCCTGTTTGCACTCCATAATCTTGAGTGGTGGTGATTCTAGTGCAATAAGTTTTAGAAAAATCTTCAGGCTGGCACCTACAGCATTGAATGTGCACTGCTTCATAGACTTTCAAGGGTTACTGCACTAGAAATAATTGTGTTGGTTTTTAGTGAAACCTTTCTTTATAAGGAATTATTACTGGTTTCGTAGCTGTAATACAACTGTATTTCAGGCATTGAAAAAGATGGATGACATAGCTGTACGCATAACAAAAGATGACCCAAAGTGAGTTTTATTTGTTTGTAAATGTGTTAAATTGCAGATATTGTACAGAGGTATTGAGAACTGTTTGTCATTTGCTGTGTGGGAGTAGTTGTGGTGAAAAAATGTGTGAAGGATACAAACTATTGCAAAAAAACAAAACAGCAAAAATTTTGTCATCAGATTCAAGAACTGTCACTTTTATTTGAGTTAATAGAAACAACAAATTGAATTGATTACAGCAAAGTTTGAAATATGTACTCTTCCTTAATGGAAAATCTATAAGTTGGCAAGCAGAAATATTTGATGGAGTATCCGTTTTTATGACACATTTTCTGACCAGTGCAATATTTTCTTGATAATTGAGCAGACACATAATTGAAATCACATGTCTGTCAAACTGTAAACAGAGAACATGTTTTATGTACATATATTGATTTATATAAATATATATAGGGAACACACTCTTGTACTTGATAAATGAAACGTCCAGATCTGTCATATCCTGATGATTTGTCCACATTACCAAAACATTGTGTGATCTTGTACAGAGAATTTAGGGAGTTGTTGGAAAAATGTGCCGCTACTGCGCTGAGCTCCAAGTTGGTGGCTGGACATAAGGAATTCTTTGCCAGTATGGTGGTTGATGCTGTACAGATGTTGGACGATTTACTTCCACTCAACATGATTGGCATCAAGAAAGTCCAGGGAGGTGGTCTTGAGGTGAGCAGTCACTTCAAGTCTTACTATTTTAATAATAATGCAAGGTCCATATGGTTGATAATACACATTGATAACATTTCTGGCCACAGAAAACCTAAAAATGGCCGCCTGTTTCACCTAAAAGTGATGTCTGAAACATGCGTTTGTGTTTCGTGATTTAGTTTACTGAATTTCATATTTTTGCTGGCTCTACATGATAAAGGCAAGCCCAATTGACATTTAACTCTGCGATTTTTGGGAACACGATAAAAGCGTTTGTTGCTGTATTTGAAAGTCTACCCATATATTACAACGAAAGTTAGGCTTCAAGACCGTAGAAATTATTTATTGTTTGATCGGTCCACTGATCACACATCTGGTTTACTTGTGAATATTCAACACGTGCCTGGTTCAGACGGCTGTCTAATGATGTGGTTAGTGACATGGCTCGCAACCCAAACGCATATTTTAAGATTCGGCAAAGTAGTTCACTAATGAAGTAAACCCATTACAAAAATGCAAGGTGAAGTGGGATAGTGCCAAACATAATACAGCACACAGCTCTTTAAAAAAAACAAGGTGAACATAACATATGTTGTTTGCTGTGCAGGAAAGTTGTTACTGTTAAAGACGAGGGTTTAACTTCATCGGTGCGGGTCTTCCTATATGGCTCGATCTCTATCTGCAGAACGGTATGCCACCTGCCGAGAGCATCGCACAAAGCACGAACTCCGTAGCCCCAGCGATGAACGCATGATTCTCCAGAAAAAATTGCCATCATGAACCGACTGTCGCAGTTGTAAGAAAGTAAAACATCACAGTAACTCTAACGGTCCCACACGGGAAGATCGACAGCGTGCAAAACATCACAGTAACTCTAACGGTCCCACACGGGAAGATCGACAGCGTGCAAAAATCACAGTAACTCCATAACGGTCCCACACGGGAAGATCGACAGCGTGCAAAACATCACATTAACTCTAACTGTCCCACGCGGGAAGATTGACAGCGTGCAAAACATCACATTAACTCTAATGGTCCCACACAGGAAGATTGACAGTATGCAAAACATCAGTTAACTACAACAGTTCCACACATTGGTGATCGACAGTGTGCTCATCAGTTAACTACAACAGTTCCACACATTGGTGATTGACAGTGTAGTGTGCACATCAGTTAATCTTTTCCAGTCTGGACCAACTTTACTGGTTTATCTCTTTCCGCCCAAGTCAAAAGGCCAGAATTGGATGCGTCAAAGTTTTTTATTCAAAATAAAATTAACCTTTGTCCAGACATTTTTTCAGCATGTGACATTTGACTATGGTTGTTGACTTTGAGAGCCTGTAACCTTTTTATTTGTTGGTCTATAGATATGTTTTGTTGTGTGTAGAGATATAAGTTAATAAAGAACTTGTTGGTGTTATTGTGTGTGTCTTAGTTTCTGAGATACAAGAAGGTGGTGAAAATGTTGGAAAAACAGCACAAACATATAGACTCACTTGTTTTCGGCTTTTATTTCACACCCCAAAAAAACATGAGTTTGCACACCGAAGGTTGATGACCACATCATCCATTATGTACCATGGATCACAAAATAATATGGGCCTAACTAACACCATATTTCTTATGTGCCACATGGTGTGACGGGATCTTTTTCTTTTAAAATTAAAACTAACAGAACAGTAACAGTGTTTTGTTGTGATTTTGATGGATTATATTGAGGAGCAACCTTCCCTAATTGGTGAGTCTAAATGTTTGCTTTGTTTTTGTAAATTTTCACCTTTATCTTTTTGAATCACAGAAACTAACACACATACGAAAGCAATAAAACCAAGAATTTCTATATTAATTTGCTTATGCACACAACAAAATCATATCTAAATCCCAACTGATAGAAAGGTTTCAGGCTCTCAAAGTCACCAACCATGGTCAAATATGACAGGCTGACAATTAGTGCGGCTGTAGGGGAAATGACGTCCATGTTTGTTGGCAGCCTGGTTACGGTTAAAGACTAATAATTGTTCTATCAGCCTTGTTTGGGTGTTTGGATGTTTCAGTTATCGTGTTTTTGTTGCTGTAAACAAATGGGTACTATTATTTGTTGTTGTACATGGTGTTGAAGTGAGCTCATTGACAACAAATAAATTGTCTCCGAGTAGCTGCGGAGGCTATAAACAAGGTTCCTTGCTGCATGACGCAACATTTTTTTGTCTTAGGACTCGTTGCTGATCGCTGGTGTGGCTTTCAAGAAAACCTTCAGTTATGCTGGATTTGAAATGCAACCCAAAAAATACAGCAATCCCAAGATAGCTCTCCTCAATGTTGAATTGGAACTGAAGAGTGAAAGGGAGAATGCTGAAGTTCGTGTGGACACTGTCCAGGTTAGTGCTCTCCTTTTGTATTCTACATTTATAGGTTTCTCTGGCTAAACAAACAAACAATTTATTTGTATTTTTGGGGTAAATGCTCAAACTTTATGCCTGTAAAATATATTTTGACAACATAAATGAGCTGACACTTTGATTTGACAGGAGTACCAAAACATTGTAGATGCAGAGTGGAAGATCTTGTATGACAAGCTGGACAATATTCATCAGTCAGGAGCTAAGGTTGTCCTCTCCAAGCTACCAATAGGAGATGTGGCCACCCAGTATTTTGCTGATAGGTGAGTTCCAATAGTTGGTATCCCTGTTTTAGAGCTTCCCTGGATGCCCCCTGTTGGCTAAAGAAATTGCTCACAATCTAGATTGTATCCTGTTGTCACTTTAACCCTTTACAGTCCATCTAGCCAAACTTTCGTCCTGGAGATTCACGACCTGCGGCTGCAGACATGGCATGGGAGTGTCTTTAAGTATGGCCTGATGGGTTACGGGATGATCTGAACTGAGTCCAACTACGCCATTAGATAGTGGCTTCTCTGGCCGCTCATAGCAACGAAATCTTGTAATATGCGAGATCTGAACTAATGACGTACCTCTGTTAAACAGGTACGCATACCTAGTATCAGTTTTAAAATCGGTCAATATTGATCATTTCTGTGATATTTTTTTTAAACTGTGGCGTTTGAAGCAATGGAATCTTTGCTGCACTCGCTGAGAGATGACCTTGATGGGTGTTCGGAAGATTCGGCTGAATTTGATGTGGAAATTGAATGCAGCGATTTAGAAGACACTTAGACTGAGTTTTGTTAGGCTGTGAATAATGAAATAAACAAATGTCTGCTGAAATTAATAGCAAACTTTTACTAGGGCTTGGCCTAGTAGTGTTTATGACAGACAGACAGATGTCTGGTCAACACAGCACACTGCTGTAGGAATTTGACTTTGTAGAATGTTCTGGACCTAAATACAATTTAAATGCTGATGCTGCCCCATAAAACTACTTCAGTTTATTTATAAATGTCCGCAGTGCAAAACTAATTCATATGCTGAGCAGAGACAACGAATTGTTGGCGAAAGCCATGCTCATCAGAAGAAATAACAAGTTTCTTCTACATTAATTTTATGTTTGGAATAGTTCCACTGCTGAAACAAACCTATATACTGGTTGTCTGATATTAGACAGACAATTTGCTGATGTGATGTCAAAGAATAGATTTTTAAAGATTAATGACGCGGAAGGTTGTTCCTTGAGGTCCCGTCAGTCAGGTTGCGACCACCCACTCCATAAAGTTGGAACCGTTGATAATAATGAAGAAAGTCAGAAAAACTATTATCCAGAGAGAGAGCTCAGCATTGACGAGGCAATGATTGACTTCGGTGGAAGACTTTGTCAAACAGTATGACAAGTGCCAGGTAGACTATCTGTTTTGCAGAAATGTGTTCTGTTTTGCGTTGTGCAAAGGAAGACAGAAGAGACCACAGCATAGCCCTGTCAATCCATTCCTATAACCAACATGGGTGATGTTGACAAAGCAGATCATACTACCCCTTGGTAGGACATCTAAGAAATTGTAGCACTATTGTCTGTGGTTTCTGATGGAAGTCATCTTGCACATTACAACGCAGAAGCAAGACACCCAGCCATTTGCAGTTCCGCCTTTGACTTCTCTCTGTGGCTTGGAGTGTCTCACAGAAAGAGGGCTGCTAGAGACATCTCAATTGTCCAAGAGCAACATCAAACATTATCTAGTCTGAATGCTAGGACTGGAAAAAAAACCAATGTTTTTTGTTGGTTCCAAGGAAGTTCAAGAATGCTTGTGGATATGGCATAGAGACTGTTTTTGGCTGCTCAATTTGCAAAATTCACCTATGCAGAGGACTGCTATTCATCATTCCATGAACAATTATTTGTTCTTAGTTTGTGATTGATGAATAGCACAATAAATATTTTCTTAATGTTTTCATTTCATTCTGCAATTTTATTTTTACACATGAATGTTGTACCTTATGCATAATTCAATTATGTGGGTCAAGATGGCGCCGGGCATGGTCGCAGTCAATTTCCCTCTTGATAAAACGGTGTTTTGTTTGTGTTTTCTATGATAACTCTGACTATTAACGTGATTCCTGTATATAAATGTGCCGACTTGTGAATTAAGCATACTAATGTGAAAGAAGTGATGCAACGAAGTATATAACAGTGTATTTTTTAGTCGTGAAAGGTAGACTAATGTGTACAGTTTCGATGGGACAAAGCGTGGCCAAAACTTGACCCGGTCAAAAGCTAGTGTCGCTCCGTGCTGTATCGTGACCCAGATAACGAAGCATGAACACTGAAACAGAGGTCATCCAGACCCCGTCAAACAGACGGTACTTCAGAAAGGAGCTCATTACGCTTCGATCAGCACACTACGCCCCTTCAAACTCAGACCTACATCTGTTGCGTGTGCTGAAAATACACTTAATCGAGGAGGCATCGGAACTCACAAGTATACAATCAAGGCGAAAGACCAGAGGAAAGATGTGGAAGAAGAATACACAAACAAATGCACTCAGAAACAGATACCTCAAAGCTCCACCCCAGCGATAAAAGAGAAGGGAAGGGCTACCGAGAAAATGAGGCACACACTGACACCATACTGTCTGCATCCGAACCCTTCACTAGAAGTCTTGAGAATGTCTTGCCTCTAGAACATGTTGAGTCCGACGAGAGAGTGAGGAAGATCCTGCCCACATCTCCCTCACTATAAACATATTGCACAACTCACGACATCACCCTACAGATCACACCCTGACTCGCAACTGGCAGGGCCCCCAAACTGCAGCGGCGAAACAGGCAGAAAACGATCACGAAAACTACCCATCACGCTTGCAACATAAAATGTCCGCACGCTACTGGACAACGCCAAAGCAAACAGACCCGAACGACGGACAGCACTGATCGCCAGGGAACTGGCTAGATACAACATCTGCATAGCTGCCCTGAGCGAGACACGACTGGCAGAGGAAGGGCATATCACAGAAGAAGGCGCTGGTTATAATTTCTTCTGGAGCGGCCGCAGCAAAGAAGAACTCCGTGAAGCTGGAATTGGCTTTGCCATCAAGACCAACATGGTCGACGATCTCACAAGCATGCCCAGAGGAATTAATGACCGCCTGATTACACTGCGTCTCCATCTAATAGGAGGGTGCCATGCCACACTTATCAGTGCATACGCACCCACAATGACAAATCCTCAGGAAACAAAAGAAAAGTTTTATGAGGACCTTGAGGCGCTCATCACTGCAGTCCCCAAATCTGACAAACTGATCATCCTCGGTGATTTTAACGCTAGGGTTGGCACAGACCATACAGCCTGGGAGGGGGCCAGTGGCAGACATGGTATCGGAAAATGCAATAGTAACGGACTGCTCCTTCTGAAGACATGTGCCGCAAATGAACTACTCATTACAAACACAGCTTTCCGACTTCCTGTCCGAAATAGACATGGATGCACCCAAGGTCCTGCCACTAGCACCTCATTGACTACATTATCATCAGACGTAGGTATCGAGCGGATGCTAAGGTAACGAAGAGCATGTGTGGTGCAGACTGTTGGACCGACCATCGACTTGTCATTGCCAAGCTAAACTTCAAGATCCAGCCCAAAATGCGCTCCCAGGGAAAGAAACCACCGAGGAGGCTAAATGTCTCTCAGCTGAAATATGAACCCACGAGAGAAAGGCTTCCAGGAGGAGCTTGAGGGCAGACTATCTGAGCTTCGTTTTGAAAAGAACGACATCGAAGAGAACTGGGCATCATTGAGAAACACACTCTACGATACAGCTGTTAAACACATTGGCCAACTCACGCGCACGCATAAGGACTGGTTTGATGAGAACGATCTGGAAATACAGGGCCTTCTCGATGCAAAACATGAAGCGCACAGGGAATACCAGAGGGACACATCATCTCCGGCAGCAAAAGCTGCCTTCAATACTGCTCGCAAAGCTATCCAGACCAGGCTTAGAGAGATGCAAGACTCCTGGCTCAGCAAAAGAGCTGATGAAATTGAGATGTTCGCCGAGCGTCATGACACCAAGCGGTTTTACGAGGCACTGAAAGCTAACTACGGCCCGCAGCCCTCTAGTAATACTCCAGTTCGCAGTGCGGATGGAGCACCGCTAACAGATAAGGTTCAGATTCTAGACAGATAGGCAGACCACGTCTGCAAAATATTAAACCACCCATCGTCCATAAATGAAGAGGCCATCCGGCGAATGCCGCAGGTGGAACTGAACCTGGCGTTGGATGAAGTCATCACTGAGGAGGAAGTCGACAGGGCAATCAGTTCACTATCTATAGGAAAAGCTCCAGGAGCTGATGAAATACCAGCAGAGGTATATAAGACAGCTGGCCCATCCCTCACCAGAAGGATCACTGAACTCTTCTGTCACATGTGGGCTGAAGGAAAAATTCCGCAGGAGCTAAAGGACGCCTCAATCGTTCACCTGCACAAAAGAAAAGGCAACCGTCAGGAATGCGACAATCATCGTGGAATATCGCTACTCTCCGTAGCAGGCAAGATCCTAGCGCGCTTACTGCTAAACAGGCTCAACAAACACCTTGAACAAAGCCACCACCTCCCAGAAAGCCAATGTGGATTCAGATTTTTGCCAATCGCCAAGTACAAGAGAAGTGTCGAGAACAAAATCAGGCCTTGTACACCACATTTATTGATTTGACAAAGGCATTTGACACAGTAAACAGAGGAGGGCTGTGGATGATAATGTCTAAGTTTGGCTGCCCCAATAAGTTCATAACAATGGTGAAACAGCTACACGAAGGCATGTGTGCTCGTGTACTGGACAGCGGTGCAATCTCTAAAACGTTTCTAGTATCAAACGGAGTAAAACAAGGATGTGTACTCGCCCCGACTTTGTTCAGCATGATGTTCGCGGCCACGATGACAGGCGCCTTCAGATCACTGGAGCTTGGAATACCCATAAAGTACCGCACAGATGGCAAATTACCCAATCCCAGAAGAATGAAGGCCAAAACCAAAGTGGCTGGCGACATAATCAGGGAACTTGTATTTGCTGACGACTGCGCTCTAATGAGCAACTCAGAACTGAACATGCAGGTTGAAATGGACCAGTTCTCTGCCACATGCACAAATTTTGGCAGGACCATAAATGCCAAAAAAACAAGTCATGTACCAACCAGCACCAGGCATGCCGTACACAAAACCAGAGACTACAGTCAGCGGGCAGACGCTGAATGCCGTAGACAAATTCACATATCTGGGCAATACGCTGTCGAGATCTGTCAGCCTAGACGATGAGGTGGCAAGCAGAATAGCAAAGGCCAGCACAGCCTTTGGTAGAATGCGCTCGATGGTCTGGGCACGTTGTGGCATCAACGTCAAGACCAAACTCAAAGTCTACCGTGCAACCATCATTCCAACCCTACTATACGCTTGCGAAAGCTATACTGTATACTCTGGACATGCAAGGAGGTTAAACCACTTCCACACAGCTTGCCTGATGTGAATATTCCACATCCGATGGCAAGATCGTGTCACTGACATCGAGATTCTCTCGAGGGCTAACATGCCCAGCATACATGCACTGCTAGAAAAAGCACAACTAGGATGGGCCAGACACCTCGTCCGTATGTCAGACGAGCGGCCCCCAAAAAAGCTTCTCTGCGGCAAGCTGAGAGAGGGATGGCGCGAGAGAGGGCGCCCAAAGAAACGTTTTAAAGACGGTCTGAAGGACTCACTGAAAAGTTGCCAGATAGACATCGACACCTGGGAATGTCTTGTGCAAAACAGATCCCCTTCTACAAACCTTGTGTGCCCGATATGTAGCAGATGTTTTCGTGCCCACATTGGCCTGTTCAGCCACATGCGCAACCACACCCAACAGGGAAATCTGTGACAAGGATGATGTCGGCGGTCCTCAGCGACAATGATGAACAGCTATTATTATTATTATGTGTAATATCAAACGTCATCATTTTAGCAGTAGCAGCATTTTTTATATGAATATTTTACTGGTCAGCATTTAAAAATAGTTACTTCCCATGTCCTGGACTTTGCTTAAATAAGGCTGGGCTGTAATAAATGATTAGTTAGAAGCTGGATTAGTGACATGTGTCATGATTGTCTCTGCCTGTTGTCCTTAAACTGGAAATGTTGGTCGAAGAATGTTGTTACCATACACAAACCTGCAGATGTTAACCTTACACAAACCTGCATTGTTGATTGTCTTATGTATTTGTGCTTGTCAATTGTTTCCAGGGATATGTTCTGTGCTGGGAGGGTTCCAGAGGAAGACCTCAAGAGAACTATGAAGGCTTGTGGGGGTTCCATCCAAACTTCAGTCCAGAATCTTTCAAGTGATGTGCTTGGGTCCTGTGAAAGTTTTGAGGAAAACCAGATTGGAGGAGAAAGGCAAGTGCTAGCTCATGCCTGCTTTACAATTCTGTCATAATGTCTTTGTACTCCCATGCCTGCTTTACAATTCTGTCATAATGTCTTTGTACTCCCATGCCTGCTTTACAATTCTGTCAGAATGTCTTTGTACTCCCATGCCTGCTTTACAATTCTGTCAGAATGTCTTTGTACTCCCATGCCTGCTTTACAATTCTGTCAGAATGTCTTTGTACTCCCATGCCTGGTGACTTTTGTCTCCATGAATCAAAAGAAAGGTTCAAGTGTTCTAAGCCGTGACTATCATTCAATGATTGACTTGTATGTGCTGTTACATGATAGTGACTATCATTCAATGATTGACTTGAATGTGCTGTTACATGATAGTGACTATCATTCAATGATTGACTTGTATGTGCTGTTACATGATAGTGACTATCATTCAATGATTGACTTGAATGTGCTGTTACATGATAGTGACTATCATTCAATGATTGACTTGTATGTGCTGTTACATGATAGTGACTATCATTCAATGATTGACTTGTATGTGCTGTTACATGATAGTGACTATCATTCAATGATTGACTTGTATGTGCTGTTACATGATAGTGACTATCATTCAATGATTGACTTGTATGTGCTGTTACATGATAGTGACTATCATTCAATGATTGACTTGTATGTGCTGTTACATGATAGTGACTATCATTCAATGATTGACTTGTATGTGCTGTGACATGATAGTGACTATCATTCAATGATTGACTTGTATGTGCTGTTACATGATAGTGACTATCATTCAATGATTGACTTGTATGTGCTGTTACATGATAGTGACTATCATTCAATGATTGACTTGTATGTGCTGTTACATGATAGTGACTATCATTCAATGATTGACTTGTATGTGCTGTTACATGATAGTGACTATCATTCAATGATTGACTTGTATGTGCTGTTACATGCTAGTGACTATCATTCAATGATTGACTTGTATGTGCTGTTACATGATAGTGACTGTCATTCAATGATTGACTTGTATGTGCTGTTACATGATAGTGACTATCATTCAATGATTGACTTGTATGTGCTGTTACATGATAGTGACTATCATTCAATGATTGACTTGTATGTGCTGTTACATGATAGTGACTATCATTCAATGATTGACTTGTATGTGCTGTGATACAACTGACATTCATTCCATTGTTCTTGTAGCCCTGGTTATCGTTGGTTCAAAGTGCTGACACATTGTATAAGTGAATAACATGTCACTACTTGTACACACCATCCAAAATGATAGATTTTCATGATATATTTGGTGATCTTGTCATGTCTTTGTCAGTGCTTCCGCTTACATTTGACTGATTTGTGCATTTCATGAGTGATTTGCCTGATCGTTTATTTGCTGTTTATGTACAAGATAACCAATGAACAGTGTGTTTTCATTGATCTCTTCAATCCCGTAAATATTTCACTGTCAAAACAAAGCCTAACAGTCCTGACGATGTTTGCTGTATGTATTAGGATAATGGCTGGTCCAACACTCATGGCCTATTTTATTGGGCTCTTCAGGTTCAACTTCTTCAAGGGCTGCCCGCAGGCGAGGACTTGCACCATCATCATTCGTGGAGGAGCAGAGCAGTTCATGGAAGAGACCCACAGATCTCTGCATGATGCCATCATGATTGTTAGACGAGCAATGAAGAATGACTCTGTAGTTGCAGGTACAGTTGCTGACATGTTGGGGAACCATTGGGGTGTTTTTCTCAACTGTTGTGGAAGTTTATATGATTAATGTTACTTTGTAATACATACAACACTTCAGGAAAAATCACTAGTCCCCTTCTTGTACTAGATCACCAAGGTTGGCTCACTAGTTCCCTTCTTGTACTAGATTACCAAGGTGGGCTCACTAGTTCCCTTCTTGTACTAGATTACCAAGGTGGGCTCACTAGTTCCCTTCTTGTACTAGATTACTAAGGTGGGCTCACTAGTTCCCTTCTTGTACTAGATTACCAAGGTAGACTTACTAGTTCCTTCTTGTACTAGATTACCAAGGTGGGCTCACTAGTTCCCTTCTTGTACTAGATTACCAAGGTGGGCTCACTAGTTCCCTTCTTGTACTAGATCACCAAGGTGGGCTCACTAGGTCCCTTCTTGTACTAGATCACCAAGGTGGGCTCACTAGTTCCCTTCTTGTACTAGATTACCAAGGATGGCTCACTAGTTCCCTTCTTGTACTAGATCACCAAGGTGGGCTCACTAGTTCCCTTCTTGTACTAGATTACCAAGGTGGGCTCACTAGGTCCCTTCTTGTACTAGATCACCAAGGTGGGCTCACTAGGTCCCTTCTTGTACTAGATTACCAAGGTGGGCTCACTAGTTCCCTTCTTGTACTAGATTACCAAGGTGGGCTCACTAGGTCCCTTCTTGTACTAGATCACCAAGGTGGGCTCACTAGTTCCCTTCTTGTACTAGATTACCAAGGTGGGCTCACTAGTTCCCTTCTTGTACTAGATCACCAAGGTGGGCTCACTAGTTCCCTTCTTGTACTAGATTACCAAGGTGGGCTCACTAGGTCCCTTCTTGTACTAGATCACCAAGGTGGGCTCACTAGGTCCCTTCTTGTACTAGATTACCAAGGTGGGCTCACTAGGTCCCTTCTTGTACTAGATCACCAAGGTGGGCTCACTAGGTCCCTTCTTGTACTAGATTACCAAGGTGGGCTCACTAGTTCCCTTCTTGTACTAGATTACCAAGGTGGGCTCACTAGTTCCCTTCTTGTACTAGATCACCAAGGTGGGCTCACTAGTTCCCTTCTTGTACTAGATTACCAAGGTGGGCTCACTAGTTCCCTTCTTGTACTAGATCACCAAGGTGGGCTCACTAGGTCCCTTCTTGTACTAGATTACCAAGGTGGGCTCACTAGTTCCCTTCTTGTACTAGATTACCAAGGTGGGCTCACTAGTTCCCTTCTTGTACTAGATCACCAAGGTGGGCTCACTAGTTCCCTTCTTGTACTAGATTACCAAGGTGGGCTCACTAGTTCCCTTCTTGTACTAGATCACCAAGGTGGGCTCACTAGGTCCCTTCTTGTACTAGATCACCAAGGTGGGCTCACTAGTTCCCTTCTTGTACTAGATTACCAAGGATGGCTCACTAGTTCCCTTCTTGTACTAGATTACCAAGGTGGGCTCACTAGTTCCCTTCTTGTACTAGATCACCAAGGAAGGCTCACTACTTCCAAAACTTAGGTTACTATTTTCACCTTGGTAGACGAGTGTTGTGGGCAGGTTTCGAACCAGCTACCTTTTGCCATGCAAAGCAAGCCCTTTAGCTAACAACTGTGGCTCTTACTCTGAGTAAATCTTTACATTAACTGAAATGAACTAACAGAAGGAAATTATGAAAAGAGATATTAACCCTTTCTGTTGTGAATGATTTGGTTTTGTGTCTTTGAGTCCAGGACAATTGCTGCAAATCTACATGTATTTACCACTCTAGCGTCAATTGAAATCTGCCGACGGCACGAAAATCGCGCCACTAGGGTCGGCTGTATTCGCCTGTATAGACTTACAATGTTGTTACATAGCGACAGCGTTCTAATCATGTATAATCACACCTGCTACGTTGAAATAGTCTGAACATACTGCTAATTTGATTGTAGAGAGACTTCCCGTCTCGTCAGGTTTAAAAACAATGGCAAATTTGATATTTGTTTTAGACTTTTGGAAATGATTTCTTATGTTTTTGCTTGGATTTGAAGATTCACCCATTGCTGAGAATAGCCCACACGTTTTTGCAACAGAAATTTCGGAGGTAGATATGTTTAGGTTGTTTCTGTAGATACAATTACGTTTATTGTCAAACGTGACAATATAGGGCCATTACGGTAAATATTGATAATCCAGTGTTATCGAATGTTTTTTTTTCTTCAATCAAGGGATGCCGAAAGCGGTTGAGTCTAAATGTACGTCTGCTTTTCAACACTATCACCTTCATCTTGTATCTCAGAAACTAATGCACACAACACCACCAAGAAGTTATCATTTATGTCTCTACACACAAACAAATCAAATACATTCATCAACAAACTAAAAATATACAAGATCTCAAAGTAACAACCTATAAAAACGTGACGAAAAATAATCCAGCTGCATTAGAAATTGTGTACCTTTTAATTGCAGTATGGTAAAGGTTAACAAAAGTTTTGGCTAATTTTGATGATTTGTAACTTTAATGCTTAACTATCGGAAATAATTCTATGGCAAACAACAGCTTATGCATGCTCGCCATCTTGTAGGTGATGTTAAAATCTGAAATTCTTCTAACTAAATAACAATGCAGTGTTCAGAAGTTGGTATCTGGCGAAAATGGGCATTTTTCAGGTGGAGGGTTGTGGGTGACACTAGCTGTAAAGGGTTAATTATAGTAAACTACAAAGACAATTATAAAGAAAGGTAATTATTATGAACTATCACAAGGGAATTATCAAGAGAGACATTAATTATAATGAACCACAGGTAGGGAAATAGTAATCAAAAGAGATATCAGTTAATGAATTACAGCAACAGGATTATCAAGAGATATTTGTGAATGTTAGACTATGGGTTGAAACGTTCTAATGTTTATATTTACAATTACTTGTGTTGGTAGGTGGTGGGGCTGTTGAGATGGAATTGTCCAGCCACCTCAGAGAACAGTCTAGAACAATCCAAGGCAAAGAACAACTTCTCATTGCTGCCTACGCTAAAGCTCTGGAAGTTATCCCCAGACAGCTGTGCGATAATGCAGGTTTTGATGCCACCAACATCCTGAACAAGCTCAGACAGAAGCACGCCACAGGTGAGTAGAGTTGGAATGGCCTACTATGTCCGTCTGTGCTTGCTGTTAGTACTTCTTCTTCTTCTTCGTTCGCTCGTTCTCTATCTCCCACTACCAAACCCTGAAAGTAGCAGAATGTAGTCCAGAGAATGGAATGCGTTGTGTTGTAGTTTACAGTTTGGCTGCGATATTTGCACCTTTCGGTCCAACACATCCGACTTCAGCAAGCATTTTTGAGTACCGGATTAGCATTCTCTCTCTGATCCCTTCTCCTTAGCCAGTCTGCCCTGCTGCAGCCTGTTATCCAGGATCACCACATGGTGGTGTAGAAGGGTCTTGGTAGTTATGGTTCGCTGGCCCTCACGTTAGCAGTCAGCTATAGGTCGCTGACCGCTGCAGCTCATGCGCTGTTCAGCATCTTGATCCCGCTG
This sequence comes from Ariolimax columbianus, assembly GCA_036924085.1. Taxonomy (NCBI): domain Eukaryota; kingdom Metazoa; phylum Mollusca; class Gastropoda; order Stylommatophora; family Arionidae; genus Ariolimax; species Ariolimax columbianus. The sequence continues at coordinate 176,652,409 of JAVGWX010000001.1, forward strand.
TTAGTACTCTTTTAACCCATTCAATCCCAGCTGATCAGAAAAACTCATCTCATTCACAGGGCAAGGGGAATAACTCCACAAAAATTAGACGTGCTTGCGCAATAAAATTAAAAACAAATACAATTTAAAATTTATTTGTGTGGTTCAAACTCCAGTTTACAGATAAATGAAAGAGATACTCTTCTGTGCAAATTTTTTCTATGAGTGTCATGTATGTTGATTGTGAAAAATTAAACAAGTGAAGGGAAAAAAAAAGTGTCAATATAAAATGTCTGTTTCACTCTTGTCAATTTTGCTGATAAATGTTCAAGCGAAAAGCAATCTCCTTTGGTTCATTGCAACTAGTACATCTTTCATCTTCTTGTCCAATGTTTGACTTTCCAGTATACACCTCAAAGTTATAGAGGTATCTAGTATAAGGATCTGCGGCACACCAAATTTTAATTCCTCAAGGATCTTTTTCTCCCTAAAATTCTGATGCAGGCATATGCATTGGTTTGCTCTGCCAAGTACTCAAAAAAGGTCTGAAGTAGAAATAATGAAAGTGAAAGGTAATCAAAAGCAGAGTAATCTGGATCTATGTCATCTGCAGGACCTGTTCCCTCATTAAATCCTTCAATAATGACATTACTCTGTTGCTTGGACCATTCTCTATCACCACTTCGGCCTGCCTGTGGGGCGGGTCACGCTGTCACTGTCTTCTACCGATAATTTGTCATCACTACCTAGGTCAGTGTTGCTACTTTCATCTTCTAAGTCCTGAACTTATTCCTCATCAACGTCCGAGTCGTTGTCATTCTCTTCAACTCCATCAACAAATTCACAACCACTATCGTCTGACTCATAAGTTTCTTCAGTCCGCACCAAGTTGAGAAGAAAATTGGTCATTTAAAAAAATCACAGCACAAACACCATACGTGATAGAAACGATCTGTAAACTGCAATGGGAGCCGCCATTACCGGTAGTCATGTGAAGGCTAAATTTAGCGTGTCTATTCACAAGTAAAATGAAAGGAAAAATACTTTAAATCAGTATATCCATGCCGGCTGGGCTGGGAGTGAGTCGATAGCGGCCGGGCTGGGATTGAAGGGGTTAATGCAGACCTTTCCAGTGGCCTTTAATTGAATAGCATTGGGTCTAGTCACATCAATGCTAGAGGTATACGAGACTACTGAGGCAAATGTTCTTCATTCAGCCAAGATTTGCTTCTCTTCTGTCACTCCCTTTTTCTCCTGCAGTTGTCTGTTGATCATTTTTTGTGTGTTGTGACAAGCAGATCAGCCGCTTTGTGTTGTGACAGACAGATCAGTCGATTTGTTTGTCTTATGACAGACAGATCACTGTTGGATTGTTTGTGTTGTGACAGATGACTGTTGGTTTGTTGTGACAGATCACTGTCGGTTTGTTGTGACAGATCACTGTCAGTGTGTTGTGACAGATCACTGTCAGTGTGTTGTGACAGATGTCTGTCGGTGTGTTGTGACAGATCACTGTCGGTGTGTTGTGACAGATTTGTTAAGATTATTGAATGTAGAGCAGCCTATTGGTGACCAGGAAAGGGCCTGTGTTTGACCCAAGAAAATCTGGAGAATTCTTGAAGACTGGAGTACATGAGCAACTTCTGGACAAGAGTAAAATATAAATAGTCCAGACGCTGGTTTGAGACTAGCATTAGTAGGGATATACTATCAGCCAGTTCATCATTTATATGGACAGGATGGGATCAAGATGCTGAGCAGCGCATGAGCTGCAGTGGTTAGCGACTCATAGCTGACTGCTAGCATCAGGGCCAGCGAACCAACGCTGCCAAGACTCTTCTACACCTGCACGCGGTGATCCTGGATAACAGGCTGCAGCAGGGCAGACTGGCTAAGGAGAAGGGATCGGAGAGGGAATGCTAACCCGGTACTCAAAAATTGCTTGCGGAAGTCGGATGTGTTGGACCGAAAGGTGCAAATATCGCAGTCAAGCTGTAAACTATGACAACGCATTCCGTTCTCTGGACTACAATCTGCTACTTAAGCCCTTTCAGGGTTTGGTTGTGGGAGATTGAGAATGAACGAAGCCAAGCCATATGGACAGGATAACATCGGAGTCAAGCCACCATATTACTTGAAATCATTTTTGCAGATGAACAGAGTATGATACATCCAGAGGTAAAACATCCTCTCAAAGTATTTTAGTGTCCCAAATGACACATGCGAGAATTATGCTATGAACAGAAACAGGAGTTCATGATAGTCAGCAGAAGAGAAACAAAACGTTCTGAAACAAAACATCAAGTTAGAGATTTCAGAAATCTTGGGAAGATGCCTACAGGCAACAACAGAATTGACATGTAGATAGAAGCAAAACTCCAAAAGTAAATATCAGCTATCACCATTAGTAGAACATCCTAATGCTACAATGGAGAAAGAATAGGACAAATATCAAATATATCAACGCTTTATCTGTGTTAGACATAAAGGTAACAGTAAAGGTCGGCCCCCATGGCAACAATTGCCGTCGTGGATGAAGAAAAACTCTACATGTACTAAGCTGCAGCCTATGTGAGATGGGGTGGCCAGTTCCCTTCCTTGCTGTTTTTACCTTCTCCAACTCATACGTCAGGTACCTAATTACAGCTGGAGGAGTGGTCGTACCAGGCTTGAACTATGTCCCAAATTTTTGTTTCTCCCATCCGTGAACTCGAAATCTGGTACGCTGTAATTCCTGTCTAACAAGCCAGCTCACTGTCGGGTAGGCTCCACGGTATCAGTTGTAGACCCTGACTGAAGCACAGTAACTAACGATCACAAAATGTGTAATGAATGCTTGCAAAAAACAGGCATGATCACTAGAAGAGACAAGTGATAAATGAATGAATCCACATTGGAATGCCATGCACACCAAATTTAGACAGGCAAGAGAATGAGATGGTTTGGCCATATGACAAAGAGTGTCTGCAAGTTTACTATTCATGCTAGCCTATAATACCAGACATCAGGACAGAGGCACTTCAGGCAAATATCTAGCGACATAAGTAGATGGACAATTCAGATGAAATGCCTCAAACTGTCCAGTTTAAAACAAAAATATATCTTTGCATGGTATGGCTGCTAACCCAGCTGTCCTTGGTTATCTCCTTTATGGCAGGCTGGGCAAGAAATGTTCGTTTACAGCTCCAGAAACATTACTGTAGTGTGGGGAAGAGAGATAGGTGGCTGGTGGTTATATGAGACCATTGTTAGAACACCGAGTGTTTGTGAAGTTGTAGTTTTAGATAGGTTCCCATTTGTGAAGTGTTGCATTTTTCAATCACTGATTGTTGTCTTTGTGAGGATATCTTGACTGGTGTAATTGAGCTTCATGCTTCGATAGGTTCCAGGTGGGCAGGAGTGAACATCTTACAGGAGGACATCTCCGATAACTTTGAAGCGTTTGTGTGGGAACCTGCGGTGGTCAAGATCAATGCTCTGACAGCTGCCACGGAAGCTACTTGTCTCATTCTGTCTGTAGATGAGACCATCAAGAACCCACGGTCAGGCCAGGGAGAGCCTGCAGGCAGAGGGCGAGGTCGACCAATGTGAACTACAATACTGTAGTGTCACCAGTCATTTGTGTGTTTCTAATTCCTTTTTTCTCGTTATTACTCAAGTCATTTCGCCCACACAAAAGATGAGCGTTGTGTTATTAGTTTGAGCCTCACATTTGATTCATGTCTTGAAAATAATTTGCTGAATGAATCAACTTCACATGTTTTTATGACAAGCTGTTGTAAACAGAATAGCTATCACTTCAATATTTGACCAGGGACTTCAGCACCCACAGATCATATTTATTGGAAGTGGTAATGATGCTGGCATTGTCATTTTATTTAAATTTGTTAGGTTTGTATGAGTTTGTGCGTATTTGAATTTTTATAATAAATAATTTTCTTTTGTGAATAGTGTTCTCTTGATTCATCAGAACTACATAATATTTCTCTTACTTACTTAGTCGCTCCTCTTCTACCGCGAGGTGTAGAGGTTCATAATATTTCTCATTCATTCAATAAAGATACAAGAACAAGGTTCTTACAAGAATGAATTTTATTAAAATCCCAACATGTTTACATTATGGTAACCTCTATGTGAACAACATGCACATTTGATAGAATGCTACCATCTAAAATAGCTGAGCTACCCGTAAACTTGGACTAAATAAACAAATTCTGGGAGTTGTCTCTCTTGTATTTCAAAATGAGCATTTATCCACTCAAATATAGAATGTGTCTTTGTGAGATAATAGTGTATGGCATCTAGAGAAGTGTGGTGTAGTGTATGGCATCTAGAGGTGTAGTGTATGGCATGACATTTAGAGATGATATGACATTTAACCACATAAAAATGACTTAAAATCCAAGCAAGTTAAAAACGCCCCAATGGTGGAGGTGAAGCATTTACAGAGCATTCAAGCAGAAAAGTGTTTGAACCAGTTGTGGTTCTGCAGAGCGTGTACCAAGCACAATGTGCATCATATAAACAATTTGCCTCCCAGAACACTACTTGATCCTATCAATAAAATGTTTATGGTAATACGGATTTACAAGGAGAGCACTTGTTCAACCAACTTTGTCTAAAGAATTGCCAGTCATATCACAAGAGAAACATATCAGGCCCCACTTTTGTGACTTCCTTGAAAGCGAATCAATAATTAGATTGAATCCTTTTCTAAATATTTGAGTTGGTCATTTACTGTCTGGTAGGCCAACCAAATGGTCTGTTATTAGGGTGTCTGGTAGGCCAACCAAATGGTCTGTTATTAGGGTGTCTGGTAGGCCAACCAAATGGTCTGTTATTAGGGTGTCTGGTAGGCCAACCAAATGGTCTGTTATTAGGGTGTCTGGTAGGCCAACCAAATGGTCTGTTATTAGGGTGTCTGGTAGGTTGTGCTTGAAGCCATACAGCACTAGTTATTGTTACAATGCTCTAAATTCATTTGTTTGCTGCTTATACTCTATCATATAACAATGGAGGTAGCCTGACCAGCCCTGTACACTAGTTTGATATCAGTGTTTGTAGGATACTATTCAGAGTATTGTAACTGTGATGATAGTTGCCCATGGCAAATGAAAATGGCGACAGTGTCAGGCAACTTTCTCAACATAACTATCTCCATATGTCCTCCTGGCCTGTCCACCGCTGTCTACCTAATGCCCAGAACTACCTCTACACTACTTCTCATCCTAAATCCTCTCTCCTAGCTCCCCTGCTTCTGACGCCCCTGCCAGGATGACGACTTCTTCCTTCTCAGGGTCCATGAAATGCTTGACTTCTTCCATGAATGTCTCTAGGCTGAGACCACTTTGCCCTCCAGCAGGTTCTCCCTATCTCTCACATTGACTCAACTCACCGTCCTCCCTCTGAAACCTGTTTTTATGTATCACCCTAACCGCACCTCAGTCCAGGATATTTGATTGCTTAATCTCCCTATCCTTCATTCTGATCCCTCCACTTGTGACTAATAAATAGGACAGCTGGCGTGAGGGACTTGCTGGTCAGTAGCTGCATGCACACTAGCTCTCACAGACAGCTTGGCAATAATGCACATAGTTGTTACTTGCCCACATGTTATCCTTACTTGTTCGATTACCTTCCTCAAAGCAGTTGGTCATCAAGGACAGTTTTGCTTGCAAGTCCCACATCATTTATTCCATCATTTGTCACCAGTGTGGTATGCACACACACCAGGGAGTCTAGAGATGTGTGCGTACTTTCTACACCTCAATATCTATAAATACACTTGTTCCCCAACTACCAGCAATGGATGGGACAAAGTCAGTGCCACGGGCATAGTTTCTAGCTTCTGCAATGATCTTCATCGATTCGCATTTGATAATAATCTGATCTCCCGCTTGGACTGCCTCCAGTCACATGGCATCAACATTTTCCATACCTTTTTTTGAAACATCTCCCTGCCTCCATTTCTCTGAACCCATATTTCTGTTAGGTCATTCTGTATTTGTCCGCCATCTCCCACTTCTTATGCTCTCTTGGCCATGTCACTTTATCTCGACTTTGTCTTATTTGTTTTCTGGCCTCTTGAGGGCACGCCAGGAGCCTTGTGATGATTGCTTGTGTGTTATCCAGATAAGTACCTGTTTCTCCTGCATGTGTTCATATCCTCATTTTTGTTTTCTTCCCTTCTACTATGATTCGCTAGTTTATTATTGTTCCTGATAAAGTCCTATTGGTTGTAATGTAGGTTAAGTTTGTGTTTTCGTCTTAGTGCGGAATCTTTTTTTCTCTTCTCGTTCGCCTTATTTCTCTAATCCTCAAGGCGGTGTGCGTTGCACTGTGGTTTTTATTTTGCGCCTGTCGGCCCAGTGCATCCGACTTCAGCATGCATTTTATGTAAGGGTCTGCTTCCTCCTGCATTTTCTAAGGGTTTGCTTCCCCGGGCAAATGGCCGGTGCTGTGATGGGGATCGAACCCAGCACCTTCCGGTTGTGAGCCGTGCCACTTAACCACGTTTACATTCTTGATCTCATCTGTACTGGGTGGCATATCAAGTCTTTTCATTGATAGAAACTTGAGACATGTATGTTATGGAGGGACAGTTTAGGATAGCACTGAAGTGCTCTGCCCGGCATTCCAGAATATGGACTTAGTCAGCATTGCTATGCCATCTAAAAACAGGAGATGAATTATGGTAGCGGAGACTGTTTTTAGGGCATTATAAAACAGCTTCAAGTCATTTGTGTCTGGCAAACTTGATGAGACCTGAAGACGAATCTCATACCAGCCTTTCTGTGCTGTTATGCCTGCTTCAGAACGTGTAGCCACCCACATTCTCTGATCTTGTCCTCTCCAGGTAATCTGATCATTAAGAGCAACCACATTCGCCTTGTAGTGTGCCAGATTTTCTGTCAGCCAACCTCTCTCTCTTGTTCTGAGCTACCTCGTTCCAGTGGCAAGAGATAGTACTGAATGCAGATTTCACCTCAGGGTTTACTCCTGAAGTCTCTCATGTGAACAGATAACCCGCGAAGGTGCGACTACCAACAAATTATTGCTGGTAATCTGTTGAGGTCGTAACCATAGACTAACACATGATATACATGCAAGATGCAGGCTGGAATAAATCAAGAACAGCAAAGATAATTTAACAATGACACCCATAGTAGGTAGAATCATCAATACCAGAAAGGTATGGCAATGTCCTTCTGTTGAAATAGTTGTATCAATGTCTAAGTCCGATTATTTGCTGAATGAGGTGATGAAACTAATCTGAACCCCATAGCTTGCATATTAAGGGTCAGTCCCATGACAACAGTTGCCATCGGGGATGAAGATAACTCATGGACTAAGCCACAGCATACATGAGGTGGGGTGGCCAGTTCCCTTTCTTGCTGTTTATACCTTCTTCAACTAGTACGTCAGGTACCCATTTACAGTAGGAATGATGTACCAGATTTGTTTCTGTCCATCCGTGATTTCAAAACCTGGCGTGCTGTAATCCCAGTTTTAGCAAGCTAGCTCACTCTACTAGGCTACACGTTCCACTAGTGTTGCCCGATTGTTATTGCCAATATCACAGGTTCTAACAGACCAAATTTAATTCCGAACATGCAAGAAAATAATAATTGCCAGTCATTTTCAACTTTGCCTCATCTAGGCAAATCACCATGAAATGAGGCGTGCAAGGATAGCGATCACTGGAAGAATATGTTCTTGCAATTATAAATGCATTGAGAATTATTAGTTCCTGTATTAGTTCCTGTACCGTACACACAAGATAATTACCGGTATGTTGAAACTGTTCTGTGCCATGCATACAAAATACATAGTTAACCAAATTTCAGATTCTTTCATCGTCACTTCAGTAACTAATAAGAGTTGACACCTGCCAAGATGATGTCCTGGAATGATATACATTTTATTTTAGAATTATTACAAATTCATGACGCATTTTGAGTGCACATTTTCCAGCTCAGACACCCCAATTGTTGCACCTGTTGTGAGAATATGCAAATGTAGCAGAAAAATTAGCTTAAATTTAGATTAAAATCAGTCTAATACATTAACTGTCATCCCGTCTTGATGTGTGCTGAATATGAGTTTCCGTAAGGTTCGAATTGAAAGGACATCCATTAATTCGGTGACTTGTTTCAGGTTTTGACATGACGTATATTCCAACACATGAACAGGCTTAATAGAGTTATTTCCATCATGTCTGTATTTAAAAACATGGTGATTTACCGCGATAAAATTTGGAATTCAAGACCCAAGAAATAATTGCACAAAACAGCCAGACTGGAAAGGGTTCAAGATGGTTGTGTCCATGTTTGGCCACCTCTTCATGTCAAACAAATTGCTACTGTAGCTACCACTGGAAGAGGAGCGATTTCATAGGCGTTACCTCCTGTACAGGTCAACATCTAAATTCCTCTACAATTATTATCCTAACAAAACTGCATTCCTCTACAATTATTATCCTAACAAAACTGCATTCCTCTACAATTATGATAGAACCCCACAAAAACAGGTAGAGTTCCATTGTTTGATAAAGTCCCATTGAAACAAGTTTGAAATGCAGACAAGTCCAGCTTTCCTCAACTAGTGGGAAGGATATATTTACTTGGGCTGCGTGGACCAGGTACAACCTTCTCAGCGGATGGTTAGAACATTGATATTTGTTCTATGCAAATTATGTTACAAGTTTGGCTAGATCCAAATTGGTGCACAGCCAAGTTACAATAGTTTACCACATACAAATATATATTGCACATCTAAAAGTATCTCAATCTACATACAAATGTACGCTTTTATTTTGTATATCTATCAGTGAATAAATTCAAGTATTGTCTTAGCAGTAATGTGGAGGATGGTTGGTCAAGTTACAGCTGAAAACAATAAATTGGGGGGGGGAGGTGATTATATCTGGTCTTGTTAGGGGGAGGTGATTATATCTGGTCTTGTTAGGGGGACTTGATTAAACCTGGTCTTGAGGTAATTTGACTGACAGTTCCCTTCCTTTTTTTTTCCTTAACTGAAGGGTCTCTAGTGTTCACAGCTGGATAAACTGGTTTGGCAGCTAGAAAATGAACTTTGTTGTTTCCCATAAGGGACAAGTGCTATACATGCTCTGCCAGTTGTACTCTTCTATGTTTACACAATCCTGTTATGAAAATGTATATCCTGTCTTTGTTTCATTGAACATGATACATATCTGCTATAGTTTTGTCCCACACATAAGAAAACAGCTGCATTATAAATTTGGGATATTGACAGCTTTCAACGTGAATGCATAACTGTCGGGTAAAACACAGAAAGACCTGACACTACTACGTGTGCATGTATGGTCTTGTTACTGTCGGGTAAAACACAGAAAGACCTGACACTACTACGTGTGCATGTATGGTCTTGTTAATTGAGGAAAGAATTGACTATCTGCTGACATGAGCATGACTAAATATTTCACATTATACTGTCAAATATTTAATTGTCTGAAGGTAGAGTTTACTTATAATTGACTACTGGGCTAAAAACAACTTACTGCATCAACAAGCTAGCCAATCAAATTATGAGTCATGCATCATATCCTGAGACAAACTCAACTTGTATGTAAAGCAGTTTAAATTGCACCATAGTTAGTCTGGTTTCTGAAACTTTTGCTCAAAGCACTACGGACTTTCCTTACTTCAATTGCAAGTGTCAAGCTCAGGATTAGGCACAGACAGAAAAGCGCCATCAGCAGTGCAAAGGTCAAGGTCTTCATTGCCACCTCTTTGATGTTTATAGGGTAAGAACCACTTTCATTCAGGACAAAGCCCAGCGTCCAACCAATGTCCGTTCCCAATATCTGAAATGTGTATTAATAAACAACAATTGATACTTGCTCGTCATTTAAGTACTGGTTTATAGTCAACAATTGATGCTTGCTCGTCATTAAGTACTGGTTTATAATGCAACAATTGAAGAAACTAATTTCCTACTATGACCATGCAGTTTGTCAAGTACGTTCTGTCAAAGATATGAAACTCTCAAAATTGACAGATTTTTACCTCGAGGTATATTCCAGAACTATTTGTTTCTTGTAGAAGACCAGTGGCACAGGGTGTGGGTAGGCTCAGCAGGATAGGGTGTAGGCAGAGACAATAGGTCTATGAATATTGTTCAACATGTAAATGTTTGGCTGCATTTAGAATGAGTGCTGGGGGACAATGATGCAGCAATGAATGAGCAGGCAGTGGCTCGTAGCCAAAACCCTATTCTGCGCTGAAATGGTAGCCTTAGAAACAGGCTGCAACTGTGCGACTTGGCTGACTAAATTCGGATGGGAAAAAAGGTCCCAAAAATACCACGCTGAACCTGGATCTGTAGGACAGAAAGGCACAAATATTGCAGCCTCACTGTAAGCTACAACATAAAATGTCTTTTTAAGCACAAAGAAGAATGAGGGATTGTTCTAGCGACTGTTTGTAATGTAGAGGGGGCTGTGCACAAAGGGAGAAGCAATAAGACTGCCTCCAGAACTCTACCAGTGTGTGAGTGAGAGACTGCCTCCAGAACTCTATCAGTGTGTGAGAGACTGCCTCCAGAACTCTACCAGTGTGTGAGTGAGAGACTGCCTCCAGAACTCTACCAGTGTGTGAGTGAGAGACTGCCTCCAGAGCTCTACCAGTGTGTGAGTGAGAGACTGCCTCCAGAACTCTACCAGTGTGTGAGTGAGAGACTGCCTCCAGAACTCTACCAGTGTGTGAGAGACTGCCTCCAGAACTCTACCAGTGTGTGAGTGAGAGACTGCCTCCAGAGCTCTACCAGTGTGTGAGTGAGAGACTGCCTCCAGAACTCTACCAGTGTGTGAGTGAGAGACTGCCTCCAGAACTCTACCAGTGTGTGAGAGACTGCCTCCAGAACTCTACCAGTGTGTGAGAGACTGCCTCCAGAACTCTACCAGTGTGTGAGTGAGAGACTGCCTCCAGAGCTCTACCAGTGTGTGAGTGAGAGACTGTCTCCAGAACTCCTATCTAGATGAGCTGGCACAGCCCCAGTGGAAATAGATAAATATTGATGTGCATAAGCTTATTCACACATTAGGTTACATCATCAGCACCAAGAAATCACATAACCTCTGTCTTAAAGCACCAAGAAATCACATAACCTCTTTGCCGTGCTAGAACTAAAAATGCAAGTATTTAGGATAGTGAAACGATTACCTGGCCAACAAAACTGATCCCATTCCACATCTGATCTGTAAAGTTGTAGCCATCATGCAACAGTGTGCTGATGTACTGTGACTGTGTACAATAATGGAGGAGGTTAGGTCTCTCTCTCTTTGTTGCTGGGATTTGTTGAATCTAAAAATAAGAGAACATCACAAACAATGACAAGAAAATGAACAAAGTGTCATTCTATTGTTTATCCACCATTGCTCTTAGTGTGCTATTGTAGGTGATAAATAATGTGCAATGTGTCTTAGCATTGACACCATCTACTTTTTCGTTCCTAAATCTCCCGCTAACAAGCCCTGAAAATGACTTTGTTAGCAGAATGTCCAGCGAACAGAATATCTTCGATCCCTTCTGCTTAGCCAGTCTGCTCTGTTGAAGCCTGATATCCAGGATCACAGTGTGTAGAAGGGTCTTGACAGCTCTGGTTCACTGGTCGTGGTGCTAGCAGTAAGCTTTGGGTCGCTGACTGCTGCAGGGAGGAGCCATCACTATGGTTAGGGAGGAGCTAGCATTATGGTTAGGGGGAGCCAGCATTATGTGGTTAGGGAGGAGCCAGCATTATGGTTAGGGAGGAGCTAGCACTATGGTTAGGAAGGAGCCATCACTATGTGGTTAGGGAGGAGCCATCACTAAGGTTAGGGAGGAGCTAGCACTAAGGTTAGGGAGGAGCCATCATTATGTGGTTAGGGAGGAGCCAGCATTATGGTTAGGGAGGAGCTAGCACTATGTGGTTAGGGAGGAGCCATCACTAAGGTTAGGGAGGAGCTAGCACTAAGGTTAGGGAGGAGCCATCATTATGTGGTTAGGGAGGAGCTAGCACTATGGTTAGGGAGGAGCCATCATTATGTGGTTAGGGAGGAGCTAGCATTATGTGGTTAGGGAGGAGCCATCACTATGGTTAGGGAGGAGCTAGCATTATGTGGTTAGGGAGGAGCCATCACTATGGTTAGGGAGGAGCCATCACTATGGTTAGGGAGGAGCTAGCATTATGTGGTTAGGGAGGAGCCATCACTATGGTTAGGGGGGAGCTAGCATTATGTGGTTAGGGGGGAGCTAGCATTATGTGGTTAGGGAGGAGCCATCACTATGGTTAGGGAGGAGCTAGCATTATGTGCTGTGGTTAGGGAGGAGCCATCACTATGGTTAGGGAGGAGCTAGCGTTATGGTTAGGGAGGAGCCATCACTATGGTTAGGGAGGAGCTAGCATTATGTGGTTAGGGGCGAGCTAGCACTATAGTTAGGGGGAGCTAGCATTATGTGGTTAGGGAGGAGCCATCACTATGGTTAGGGAAGAGCTAGCATTATGTGGTTAGGGAGGAGCTAGCATTATGGGGAGCTAGCATTATGTGGTTAGGGAGGAGCCATCACTATGGTTAGGGAGGAGCTAGCATTATGTCGTTAGGGGGGAGCTAGCATTATGTGGTTAGGGAGGAGCCATCACTATGGTTAGGGAGGAGCCATCACTATGGTTAGGGAGGAGCTAGCATGTGGTTAGGGAGGAGCCATCACTATGGTTAGGGAGGAGCTAGCATGTGGTTAGGGAGGAGCCATCACTATGGTTAGGGAGGAGCTAGCATTATGTGGTTGGGGAGGAGCCAGCATTATGTGGTTAGGGGGAGCCAGCACTATGTGGTTAGGGAGGAGCCAGCATTATGGTTAGGGGGAGCCAGCACTAAGTGATTAGGGAGGAGCCAGCATTATGGTTAGGGGGGAGCTATCACTATGGTTAGGGAGGAGCCATCACTATGGTTAGGGAGGAGCTAGAATTATGTGTTGTGGTTAGGGAGGAGCTAGCATTATGTGTTATGGTTAGGGAGGAGCCATCACTATGGTTAGGGAGGAGCTAGCATTATGTGGTTAGGGAGGAGCCATCACTATGTGGTTGAGGGGGGGGGAGCTAGCATTATGTGGTTAGGGAGGAGCTAGCACTATAGTTAGGGGGAGCTAGCATTATGTGGTTAGGGAGGAGCCATCACTATGGTTAGGGAGGAGCTAGCATTATGAGTTAGAGGGGAGCTAGCATTATGTGGTTAGGGGGGAGCTAGCATTATGTGGTTAGGGAGGAGCCATCACTATGGTTAGGGAGGAGCTAGTATTATGTGGTTAGGGAGGAGCCATCACTATGGTTAGGGAGGAGCTAGCATTATGTGGTTAGGGAGGAGCCATCACTATGGTTAGGGAGGAGCTAGCATTATGTGGTTGGGGAGGAGCCATCACTATGGTTAGGGAGGAGCTAGCATGTGGTTAGGGAGGAGCCATCACTATGGTTAGGGAGGAGCTAGCATTATGTGGTTGGGGAGGAGCCAGCATTATGTGGTTAGGGGGAGCCAGCACTATGTGGTTAGGGAGGAGCCAGCATTATGGTTAGGGGGAGCCAGCACTAAGTGATTAGGGAGGAGCCAGCATTATGGTTAGGGGGGAGCTATCACTATGGTTAGGGAGGAGCCAGAATTATGTGTTGTTAGGGAGGAGCCATCACTATGGTTAGGGAGGAGCTAGCATTATGTGTTATGGTTAGGGAGGAGCCATCACTATGGTTAGGGAGGAGCCATCACTATGGCTAGGGAGGAGCTAGCATTATGTGGTTAGGGAGGAGCCATCACTATGTGGTTGAGGGGGGGGGAGCTAGCATTATGTGGTTAGGGAGGAGCTAGCACTATAGTTAGGGGGAGCTAGCATTATGTGGTTAGGGAGGAGCCATCACTATGGTTAGGGAGGAGCTAGCATTATGTGGTTAGAGGGGAGCTAGCATTATGTGGTTAGGGGGGAGCTAGCATTATGTGGTTAGGGAGGAGCCATCACTATGGTTAGGGAGGAGCTAGTATTATGTGGTTAGGGAGGAGCCATCACTATGGTTAGGGAGGAGCTAGCATTATGTGGTTAGGAGGGGGAGCTAGCATTATGTGGTTAGGGAAGAGCCATCACTATGGTTAGGGAGGAGCCAGCATTATGTGGTTAGGGGGAGCCAGCACTATGTGGTTAGGGAGGAGCCAGCATTATGGTTTGGTGGGAGACAGCACTAAGTGGTTAGAGAGGAGCCAGCACTATGTGGTTAGGGAGGAGCCATCACTATGGTTAGGGAGGAGCCAGCACTATGTGGTTAGGGAGGAGCCATCACTATGGTTAGGGAGGAGCCAGCATTATGTGGTTTGGGGGAGCCAGCACTATGTGGTTAGGGAGGAGCCAGCATTATGTGGTTAGGGAGGAGCCAGCATTGTGGTTATGGAGGAGCCAGCATTATGTGGTTAGGGAGGAGCCATCATTATGGTTAGGGGGAGCCAGCACTAAGTGGTTAGGGAGGAGCCATCACTATGGTTAGGGAGGAGCCAGCATTATGTGGTTAGGGAGGAGCCAGCACTATGTGGTTAGGGAGGAGCCAGCATTATGTGGTTAGGGAGGAGCCATCACTAAGGTTAGGGAGGAGCTAGCACTAAGGTTAGGGAGGAGCCATCATTATGTGGTTAGGGAGGAGCTAGCACTATGGTTAGGGAGGAGCCATCATTATGTGGTTAGGGAGGAGCTAGCATTATGTGGTTAGGGAGGAGCCATCACTATGGTTAGGGAGGAGCTAGCATTATGTGGTTAGGGAGGAGCCATCACTATGGTTAGGGAGGAGCCATCACTATGGTTAGGGAGGAGCTAGCATTATGTGGTTAGGGAGGAGCCATCACTATGGTTAGGGGGGAGCTAGCATTATGTGGTTAGGGGGGAGCTAGCATTATGTGGTTAGGGAGGAGCCATCACTATGGTTAGGGAGGAGCTAGCATTATGTGCTGTGGTTAGGGAGGAGCCATCACTATGGTTAGGGAGGAGCTAGCATTATGTGTTATGGTTAGGGAGGAGCCATCACTATGGTTAGGGAGGAGCTAGCATTATGTGGTTAGGGGCGAGCTAGCACTATAGTTAGGGGGAGCTAGCATTATGTGGTTAGGGAGGAGCCATCACTATGGTTAGGGAAGAGCTAGCATTATGTGGTTAGGGAGGAGCTAGCATTATGGGGAGCTAGCATTATGTGGTTAGGGAGGAGCCATCACTATGGTTAGGGAGGAGCTAGCATTATGTGGTTAGGGGGGAGCTAGCATTATGTGGTTAGGGAGGAGCCATCACTATGGTTAGGGAGGAGCCATCACTATGGTTAGGGAGGAGCTAGCATGTGGTTAGGGAGGAGCCATCACTATGGTTAGGGAGGAGCTAGCATGTGGTTAGGGAGGAGCCATCACTATGGTTAGGGAGGAGCTAGCATTATGTGGTTGGGGAGGAGCCAGCATTATGTGGTTAGGGGGAGCCAGCACTATGTGGTTAGGGAGGAGCCAGCATTATGGTTAGGGGGAGCCAGCACTAAGTGATTAGGGAGGAGCCAGCATTATGGTTAGGGGGGAGCTATCACTATGGTTAGGGAGGAGCCATCACTATGGTTAGGGAGGAGCTAGAATTATGTGTTGTGGTTAGGGAGGAGCTAGCATTATGTGTTATGGTTAGGGAGGAGCCATCACTATGGTTAGGGAGGAGCTAGCATTATGTGGTTAGGGAGGAGCCATCACTATGTGGTTGAGGGGGGGGGGAGCTAGCATTATGTGGTTAGGGAGGAGCTAGCACTATAGTTAGGGGGAGCTAGCATTATGTGGTTAGGGAGGAGCCATCACTATGGTTAGGGAGGAGCTAGCATTATGAGTTAGAGGGGAGCTAGCATTATGTGGTTAGGGGGGAGCTAGCATTATGTGGTTAGGGAGGAGCCATCACTATGGTTAGGGAGGAGCTAGTATTATGTGGTTAGGGAGGAGCCATCACTATGGTTAGGGAGGAGCTAGCATTATGTGGTTAGGGAGGAGCCATCACTATGGTTAGGGAGGAGCTAGCATTATGTGGTTGGGGAGGAGCCATCACTATGGTTAGGGAGGAGCTAGCATGTGGTTAGGGAGGAGCCATCACTATGGTTAGGGAGGAGCTAGCATTATGTGGTTGGGGAGGAGCCAGCATTATGTGGTTAGGGGGAGCCAGCACTATGTGGTTAGGGAGGAGCCAGCATTATGGTTAGGGGGAGCCAGCACTAAGTGATTAGGGAGGAGCCAGCATTATGGTTAGGGGGGAGCTATCACTATGGTTAGGGAGGAGCCAGAATTATGTGTTGTTAGGGAGGAGCCATCACTATGGTTAGGGAGGAGCTAGCATTATGTGTTATGGTTAGGGAGGAGCCATCACTATGGTTAGGGAGGAGCCATCACTATGGCTAGGGAGGAGCTAGCATTATGTGGTTAGGGAGGAGCCATCACTATGTGGTTGAGGGGGGGGGAGCTAGCATTATGTGGTTAGGGAGGAGCTAGCACTATAGTTAGGGGGAGCTAGCATTATGTGGTTAGGGAGGAGCCATCACTATGGTTAGGGAGGAGCTAGCATTATGTGGTTAGAGGGGAGCTAGCATTATGTGGTTAGGGGGGAGCTAGCATTATGTGGTTAGGGAGGAGCCATCACTATGGTTAGGGAGGAGCTAGTATTATGTGGTTAGGGAGGAGCCATCACTATGGTTAGGGAGGAGCTAGCATTATGTGGTTAGGAGGGGGAGCTAGCATTATGTGGTTAGGGAAGAGCCATCACTATGGTTAGGGAGGAGCCAGCATTATGTGGTTAGGGGGAGCCAGCACTATGTGGTTAGGGAGGAGCCAGCATTATGGTTTGGTGGGAGACAGCACTAAGTGGTTAGAGAGGAGCCAGCACTATGTGGTTAGGGAGGAGCCATCACTATGGTTAGGGAGGAGCCAGCACTATGTGGTTAGGGAGGAGCCATCACTATGGTTAGGGAGGAGCCAGCATTATGTGGTTTGGGGGAGCCAGCACTATGTGGTTAGGGAGGAGCCAGCATTATGTGGTTAGGGAGGAGCCAGCATTGTGGTTATGGAGGAGCCAGCATTATGTGGTTAGGGAGGAGCCATCATTATGGTTAGGGGGAGCCAGCACTAAGTGGTTAGGGAGGAGCCATCACTATGGTTAGGGAGGAGCCAGCATTATGTGGTTAGGGAGGAGCCAGCACTATGTGGTTAGGGAGGAGCCAGCATTATGTGGTTAGGGAGGAGCCATCACTAAGGTTAGGGAGGAGCCAGCATTATGTGGTTAGGGAGGAGCCATCACTAAGGTTAGGGAGGAGCCAGCATTATGTGGTTAGGGAGGAGCCATCACTAAGGTTAGGGAGGAGCCAGCATTATGTGGTTAGGGAGGAGCCATCACTAAGGTTAGGGAGGAGCTAGCACTATGGTTAAGTGCTCCTCCACCATCCAGCTGACATGCCTAGAAGGAGGTATGGCTCCTCCCCAAGGTAGAACAGCCAGAGACCCAAATATTAATCACACACCAGAGCTGAGGCACTGTGCCAGTGATGGATGATCTCAGGCCGAACAGAGTGGAGGGAGTTTCTTACTGTGTGGATCAGGTGTGATGGTCATTGGGTGTGATGGTCATTGACTTCTTTTTTAGCCAGGAACTGTTTAGGCTGCTTGAGCGTACTTGGCTCTATGATGAGTTAGTGAAGGTAAAACAGTGAGTAAGGAAACTGTTCTCCTCCCCCACATCCACAATGTTGTACAGTCTATTCACATCCACAATGTTGTACAGTCTATTCACATCCACAATGTTGTACAGTCTATTCACATCCACAATGTTACCAATAAGTGGTATAAGAGCACACAAAGAAAGCCCCTAGTCATAGTATGTATGTGTTGTTATTTTACCTCATCCCAAGTTTTTTTGCAGAAGTCATCAGATTTTTCTTGAAAATCCTGTCTTCTAAAATTAGCAGAGGTGTTGTTGACCAATTTGAGGAAGTTGGACACGTAGAAGAAGCTGGCGAATGCCTGCAAACAGAAACCAATTAGGGAGATAGTCAGCTCCAAGCCATTTTGCTGGAAGCAGGCAGATATACAAAAACATACTACTACTACTACAACCACTTAGACACTGCTCTTCTACCCTGGGCTGTAGAAGTTTGCCAGAGAATGCCGGGGTGTTCTTTCTGCTTTCTTCAGTACAAAATATGTGCCAGTTTGTCATCATTAACATGAGTTTGTTACCTCCATGTAGTTACTGGTAACCAAATTGAAAGACAAAAACGTAATCTCGTAGGCTGGCCTGATTTGATACACAGCTGCTTATTGAGAATGAACTGCTAGCCTCCTTATTAAGAGAACAATGGAACTATAAGCCATGCAGTTGATGCAACTGTTAGCAGGTAAGACTCCATCTCCTGGAGTTGTACGCAAACACAACAGGTGCTAACATTTTCTATACTTACTTGGTCACCCCTCTTCTACCCCCTGGGGTGTAGAGTCTTCTACCTTACTTAGTTGCTCCTCCTCTACCCTGGGGTGTAGAGTCTTCTACCTTACTTAGTTGCTCCTCCTCTACCCTTGGGTGTAGAGTCTTCTACCTTACTTAGTCGCCCCTCTTCTACCCCCTGGGGTGTAGAGTCTTCTACCTTACTTGGTCGCTCCTCCTCTACCCCCTGGGGTGTAGAGTCTTCTACCTTACTTAGTCGCCCCTCTTCTACCCTGGGGTGTAGAGTCTTCTACCTTACTTAGTCGCTCCTCCTCTACCCCCTGGGGTGTAGAGTCTTCTACCTTACTTGGTCGCTCCTCCTCTACCCCCTGGGGTGTAGAGTCTTCTACCTTACTTAATCGCCCCTCTTCTACCCCCTGGGGTGTAGAGTCTTCTACCTTACTTAGTCGCCCCTCTTCTACCCTGGGGTGTAGAGTCTTCTACCTTACTTAGTCGCTCCTCCTCTACCCCCTGGGGTGTAGAGTCTTCTACCTTACTTGGTCGCTCCTCCTCTACCCCCTGGGGTGTAGAGTCTTCTACCTTACTTAATCACCCCTCTTCTACCCCCTGGGGTGTAGAGTCTTCTACCTTACTTACTCAGTCAATCCTCTTCTACCCTGAGCCCGAAAGAGCACCAGACCTTTATATCCGTTGTCCTCCTTTTGAACTCGTTTCAATATAGTCCACGGTCTCTGACAGACTGTAATCATGCTAGGAGAGATTTGTTTGTCCTGGAGGTCTCTGACTCTGATTCACATGAAAAAATCCCGGTCTCGACTGATTTTAACCCACGACCTCCAGCACCCGAGGTGAACACCTTACCTCGAGACCACTGGGTCCCCAATCCTCTATCTGGGGCATGAAAAAGTTGAGCAGTTGCTGCCCTTCATGTAGCCAACTCTTCTTGAATGCCCTCCCTTCAAGCTCTATCTGCTGGATCTGTTCTAGAGGCTGTCCATTCTGACAAATGTCATGTCTCTTCTCTCGAGGTCACCTTTGTTTTTTGTTCTTGAACAGCTATTGGGCATACCTCTCTTCTCCCACTCCTCTGTCCAGATTTGAAAGTTGGTCTGGAGATATGCCTCTGATTTGATAATCAGGACCACATCATCCACATATGACAGCTTCAATATATAGACTGGTCTCATCTTCCAGTACCCTGCTGAGCACTTTTGGTTCTTTTTTTTTTACAGACTTTGATGGCATCATGTAATGTGGCCCTATCTTATGCCAATGGTGTTCCTGAACTCCTTTGACGTTTGGTTTCCTGTTCTAATCTAGTTTCTGCAGACCTTATTAAAAACTCTGTGCATATGGAGATAATGGGTGCTGGGATGTTCTTCCTTTCCAGTCAGTCCCAGAGCCTGCTCCAGGGAACCTTATCGAATGCTTTTCCAAGAAATAGACGTGTATTTCATCATCACACTCAAGAGCTTTTTCATTCAGTTGCCTGAGTGTGAAGATAAGGTCTTGCATGCTTCATATGCCCTGAAATCCAAATTGGTCTTATCCATCAGTGTCTCAGCTAGATGTCTTAGTGTCTGCTTCAGTACCCTAGAGCAGACTTTGCTGGGGACACTAAGAAAGGATACGTCTGTATGATTTTTGCACTGTCATTTGTCACCCTTTAAAAAATTGATATAATAATGGTTATCTCCCAGTCCTTTGGTATAACCAAGTGGTGCCAGGCTGCCTGGAAAACCCAAAGAAATAGCAGTTCATCTGGAGTCATCCCATGGCATTTTGGTTTGCTGTTAGCACTGTGTTATTTGCTTCCGTTCTTAAAATTGTTGTATTCTTTGATTGTCCTGCTGTATTCCTAGCATTCAAGTATTGCTTCCATGCCTTTTCTTTTCTTCGATAATTTTTTTCAATTTTTCTATCCACCATGGTGTACACTTTCCCTGCCTTCCTGTTCAGATTTCACTGCATGTCTCTGCTGCAGTTACTTTAAGAATGTCCTTGAATTTTAACCAGAGGGTTTGCAAGTATTTTAATTCGTGTATGCTTCCTATTGCCGTCTCAATAAGCCCATGTAATCTTCTCATATCATCTGGTTCTCTTAGTTTCTAGGCCTTAATTTTCTCTTCTTCCCTCGTATTGTCTAGCTTTTTGACATGGTGTTGGGTGTTGCCTTGATAGGGCAGCTTTTAGGATATTCTCTTTATTTTCACTGGGTAGCGGTTACTAACTATCTCTGGTCCTCTAACACTAGCGTCCCTCACGTACTTGCTTCCTATCTCTGGTCCTATAAGACTCTAGCATCTTTCGCACATCTTCACCATACCTACCAATAAGACCCACCCTACCCAACACCAGGCTGTACAACCCACCCTCCCCAAAACCAGACTGTAGGACCCACCCACCCTCCCCAAAACCAGACTGTAGGACAACACCAGACTGTAGGACCCTCCCCAAAACCAGACTGTAGGACCCACCCACCCTCCCCAACACCAGACTGTAGGACCCTCCCCAACACCAGACTGTAGGACCCTCCCCAACACCAGACTGTGGGGCCTACGCACCCTTTCCTAACATTACAGTATAGAGCCTAGCCTATATGGACAAAAGGTAGGAGATCATATTAACATCTCAAACAAATTGCTGTTTTTGCCGCCTACTTACGTAAAATGGTCCGGTCACTGGTGGTTGGTAAACATTATTGAATGAACAGCTGGAATATTGACAAGTGCGATTGCGAAATAAACAGAAATTGATGGCATTTTTACATTCCATAAAGCTGCCTGTGCCCTCAATTGTATAGATTGGAGCCTGCAAACAGAGAGTCGGAGATATATATGTTCTTGATGACTGAATGCTTATGATGTGAGGTTGTTACAAGCCCAGTATGTATGGTCAGTCATAGACTTGTTTAGGACACGTACAAATAATTCCCATTGATGTATATTATATGAGGCCACTCTGGCAAAATGATCATGTCAGTGGCAAGACTTATCCAAGTCTAACCTCACATACAGCACAGATTAAATAACCAGATCAGAAAAGCCATAGGAAATTGCTAATACTGCTGTAGTATAAAGATGTCAAACCATGCATTGCTGAATGTATTAATGAAGTTGTTAATGCAACTCTTGACGACTTTCGTGGTGGGTTACAGCGGCTTCCCTCACATCCTGAGGCATACTTGAGAAGGTGGACCGGGTCCTCCTGGCTGTGGGGCATTGCAAGGCTCCTCAGCAAGCTCATCACTAAAGGGATCACAGTGCTGATTCCCACTTTGTCAGCCACTCCTGCCACAAAACAGCCTATTTCCAGGAAGAACTGCTTGGAAGTGAGGTGGGGTATTGATCAGTATGTTTAACCTGACCCTAACTAATATAGTCTGATCAGTATGTTTAACCTGACCCTGACTAAAATAGTCTGATCAGTATGTTTCACTTGACCCTGACTAATATAGTCTTATCAGTATGTTTTACCTGACCCTGACTAATATAGTCTGATCAGTATGTTTCACCTGACCCTGACTAACATAGTCTGATCAGTATGTTTCACCTGACCCTGACTAACATAGTCTGATCAGTATGTTTCACCTGACCGTGACTAACATAGTCTGATCAGTATGTTTCACCTGATCCTGACTAACATAATCTGATCAGTATGTTTTACCTGACCCTAACTAACATATTCCGGTCTGTATGTTCTGCCGACCGGACATTAACTTCCTCTCTCCGTTAATGAAGGCAGAAGGCACAAACCTTTTGGTACGGTAAGAAAAAACAAACTATCCACAAAGTAAAAATATCACTTGTCTGACAGAAGGGAAGATTGACACCAACTACATATGCCCATCGGTGGCAGAGAATGAAATGATCTTCAGACATTAGACTATTATCAGCTGTGATATAAGCCAGTTTCTAATATCTAGCCGCTATATGGAAAATAAATCAATCGGCTGTCTTGCTGGGACCATCAGAAGATTGAGAGGTCATGGAGGTAATCCATAATAATAACAAAAGCCCTGTTCTGCTGAAGACGGGATTGTGTCAGCTATGGCACGGTCCTCAGGAACATCCAGGCACACACAAAATCTCTGGGGGTGTGTGAATGTGACAATCTCTGCTATCGTTATCATGTCATTCCTATCAGCTGCTGTGGCACAGATTGACAACACAGGAACTACAAACCATGCTGGAGTACAAACATCAGAAGCTCCACAATGATCCACATCTTTGGTTCTCAACCTGTTTTGTGCCCACTATCTGAGCTCATGTACCTCTGTGTCCCACCATCTCTACCAGTCACTGTTGATTGCTAAACACAGATGATTTATTGACTATGTTTATTTATAATAAAAACTTCTTAAAAAACATATTTAGCATTCAACATGTATACTTCTACATATGAAATATGATGCTCAAATATTATCATTCAATTATTGTCACTTTATTTAATCTTGTTCTTCTCCGGCTTTCATCCTGAATAGGACGTTGTGTAGTAGTTTACAGCAAGGCTGCGATAGATGCACTATTTGGCCCAACACATCCAATTTCAGGCTTTTTAGGTAGCAGGTTTGTTTTGCCACTGCGATCCCTATTCTCCTTGCCAGACTTGCAATAGAGCAGGCTTGATTCCAGGCCTGGCACAACAGATCTGGGTCAGCTCTGGTTCACTGACCTTCATGTAATGGCCAGCCTTGAGTCACTGGCTGGGGTCAACTCATTCACTGTGTTACTGGCTGTGGTCAACTCATTCACTGTGTTACTGGCTGTGGTCAACTCATTCACTGTGTTTCTGGCTGTGATAAACTCATTCACTGTGTTACTGGCTGTGATCAACTCATTCACTGTGTTACTGGCTGTGGTCAACTCATTCACTGTGTTACTGGCTGTGGTCAACTCATTCACTGTGTTACTGGCTGTGGTCAACTCATTCACTGTGTTACTGGCTGTAATCAACTCATTCACTGTGTTACTGGCTGTGGTCAACTCATTCACTGTGTTACTTACTGGCTGTGGTCAACTCATTCACTGTGTTACTTAATGGCTGTGGTCAACTCATTCACTGTGTTACTTACTGGCTGTGGTCAACTCATTCACTGTGTTACTGGCTGTGATCAACTCATTCACTGTGTTACTTACTGGCTGTGGTCAACTCATTCACTGTGTTACTGGCTGTGATCAATTCATTCACTGTGTTACTGGCTGTGATCAACTCATTCACCATGTTACTTACTGGCTGTGGTCAACTCATTCACTGTGTTACTGGCTGTGGTCAACTCATTCACTGTGTTACTGGCTGTGATCAACTCATTCACTGTGTTACTGGCTGTGATCAACTCATTCACTGTGTTACTTACTGGCTGTGGTCAACTCATTCACTGTGTTACTTACTGGCTGTGGTCAACTCATTCACTGTGTTACTTACTGGCTGTGGTCAACTCATTCACTGTGTTTCTGGCTGTGATAAACTCATTCACTGTGTTACTGGCTGTGATCAACTCATTCACTGTGTTACTTACTGGCTGTGGTCAACTCATTCACTGTGTTACTTAATGGCTGTGGTCAACTCATTCACTGTGTTACTGGCTGTGGTCAACTCATTCACTATGTTACTGGCTGTGATCAACTCATTCACTGTGTTACTGGCTGTGATCAACTCATTCACTGTGTTACTGGCTGTGGTCAACTTATTCACTGTGTTACTGGCTGTGATCAACTCATTCACTGTGTTACTTACTGGCTGTGGTCAACTCATTCACTTTGTTACTGGCTGTGATCAACTCATTCACTGTGTTACTTACTGGCTGTGATAAACTCATTCACTGTGTTACTGGCTGTGGTCAACTCATTCACTGTGTTACTGGCTGTGATCAACTCATTCACTGTGTTACTTACTGGTTGTGGTCAACTCATTCACTTTGTTGTGTGTTTGGCCCTACTTTAAGTAATGTGATTCTTGAGGCTGATGTAACCTAGTAAGTTGTTTTTGAATATTTTGTTGCAATGTTTTAGTAATATCTGAAGATCTCATCTCTTCGTAATATCGACACAGTTTTATAAAATATGAGAAACTCAAGAAAAGTCACAAATGTGGAAATTGAACAAACACTAATGTTGCCTGCTCGTGGAACTGTGGGAATATATCCGCAACGCCACTACTTATCGAGAAGTTCTTTTTGGTGATTTTGAATCTAGATTAGGCTGTTTTATACTACTCTCCTGGTCAATCATACATTCTTGTAATGTGATACGAGGCGTGTTCAAATGAAACCGGACCAAACTGCAACAAGTAAACATACATACGATGCGCATGCATATGTATTTTAAAGAACACATGACACAGTCCAACAATAGAGGTTGAAGAGAAATGTCAGAGACACAGAAAGGAAGAAAGACATTTATTTGACAAGAGAATGTGGATTTACCGGGAGAAAGCCAGTGCTTGAAGAATAGCAGACACCACTAAATAGCTCACTTCTGGTCATTGTTGTGCTGTAGCCTTTGGGCCAACATGGATGCTCAATTGGTTCAATTTTCTGCTTCTGGAGGGATCAGATATATACACAAACATGTGTCAAAGTCAGGGTTGACTGTCAAAACTCATGAGAATAACTCCAATGACAATGTAGAAATTAAAGCAATTTCATGTTCAATAATGATAACAAAGAAATGATTGATATATGTCCTCCATAACAATCACTTATATATGTTCTACATGACAATCACTATAACATGTCCCCCATGACAATCACTATTATATGTCGTCCATGGCAATCACTATTATATGTCGTCCATGGCAATCAGTAATGTATATATGTCTTTTTTGTTTTTGCGTTGGCCTAATTTCTCTATTCCCCAAGGTGGTGTGCGTTGCATTATAGTCTTTATTTTGCGCCTGTCGGCCCAGTGCATCCGACTTCAGCATGCATTTTATGTAAGGGTCTGCTTCCTCCTGCATTTTCTAAGGATTTGCTTCCCTGGTGTAATGGCAGGTGCAGTGATGGGGATTGAACCCAGCACCTTCCGGTTGTGAGCCATGTCGCTTAGCCACTAGCCCACGCCGTCCCCATATAATAGTCTAACTGTTATGTAAGGACAAGGCGACGTGGACCAGAACTGGTGATACTATCAAACAGGAAGACAGTATCACTAAGGTGAGGTGGACCAGAACTGGTGATACTATCAAACAGGAAGACAGTATCACTAAGGTATCACTTCTCCTGCTTCTCAACTCACTCACTTATCTCATTCCAAAATCCAACCACCATTCCCTTTCATAGACAAAAACGAGTTGAACACTTGTCCAACACTTGATCCCCAATGGTAGTATATGCATTATTATACGAGGCGTGTTGAAATGACACCCACCACAGTGGATTTATTACAAACATATGAAAGGAACATCAGCAGGTGTGGCAGAATTAAACAAAGTAATTGTTATGAAGCTAGCATTAGAAAAAGCCGCCCTAGGCATTGAGCCACACATTCCACTGCTTGGGTAGACGTAGGATGCCATCTGAGAAAAATAACGCAGCAAGTTGTTCAAACCACCCCATGCATTCTTCCTTATGGTGGTTGGGCAGCGTCCGTGGGATCCATTGTGATCACACCTTCCGATACTTCAGTTTCTTCCTAACAACCATTTGAACTGTCCCAAGCAACACAGCAAATTCCTCTGCTAGTGACCGTAACCTCGGCGATGGTTCACCCATATTGCTGCATCCATATTGACGATGGCTTCTTATGTTGCAACAATTTGCGCCTGACCTGGTCACAGAAGATTTTTCGTTAACTCACATCCTTTCCGAAATATCCGTGCCCAGTCCTTCATTGTTGTCTTTGACACAATTTTGTCACCATACACTGCTTACTTTCTGCGATGAATGTCGACTGGTGGGCATTCTTCAGCTGGTAGTAACTGGATGCTGAAAAACCCTGGACAGATTCCGAATCACACCCACCATTTTCTCAATGGTCTGCCTTACAGAACCAATGAATGTGAGGATAGGACAATGAACATGTGTACATTAGTATGTGCTTAATAAGTCAGATGTGACATGCTCCTCGCGCATGTCCATGTGGCGCTACGCGGCAGGTTTCATTTGATCCTACCTCATAAATAAGTGCCCTGCTCCCACCCAACTGAAGATGTAATACTAACTACAAAATGACTCTGGAACATGAGCATCATAAAAATGCTGTTTATATTGATAAAATTACTTCAAAGAGACATGCGAAGAGCCTTTTGGAAACCATCTTAACCTTTACCACACAGCAGCCACGAAATTGGATGGAATAAATTTGAGTCTGTTTCCACCATCGTAATCCAGCAACAGCGGCAGGGTAATTGGTTTATCGTATATAAACTACCGGATTAATGCCACAGAAACGGCTGAAAATACTGCTCATCTGATTGTAGAGAGTTCCATTTTCCGTCCTGTACAATTCAATCAAACAATGGCGATTTTGAAATTCCTTTTAGACTTTTTGAAAAATTTCTTACGTTTTTAACTTGGATTTGGAGATTCATCCATTATTAAGAATGGGGAAGTTAAGTTTCTTTACCTGAGGTAGATTTAATTAGGTTGTTTATGTAGATACAATAATTACGTTCATAGTGGAAACTGACAGATATGGCCATTATGGTAAACATCGATAATCCCTTTTCTGCAAATGTTTTTCTTTTTCTTTTTTTAAATTATTAGTCTACATGTTTGCACCGTTTGTCAACACTATCAACTTTAACTTCTTGTATCTCAGAAACTAACTCACACAATAAAAACAATAACACCAACAAGTTTGTTATTAATACATGTCTCTATACACAAAAAAATTATATATCTATATTTTAAAAAAACAGGTTAGAGTCTCTTAAAGTCAACAACCATGACATGACGTGATGAAAATAATGTTGCTACAGGAAATAATACGTCATTTTTTGTCCAGGTGTGGTAAAGGTTAACATTAAGGCACAAATAACTGTTGGTGTACACATGTAATTACTTCGACGAGACATGCCAATAGCCTTTTGGTAACCATCTTAACACCAAGGCACAAATAGCTGTGGGTGTACACAGTGTAGTTATGTCCAAACAGCTGCAGCTCTTGCTTGTAATTGTTCTGCATCACAGTGTCATTATCAGGGACAAATGTGATCTGGGTTGAGGCCCCACCCAAATCCAGGGCTCCTATAGTTGGCACGATGGTCAGGGCTTGGAATCCGGTGACACCTGGCCGATCCTGTCATGACATAATATATTTAGGGTTATATCAAACTTTGGTTTAACATAGATAGCCAAATTGAATCTTGTAAACAGCCAGTTTCAAGATGAATATTCAAGAAAGAAGAGGAGACGATAGATGAGAAGAGATGATGGGAGGAGGCAAGAGGAGAAAAGAGATGACATTATTATAAATTACAGACATCCATGCTATATTAACCACACTATCTTAACCACACACATCAACTATATTAACCACACAGAACCACACTATATTAACCATACTATACTCACTTATTCACTAAAGTCACTTACCAGGTGATTTTTTCCATCATATAATTAAATTTTATCATCCAAACAAACAATGAAATTTGGGGAGAAGAAACTTTATTCCATAGTTCGAAACTGAAACAGCTGGAAAGACACTTTCATGTCTCGTGCGATTGTCTCCGCAGCGTCTGGGAGCATTAAAAAAATGACAACACTCAGGTCAGCATGTGTCCACCACGTGCATTGATCACTGCTTGAGATCTGCACTTCATGGATCGAATGCAGCATTCTGTGGAATGTTCTGCCACCACTGCACAACTTCTTGACAAAGTAGCAGTCCAATCTGGAGTGGATGATGTCGTTACTGAAATCGACATTTCAGCTCGTACCAGACATGTTCAATTGATGACATGTCAGGTGAAATTGCTTGCCAGAGCATGATTGCAATGTTTCTGGAGTTCATCCTGCACGACTCTGGCGCCTCCCCAGTTCACAATCCTTCCATTTCCACGACGAGTGTGCTTTTGAATGCAGTTGTTTACTTAGCCCTCCATGTCGACGATACACTCTCTGACGACAATCAGTTCTTGAAAGGTTGATCCTGCACTTGTCAGTAAACAGTGCTCTGTCCCACAGATCGTTCCCAAAGCGCAGATGTTGTCTGGCCCAGGCTAGTTTAGCAGCATGGTGATGTGGCTGCAGAGTTAAATGAATAGAAGGGCGTCTGGCACGTAGACCTTGCTCTCGCAAACGATTTCTGACAATATCTGAACTTATCCTTCTCATTCCGGGGATGGTGCCAGTAGCTGAACTTATCAGTCCAGGGATGGTGCCAGTAGCTGAACTTATCAGTCCAGGGATGGTGCCAGCAGTGACAGTAGCTGAACTTATCAGTCCAGGGATGGTGCCAGCAGTGACAGTAGCTGAACTTATCAGTCCAGGGATGGTGCCAGCAGTGACAGTAGCTGAACTTATCAGTCCAGGGATGGTGCCAGCAGTGACAGTAGCTGAACTTATCCTTCTCAGTCCGGAGATGGTGCCAGCAGTGACAGTTGCTGAATGAAATCTGTTTTACAGATGTGTAAGAGTGATGTAACGATCCTGTCGTCTGGTCGTTAATCAAGGATGTCCCATGTGGGGCAGGTCAGAAACAGTTCCAGTCGTCTGGTAGCGATGTACCAAAGCCTAACAGTCTGTCTTATCACATCAAATTGTCTTGCTGTTACAGACATGGACACTCCTCCTTCCATCAGCTCGTAATCTCCCATTTAGCGCTGTGCGTGGCATGCTTCAAGTAGTTTGCTTCTGAACGAAATGATCAGCAAAATAAACACAGATCGCCAGTGAACACTTCTTGGGTCAATTTTGTGATCAGCGCATAGATTGTGAGAAACTGTCCAGATAGTCGTTGATTTCATGAAATCAGATTATGAAGGTCAGTGAAAGGTAATTTCACACTCAAACTGTACTAAGACAATTATATCGCTTTCAGTAACAGCCAAGAATGTATCGGCATGAAATTTCATTTCAATTTTCAAAGATAAAAACATGCACAAAAACTGGAAAGTTACTTTTTTAGTTGAGTATATATTAACCACACACAAACATAAATTAACCACACACAAACATAAATTAACCACACACAAACACTAAACTGACCCCACGCTCACACTTTATTAATCCCACACAACCACACTAAATTAACCTCACAGCCACACTAAATTAACCACACACAACTGCACTAAATTAACCCCACACAACATTAACCCCACTATATAAATCATACTACATTAACCTCACACAACCACTATATTAACCCCACACAACCACACTACATTAACCATACTATATTAACCCCATACAACCAAACTAAATTAACCTCATACAGCCACACTAAATCAACCACACAACATTAACCCCACCTCACCAAAATAGCAGACCATATAAATCATTGACTCACCACTTGGAAGGCATTGGTGACATAATTACTGGTGATCCATGAAAAAGAGCCCTCCTCAGAGCCACTAATTATCCTTGCTGATGTCAGAGGATCCGTAAACAAGAATGGTGACTTGGATAACGTTTCACGGACAGAGTCCAGGATGTTCTCACCTGCACTTTCACTGAAACATAAACGACAGTTCTTCACCTTAAACTGTCTGATGGGAAGCTACGAGCAATCAGGTGACAGATGAAACAAAACTGATCAAGACCATCACGGCACGTCTGCGATCCTGCTACCTGGAAACAGGCTGTCTCAAAGCAGTCCTTCTAACGAGGTGGGGAACGACACTGTCATCCCCATAGTGATGAGTTTATTGAGGATCCATGCATTGCACTACTTGGAATCCTGGTATTCAAACAGGCATGTTAATGTCTATTGCCAGGTAGCCGGCGGCTACTGACTATCCGTAGTAGGAATTTTAAACTTCCTGCGACTTACTAAGCCTGGGGGAAGGTCATTGCACTACAGCCAGGAGTGTCCAGATCATCATATTAAGTATTCTTTGGATGTATGAAGAACCCTCCACCTTAGAAAAATTATCCAGAGATAAATTAACTCAAGTACGAGTGGCTTCCACAATAATCCTTGTTCTCAAGTGTCCAAGGAGAAGTTCATACTACAAATTCACCTCCAACATAAAACTTCTTGACATATAATGTCAATGGAAATATATATGTCTAATGGAAAGTTGAGGTCAGGCAACAACAAACATAAAATATAGCCGTCGACATCCAGTTAAATGACAAGTTCATGTCAGGAAGTCACCAGAAATATTTTTTAAAACAAAACCCAAATGGTTGTTTCCTGCAAAGTTCAGCCACAGACAGAAGTTACTCTGAAGGTGAGCGATGACAAGTTCGGCCACAGACAGAAGTTACTCTGAATATTTGAGAGCAGTAACTTCTGTTAGGTTCCTTGTTTAGTGGCCATCACACCTGATGACGTCTTTAAATATAGCAACAAGCTCCCTCCACTTCACCTGTTCTGCGGCTATCTCCAGCTCTGATTCATGATTTCCATATCAGCTTCTATGGTTGACCTCTATTTACCTGCCCTCTAAGGTCCACATCATCGCGGTCCTGGTGTCTGGACCTGGCCAATCTAATTCCAGCATGGAGCGTTTTTGATGGCGAACATGTCTTCTCAGTTGCTCCGAGCAAACAGTTCTCTTAGTCACTCTCCTTCTACCCCTAGGGGTGTGGAGGTCTGTGTTTATTCTTGCAATTGATTGTGCAGACAGACAGACGACTGGCCTGTTGTATCTTTGTATGACAAGAGGGCTGCCTCGTTTTGGCTTCGTGCAGACAACTATTTGGTGGGAATTTACATGACCTTTAAAAGTATTGCCCAGACTTTTTACAATTTTCAACTGTCAATAGTTCTTGAACACACTGCACATGAGATCTCTAAGTATAACGTCCATCTTTGATATGACTAGGTCTCACTACCCATTGAGATCAGTGGATGCTCAACACTTGTAGGATTCAAACCACCCTCTGTTTCGCACTTTCATTAATTTCTCGACAATCGAGCGCCTCACCTCTCAAATTTTGCTCAAAAGAGGGCCAATTAGTTTCTAAGACCACCACTCGTGCAATGCTTCTCAACTGGACTGGTGGAATCACCAGCGGCAGGCGAACAATATAAATGTAAAGAAAAATACACACACATGCATTTATATATATAAGGTGAATGTGTACATATACTAAGACCAAGAAATAAACCAGAGTAACACAAGAAATTAAAATATCAGGAAGGATAGAAGCAGGATTGCTCAGCTTCAATCGTATCAAATACAGAGCCCGCACCTGAACAGCATAGCTATTCCTTACAGCTATGGCATGTGACAGTGACGTTTGGAACCGACATGAAGCAGACACAGAGCACCTTTGAGTTACTAGAAAGGCAATGGAGTGAAGAATATTGAAAGCCTCCACAAGAGGCAAAATTAACAACACTGAAATCAGACGTTAAGTTGCATTCAAGAATCTCATAGATATTGTCTCGTTAAGGAAATCCAGATGGATCTGGCAAGTATGACAAGTATGTTCTCATGTCCTACAACTATAAGTGTCATCCAGTAACCACCAAATGTGATGGAGAGAATGAATGGCCCAAAATGGCGCTTCAGGGTAAAATCTTGGAACAAATTTAAACCACTTTTAACATCAGGCAAAGGATCTGCGTGACTGAGTACCAGGATTGCACTTGGCATCTTATAAAACTATACGTGTGTCAGATATAAAGAATATCAATAACCTGCAAGTTATCAAGTCTCCACCAGGCGGTCACTGGCTTACATGGTTCAAATGGTGTGCCTCACCTGAAGGTTATAGTAGCACTGTGCTAGAGGGTTTTATGCCAAAATAGTTGTTCAGAAACATATCACTAAACCAGTAGACTATTGTAACATGTCTTAGGATTTCATCTGGCACTGAATACAGCTCATGGAAGTTGCTGGCACACAAGTGTTATATGACACAATATAGGAACATGCCCCCACGCACAGGTATTATGTGACACGATATGAGGTGTTTAAAAAAAAATAACTGACCTTTGAGCCGGACAAATACAATTACTCTACTGGAGGTTTAAACCCTAATCCCTTTCAAAGTACTCTCCTTGGGACTGCACATTCTCTCAGCAGTCCTTGGGATTGCACATTCTCCCAGCGGTCCTTGGGACTGCACATTCTCTCAGCAGTCCTTGGGACTGCACATTCTCCCAGCGGTCCCACCATTGTTGGAAGCATTTCAGTAAAGCCTGTTTTGGGAAGGGGCAACAGCTGGGTCGTTAAATTTCACACAATGTCTTCTCGTGGCTCAAATCGGTCCCTTTCAGCTGAATTTTCAACTTAGGGAACATCCCAAAGCTGCAAGGAGCCATGTCGGGACAATAAGGAGCCTAGTGAACCAGAAGAATGTTGTGTTTGGCCTAGAAAGTCTGAATCAGATGTGAAGAATGAGTGGGTGCATTGTCATCATGGAGCTGCCAAGTTCCTATTATCTACAGGTCTGGTCATTTTAATCGAACAGCATCCGAGGTGACGGATGGCTTCTAGGTGGTAATCTTTGGTAATGTTTTGACCTTGTGATGCGTACTCGTGATGCACAACCTCAAGGGAGTCAAAAAAACGGTGAACATGACTTTGACATTGCTGTGCACCTGCCTCTTTTTTTTCTGCCTCGGGGATGATGAATGTCTCCACCATGATGACTGCAGCTTGGTTTCCGGGTCATACCCAAAAAAAAAAAAAACCACGACTCACCACCAGCGATCACAGTGTTCAGGAAGTTGGGGGTCGCCGTTTGTGCAGTCCAGCACGTACTGTGAGACTTCCAGACAGAGTTGCTTCTGTTCCATCATTAGCAGTTCCAGGCGGAGTTGCTTCTGCTCCATCATTAGCATCTCCAGATGGAGTTGCTTCTGCTCCATCATTAGCAGCTCCAGATGGAGTTGCTTCTGCTCCATCATTAGCAGCTCCAGACGGAGTTGCTTCTGTTCCATCATTAGCAGCTCCAGACGAAGTTGCTTCTGCTCCATCATTAGCAGCTCTAGACGGAGTTGCTTTTGTTCCATCATTAGCAGCTCCAGACGGAGTTGCTTCTGTTCCATCATTAGCAGCTCCAGACGGAGTTGCTTCTGCTCCATCATTAGCAGCCTCGGCACAAATTTCGTGGACACTCTGCGTATAGCCAAATCCTCGCTCAAAATGGAGTGTACCGAATCAAAGCTTATCCACAAGCTCTTGGATGGTGGCACAATTGTTCTGTAAGACCATAGTCCGTACTTGGTCAATGACTTCATCATTTTGACTTGTTGAGTGCCTACTAGAAAGTGATCTGCTCGATGTGCTGCCTTTTTTGAAGCGATTGTACCACTCCTTAATTTGTGTGATGCTCATGGCATCATCACCGAAAGCCTGTTGAATCTTCCGAATGGTTTCCACTTGGATGTAGCATAGCTTTTGACAAAATCTGATGCAACACTACTGCTCAATTCTTTGTTCCATTTCATGGTGAATGAAAACCAGACAAGTGCTGACTACACTCAACACTGGAAGGTTCTCTGCCAGCGATTGACACAATCTGCAGTGGGGGAAAACATACATGCATGTGCATGACAGTCCCCTTCACCTCCCTGTCGAAGGACAACACACACCCATACTTCACTTGTTTCTACTGACAAAACAAATTTGAAGGTTGGAAACGTTTTGGACACACCTTGTATAGGTACAATCCATCACACACAAGTGTTATGTCACTCAATTTGAACTCTTAACCTTATCCCCCTTTTCATACATTCCAGACATAACAATCACATAACTACATGAAAGATAAATAATCTACAGAATACACAGGGGGGGGAAGACTAACATCTGGTCAGGCAAAACATACTGATCAGACATGTTTGTCAGGGTCAGGCAAAATATACTGATTGGACATGTTTGTCAGGGTCAGGCAAAACATACTGGCCAAGACACTCACCTTGTCTTCCTAGTAGCCCTCTGTGGAAACAGGCTGTTGTCATGGCAGCCTGGCTAACGAGTTGA
Source organism: Ariolimax columbianus (assembly GCA_036924085.1). Lineage (NCBI taxonomy): Eukaryota > Metazoa > Mollusca > Gastropoda > Stylommatophora > Arionidae > Ariolimax > Ariolimax columbianus. The sequence continues at coordinate 176,686,917 of JAVGWX010000001.1, forward strand.
AGGATCGATGTGATCCCCATAGTAGTGAGTGACATGCAGATAAAGCCAAGCATAACACAACCGCCTGGCTGACCCCGGTCCATCTTAGCACGCTAAGGATGTTGAGGAAAGCTACTGCAATCCGCCACTTAACATCCAAAAGAGTAACCTACTCATTGTGGACATTGGCAAACAACAACAAAATAGACCCAATACAGATATAACTATTTAAGAGATAAATGATCCACACATCGCTACCCCAAGGATTATACAAGTACAGGACATGTGGGACATAGAAGCTGTACAGTTGTCAAGTCACAATCATCGTGATTGTGCAGATACTGGCTGAAGTGATGATAAAGTTTTAGTACCATGGTGTGCATACTGACTTCTTGAACACAAGAACCATGTTCTTGTGTAATTGAATGAAGTTTATAGACAGTAAAAGTCAGCAATAGGGCCTTTTAAAGACCTCTTGGCAACTGACAAAAGAAGGAAACTCGCTTGGTAGGGTCACATATCGAGATCAAATGGTCTTGCAAATACGATCCTCCACGGGAAGGTGCTAGGCAGACGACGAAGAGGCCAGCCCAAAAAGAGGTGGGAGAACAACATAAAACAATGGACCAATCTCCGACCAGAAGAGGCACAGGCAGCGGCTGCTGACAGAGAAGGGTGGCGTGGGGTTGTGATGATGTCTTCATGTGTGCCCCAACAACTTCACCGGTTACGGAATGACCTGACCTGAAAAGCCAGACACAGATAAATGATAAGATGATTGGATCAAGTGTAAGAGTCACACACAGATGATAAGATGAATCCAGGAGGAGATAATATCTTGTTAAATGTTGAATTTCACGGCCTACTTTTCTATTTAGTTATGCCATGACATATACTTGCTTTAGTAATCTCATGCCTGCAGTAGCACCAAGGTATACAGGAGTGATGGCGTGGTGGCTTGAGGGAATAGCTGTAGTTGCTTCATCAATACAAGACTGCAGAGTTGATCCAGCTTTATCTGGCTCATTTTCAAAATCTGAAATGCCTGCACCTGTGGTGAAACAAAATACCAGCTTCCAACAATCTTGCTATATTTACGACTGCAATGACTGATCTTTCTACTAGATTATATATGACACTTTTCACATTTTAAACTATTGTATGTATGCAAACTATACTCACTACTTTAACATACAGTCCTATCAATGAAAGACTATAGAATACTAAAAAAAACAGTGATGGTCTATCATTGATGGTATAATATTTAATACTTGAAAACAGTTATGGGCTATCATTGATGGTATAATATTTAATACTTGAAAACATAGTTATAAGATTCCGCTTGTATTTCTGTATGATTTGATTGACACAGCACTTATACGAAAGGATGCGATTAAAAGTCATTGCCAAATATCTCAAGCTTTAGTGTCTCTCAGTGATATTTGTCATCAGGGTTCTGCTAATGAGGTCAGTCTTTACTGTTGTTGAAGGGGCATCAACAGCCTTGATCTGGGCACTCCCTGTCCCACTGTGACGTTGCCTGAAAAGTCTCTTGTATGTCTTTGATCATATCATACTTATCCATGCCAGTCCTGAATATGACGATATCATCTGCAACAATCAATGTGCCGTGTAGGTTAGATGTTGGCCACTTTTATTGGGTAGACATTACACAGTACAGTTGAGATGGGGGAACCTCGGATGTTTGCGTGGATGTCCATGATTCAAAGTAGAGTGTAACTGTCCTTTCCATGAGTGCAATCGTATATCCAGCTCAACATCCATGGATTGATTCCACATTCTGTGAAGCAGTACATCAATGCCTCATAGTCACCATCTTATATCCAGCTCAACATCCATGGATTGATTCCACATTCTCTGAAGCAGTATGTCAATGTCTCATAGCCACCATCGTATATCCAGCTCAACATCCATGGATTGATTCCACATTCTCTGAAGCAGTATGTCAATGTCTCTTAGTTGACAGGGTTGTAAACATCCTCCACATCAAGGACCACAAAGACATGTCTTGCTTGAACTGAAAACTGGGGCCAAAGCTATAATAGTGAATGAGCTGACAGAAGCCAGTGAATCATATCTGGCTGTTTGCACCAGGGTCAGCGATGCATAGCTGACTAAGACCCATTTCTAACTCCAAGTGGCAGCCCTGGAAAGAGACTGGAATCATGCAGCCTGGCTACCATACTGAAATCAGACATTTCTGATCAAAATGTGGCGCAGAGATCACAGTCTCACTCTAACTACATCACAATCTCCATTTCAGGACAAACGCAAAGAAGAAGTCTTCATATGTAAATGTCCCAGAGATCTCCTTCATTTGCATGTAACTATCCAGATTGTAACTACCAAGATGGGATCATCTCTAGATGAGCCATGGCTGTTCTTAACTTAACTTAACGTCTTTATACTGGTTTAGAAGACCCTGCAGAGGATGTATACAACCAGTTCTGACCCCTATTTTCTTCAGAAATTTACCATAGGCATTCTGTAAGGTGATAAGTCATAGCAACTTCACTTTGCGGGGTCCTTGCCAAATAGATAGTGGCAGTTGTGGAGCCAGTCCTCTAGCAGTGCTACATTTAATATACTGATTTTCAAACTCTACCACCTTTTTAATGCATGGTTTATTCAATTGTTTAGTTTGACAATACTGAACTCCACCAGGACCTGTAGCAGTGCTCTTGCTATTACTAAGAGCATGTTCCACTTCGGCTCGTTATAAGGTTTATATAAGACATATTCATGACCATCATGGCAAGAATAACTTCCCGACTATTATGTCTGGCTTGTCTATGGAAGGTTACAGTGGTCTGATTCTGGCCATCCTAGATAACACTCTGGTGAGATGAACAGATGATGTCCCATAAATGCTTCAACAGCATGGACAGAGAACCAAAACAACATACTTGCCTCAATATCCCCTTTGCCAAGCCCAAGGAAAATCTAAGTATGTTATCATTGCAAAGTTGATCCTGCTATTTGGTTAAGAGATACTGCTTGTGACTAAGAGTATCACATCCAGAACTTCACCAACAGATGTCTCTGTCACATGTAACTAAGAGTATCCCATCCAGACTGTAGACCTTCACCAACAGATGTCTCCATCACATGTAATTAAGAGTATCACATCTAGACTGTAGACCTTCACCAACAGATATCTCCGTCACATGTAACTAAGAGTATCACATCCAGACCTTCATCAACAGATGTCTCCGTCACATGTAACTAAGCATATCACATCCAGACTGTAGACCTTCACCAACAGATGTCTCCGTCACATGTAACTAAGAGTATCACATCCAGACTAGACCTTCATCAACAAGTGGTTTAGGTAGATACTTTGTGGTAGATGACTAGAAATAATGGTAGACACAAATCTGTGGAAGCAATCAATGGAGCAGAAGAGATGGATAGGACACCCTTCCAGAAGCTAGCCAGTGTAACCAGACATACACTGCTGGAACTCACAGGGAAAGAGATAAGTGACAAGGCCAAGAAATACCTAATGATGAATGTTCAAGGGGCAAGCCAATTCAATGTGAGGTCTTGTGAGAAGACTGCACAGAATAGAGCATATGTTGCAGCTCTATGTTTCAAGGGGAGGCCTGACGGATAAATAATGATGAATCATTACAAGAACATCTGAAGTACTTTATGGAAACTATTTCACATGGAAGACAACTGGAATAGTGAACAATCCTTGAGAAGCCACAAAACAAAAAATGTTCTAGCATATGACAATTCAAGCAGATCTATAAATCCAGCATAAATATGAGGGCAAGTCAGTAAATAGGTCACAAATGGCAAACAAGCTAAATGAGACGCGAATTGGAAAACCATTTCTTAATGCACTGACATTGTACTTTATTTCTCAGCATAATTTCCACCAAGATTGGCACACTTATTCCATCGTTTTATTAATACAAGGACAGGCCCATCAGTCAGCTGTTTGGGTAACCATTGTGAGCACACTTTCCAGAAATTAAATTGATCATGCATTATGATGTAGGCTCCTGCTGAAGACGGATGTGTTGGACCAAAAGGTGCAAATATCGCAGTCAATCTGTAAACTAGCGACACAACAAATTTTGTTCTACATCCTGCTACTTCCAAAACCCTGTTCAGGGCTTGGTAGCAGGAGATTGAGAACGAACGCAGAAGATGATGTAGGCTAAACCATGTGATCACTCTATTGCAGTTGCTATGCTATCATTTACTTAATGTCTTTATACTGGTTTAGAAGACTAAAAAAATTCTGTATACAACCAGTTTCATTTACATTTCCTTGCTCTAATAGCTATGTGCATGCATTCAATCTATTGTTAAATGCATTAATTGTTCCTGCCTCCACTACTTCCCGTGGCAATGCATTTCAAGCATTCACCACTCTCTTTAGTTAATTTGTAGCTATGACCTCTTGTTCTTATAGGTGGTTGTATTTTGAAAAACTTGTTATAGTCTAATTTATCCGTTTCTGTAATTATCTTATAAAACTTGTATTAAGTCATCTCGAATTCTGCTCTATTCAAGACACTGTAGGCCGATTTTTCTGAGTCTTTCATCATAACTGTAAATCTTGTAATTCTTTGTCGCTCTTTTTTGTATCCTTTCCAGCATGTTTATATCTCCTCTACGATAAGGACTCCCCACCTGTACACAGTACTCCAATCTAGGTCTAACTAATACTTTATACAGTTTGACTATCACTTCCTTGCTCCTGTGTTTAATATTTATTTTTATCATATCTAACATTGCATTTGCCTTTTTACTGCTACCTGGACTTATTCACTCACCTTTCCTGTATGATCTATTATAACCTCTGGGTCCCTTTCCTTTTCTATCATTGTAATATTGTTCTCCCCCATTCTATAATTATGTTCCATATTGGATCTACCCATGTGGATGACTGTACATTTATCTACATTAAACTCCATTTGCCAGCTCGCAGACCATTCCTGAATTGTATCTGTCCGACATCAATATATCCACTTCTGCTTTAGATGATACACTACTGCATAGTTTTGTGCCATCAACGAATTTTGTAATCATGGATTCGATATCAATGTCCAAATTGTTTATATATATCAAGAACAAAATTGGTCCAAAAACGGAGTCCTGTGGCACTCCACTCTTTACTTCACACCACTCAGAGTACTCCTTATTTATACCTACTTTCTGCCTTCTTCCCGTTAACAAATTTTCAATCCATTTGGCAACTTCCCCACATATTCCATGTGATTTTAACTTTCTAAATAATCTTTGGTGTACTCTATTAAAGGCATTCGCAAAATATAGATAAATAACATCCACTAGGTCACATTTATCTATTATTTTAGTTAACCTCCTCTATGAATTCTAAGAAATTTGTTAAGCACGATCTCCGTCTAGTAAACCCACGCTGACTATTTCTGATTAGAATAAAGTTGTCTAAATGCACTATAATGTTTGATTAGATTATTTTACTAACAATTTATTTGTTAAATTCATCGGCCTATAATTTGCTGGATCTGATTTTTTACCTTTTTTGATTAAGGGGATCACTCCTGCATCTTTCCAATCCCGTGGAACAATCCCTTTTGTAAGTGATTGAGAACATAATATAGGCAATGATTTTGCTAGTTGGTCTCTAATTTCATACAGCAATTTTGGGTGAATACCATCTTGACCTGGACATTTATCCACTTTCAACCCCTCCAATTTAAAAAAACAAACCATTTCCTCTGTAATACAGATTGATCTTAATCCTGTTGTATCCATTTCTGTTTGGAAAATATCTATAGGCTCTAAGATCTTGGAGCAGTCCTCTTTTGTGTAGACTGTGCCAAAGTAGTGATTGAGTAGATTAGCTGCCTCCCTATTCTCACTTATTACTGGCCTGTCAGCTAGAATCATCTCCCCCACCCCCCTCTTGCATGTATCTAAACAGGACGATTAGATTGGGCACTATCAGCAATTGTTGAGCAGCATTGAACAAATTTGTTGACCCAGTTATGCACCACTTTTGGTAAGGAACACCCCCCATACAAAAAAAAAACACTCAACAGCGCGCTGTTTTTTTTATTGTGCACTGTTTGAGCACGGACACCATTTTGTATCTGAGCTGTGCAGGTACATGCAACATCTACAGTCTGCTACCTACAGTAACCACAAAGCTGGATGTTAGTGCCGCAGTGTCTGCTACCTACAGTAACCACAAAGCTGGATGTTAGTGCCACATAGTGTCTGCTACCTACAGTAACCACAAAGCTGGATGTTAGTGCCGCATAGTGTCTGCTACCTACAGTAACCACAAAGCTGGATGTTAGTGCCACATAGTGTCTGCTACCTACAGTAATCACAAAGCTGGATGTTAGTGCCGCATAGTGTCTGCTACCTACAGTAATCACAAAGCTGGATGTTAGTGCCGCATAGTGTCTGCTACCTACAGTAACCACAAAGCTGGATGTTAGTGCCGCATAGTGTCTGCTACCTACAGTAATCACAAAGCTGGATGTTAGTGCCGCATAGTGTCTGCTACCTACAGTAATCACAAAGCTGGATGTTAGTGCCGCTTAGTGTCTGCTACCTACAGTAATCACAAAGCTGGATGTTAGTGCCGCATAGTGTCTGCTACCTACAGTAACCACAAAGCTGGATGTTAGTGCCGCATAGTGTCTGCTACCTACAGTAATCACAAAGCTGGATGTTAGTGCCGCATAGTGTCTGCTACCTACAGTAATCACAAAGCTGGATGTTAGTGCCGCATAGTGTCTGCTACCTACAGTAATCACAAAGCTGGATGTTAGTGCCGCATAGTGTCTGCTACCTACAGTAATCACAAAGCTGGATGTTAGTGCCGCATAGTGTCTGCTACCTACAGTAATCACAAAGCTGGATGTTAGTGCCGCATAGTGTCTGCTACCTACAGTAACCACAAAGCTGGATGTTAGTGCCGCATAGTGTCTGCTACCTACAGTAATCACAAAGCTGGATGTTAGTGCCGCATAGTGTCTGCTACCTACAGTAATTACAAAGCTGGATGTTAGTGCCGCATAGTGTCTGCTACCTACAGTAATCACAAAGCTGGATGTTAGTGCCGCATAGCGTCTGCTACCTACAGTAACCACAAAGCTGGATGTTAGTGCCGCATAGTGTCTGCTACCTACAGTAATCACAAAGCTGGATGTTAGTGCCGCATAGTGTCTGCTACCTACAGTAATCACAAAGCTGGATGTTAGTGCCACATAGTGTCTGCTACCTACAGTAACCACAAAGCTGGATGTTAGTGCCGCATAGTGTCTGCTACCTACAGTAACCACAAAGCTGGATTTTGGTGCCACATAGTGTCTGCTACCTACAGTAACCACAAAGCTGGATTTTGGTGCCACATAGTGTCTGCTACCTACAGTAACCACAAAGCTGGATGTTAGTGCCGCATAGTGTCTGCTACCTACAGTAACCACAAAGCTGGATTTTGGTGCCACATAGTGTCTGCTACCTACAGTAACCACAAAGCTGGATTTTGGTGCCACATAGTGTCTGCTACCTACAGTAACCACAAAGCTGGATTTTGGTGCCACATAGTGTCTGCTACCTACAGTAACCACAAAGCTGGATTTTGGTGCCACATAGTGTCTGCTACCTACAGTAACCACAAAGCTGGATTTTGGTGCCACATAGTGTCTGCTACCTACAGTAACCACAAAGCTGGATTTTGGTGCCACATAGTGTCTGCTACCTACAGTAACCACAAAGCTGGATTTTGGTGCCACATAGTGTCTGCTACCTACAGTAACCACAAAGCTGGATTTTGGTGCCACATAGTGTCTGCTACCTACAGTAATCACAAAGCTGGATTTTGGTGCCACATAGTGTCTGCTACCTACAGTAATCACAAAGCTGGATTTTGGTGCCACATAGTATCTGCTACCTACAGTAATCACAAAGCTGGATTTTGGTGCCACATAGTATCTGCTACCTACAGTAATCACAAAGCTGGATTTTGGTGCCACATAATGACGCCTTTAAAAACTAATTACATTTTTCAGCTATCCAATATCAGTTTGTGATCTTCTTACTGACTTGCCCTTGCATAAGAGAAATCACTCACAAACACAAAATGGGCATAAATACTTTACACAGAATTTCCTACAAGTTAGTAAACAGTCATAGTGGCATAAGTAACCTTAAAAAAGCAAAGATATAAATGAAGTGGAACTATGAGATAAATCCCGCAAAGATATAAATGAAGCACAAATATGAGATAAATCATGCAAAGATATAAATGAAGCACACATATGAGATAAATCACGCAAAGATATAAATGAAGATCAAATATGAGATAAATCTCGCAAAGATATAAATGAAGCACAAATATGAGATAAATCATGCAAAGATATACAAAAAGCACAAATATGAGATAAATCACACAAAGATATCAATGAAGCACACATATGAGATAAATCATGCAATGATATAAATGTAGTACAAACTTAATAGAAATCAAGCAAAGGTATGAATCAAAGCATGAAGAAAAAAAAAAAAATCAAGAAATGGTATAAATTAAGCACAAGCACAAATATAAGAGAAAACAAGCCAATGTATAAATTCAGTCAGTATATATGGGGCCAAGATGCAGCAGTGCATAAGCTGACAGTTAGCCAGTGACTCATAGCTGGTTACTTGCATCAGGGTCAGCACTAGTCATTAGTGTAGCCTGGTCAAGGGATAGGGATTGCGATGTGGAAGCAAATCTGGTACTTAAAAAGGCAGCTGAAATCAGATGTGTCGGAGACAAAGAATGGCAATCATGAGGAAACTTGCTGGCACAGCTGGGGAGCAGACGAAAGTATACTAAAGAAACTGTACACTGGAACAGTGAGAAAAGTTCTCGAGAATGGCATTGCGGCATGGACAACAGCAGCAAAGGCGAACTTTGATAAAATTAGCAAACTTCAAAACCAAGCCATGAGAGTTATAACAAGAGGCATGAAGTCAACGCCAATTGTAGAACTTGAAAAGATTACAAATCTGCAATCCATGACCGACAGAAGAGACTGCAGAGCCCAGCAGCAAGCAGAGAAACTCAGAAGACTGACAGACCATCCAATGCATCAGAGACTAAATAGATTTGGAAAAGGGAGACTAAAGCGGAGAAACTTTGCAGAAATAGCCAAAGCAAAGATAAGCGAAGACCCTATGAACAACATAACAACACCAAAGCCCATCCCTACTGTATGCAAACCCACATGGAAACAGCATATCGTTCCGGAGGTGGTAGAAAATATACCAGGTATTGGAAACAAGAACAGCCAGACTGAAAAAGAAAGAAGCGACATAACCCTGAGGTACATAGCCAAAAACTACCCAAGCATGGACTGGAGTAATGCATACACCAACGGTTCTGTAACAAACACAACACAGAATGGAGGGGAAGGGGTATTCCTGAGCCTAACAAATGGTAGAAAAACAACACTGTCAGTGGCAACTGGAAAATTCTCAAGCAATTTCAGAACGGAGGCAGAGGCACTGAAGGCTGCAGTAAAAGCAATGCTGACAGGCGAAAGTAATGAAAGCCAGATAATGCTGTTTACAGATGCCCTGACCGTGGTTACAGCACTAAAAAGCCAGAAAAATACTGAACTTAATGATTTAAGAGCAGTACTCTGTCAACTATGCCAGGAGTCCGCACCAAAAAGAGTAGTGGTACAGTGGGTTCCATCCCACTGTAACATCCAAGGCAACGAGGAGGCAGACAGACTGGCAAAAGAAGGTGCAAGACTACCATAACTAGATTCTAGTGTGACCTACGAAGAGTTGAAAAGGTTTATTAGGGCCTATTACCAGTTGAACAGAAGAGAGCAGGTCGTGGTCTTCAGACTCCGCACAGGCCACAACAGACTGAGGTACCACCTATTCAATAAACTGAAGATAGGTGGCACTGACGAATGCACTTGTGGTACCGGGAAAATGACCGCTGAACATCTGCTGCAAAATTGCCCAACATACGAAGACCAGAGAAAGCACATGTGGCCATCACCAGTGCCAACACTAGACAAGCTCTATGGCAGTGTCGACAGCCTCAGGATGACAGCTGCTTTCTTCGAACAAATTCAAGTTGACGTCTGACAGCGTACGAAGAAGAAGAAAAAGATGTGTCGGGCTGAAAGGCCCAAATGTTCTCACTGTAAACTACGACAGAAAATCATTGTCAGGATGAACACCGAAGAAGAAGTCAGTTCCAATTATAGGAGAAATCAAACCATCACACACACAAATGATGGCCGATCAAGCATCACTAGACCTGTCAATCATGCATGGTCAAACTGGGGTTTAGCTTTGATTGCTTTTATTTTTTTTTAAAGCAAGTCTCAGGCTATAAGTAATTTTCTTCCCCTATTAATTTGAAAGAAAAAGAATCTATACTTACTTCAGAAACTGAACCATTAGAAGAGAATGACATTGACTTGAGTCAAAGATTTACAACTGTTCAGGGGTATAGTAATATTGTGGAGTGTGAAACTGCCACCTCAAGCTACATGCATCTATCTTTGTCTCATGTCTGTTCTCTCTTTCTTATTGCAGAGAGAGAGAGGGTGGGGGAGAGAGAGGAGAGAGAGAAAGAAAGAAACTCTGCTAAAGCATACCATTTTGGAGCTATCATCTTCATCCTTGTTCATCATCCTCCCACATAAAAACAGCCACATTAATGGCTTTTGACAATCATCTCTGTATCCATACCTAGGAGGCAGGATGCATTGCAAGGTGTTTAGTGTATGGGGGCCCAGCGCATCTGTCTGATGCTGCTTCCCTAGACTTTGGCTGTCCCCAACCAACCTGCAAGGCAACAGTTGTTTGTAGTCAGAGTTGTCTGTCCTGGAATATTGAGTCTTTCCAATCTGACCCATCAGGAAATTGTTTTATGTGCTGCCAGAAAAGCACTTGCTTCATTAATTCCTAGAGTAGCTGGCATGTGAACGATTAGCAACTTTCTGACCAGTTGAAGATTCTCTCAACACTGGATCAGTAGCAGTTACTGCTAGCTTACAGTATCAGCAGTCAGCTCCACCAGGAATGACTCCTTAATAGCAGACCATCTACACCACAGTGCCTATTGAGTAGACTCAGCTCAGCGCTCCTTGTCATGAATGCTGAAACAAAACCACAACTATTACTCATTTAGACTGTTTCACTATTCAATAATAATATGCCAAGAACAAGGAGACAAACCAAACATTTTAAATATTTAAAACCCAAAGTATTATTCCAAATATTTAAAAACCTAAGCATTATCTCAAATATTTAAAAACAAAGCATTATCTCAAATATTTAAAACCCAAAGCATTATCCCAAATATTTAAAACCCAAAGCATTATCCCAAATATTTAAAACCCAAAGCATTATCCCAAATATTTAAAACCCAAAGCATTATCCCAAATATTTAAAAACCTAAGCATTATCTCAAATATTTAAAAACAAAAGCATTATCTCAAATATTTAAAACCCAAAGCATTATCCCAAATATTTAAAAACCTAAGCATTATCTCAAATATTTAAAAACAAAGCATTATCTCAAATATTTAAAAACAAAGCATTATCTCAAATATTTAAAACCCAAAGCATTATCCCAAATATTTAAAACCCAAAGCATTATCTCAAATATTTAAAACCCAAAGCATTATCCCAAATATTTAAAACCCAAAGCATTATCCCAAATATTTAAAAACCTAAGCATTATCTCAAATATTAAAACCCAAAGCATTATCCCAAATATTTAAAACCCAAAGCATTATCCCAAATATTTAAAAACCTAAGCATTATCTCAAATATTAAAACCCAAAGCATTATCTCAAATATTTAATAACAAAGCATTATCTCAAATATTTAAAACCCAAAGCATTATCCCAAATATTTAAAACCCAAAGCATTATCTCAAATATTTAAAAACAAAGCATTATCCCAAATATTTAAAACCCAAAGCATTATCTCAAATATTTAAAAACAAAGCATTATCCCAAATATTTAAAACCCAAAGCATTATCTCAAATATTTAAAACCCAAAGCATTATCTCAAATATTTAAAACCCAAAGCATTATCTCAAATATTCCTAAATTTCTGTAAAGAAATGCAACAACATAGAATACAACATTAGTAGCTGAATAATATGACAAGAGGCAGACTTAACATGATTTGTTATTCATCAACCGTTTGTGTTTAGTCTCATCAAGCCCATTCCATTTTTTAACACAACCAAAATGAATTTAAAATACCGAATGACCTTGCTAAATGTTTATTGCTAAATTAGACTATTTGTGGATAACTAATCATAAGCAATTAAAAAAATATATAATGTTATAACAATATTTCCTCAATCAATTTGATGTAAATTTTAGAGTTGCCCTGGTTTCTGAGATCATTTACCACAACATTGGTCTTGATTCTGTCAAAGCCTTTCTTGTAATCAATAAATACAACACATAAGGGCATGCACAGTTCACGTGCTCTCTCCATCAGTTGATTGATTGTGTGGAAGTGGTCAATGGTAGACAACCCTTTTCTGAACCCAGCTTGTTCTTGAGGTTGGTGTTTATCAAGTTGCCTGTAAATTCTGTTAGCAATGACTCTAGTGAATATCTTGTACATTATCTATAACAGGAAAATTGGACAGTAGTTTCCAAGATATTCAGTATAACAGCGACTGCAATACAACCACCACGCTATACTACCTCCCAGAATATGTTCCGATAGCAAGAGAAGTCTGACTGGGTGACACCATCTCCCTGAAGCTATTTATAGCCGCTTTCGAAGAGATTTTCAAAAAATGACATTGGATAAGCAGAGGTGTAAATATAGATGGTGAGTGGCTCACCTATTATTGATTTGCAGATGAGATCGTGCTCATCTGTCATACGATTGAGGAAGCCTGCTCATCAGTCATACAATTGAGGAAGCCCAACAATCCTTGAAAAACCTAAATGGGGTCAGCAGAGCTGCTGGTCTGAAGTTAAATAAAAGTAAAACACAATGCCTCCGAACCCTTACTGCCCAAAGCAGGACATCAAGCTAGGAGAAAAAACCATAGAGAATAGCAACTCCTATATCTAACTAGGACAAGAGATAAATGCCAACTATAAAATCAACCACAAAATCTCTAGACGACAAAAAGCAGCTTTGTTTTCCTTTAATTCTATTAAGCCAATACTCCAAGAGATGAAAGACACCACGGCAAGAGCACACACTTTCAATTCCATGACCTTTCCAGCAATCATTGACCAATGTGAAGTGTAAAACTTGCGCAAAACAGATGCTGAGAGGCTCAGAGAACAATGGAACTGCGTGTACAAAATATTTTGATGTGGGATAAAATCCGATACGAAGAAATTCAACATAAAACTTTATTTCGGGACGTTGTGGAAGCAGCGATATAACAAACATCGTTGAGCTGGACATGTGACATGCCTGACAACAGATGGACACGTAGATCAATGTTTTGATGGTCATATGCCTGCACACATCCACGGGTTAACCTATGTGATGGCGAGATGGACTGACCAAAGACCTAGGCACACATTGGTACAGCGTTGCAAAAGATCGGGGAGGATACAGAATATTGTTGGCGTTCTCGCATGTGTCACATCTGCCGAACTGATGCCAAGGATAATGTGAAAATGTTGAAATACTTTTTTACATAAAAATGTTGGGGCACATGATAAAAGCACCCATTAACTGGAACAAACATGTGCCATATCAACAAAGTTAGTGATTCATCTCAATCTAACTGCTACACATTGTCCATTGGGCTCTGTACCAGTAACATGAGTTATGTAACAAGAAGACCCCTCCCCCCTTAAGAGTCTATGTTCTATTTGTAGAACATGTGCTACTGATAATCCATAAGATTTTTTTCATGTACAAATCAATAAAATTTAGTATGGTTTTTTTTCTTGTACAACTTCTTAGATAAGCCATTTTGTTTTTTCTTGTACAACTTCTTTCATATTTCATATGTTTTTACCTCCCACAAATAATTTATACACCTAATAAATATTGAGTAAATCAAATTCTAGAGTACAGTATGCCTAGCTGTCTTAGCTGCTCACAGCAATCCCATGAACATGGTCGCAGTGTCAAGGTCAATCGCGTATGCCCTAAATATTCCTAACCGTGGAGGACAAAATAAGATCATGGTACCCTTATGCATGTGGTAAAAGGTAAATAAAGAGGGTTGTAATTAGGACTAGCAACTTCATCATGTCAAACAAATTATTACAGAAACTACCAGTGCAAAATTACACGTAGTGTTTTGGTGCAGACTTCCAGTAAGGATTCTTCTACAGTGATAGCCTCGTGCTTCATAGGGATCAAGAAGATGTAGAAGAGTATGTACAGTACATATTAGCTAATGTTCGTCTGACTGACTGGTACTATTTGACTTAACTAAACATGACTGTATCTGCCTACCATCAGCTGTGCATTTATCACCAAACTGAATGGCCACTGCTGTCCCATTAAACTTTGAAGACTCCCATGTGTAAATGTACATTGACGTGTGAGTTGAGCCGGCATCAAACACAATGGCATACTGCAACAGAAGTATTTACACAACATCTTGCCACAATCTTCTTTTAATGCTATTTCATGACAAGTTACTTTGATCACAGCTGACATGAATAAATGTCTCAGGTAAATTCTCTAACATCCAGAGGTTTCACTTAAATAGTTCAGATAATAGAAGTTTGCCTGGGAGAATAGCAGACTCTTCTATCTCCTGTCTTGGTGGGAGGAGAATAATGTCTGGTCGGGTAAAACATTTTGATTGTTCATGTTAGACAGGGGTCAGGTAAAATATACTGGCCGAGATCCCCCACCTCACTTTCACGCAAATCTTCCTGGAAACGAGCTGTTTTCATGGCAGCCTGGCTAACAAGGTGGGGGATCTGTGTGATCCCAGTAGTAGTGAGCGACACATAAATGAAGCCAAGCATAACACAACAGCTTGGAGGACCCAGTCCACCTTCATCAGCACGCTTGGGATATGAGGAAAGCTACTGCAAACTGCAACTTAATGTCCTTTTCAGAGCGCACAAAAGAGTAATCTTACTCATTGTGGGCATTAAACAACAAAATCTGCTGTCTTCTTCCTGGCCTGGTTCAAGCCTAGCCTTTGGTTTGTCAGAGACTATCTTATGTTGTCAACCAAGTGGCATGTTAGGTCTTCCTGGAGATTTAGATCCCTGCCCTTGGATTCCCATGATCATCATGGTAGCTGATCTATGACCTAACCACTGCAATTGATATTCCTTTGTGCGAGTCTGAAGACGGACAGTGTCCACCCTGGCAATCCTAGAGGAAAAGAGTTCGGGGAGGACCAGGGGCGATCACCCTGAACGTCACCACCTGCAAAATAAATTCTGAGTTGCAGCCAAGAAGGACCTTGAATACCATTACAGCACCATAGCTGACAGTGCAGAGGAAGGCTTAGGGCACAATGCCATGAGATCGACATATGCTTAACAAAAGCTCTCAGCTCAGACCCCTCCCAATGTCCATCTTGTACCCTCCAATGCTTGAATAAGTCAGATGGATCACCCTGCACCTTAAGATAGGAAATAGCTATCAGGTTGGTTGCTCATTACAGCGCAGCCTGGAACCACCCTCCCGGTAGATCTACTCAATGAGTCCCTAACAACAACTCCAGACGCTGACATCAGCCCCTACCATTGCTGAGGTTAAGGCAGCAATATTTCCCCTGAGTTTATAAAGTACGCCTTGGACCCGATAACCACCACCCTTGACCCGCTAACCACCACCCTGGACCCGATAACCACCACCCTGGACCCGATAACCACCACCCTTGACCTGATGACCACCACCCTGGATTCGATCACCATCACCCTGGACTCGATCACCACCCTTGACCCGATGACCACCACCCTGGACTCGATCACCACCCTTGACCCGATGACCACCACACTCGACCCGATGATCACCACCCTGCACCAACTCTTCGCAATGGTGTGGAACACTGGCCAAGTGCCCGCGGCATGTCGCGACGGAATAATAATTTCCCTGTACAAGGGAAAGGGCTCCCGACTGGAATGCGGCAATTACAGGCCTATCACCCTACTGTCCGTCCCCGGCAAAGTCTTCGCACATGTGCTCCTCTCCAGACTACAGTCTTTGTTGACGAGGCATCATCACTCCCAACATTCAGGGTTGTCCACCTCTTGTTTCACCATTGATGCCCTCAGCGTCCTCATAAAACTACACTGTGAGTTTAACCACCCTCACCATGTCGCCTATGTTAACCTACAAGCTGCCTTCGATTTTGTGGATAGACACGCCCTGTGGAAGGCCCTACAATGCGTGGATATCCCAGGCCCCCTGCAGACCCTAATTGAGAAGCTCCAGTCACACCAGTGCCAAAATATGGAAGAGTTCTCTACATCATCTGGTGTCGGACAGGGCTGCGTCCTCGCCTCTGCACTTTTCTGCTGCGCCATGGACTGGATCCTCAGTCTTCTGCACATAATCCAGGGGTCCTTGTTGGCGACTCCCGGGTAACCGAACTCGTCTACACTTATGACGTCATCATACCGGGTCACGATTCTCAGGCCCTGGTAGGCCCCCTAGAGACACTGGATCGATCGGCTACCCACCTAGGCTTTCCCATCTCCTGGACAAAGATGAAAATCTAAAACCTCAGCAAGAGCCCCTCTGCTTTGAGCCTCACCATGAACGACAACCCTGTTGCAGCCATCAATGACTTCTTCTACCTGGGCAGCAGGCAGTCCTCACGACACAACCCGTAGGATAGGCTTAGCGGCTTCATCCATGCATTCACTCCGCAGAGTCTGGTCCCAGCAAAGACTCTCACTGAAGACCAGGGTTTGTATTTACTCCTCCTGTATCGTCCGCATTCTTCTGTACGGCTCTGAGACCTGAACACTCCTATAGCAGGACTGACAGCGTCTTGAGATCTCTCACCTGCACAGCCAGAGGCACATGCTCGGGATCCACTGGCAGGACCTGATTTCTAACAGGGAAGTAATTCGGTGTACTAAAATTGCAGGCATTGTATCAATAATTGATCGCCGTCGACTCTCCCTCTTTGGTCACTTTGTTTGCCTTTCCCGGGAAGTCCCAGACCACAAGATGCAGCTGTAGGAGCGAGAGACGGGAAGAGGCTGTGCTCATCCTAGAGATGTCCTTGGGGTCACCCTCGCAACACCTGGCTAAAACAAATCATCACCTCCCCAACAGAACTCAAGACTGTCTTGGACATGGCCATCAGATGTGGTCATGGACACAGTGATTCGGTGCGACGAGCCCTGATCGCCAAAGCACACTATTGTATTGAATCTGAAGAGGTTGGTTTTCAAGATCGCCACTTATTGTCTTGTTCCAAACCATTTCCCTCCTTGTTACCTGGATCACCTTTCTTAAGTACCCCATTTCTGAGGTTTGGAACTGACTTTTGCGAGTATTTGTTCATGACCGACACCTGTAAGTCAAGACATGTCATAAGTAGAGCCGCAAACAGTACTTCTATTGCCTTGTTTATTTTTCTTCAATTAATATAGTATCCAGACTAAGCACAGGTTATACATACACTCCTAAACACATTTTTTTTTTTATCCAACAGAACTTTCTAATGAATTACTTAACCCAAAATTCTCAGACACTGTGTTTAAAGGTAAGTAAAGCATAATATTAATGCGTGAACACAATTCCCAGACATAACATTAGCTGGTGAAACTAATTCTCTGACATAACATTAGCTAGTGAAACTAATTCCCAGACATAACATTAGGTGGTAAAACTAATTCCCAGACATAACATTAGGTGACAAAACTAATTCCCAGACATAACATTAGCTGGCAAAACTAGTTCCCAGAAATAACATTAGCTGGCAAAACTAATTCCCAGACATAACAGTAGGTGGTAAAACTAATTCCCAGACGTAATGCTAGTAGCTTAACATAATTTCCAGACACACAAAGGTTTTTTTTGATTCACCTATTTCTCTATTTCCCAAGGCGGAGTGCGTTGCACTATGTTTTTGTCTTGCGCCTGTCTGCCCAGTGCATCCGACTCCTCATGCATTAGATGTAAAGGTCTGCTTTTTCCAGCATTTTCTAAGGGTTTGTTTCCTCGGGATAATGGCTGGTGCTGTGATTGAGGAGAACCCAGCACCTTCGAATTGTGAGCCGTGTCACTAAACCAGTAGTCCACACACACAAAGTTAGTGAATTAACTTCAGTCTAAGAGATAATTAAGAGCAGTTCTGACCTGCCAGAAAAAACCAATTTAGCAATGTCAATGTTGAAAATACACATTTGAACAGAAAACTTACATCATGATCAGGCCCGAAATCATGGAATTTAATGACGCAGATTGTTATAAAGCCCACTACGCCAATGACTAAACTGACAATAGAAATGAAGCAAAAGAATCTGCTGAAGCCTCCAGCCTTTATTTTCACGTCTGAAATGAATATAATTCAAAAAAGGACATGCTTCAAGAATGTTTGCAACTTATAATATACAACGGTTCACTCACTCAATCTTACAAAGTGTCATTATCAGCAACAGTTTAACATGAGTTTAACGTAAGTACATGATTAGCTCAATTGTGCTCACTTGTGTCAATACCATTTCTACTTATTACTTGTGTTGTCTGTATATTGTCTAATCTTTCAGCCAAATACGTTACACCCTGCTGCCTTGGAATGTTAGCAATGTTATTATGCAATAAAGGGTTATGCTAAAAGAAATAAAAGCCAATATGTATATACGTTCTTCTCAAAGTATCTGATATAATGGTAAATGTTGAACATGAGTGACCCTGTTCAGTCCAGTAGATCTCATGCTGGCTTCACATGCACACATACATATATAAATAAGGGGTCGCTATGGTCGATAGGTAAGGTACTCGCCTATCAAATTGATGAATGGAAATGGCGTGGGTTCAAGTCTCGCAGGTTTAAGCAACCTCTGGTCTCATAAGAGGTGGAACCAGAGTGCATGCATCCTGAATTACCTCCAGTCGTTTTGACTTATGTCTTGCGACTGGCCCAAGGTAGTTCGGGACCAGAGAGTGAGGTTGATGACCAGCCCAGCTTCTTCCTCACTATAATCCAAATACAGCACAAGTTACATCACCAAGACAAAAACTGTCTGATGGTGTCATCATCATTGCTTGCAATGGGCAACTAACTATGAACAAATCAATCTTACTGTCATTGCTCCAGTACAGCATTGCCCCATTGCGAACCTCAGAAGCAGCAAGTGTGTCCGTCCTGTTTAGAGTTCTGTGGTCTTTACTGAGCAAGCTGTAGTCTGATTTCAGAGGTGTTCCATAATCTTTACATAGCTGCTTCAGTACATGTTCTACAGTCGTTGATGTGGAAAGACGAAGACGGAAACGGCCTTGAGGTTCATTCGGTGAAAGAATACTTTGAATGGTCACTTCTATTTCCCCCATTGCTACGATACTGTAAAATAAACAAAAGAACAACTGAATTGTTATCCACCAAGTGACTTTTACAGTATGATGTATTGTCTCTTGCAATTTTTAATCAAATGTATCGACAACCAACACCAACTCCTACCTCCTCATTCAATTTATATTATATGCACGCACATACATAAAACATAATAACAATACAAAACATATGCAGTCACATCTGTAATAAGGTATAGGAAGACAATCATTTCAACAGCCCCCCCATCTGTAATGAAAATGACTGCAGCCGATGAATGCTAGTAATAAACTCATGTAAAATTCACAATGTCCTTAATAAATGTCACAAATGGTGAGCTGAGGGAATGATTATATTAAGACAATCAAATTTTACATGCTCGTCACCTGGTACTATGATTGTGAGCAACTCATGCAGTTTTCGCTGTTCTATGTTTTGTAACAAATAGCATTATTGTGCCTTACCAATCATGTATGTCAAGGAAAGAAGTAATGACGTGCATGAGACCTCTCTAGCCTCACTTCACTGGTTAGAGACTGTGACTTGTTTGAAACATCATTTCACTTCACTTGTTAGAGACTTCACTTCATTGGTTAGAGACCGTGACTTGTGTGAAACATCATTTCACTTCACTTCACTTCACTGGTTAGAGACCTTGACTTGTTTGAAACATCATTTCACTTCACTTGTTATAGACTTCACTTCACTAGTTAGAGAACTTGACTTGTTTGAAACATCCTTTCACTTCACTTGATTTGTTCTAAACATCATTTCATTCACTTGTTAGAGACTTCACTTCACTGGTTAGAGAACTTCACTTGTTTGAAACATCCTTTCACTTCACTTGATTTGTTTGAAACATCATTTCACTTCACTTGTTAGAGACTTCACTTCACTGGTTAGAGAACTTCACTTGTTTGAAACATCATTTCACTTCATTTCATTTGTTAGAGACTTCACTTCATTGGTTAGCAACATCACTCCACTGGTTAGAGACCTTGACTTGTTTCTTCTTCTTCTTACGCAGTCAGACAGTAACTATTATTTTTTTGAAAAAAGCGGCGGTCATCCTGAGGCTGTCGACACTGCCATAGAGCTTGTTTTGCAGTTCCACTGGTGATGGCCACATCTGCTCTCTCTGATCCTCCAATGTCGGGCAGTTCTGCAGCAGATGTTCAGCGGTCATTTTACCGGTACCGCACGGGCATTCGTTGGTACCACCTATCTTCAATTTGTTGAATAGGTGGTACCTCAGTCTATTGTGGCCAGTGCAAAGTCTGAAGACAACGACCTGCTCTCTTCGGTTCAACTGGTAATAGGCATCGTTTTTGGTGTAACCAGTATGTTCGGTTTCCCATTTGGTCATGTATCTGGCTTTGATAAGCCGTTTTGACTCTTCGTACGTCATACTAGTATCTGTTTGTGGTAGTCTTGCACCTTCTTTTGCCAGTCTGTCTGCCTCCTCGTTGCCTTGGATGTTGCAGTGTGATGGGACCCACTGTACCACTACCCTTTTTGGTGCGGACTGCTGGCACAGTTTGCAGAGTGCTGCTCTTAAGTCATTAAGCTCAGTGTTTTTCTGGCTTTTTAGCGCTGTGACTACGGCGAGAGCATCTGTAAGCAGGACTATATGGCCTCAGTGCCTCTGCCTCCGCTCTGAAATTGCTTGTGTACTTACCAGTAGCGAATGACAGTGTTATTTTTCTGCCATTTGGTAGGTTCAGGAATGCTCCTGCTCCTCCGTTCTGTGTAGTGTTTGTTGCAGAACCGTCGATGTATGCATGGGTCCAGTCCATGCTTGGGTAGTTTTTCGATATAAGGCTTAGGGTAGTATCTCTCCTTTCTTTTTCAGTCTGGCAGTTTTTGTTTCCAATACCTGGTATATTTTCTAACACCTCTGGAAATATATCCTGCCTCCAGGTAGGTTTTCGTACAGTAGTGATGGGTTTTGGTGTTGTTAGTGCGTTTATGGGATCTTCGTGCATCTTTGCTTTGGCTATTTCTGCAAAGTTTCTCCGCTTTAGTTTCCCATTTCCTAAATTGTTTAGTCTCTGGTGCATTGGATGGTCAGTCAGTCTTCGGAGTTTCTCTGACTGCAGCTGGGCTCTGCAGTCTCTTCTATCGGTCATGGATTGCAGTTTTGTAATCTTTTCAAGTTCTACAATTGGTGTTGACTTCATGCCTCCTGTTATAACTCTCATGGCTCGGTTTTGAAGTTTGCTAACTTTATCGAAGTTCGCCTTTGCTGCTGTGGTCCATGCCGCAATGCCATACTCGAGAACTGGTCTCACTCTTCCATTGTACAGTTTCTTTAGTATGCTTTCGTCTGCTCCCCAGCTTGTGCCAGCAAGTTTCCTCATGATTGCCATTCTTTCTCTGGCTCTCATTCGGTTTCTCTCGATCTGACTTTTCCATGTCATGCGCCGATCAAATGTGACTCCCAGATAGTTTGGGTTGTCGTTTGGCTGCAGGAATTTGCCATTTAAATTTAATTTGGTATTTTGGGGTTTGATTGAAAGCGAGAATATTGTGCATGTGGTTTTCTCCTCGTTTATTTTGACCAGCCATGAGTTCGCCCACTCTTCCATCGATGTTAGGGCCTGCTGCATCCGATTTCTTGCTATGGTGAGATTCTTTTCAGAGGTCCACATATCTAGATCGTCTGCAAACATTGAGCTATGGACTCTTCTTGGTATATTCTCTGTAATGTCGTTTATATACACCAGGAAGAGTGTGGGTGACAGTACTCCCCCTTGGGGTACTCCCTGCTCGAGTGTCACCTTTTTGCTCATCTGCCCTTGTACTTGGACTCTGGCCGTTCTGTTTTTGAGGTAGTGGTTGATCCACTTGTACATTTTCCCACAAACTTCACTTCTTCTTAGCTTGACTCTGTCCATCTTTCCAGACTTTGTCAAATGCCTTTTCCAGGTCCACCCAAACAGCTACTGTGTGTTTCTGTGCCTGGTAGGCATCTTCTATTTCCTGGGCTATGAGGATGACCTGGTCCTCAGTAGATCTGTGCTGTCTAAAGCCGGCTTGCTGTGGAATTAGTATTCGTTTTTCTTCCAGATGCCACATGAGTCTGGTGTTTATCATACGTTCCATCAGTTTGCCGACACAGCTCAGTAGGCTGATAGGCCTGTATCCATTTGGATCTGTTTTGTCCTTTCCTTTTTTTGGTCCTGGTACAAGTACTGCGTCTTTCCACTTGACTTGTTTGAAATATTGTTTCACTTCACTTCATTTGGTAGAGACTTCACTTCCTTGGTTAGCAACTTCACTCCACTGGTTAGAGACCTTGACTTGTTTGAAACATTGTTTCACTTCACTTCACTTGGTAGAGACTTCACTGGTTAACAACATGTGTGTTGTCTGTATATATTTCTTATTGACTGTGCTAACATACAGGAGATTCGCCTATTGTGTAGAGACCTCACTGGTTAACAACATGTGTGTTGTCTGTATATATTTCTTATTGACTGTGCTAACATACAGGAGATTCGCCTATTGTGTAGAGACCTCACTAAGCAAAATACATTGCTCTTGAAGCCAGCACTGCAGGAACACACAGTAATTATCCCATGGCAGACTTACCCAAAAGGTACTAAATATAGCTATGACACAATGATGCTCGTTTAGAAGCAGACAAGAAAGAAAACAGAAGAAGAAGAATCAAATGTACATTGGATATATGGTAAACACATGTGCTCAAAAGCAGAAAAAGACAGGACATTATATGAATTATTATCAATGCCAAATGTTAAAATTGTACATTCCAACTGCTCATAATACATATAGGTAATATACTTGTATAGGGAAGAACAGATCAATCGTAATAACATCTGAGAGAAATACAGCTCTTGGCAGAAATAATTTGCTACATACATACAGTTCCATGACCCTCCAACAATCCATGAGAACAAACAACAGCGAATGCCTCTCAATTTGAGAATAAGAATCTTATTTCATGAGGTGTGGCTCTTACTTCTCTGTCAGTTGTGTACTTTATGTGTAACATTAGTTTTACTTTGTGTTCATATGTGCACAACACATAAATGATTATTGTAAGTAACAGGAGTAAATAACAGACACAACACATAGATGATTATTGTGTGTAACAGGAGTAGATAACAGACATAATATATAGATAATTATTGCATGTAACAGGAGTAGATAACAGACATAGTACATAGATGATTATGTAAGAACAGAGTTTCTATTCATCCCTACTAATAACGAAAGTAAAACATGATTAACATTCATTCATGAATGAACTCCTTACACAATCTTGATTCAGTGCAGCCAGTTCATCATATCATCTCATCTATTCAAATGTTGTCAGGAATCATCAGCAGGTTCAATCTTCTTTCATGAGTAGCTATTAACAATTCAATGTCTATGTAGTGTTTCCTTACACAATTCATTACTTGGTTTTCCATTGCACTGATGTCCTGTCTGCAGACATTCTTGTCATATCGCCAATTCACTAAATGTTCAAATTCACAGCACTATTCTCAATTCCTGCCAGATTTCTTTATCTCCAACTCTGTCTCTTACGCTTCTTCTTCATCCATCGTGAAAAGCATGGTTTATTACATTGCGTCTTTGTTTACAGCTAAGGTACAAATCTCCACCTTTTAGCACAGCACATTTTTTGGACAGGTTAGGCCTTCCCATTTCTATTCCTTTTCTCTCATGCAGGCTGCAGTCTGTTTCCAGGATTGTCACTTGGATATGAAATAGGGTCTTGGACAGCTCTGGTTCACTGACCCTGACTC
This sequence comes from Ariolimax columbianus, assembly GCA_036924085.1. Classification (NCBI taxonomy): domain Eukaryota; kingdom Metazoa; phylum Mollusca; class Gastropoda; order Stylommatophora; family Arionidae; genus Ariolimax; species Ariolimax columbianus. The sequence goes on from JAVGWX010000001.1 coordinate 176,711,158, forward strand.
AAGAACTCAGCTATGACACGTTGACTGCTGTCATCTCGTTCACTATGTCTTCTTCCCCCCCCCCCCCCCCCCTGCAGTGACACTGTTCGATTTTCGTTAGCATCTCAATTTACATGTTATTATCATTTGTACTTCACAAATTCACACTAGTCGACGACTTACACTTGTGTTCACGGAAACGTGGAGTTGTTTTCAGTCTGGACTTGTTATTTCGTTCTTTTTTTGTGATTTCTTCCATCCGTTTATCCTGGTCTGGACGGCGGCTGAATGGCACTACGCTTATACCTGTGTCGTATTTCACGGGTTAGTTCTGCCGGTTCACCTTCACGAATTTGGCGTGTGGGAATTTTAGATGCTACTATGATGCGCTGAATACAGCTGGGAAGAGATGCCAGAGTCACTCACACGCTGAGTGTTGTCCATACGACCTCTTGTGGTTATCGAAAAGGCACGACAAACTGCGTTAGATGCCTTCCCACCTTTCTACCCTGCGGTTACATGTTTACGGAAAGGCTTCGGTGGTAACCCTGAGGCAAAATCTGCATCCTATGCTATCTCCAGTCGTCTCGATGAATGTCTTGCCACTGGCTAAAGGTAGCTTAGGCTCTGTGAGTGAGGTTGACAAAAGGCGCAGTTTCTTCCTCACTTTAATCCAAATCACAGCGCAAGTCACCCATTTCAGCGGACACAGCAAGTGATACGACTGTCCACTCGGCTGAACAAAGAGAGTGGTCTTCATCACTTGTGATGGACAACTATTATCATTTGTACTTGGCCTTGGTCAGGGTCCCTGTCTGACATTGATTACAGAGGGTTGGTATGAATATACTGCTGATCAATTATCTTCTTGTATCAATTGGAATGCTTGGATGTCCTAGTAATGTTGATAGCTGATATTTATTGCTTTTTTTTTCTTAGATGTTTGCCTCACTAGTTTCTACTGGCGGAGGCACGCCATTTTCCACCCCAGACCGTAGTCCATTGGGCGATATCAGGACGCATAAACCAGTGCTTGGATGCATGTGTGCGTCTGTATGTACCTATGCTTGGTTTGTGCGCCCTCAGAAGCTAGCCCAACCAAAGTGCAATGGAAGGGCCTCACCATGAGGGCGCGTGTGAAAGTTGTGCAAGAGTGTGACTGTGGGATAGAGTCAAATGAAACAGAGTGAGGTGAGAAGAGAGAGAAGGGGAAGAGTGGCCAATAACCATTATAGGCCAATAACCTGCTTATCTGTACACTGGAATGCAGGTATAGAAATGCTTTCCACGCCCCCACAAGCTTAGAAGAGGAGTGCAAACACCTGCAAACAACAATGTTACACATGCTACAATGATTACTCAAATTTGATTTCAACAACTCTGTTCACTAAATATGAAACTTGGCTGCATTCTCCCAGGAAATTCAGAATAGGCATTCAATAAACATAAAAAAAAGCTGTCTTACTAGATGGATAGGCAACATGGCATGTAACTTAGAGCCCCACAGTCAGACTGTATACTTTCACTTGCTGGTGACTAAACATTGTAACAAGTACAGATTGACAACGAAAAGGCTATGCTGCCACACCCCCCCCCCCCCCCCCCAAAGAACTGTAATTGGATTTGAACCTTCAGAGGAAGAGAGGTATGAAGAGGTAAAAGAACAATGGAATAGGATGCCATGACAACTGAAGCTCAAAAAGAAAAGGAAAGCCCAAATGATCCAAATGAAAGTAGGAATGTGACATAAGATTAACCAAGCTTAATGTTAATTTTTACTACAAATTCAGTTCAGGTGCCATCTCCACATGGAAGGTCGGGTGCACTGGGTCTCTAACATCTCTTACCTTGATGCTACAATCTGCCATGCTTTACGCTGTCCATTGTTAGATGTTATTCTCTCACAAAATGCGCTGCTTTTGATACTTTGAACCTCCCCCTTCCTTTCCAGCATTGTTATCCAACAAAACATCTTAAGTGTTGGACTCTTATTTTACTCACCAATTCTCTTTGTATTCCTAATTTCTCAGACTTCATTATCTGTTTTCTCTCCTGTCCAATATGCCCCATTCTTCTATATATCCACATTTCACTGGCATCAACTCTATTATCAAACTGTTTGTTCAAATTTCTACGTCATACAGTAAAGATGAGTGTACATAACACCTAATCACCCTCATTTTAAATTTGTGAGTGACTTGTTTAGATATCATTACATGACTCTCATGTTGGTGAAAACTGATTTGTGAGTGACTTGCTTAGATGTCCTTATATAATTCTCATGTTGGTGAAAACTGATTTGTGAGTGACTTGCTTAGATGTCCTTTAATAATTCTCATGTTGGTGAAAACTGATTTGTGAGTGACTTGCTTAGATGTCCTTATATAATTCTCATGTTGGTGAAAACTGATTTGTGAGTGACTTGCTTAGATGTCCTTTAATAATTCTCATGTTGGTGAAAACTGATTTGTGAGTGACTTGCTTAGATGTCCTTATATAATTCTCATGTTGGTAAAAACTGATTTGTGAGTGACTTGCTTAGATGTCCTTATATAATTCTCATGTTGGTAAAAACTGATTTGTGAGTGACTTGCTTAGATGTCCTTATATAATTCTCATGTTGGTAAAAAGTGATTTGTGAGTGACTTGCTTAGATGTCCTTATATAATTCTCATGTTGGTGAAAACTGATTTGTGAGTGACTTGCTTAGATGTCCTTATATAATTCTCATGTTGGTAAAAACTGATTTGTGAGTGACTTGCTTAGATGTCCTTATATAATTCTCATGTTGGTAAAAAGTGATTTGTGAGTGACTTGCTTAGATGTCCTTATATAATTCTCATGTTGGTGAAAACTGATTTGTGAGTGACTTGCTTAGATGTCCTTATATAATTCTCATGTTGGTAAAAACTGATTTGTGAGTGACTTGCTTAGATGTCCTTATATAATTCTCATGTTGGTGAAAACTGATTTGGCCATTACTGTTCTCTTCGTGATTCCCATCTCCCATTAATATATTTCCAAAATAGGAGCAGCCTTTGACCTGTGCCCAGTATTTGACTATCTATTTTATCTGTTGAGTAGATATGGAGTATACTTTGCTAGCTATCATTGTTGTAGTTTTCTCAGGCAAATGTCCGATCTGCACACATGACTTTTGTTTATCATATCAATCCCCTTAAATGGCAATAGGAAACTCGCTTGGGAGAGCCACATATCGAGATCAAACCATTTTGGCAAATATGATCTTGCACAGAAAGGTGCATGGCGGATGACGAAGAGGTCGTCTCAAAAAGAGATGGGAGCTTAACATTAAAAAATAGACCAATTTCCAACCCTAAAGGCAAAGGCAGCTGACAAAGAGGGGTGGCGTGCGGTTGTGGGAGTGTCTTCATGTGTGCCCCAACGACCTTACCAGTTACGAGATGACCTAACCTGACCAAATCACAAATTCTTGTACTTTGGCTGACTTTGAGTATTTCCTTTATCTGTCCAAACAAATTGCTCTGTATAAATATTCAACAGACAAGTGACGTCACACATCCTTGAGCCCTTCTCTTTTCACATCTAAACATGATAAATAAAGCCTGCCAGATCTTTCAATGACTTTTTCCTGCCTGTATAGGTTACTGAGTATTCTTGTGTCTATTCTATCAATTTCTATGTTTCCAGACATGTCATTAGTTTCTCATGTCGGACTCTGTCGAAGGCCTATTTCTACTCAGATAAAGACAGATAAGCATAGAAAAATGTTTTTTCCGTACCTGTATATATTTTTCCGTTAGCATTATTCAAAATATTGCTTCTTGTGTTCAGCTCTTCTGTCTAATTCTGAATTGTTGAACCTGAACTTTGTTGTCTACTCTACTCCTAAACTTCTCTTGTAAAACTTTAAGCTGTATCTTAATGGTGTGGTTCATCCTTAGGCTGATTGTTCCAAAATCAGAACATTCGGTTGCACAACTACAAATAGAGGCTATGAAATGTGAAAGTAAGAGTGTGATGTAACATTGACAAAATGTCATTTGAATGGTGACTAAAATAAAGTCTCTCAAATGCAGTCCTACATCAGCCTAGCAACAAATCTTCTTCTGTGTACGTCCTGAAAATGATGTTGAATAGTAGTTTACAGTAAGGCTGCGAAATCTGCACATTTCGGCCCGACACATCCAACTTAACTTAACGTTTCTATATTAGTTTAGAAGACTCATCAGAGTCTGTATACAACCAGTTACATTTGCATTGCCCTGCTCTAAAAGTTATATGTATCCAATCTATTCTTAATGCATTAACTGACCCTGCCTCCACTACCTCCTGGGGCAATGCATTCCAAGCATTCACCACGCTCTGACTAAAATAAATATTTCTTTCTTTAGTTAATTTTTAGCTGTGCCCACTTGTTCGAGGTTGTATTTTGAAAACTTGCTATACTCTAATTTAATGTTTCCTGTGATTATCTTATAAACCTGTATTAAGTCACCTCGAATTCTTCTCTTCTCTAGACATTGTAGGCTGGTTTTTCTGTCTTTCATAATAACTGTAATTCTGGAATCCCACTATCAGTTTTGTTGTTCTTCTTTGTATCCTTCTTCTTCTTCTTCTGCGTGCACAGTCAGACAGTAACCATTATTTTTTCGAAAAAAGCGGCGGTCATCCTGAGACTCTCGCCACTACCATAGAGCTTGTCTTGCAGTTCCACTGGCAATGGCCACATCTGCTCTCTCTGATCCTCCAATGTCGGGCAGTTCTGCAGCAGATGTTCAGTGGTCATTTTACCAGTACCGCACGGGCATTCGTCGGTACACCCTATCTTCAATTTGTTGAATAGGTGGTACCTCAGTCTGTTGTGGCCAGTGCGAAGTCTGAAGACAACGACCTGCTCTCTTCGGTTCAACTGGTAATAGGCATCGTTTTTGGTGTAACCAGTATGTTCGGTTTCCCATTTGGTCATGTACCTGGCTTTGATAAGCCGTTTTGACTCTTCGTACGTGATACTGGTATCTGTTTGTGGTAGCCTTGCACCTTCTTTTGCCAGTCTGTCTGCCTCCTCGTTGCCTTGGATGTTGCAGTGTGACGGAACCCACTGTACCACTACCCTTTTTGGTGCGGACTGCTGGCACAGTTTGCATAGTGCTGCTCTTAAGTCATTAAGCTCAGTGTTTTTCTGGCTTTTTAGCGCTGTGACTACGGCGAGAGCATCTGTCAGCAGGACTATATGGCTCTCATTTTCACTGTGTGTTACCATTTCTTCCACTGCCGCCCTCAGTGCCTCTGCCTCCGCTCTGAAATTGCTTGTGTACTTACCAGTAGCGAATGACAGAGTTATTTTTCTGCCATTTGGTAGGTTCAGGAATGCTCCTGCCCCTCCGTTCTGTGTAGTGTTTGTTACAGAACCGTCGGTGTATGCATGGGTCCAGTCCATGCTTGGGTAGCTTTTCGTTATGAAGCTTAGGGTAGTGTCTCTCCTTTCTTTTTCAGTCTGGCAGTTTTTGTTTGCAATACCTGGTATATTTTCTACCACCTCTGGAAATATATCCTGCCTCCAAGTAGGTTTTCGTACAGTAGTGATGGGTTTTGGTGTTGTTAGTGCGTTTATGGGATCTTCGTGCATCTTTGCTTTGGCTATTTCTGCAAAGTTTCTCCGCTTTAGTTTCCCAGTTCCCAAATTGTTTAGTCTCTGGTACATTGGGTGGTCCGTCAGTCTTCGGAGTTTCTCTGACTGCAGCTGGGCTCTGCAGTCTCTTCTGTCGGTCATGGATTGCAGTTTTGTAATCTTTTCAAGTTCTACAATTGGCGTTGACTTCATGCCACCTGTTATAATTCTCATGGCTTGGTTTTGAAGTTTGTTAACTTTATCGAAGTTCGCCTTCGCTGCTGTGGTCCATGCCGCAATGCCATACTCGAGAACTGGTCTCACTCTTCCAGTGTACAGTTTCTTTAGTATGCCTTCGTCTGCTCCCCAGCTTGTGCCAGCAAGTTTCCTCATGATCGCCATTCTTTCTCTGGCTTTCATTCGGTTTCTCTCGATCTGACTTTTCCATGTCATGCGCCGATCAAATGTGACTCCCAGATAGGTTGGGTTGTCGTTTGGCTGCAGGATTTTGCCATTTAGGCTTAATTTGGTACTTTGGGGTTTTAATGAGAGCGAGAATATTGTGCACGTGGTTTTCTCCTCGTTTATTTTGACCAGCCATGAGTTCGCCCACTCTTCCAGCGATGTTAGGGCCGTCTGCATCCGATTTCTTGCTATGGTGAGATTCTTTTCAGAGGTCCACATAGCCAGATCGTCTGCAAACATTGAGCTATGGACTCTTCTTGGTATATTCTCTGTAATATCGTTTATATATACCAGGAAGAGTGTGGGTGACAATACCCTCATCAGAGTCTGTATACAACCAGTTACATTTGCATTGCCCTGCTCTAAAAGTTATATGTATCCAATCTATTCTTAATGCATTAACTGACCCTGCCTCCACTACCTCCTGGGGCAATGCATTCCAAGCATTCACCACGCTCTGACTAAAATAAATATTTCTTTCTTTAGTTAATTTTTAGCTGTGCCCACTTGTTCGAGGTTGTATTTTGAAAACTTGCTATAGTCTAATTTAATGTTTCCTGTGATTATCTTATAAACCTGTATTAAGTCACCTCGAATTCTTCTCTTCTCTAGACACTGTAGGCTGGTTTTTCTGTCTTTCATAATAACTGTAATTCTGGAATCCCACTATCAGTTTTGTTGTTCTTCTTTGTATCCTTTCCAGCATGTTTATATCCCCTGTACGATAAGTACACACCTGTACACAGTACTCCATTCTAGGTCTAACCAATGCATTTTACAATCCCTTCCTTACTTCTATGTTTAATATTTCTTTTGATCATACCTAACATTCCATTTGCCTTATTCACTGCTACCTGGACTTGCTCACTCACTTTACCTGTATGATCTATTATAACCCTTAGGTCCCTTTCCTTATCTATCATTCTAATATTGTTCTGTAATTATGTTTCATATTGGATCTACCCATGTGGATGACTGTACATTTATCTATATTAAACTCTATTTGGCATCTCACAGACCAGTCTTGAATTTGATCTAAATCCGACCTCAATATATCCACCTGCTATAGATGAGACACTCCTACATAGTTTTGTGTCATCCGCAAATTTTTCTATCAAGATCCTATATCAATGTCTAAATCGTTTATATATTTCAAGAACAATATTGGTTCCAAAACCGAACCCTGTGGCACTCCACTCTTTACTTCACACCACTCAGAGTACTCCTTATTTATGCCCACTCTCTGCCTTCTTCCTGTTAACCAACTTTCAATCCATTCGGCAACATAAAGATGGAGATCTCAAACTCTCGGCATTACACTCAAGGTTGGTCATTCAGTGGATCTTATCTCACTGCAATATCAAAGACAATGAAGCTGCATACAAACTAGCGAAGTGTGAGTAGCTTTTCCCCAAACAGACCTAAGCATCACATATAATAGTATATTATATAGAGTACTCTGATTGGTATGAAGTAATAAGTGGAGTGCCTCAGGAATCGTCATCGGGACCAATTTTTGTTTTTCATATATATTTATAAATGATTTAGACAATTATATCGGATCCATGATTGCAAAATTCGTGGATGATACAAAATTACACGACAGGGTCTCTTCTCCGGCAGAGGTGGATCTATTGAGATTGGCAGATGGAGTTTAATGTATAAAAATGTAGTCATTCACATGGGTAGATCCAATAAAGATTATAATTACATGATGGGAGAGAACAATATTAGGACAATACAAAGGAAATGGGCCTGGGTGTTATAATAGATCATACAGGCAAGGTGTTCGAGCAAGTCCAGGTGGCAGTGTTAAAGGCAAATGCAGTGTTAGGTATGATAAATAAAAGAAGCATTACACATAGGAGCAAGAAGGTGATATTAAAACTATATAAATCATTGGTGAGACCTAAATTGGAGTACTGTGTTATCATAAAGTGGATATAAAACATGCTAGAAAGGATACAAAGAAGAGTTTATAAATGAATCAATTGAAAGGATACATTAGACTATACCAAGTTTTTGCAAAGTTTGACCAGCTACAAGAGCAAGGGGGCACAGCTTCAAATTGTTTAAAGACAGGTCCAGATCAGATATTAGGACATTTTTTTCAGAGTAGTGAATACTTGGAATGCATTGCCACACGATGTGGTGGAGGCAGGGTCAGTTAATGCATTAAAAAATAGATTGAATGATCAGTGATTTTTAGCATTCGTTAGTATCGGTGGAGTGGAATAAACAGGTTGTTTACAGACTCTGTGGTGTCTTCTAAACCAGTATAATGAAGTTAAGTTAAATTAATGGGGCAAAGACTAAACTGAAAGCCAACTTCAGGAAAAAATAGGCTGATCCACAACCTCACTTCCGAAAAGAAGACAAGAAGATTATGATTTAACTACAGAAGAACAAGCCGTCATCTCCAGACTGAGAACTTGGCATAATAATAATAGTCAATGATCATATTTATAACAAATGGAGTAAAAAAAAAACAGCACGCACCAAAAATGACAATGGTTCAAAACTCCTATAGCTATACGCCCAACAAAATCTATTCATATCAAACACTTTCTTCAAACACAGTGACTCACAAATCTATACATGGTATAAATGGAATAATCTAACAATCAGAAGCCAAATAGATTTCATACTCACGAAGACAGCGGAGAAAAGGAAAGTTAGAGACTCGAGAGCGATTCCAAACTTATATGTTGACACAGACCACAAGGCGATGGTAGCAGTAATAACCACAGCGAACAAAAGACACCCAAGACTAATAGAAACAACAAAGAAAAGAATCAACATAAATAAACTAAAAACAGAAGCTGTTCAAAAAGCCTTCGAAGCACAAATCACAGAGAATTTTTCAAAACTAACCGAAGACAGGCAAACGATGGAAGAAGAATGGACCTTGTTCAAAGACTGTATTATCAAGAGTGGGGGTGGGTGGGGGGTGGTGTGTGTGTTTTAGTGAGGTCTGGGCTTGATGTCGCTCATTAAAGGAAAGTGAAGTGTCTGATATAGCCTCTCCTTTCCAGGTGTAGAGATCGCCGCTGGATTCACTGTTTGGCTTGCCAGGCAGGAGTTTTCATGCCAATGGCCTCTCATACATTATTGTGTCTCCAGCAGCACCTTCATGAGGTGCCACTATTTCTTACAGAGCCTTCTGTTGGGCACGACCGAGTACCCGGCAGTATAACTGGGCAGGCAGATTGGGCTCATTAGCCTTGGTTAGCAGCCAATCAAAGAGAAGGTGATCTCTGACTCTAAACCCAGGTAGATCAAAGCTCGTTAGCCTGTTCAGGCGGTTCGTCTAGGGGAGGAGGAACTCTGATTTTAAATCTACAAGTTTCAGGGAGTCCTGACTAGTCTTGAGACGATCAGAGTATCATCGGATGTCTCGAGTAACTAGCATCTGCGGGCAACGACTCCACTGCCTTGGGGAAACCTCAGGAGAGGCTAGGGCTATGGGAGTAAATGCAAACAGAAAACCCGGAGTGGTAGCAGATGGTTTTAAAATTGCAAACTCATTCCAGCAGCTCCTGCAGCTGAGCTGGTGCCAGATTGTTATGCTTTGCATTCCTTTGGATTACTTCAGGGGGATCTGCAGTTTGGGCAGCCCAGGGTCTCCATATTCAGCGTCCAGGCTTGTGCCCTAAGAGGCTACTCACAGAATGGCATGCGCATGGTCTGCAAAGACTGAGATGCCTATGAATGAATAAATGAATTATCAAGACAGGCAAAGAAGCATGTGGCACAAAGAAGCAGCATAGACAGCCCTAGAAAATGACATAATGGTGAACTAACAAAGTGAAGACTGCCATCAAAGAAAAGAAAAATAGATATAGAGCATGGGTTAAGAGTAGAACAGATCAAATCTATGAAGACTATAAAACTGCAAGAAACCAGACATAAAAGGAATTTGCATCTGCTAAAACCAAAACATGGGAAGATTATAGAAAGAGTTTAAATTCTGATTACGCAAGATCAATTAGAAAATTATATCAGAAGATCCGAGCCACGAGGAATAGAGAAGAGTGTTACGGCACAACGGAATTAATAAATGACAGCTCAGGCAGGGAACTAAATAGCCCTAAGTTAATTTTAAAGAAATGGCAGGAATACTTCAGCCAACTCCTCAATATACCATCAGCAGAAGACATGTTCCAACAATCAACCAGCTCCAATACAATTACAGAATTTCAACCAGAAATATTGATTTAGGAAATAAGAAAAGCAGTGCGAAACTCTCCAACGAACAAGTCCTCTGGAACAGACGATATACCAGCGAAATTGATCAAAGCGGCGGACGACGCAAGAATAGCCTGGCTTCAGAGATTGTTCAACATAGTATAGACCAAACAAGAGGCATCTCAAGATTGAAGAAATACCATAATCGTCCCCATATGGAAAATGAAAGGTAGTAAGAGAGACTGCACAGCTTACAGAGGAATTTCACTGCTGAGCCACACAGGAAAGATTTTCTGTAAAATAGTAGAAAACCATTGAATTCCAACTAAGCGAAGTGCAAATGGGTTTCAGAAAAAACAGGGACTGCACCGATATTATCTTTGCCTTACGGCAACTAGCAGAAAAAGCTATCGAATTTGATGAAACTCTTTATCTGGCATTCATAGATCAAGAAAAACTGTTCAACAGAGTTAACCGACAACAGCTGTAGAGAACACTGAAGAACTATGGAGTTAGTCTGAACTTGATAAGCATATGTAAATGTTTGTATAAAAATAGTCAGTGCACGGTGAGTCGTAACGGTTTCTTGTAAAAACCAGAGTTAGACAGGGGTGTGTGCTTTCTCCCCTGTTGTTCATCACCTACATGGACCAGATCAGCAAAGAAGCCTAATCTAACGATGATAACAGCTGTACCAAACTCCTCTTTGCCGACGACCAAGCACTCATTGCAAACACCGAAGAACAGCTGCAACAAAAGCTTAAACAACCTCAACTTAACTGCAGAAGAACACAACATGAGAATCAACGTGAGTAAAACTGAAACAATGACAATAGCAAGAACAGCAAAAACTGCAAAGATCTACATAGAACAGCAACAACCGCAAAGATCTACACAGAACAGCAACAACCGCAAAGATCTACATAGAACAGCAAAAACTGCAAAGATCTACATAGAACAGCAACAACCGCAAAGATCTACATAGAACAGCAACAACCGCAAAGATCTACATAGAACAGCAACAACCGCTAAGATCTACATAGAACAGCAACAACCGCAAAGATCTACATAGAACAGCAACAACCGCAAAGATCTACATAGAACAGCAACAACCGCTAAGATCTACATAGAACAGCAACAACCGCAAAGATCTACATAGAACAGCAACAACCGCAAAGATCTACATAGAACAGCAACAACCGCTAAGATCTACATAGAACAGCAACAACCGCAAAGATCTACATAGAACAGCAACAACCGCAAAGATCTACATAGAACAGCAACAACCGCTAAGATCTACATAGAACAGCAACAACCGCAAAGATCTACATAGAACAGCAACAACCGCAAAGATCTACATAGAACAGCAACAACCGCTAAGATCTACATAGAACAGCAACAACCGCTAAGATCTACATAGAACAGCAACAACCGCAAAGATCTACATAGAACAGCAACAACCGCAAAGATCTACATAGAACAGCAACAACCGCTAAGATCTACATAGAACAGCAACAAATCAAGCACATGAATGATTTCAAATATTTAGGAATCATAGTATCCTCTAAAGGAAGAAAGCAAGAAGAAATGTCAGATGTCAACAATACTGAAGAACAAGCACATAAAGATTGGGACAAAAAGAGCCATGTTCAACATAATTTTTATGCCTACACTATGCTACCAGTATCAAACCTGGACACTGACAGCAACAGATAAGAGAAAAATAGAAACAGAATTGAAATGCCTGAGGCGAATGCTAAATGTGATAAGATGGGACAGAATTAGCACTGGCCATTACCCCGGGGAAGCAAACCCTTAGAAAATGCAGGAGGAAGCAGACCCTTACATAAAATACATGCTGAAGTCAGATGCACTGGGCCGACAGGCGCAAAATAAAAACCATAGTGCACACTGCCTTAGGGAAAAGAGAAATAAGGCGAACGCAAAACAAACAAACAAAAGAAACGATGAGATCAGGAAACAGATGGGCACTAAGCCAGTGCTAGACTTCATTAGAAAACAGAAAATTCAGTGGTTTGGCCACATATTGCGGCAGCAACACAGCAGCGTACCAAAGATAGCTCTATCACTTAAACACAGAGGTACCAGAGCTAGAGGCCGACCCCGCAAAAGATGGATGTATGGAATATCCGAGGCAGCCAGTTCCACCTTATATGAAGCGCACACCAAAGGCGCTGTCCAGATGTCACTTATACACCTGATGCCGAAAGGCAAACCAGGATCAGAAAATAGACAGATAGAGTACTGGGACAGATGACAGGTGTCCATGTGTGGAGCATAACATGACCATGGAACACATCCTACAAAACTGCACACTCACACAAAATTAAATAGAACAACAGTTGTCTCATGAGATATATGAGATAACAAAGAGCAGAGAAAAAAAACAACCTTTCAAACAACTGTGGCCTTTGTAAAAGAAACTGGGACCTTGATCTCAGGATGAACAACGAAGAAGAAAATATATACTTTTAATGTTAGCAATGGCAGTTAGACGTGTGCTGTAACACTGAAAGTCTATTTAAGTCTGCTGTAGTACTTGAGGTCTTTTTAAGTCTGTTGTAGTACTTGTGGTCTATTTAAGTCTGTTACAGTACTGGTGGTCTATTTAAGTCTGTTGCAGTACTGGTGGTCTATTTAGGTCTGTTGCAGTAATGGTGGTCTATTTAGGTCTGTTGCAGTACTGGTGGTCTATTTAGGTCTGTTGAAGTACTGGTGGTCTATTTAAGTCTGTTGTAGTACTGGTGGTCTATTTAAGTCTGTTGAAGTACTGGTGGTCTATTTAAGTCTGTTGGAGTACTGGTGGTCTATTTGTTATGTGTATTATCTACTTCTGCTTGATGCTATCCTATTATACACTGTCCCATTATGCAAACAGTAAAACTAACGTTATGTATAAAGTGTATATTTGAGAGAGAGACATGCTTGTTTTATTGTATCTGATGTTAATAGTATGGCTGCTTTAATACTGTCGTTCAATCAGACAGCTTATGTGTTTAATGCCAGTTAATCATATGCTTTATCCAGTTTTTCCTTTGGAACATCATGTTTAGACCAATGACTTTACTTTGTAGTATTATTATCAATTTTGTTTTACTTCTTTAAAATGTAAAACTCTCTTCTATAAATCCATGACAAAATTCTTGCTTGAGTTTTGCTCAACTGCCCAACTAGTCATTTTCAGCAGGAAATATGTCCAGATAGGCCGTGAGATTTCAGAGTGGGTTGCTAAGATTTTGTGTGGGTCCTAAAACAGGCTGACCAAGGTCATTGACACTGTCAACATGGACAGACTCTGGAATATCACTATGATAATCGATTGCCCTGAAAGATTCTTCGCAGCTGTCTGCCAGTTTCATGATGGCTTGTGTATTCAATGATGGAGAACCGCCTGAAACCTTACCAGTCATAAGCGGAGTCAATCAGGGTTGTACACTTACCTTAACACATTTTAGCATACTATTTATTCTTCTTTGGCGTTTGTTCTAAAAAAAAACATTGTGAAGTAGTTTACAGTTGAGACGCAATATCAGTGTCTATTGGCTCGATACATCTAGTTTCAGTATGGCTTTTTTGGGACCTGGTTTACCTCCTCTCTGTGATCCATATTCTCTTAGCCAGACTACTTGAGTGCAGTCTGTTTCTAGAGCCGCCACTTGGAGGCAGAATACAGTTCTGTCAACTATGGTTCACTGATCAGCTATGAGTCATTGGCTGTTGTCAGCTCATTCATTGCTCCATCTTCTGGTCATGCATTGTATTTGAAGCCATGCATTCTGGTGCTACATGTGACTCTGCCATTGATGTACATATCAGATATAAAATGCTCACCAAGATGAAAGAAGTAACCATCTTAGATTTCCTCTTTGCTGGTGACTGCATCCTTAACACTTGTTCAGAACAAATCATATCGACTGCTATGGATGAGTTTTCAGCTGCATGCACTAATTTGAGTCTTATCACCAACACCAATACAACAAAAGTAATGTTACAACCTGCTCCTTGACCATACATCGCTGTTCAAGGCCAACATTTCCAAGCAGTTTATAGCTCCATTCCCCTTGGTAATACCCTTAACAGACCCTTTTAAATGCAGTGCTGCATATTTATTTGACCAATGGTACGCTAGAGGTGATGTGGTCAGCATCATGTACTTCCCAGTTTTTGGCTGGTTCGATTCTGGAGCCGTTTACGATAGAATAAATATACCACTAGACAGTCAGTGCACTAGCCAGTAATGAGACTGAAGCTGTTGGCATAATCGCTTGAGATAGGCATATGTTAGTATTAGTTATAAAACAAACAAATCAATAAAAAATAGAGGTTAAAATACAATTTTAAATAAGAGCAGTATCAGACTTATACCACATATTATTAGACTTGCGTTTCCACTCTTAACTCTGTCATGGTTAGCCCCAAAGTTTCTTGCTATATGAACATAAACCAACACATCTAACAAACCATCATTGATGGAGAAAACCACTTCAACAGGGCCTATGATGCAGACCAGCCAAAGCCATAATGAAACTGGTTTGCTGACCTCCGTATTATAAAAACGTAAGAACACCAGACTCTACACCTGCAATGCGAGAACCATATGAGAGGTAGAGAAAACAACTCAAACTGCAATAGACAGAGAAAAAATACATCAGCATCCATGGACTGAGTGAAACAATATGGACACAAGCAAGTACAAAACAGCTAACATCAGGTGCAACAATGATATATTCAGATCATGAAGAAAAGAGTGTGATGTGATAGCACTTATGCTAACACCAGAAGCCCAAAATGCTTTTATTGAGTGGCATGCAGATGGATCAAGACTGATCATGGCAGTCTTTAGAACCATACATAAAACAATTAAAAACTGATGATAACACAATGTTACTCTTCAACTAATGCAAAAAGAAGTGTCAGTTCGTTTTTTACACCAAACATCAACCTATTGGCTGAAAAAAAATCAAGAGATATAATGATAGTAATGGTATACTTGAATGAATGCCAAAATGAGTAAGGATAATGGAGAATTTGAAGGCTATGAAGAAATTATAAGCAGGAATGGTCTTACAGTAATGAATAAAAGTTGCACACCATTCTGCAACTGATTATTGGAGGAAGCATCTTCCCACACAAGATAATTTATAGGGCAAGATATATATCCCCAGATCACGTAATATTAATATAATAATGGCACTAATTCAAATTGATCACATGTGCATAAGTATTAAATGGAAATGCAGATGATTTGTTATAGAATAAAAATGTCAGGGTCTACTAGTGAGCAGATATGGTTTCAGATCACAATTTAGTGATGCCAAAGTTAAGCTTAATCTACGAAAGAACAAAACAACTCATGTCAAATGGCCTAGAGAAGAGAATTGAGTCTCAGTACTTCATCACCGCACTGATTCAGAAACACTAGTAACAGCAATGCATTTTCAAGCACTAGATCTAACCACTTGACATAGGGGCTGGAATTAATGATTAATCTATCCCTCTAAATTGGGTCCATACATTATCATTATAAGTAAATACACTAGTTGAATCAAGTCAAACATTGAGACGGCGAGACGGGTTAGAATGTTAAGTCCATTTCTCTGCTACTTTTGAAAGTAGAATCAAAATATTTTTGCTTAGTTTAGAATGTGAGAACAATCAATTAAAATAATGAAAAACACGACGTACTATAACAATTATAGATGCAGTTAAGTTTCTTGCACATTTGTAATGTAGAACAGGGTGAGTTAATAAAAAATGTAAGAAGAAAAAGTTACCAGGGCGAAGAAGCCGGGCTTGTCTGAACTGAACGTCTGCTGAAAGTTGTCTGCTGTAGTTGGGTCTCCCTCCACTGACTGTCGATATCCTGGTCACGTCAAAACTGTCTCGGTAGCTACGTACACTCAACGAAACAAACAAACAATTCTACCAGTATTTGATAACAATACCCTATGATCAAACAAAGAAATAGAAAGCGTCCGTAAATAATATATATCAAAGTCGTTATTTGAAGGGCACCATTTTATTGACAATTTAAAACTAAAAATGTTAAAAGAAATCTGTTTTCTAAAGCAGGATTATGATAATAGCGTGACGTCACAGTCTAATTACAAAGGGGGCAATGTTAAAAACTATTGTGGAAGTTTCTTGTCAAGCGATATCTTCTCCTCATCGCGCTACGGCTATGGCTAGTTACTTAGCTAGCTACACACTAACATTAACGAGCACAGGTATCTTCCTCCAGGCCGCGATATTACACTTGTCGGTGAAGTTTATTATTGGTAGTGTGTCATGCCAGTGCTAGTGTCAGGTTATTTAAGGGGAAACACTTAGAGAGGATGTGCTTGTATTGAACAAGTGACTGACCTACATGCGAGTGTTGGTAGTGGTGATGAGATTGTGAGTCTATGTTCACATACAAGCCAGGGTCTGTGCCTCTGCTGGTGTGCCGCTGATGATTCTCATTGTGTCAAGTTAATTTGAAATGTCTTTCTGTCACTTTGAGGAACCGCCGTGCCTTCAGCACAATAATTACGTGTTTTACAAGGCTTTCGTTTACAAATGTGATTATCAGAGCAAAGTTTTGACTTTGGGAGATTTTTTCTTCTTGAAAATTTTACCAGAATTAGCGGTTTGTATTGGCGAGGTAGAGCTACTGTGGGAAGACAAGGCGTCGAATCAGTTCTTGGCAAGTCTCAGGTTATACCTAAGGCCCGAGCATACCCCTAATGGAAGACAGGACGACACGGGAGAGGTAAGGCATGGTCTGATTTTTTTTAGATCTTGTTTACTTTGAAGAAAATAATCAAACAATTTCACTTTAATAATTAATAAATGTGAGACGACTGTGTATCGTGTGGTGTAAACGTGAGGGGGGGGGGGGGTGTTTCTTGTGTATTATTATTTACACTGAGTGGTAAGCGGTGCAAACAATATGACGACTGTTTTCTTCTTTGTATGTCATAAGAGGGTTACTAAAGTGTCTAAAGAAGGTTGGGGCTGTAAACCTTACTATGTAATTTAAAGAAAAACAACAACGATTTGCTATACAACTTAACTGCAAGTGACTACAAAGGGAGCTGAACCTTCCTAAAAGTGGGGGGGGGGGGGGTGTGGGTGGCAACCAAATAAAGTGTTGGACTTGTGCTTGAGTACATGAAACTGCTGTGGAAGTTCAAATATTCACATTAGTCTATGGAATTTAATATTAACAGACTCAAATTCTGTTATTAATTGAAGATTGTGACACATGGATTGACAGTTGAATATTTGTATTTTGTTGTTACAAACAAGTGTGCTGTTGGTTTTCATCTTGCCATGGGGGGGGGGGGGGGGGGGTGTTATTGTCTGGCAGAAAAAAATCAGCTCATATCTACATTTCTCGCAATAAAACAATGTTCTCGAACTGTTAACTTGTCTGTGATATGTCCATGCACTTTTATGTTTAATTTATAGTATCAATAATTCTATGGCAGTGACATACGTAATATATAGTCATTCAATTATTATCACAATATGTCATGTGTCATCATGTGTAACAACCCACATTATCTGATAGAATGAGAAAATATGCAGATAACCTTGGCTGGGTGAGAAAGTCTGGGTCCTGACAGTGAGATTGTGCGGGTGTGTGTGAAATGTCAGTCACATCAGCTGAAATGTCTTTATGTCTGCTTATCTTTGACCTGTCGGGTTGTACGTGTGCTAGTGTTATGAATAGTGTAACAGCTTCTACCACTATGACATCTGTCTAATTTTGTCGTCTTGTAATATAAGAGGTGTGCGTTAAATGGGGCTTCCTTTACATGGACAAGAAAGAAATTGAAGTGTGGTGTCAGTATGACTTTCATTAACTGTACTTTTCAAATAATGTACATCGTATTTCAGCTGCCATTTTAAAACTTGACCATGTAAGTCTACTGTGAGTTTCGTGACAATTTATCCATCTGTTTAAATGAACACAAGCATATGTCTATGAAATGCTTGTCTGTAAAGGCAACATAAATCCTCAGTGTGTGAATGAAGCTTAACACCAGCTCGTACACTTAACCGCTGCATCCTCCATTACCCCCTCCAGCCTGTCGGCGTCTACTCTTAGCCCGCCTCATCTCACGGGAAAAGGGAACGCAAACTCATATTTCTAATCGCCTGACTCGGTGTATATTTTGGGCATATTTCGCTAATTGACTGCCTTATTTGAAAATGTTCGCTCTCTAAGTTTAAAAAAAAATAACTTGTCATTGAATCCGGTACCCATTTTATATCTATCCTATAAATGACAATAAAGTTATATTGAAATATTATTGATTGTTGTTTGAATAGAGTGCTACCTTATTACGGTGTGGAGCAGCCAAACGCACTGCCGGCCTACCTATCAATAATAGTCAACGTAGAGCGTCGTAGCGACCAGTAACCAGCCACCAGATAAGGTTCCCAATCGAGACAGTCTCCGCTAATTATTTTTGTAGCAGATGCATCAAAACGGTTTTTAAGGCTGTTATTGATTAAACTCTAGCTACGCGCGGAGACAAAAATATCCACGTGACATTTAAGCGTTTGGAGGCGAGGAAAGTCAAGGAATAATGTGACTAATGGTAGGAATAGTTTGTTGTACTGATGGTTGGCAAGTCCATTTTCAATTTGAAGAAGTTAGTTTGTAGGGAGGGAGGGATGGGACGATGTATAGAAATTATTAAAGGAATGGTCTGTCGGATTATGATAGTGTTACTATTATAAGCGAATGATATACAATACATCCTTGTTTTAACTGTTTTCAATTGCCGACCGCTTTGTCTATTAGACAAACAACTATGACAGCCCCGGTTGACAATATCACAAGTGTGGGCGTATCCTTCTAGGTTTGCTCAACTGTTTATAACTGCAGCAAGGCTGAGTGTTCTAACACAACCAAGGACAACCTCTATGCGGGTCTAGCCACCTCTATGCGGGTCTAGCCACCTCTATGCGGGTCTAGCCACCTCTATGCGGGTCTAGCCACCTCTATGCGGGTCTAGCCACCTCTATGCGGGTCCACCACACTGATCTGTTATTTTATTTAGACCACCTCTCGCTATCCTGTCAATAACGCTAAAACAAAAACAATATTGAAATACACATCATTTGTAAAAATGTCAGTGACACCTTAATAACACATGGGGGGGGGGGGGGTTGCGCTCCACTGTGACTTGGTTAATAAGGAAGCCCTAATAGAGAACATTCCAGAACTAGCTACAGTACTGCGGTAGTACATACGAGCGTAAGTCAGTCACAAACTGATATGGGATAGCTGACAAATGTAGTTGGTAGTTTATAAAGGTGTCGCCCAACGTTATGATTACTGTGGGTAGCAGACACTATATGTCGCATGCACGTGCACAGCTAAAGTTCAAAATAACGTCCGTGCTCACAGAGTGTGCAGTCAAAGAACAGCGTGCTGTTGTGCGTTTGTTTTTAGTGTGTTGTGTGTGGGAGGACTTTCTGCAAAGGATATTCGTAAGGAAATGCTTCCTGTTTGAGAAGTGTTTGTTGCGTAACTGGGTCGATATCTTTTTTTTCAAGGACGCTCAGATATTGCTCATGAAACCAGACCTGGTCGTGCAATTCAGATTGCAACAGAAGCACCAGGGCTTCGGGTCGGGAGAGTGATTCAAGCTGACACAACAGAAGCACCAGGGCTTCGGGTCGGGAGAGTGATTCAAGCTGACACAACAGAAGCACCAGGGCTTCGGGTCGGGAGAGTGATTCAAGCTGACACAACAGAAGCACCAGGGCTTCGGGTCGGGAGAGTGATTCAAGCTGACACAACAGAAGCACCAGGGCTTCGGGTCGGGAGAGTGATTCAAGCTGACACAACAGAAGCACCAGGGCTTCGGGTCGGGAGAGTGATTCAAGCTGACACAACAGAAGCACCAGGGCTTTGGGTCGGGAGAGTGATTCAAGCTGACACAACAGAAGCACCAGGGCTTCGGGTCGGGAGAGTGATTCAAGCTGACACAACAGAAGCACCAGGGCTTCGGGTCGGGAGAGTGATTCAAGCTGACACAACAGAAGCACCAGGGCTTCGGGTCGGGAGAGTGATTCAAGCTGACACAACAGAAGCACCAGGGCTTCGGGTCGGGAGAGTGATTCAAGCTGACACAACAGAAGCACCAGGGCTTCGGGTCGGGAGAGTGATTCAAGCTGACACAACAGAAGCACCAGGGCTTCGGGTCGGGAGAGTGATTCAAGCTGACACAACAGAAGCACCAGGGCTTCGGGTCGAGAGTGATTCAAGCTGACACAACAGAAGCACCAGGGCTTCGGGTCGGGAGAGTGATTCAAGCTGACACAACAAAAGCACCAGGGCTTCGGGTCGGGAGAGTGATTCAAGCTGACACAACAGAAGCACCAGGGCTTCGGGTCGGGAGAGTGATTCAAGCTGACAGGAGAGTAACGATAGATAGCGTAGCAACTGCAATGGGTACTTGCGTCTTAAATTCAGCCCAATTAATATATATATATATTTGTTAGTACATTTGAGGTAGTCACGTCAAAGAAAAGTCCACTTTTTAACTGTTCCCCCAACAGTTAAAAAGTGGACTATTCTGCGAGAATTTCTTGAAGCTATCAACGTTGGTCCATGATAAGGAGAATATCATCTAGTTTCTACAGCAGCATGGCATTACCTATGCTATCTACACCTGAACCTAGCCATAACCCTAAACCTAGCCATAACCCTAAACTCAACTCCCAGCCATAATCTTGACCCTAACCAATACCCTAAACCTAACTCCAAACCCCCTAACCCTTCGCAAAATGGAATATAACCATCTTTTCTACACTTCTATCTTTATCTTAGTCTTTTTATTTAAAATAAAATTATATCGACCTGTCCTCCCCTTAACACGAAATGGCATGTCCCGTTACATGCGATAGGAACTCAGGGGACTGTGTTTGGGGGGAATTAAAACGCAAGTACCCTGTAATGTGGTGTTCGCATGGTTTATTCTACAGCATAATGCGTGATCCCACTTTGGCGGTAGACTTTTCGCGAATAAAGAAGACGTTGAACGTGAAGTGTAAACGTGGCTGATACAGAGACCAGGAGCTTCTGTGCTGCAGGTTTTGGTGTGCTGATAAAGCGATGGGATTAGTGTATCCGTGTTGATGCGCTGATAAAGCAATGGGATAAGTGTATCCGTGTTATTAGAAATGATGTTGTGAAATAAATGACAATGTAGATGACATGATACATGGTTTTCAAGTTCGTCTCTCATTTAGTTATTGTTTTTAAAAGCCATTTATGACCTATTTACTGACTTGCCATCGTAGCAGTGTGAGTACAGCTGTCAAATGCGCGATGGATGGCACAATTAGGTGTGGTCAGATCTGCGCGTGATTCTTCTTGTATTGACAGCTGTCTAACCCTGCAGCGCGAAGCGTCCCAGGCAGGCAGCATCGACCATCAGTTATTATCCTATCTCTCGCACATCCCAGGGCGCTCTTGCTTCATATCTGTCAACATTGTATTGTATTTTTTGTTTAGTCTATGTTATTGGTTGTTATTGCCATTCGTTTCATATTTCAATTTGTGTTCTCCATTGTCCCCGAAGAGGTCCAGGTGGTCGCACTGTAGGTTGTATTTTGTTTCTGTTTTGGTGCAGTAATTGAAGAATATTGTCTATGTTATCAAATCTATCCCAACAGTATTGTGTTGCGCCATGCCGTTACCACAAGATGTCAGACTCTCTCCGTCCATCACGTTTTGTTTTGTTTTGTTTGGACCATCCTCTGTTTTTCACTGCTCCATTTTTGAGTTTATATCACCATGGCGCAATGTAGAGGGAATGTTTGGAGAGTGCCATGGTAACACATGCTCACGATTCTTTTTACAATTCCAACTGTAGTCAAACACTAATCTCGTCCATCCAACTGTAGTCAAACACTAATCTCGCTAATCCAACTGTAATGAGACACTAATCTCCAACTGTAGTCAAACACTAATCTCGTCCATCCAACTGTAGTCAAACACTAATCTCGCTAATCCAACTGTAATGAGACACTAATCTCCAACTGTAGTCAAACACTAATCTCGTCCACCCAACTGTAGTCAAACACTAATCTCGTCCATCCAACTGTAGTCAGCCACTAATCTCGTTCATCCAACTGTAGTCAGACACTAATCTCGTTCATCCAACTGTAGTCAAATACTAATCTCGTCCATCCAATTGTAGTCACTAATCTCGTCCATCCAACTGTAGTCAAACACTAATCTCGCTCATACAACTGTAGTCAGACACTAATCTCGTCCATCCAACTGTAGTCAAACACTAATCTCGTCCATCCAACTGTAGTCAAACACTAATCTGGTCCATCCAACTGTAGTCAAACACTAATCTCGTCCATCCAACTGTAGTCAAACACTAATCTGGTCCATCCAACTGTAGTCAAACACTAATCTGGTCCATCCAACTGTAGTCAAACACTAATGTCGTCCATCCAACTGTAGTCAGCCACTAATCTCGTTCATCTAACTGTAGTCAAACACTAATCTCGCTCATCCAACCTCTCACATCTGGGGGGGGGGGGGGGGAAGGGGGTGGGGGTGGTGCCGGCGTTATGAAGGTAGTGGTTCTGGCTCCTCTTTCATGTAATACAAGGCTCCTCAGTATGTCACCAATATGGGAACCGAGGTATCGATCCCCACCTCACTGACGAGGCTGCAGGGTTATATCATGTTTCTGGGTGTATGGCTTTGACGTGATGTGGAGTCTCTTAGTCAGTATATTGTACCTGGCATAAGGTGGGGGTCACTTGACCAGTATGTTGTACATGGCAAAAGGTGGGGGTCACTTGACCAGTATGTTGTACCTGGCATAAGGTGGGGGTCACTTGGTCAGTATGTTGTATGTGACCCTGATACGAGTCTTGACACACTGTCCAGGTGGGTAAAAGAAGTAAAAAATAAACCGAAACCTAGCAGAGAATGACAAGAGATACTCACACGGAAACTCAATCATAACAACAGAACTGCGCATGCGCTGTTGGTAGCATGCTTTTTGGAATGAGAACCAACAGCTACTCAAACTAAGTATGGACAGATCGAGATAGTACACAAATGTGTTCCTTTTATACAGCAACAACGGTCCTTTAGTATCCTTGGTTATTTGTCACGTTTCCCTTTCAGGGCATTGGGACTGTGATATCGGTATTCTGGCGGAGACTGACCATTACACTGTATCGGGAAGGCGACGGTCTGTTGTGCCGGCTATGGTCATTTTTCTCTGTATTACTTGTTGCCAACCTTCGCGTTGTTTATAGTCGGTCGAGCCGAGATATTTAAAACTCGTGACCTTCTGAACTTTTTGCGGTAGTTGGCGAGGTTACACGACAACCGACATGGAAGGCGCCGGTCAGAGGCACGCACAGACATCATTTGGACCTTGCAGAATTCATGTGCAGGTCTAGACTAATCGAAGGAAGCGACCCATTTCATTGCTATTATGGAGTCCATCTCTAATTTCATGCCTCCTAGCAATCCATTAATGAACAACCTGAATATTAAAAAGCATTACTCATATTTTAAATAATCTACAGTAATAATCTATAGTTGAATTTGTGAATGTACATTTCATATTAACACGGGTGAATGCTTTATGTTGCGTTTCGTTTCTTGTTGCGTTTCGTTATTTTCCTGATATAATAGTATAGTAGTTTATGCGACAGCACCTTTTTTCGCTTCTCCAAGATAACTTTAGGTTTGCTTTGTCATTGTTCATGGCCTTACTCTTGTCGGTGTTTATGAATAGATGTTGTACCTCGCTGTCATTTGACCGCCAGGATCATCTGTTCCAGCCCCACATAAAGTCAGCAAATCTACTTTTTCTCTCCGACACAGTTGTTTAAAACGCCGGGACAAACACATCGCTTTTATTGCAGTAGCTAAATATACACGAGGAGGAGGGGGGGGGGGGTGTATTAAGGGAGAGAGAGACGATCTGTCGTCGATCATAGCTAGTGAGAATTGTAACTAAAGGCATCAGAACATGTTTGTATGGAACGGGGCGTTGGGGGTTTGATGTGATGAGGAGGGAGAGAAGAGAAAGATCCTTTGCTCTCGCTACATGCACTTGATTTCGTTTGTCTGATTCAGTTCAGGAAGGCTGAATTTCTTTGGGAAGAAAAAACGTTTGCCTGCCACAGTTCAGCATGAACCCAGCTGTAATATGATACTTGATATACAGTTAGTGAAAAGTCAGCGAGAAAGGGAATACGTCTACTCACGAACATTATGGCCTCATACATTGCATTCTCTAACGTTTCATCCTCGATCAAATTATGTGGCATGAGATCTCACTGATCTTGTTATATATGATCATTTTGCTTTTGCTTTATCTGTATAATGGGCGTGTTATATGTGCCTTATCTGGGACATACAGGTGGGAACATGACAGAGTTTCAGTACAGGTGGGGACATGACGGAGTTTCAATACAGGTGGGGAAATGGCAGAGTTTCAATACAGGTGGGGACATGGTAGAGTTTCAATACAGGTGGGGACATGGTAGAGTTTCAATACAGGTCGGGAAATGGTAGAGTTTCAATACAGGTCGGGAAATGGTAGAGTTTCAATACAGGTGGGTACATGGTAGAGTTTCAATACAGGTGGGCACATGACAGAGTTTCAATACAGGTGGGGAAATGGCAGAGTTTCAATACAGGTGGGGACATGACAGAGTTTCAATACAGGTGGGGACATGACAGAGTTTCAATACAGGTGGGGACATGACAGAGTTCCAAACAGGTGGGGACATGGTAGAGTTTCAATACAGGTGGGGAAATGGTAGAGTTTCAATACAGGTCGGGAAATGGTAGAGTTTCAATACAGGTCGGGAAATGGTAGAGTTTCAATACAGGTGGGGACATGGTAGAGTTTCAATACAGGTGGGGAAATGGTAGAGTTTCAATACAGGTGGGGACATGGTAGAGTTTCAATACAGATCGGGAAATGGTAGAGTTTCAATACAGGTCGGGAAATGGTAGAGTTTCAATACAGGTCGGGAAATGGTAGAGTTTCAATATAGGTGGGGAAATGGTAGAGTTTCAATACAGGTCGGGAAGTGGTAGAGTTTCAATACAGGTGGGGAAATGGTAGAGTTTCAATACAGGTCGGGAAATGGTAGAGTTTCAATACAGGTGGGGAAATGGTAGAGTTTCAATACAGGTGGGGAAATGGTAGAGTTTCAATACAGGTGGGGAAATGGTAGAGTTTCAATACAGTTCTCGTGAACTGTCCTTACTTAGTGTCGACCTATACTTCTACAGGCGGTCCCAGCTCTGGAGTGAGCTCAATGTAAACGTGAGGAGGATTTCCTGCTTAGCGGACTAGGCTCGAGCAGCTTATTACTTCGCTGTGTTGGTACAACTGCCCTTACTTTTGTATTAAATTATAGTATCCTCTGTATTAATGTTATATATTCACACGTGCGCGCGAACACACACACACACATATATATATTCACATGGCTTGATAAAAATGTTCCTCTGTGACGAGGACAATTCTTTGCTTGACGTAGAAAAAAAATATCCGTTTTCAATTGTTAATGACGTTTTTAATTGTTAATGACGTTTTCAATTGTTAATGACGTTTTTAATGGTTACTACATAACGACTCGCACGATTATTCATGATATTACAGTTGAAATAGATTATACATTAGCTAGCTTATGATGGTGAATCTAAATGGACCTCCATTGTCACAATTTAAACCTACTAAAGTCATCGATAAATAGTAGTACTTCAGTGCTAAAACTACCAAGAATGTTCAAGGATACAAACGCCATGCCTCTGACAGCAGTACATTTTTTTATTTTCAAAAGAAATAGGCTAATACTGTGTCAGTAATTCAAGATATATGTTGATTTGGTACGCATTGCTATTTACAAATAAAGGTGAATTAGTGCCTAGTTTAAATCTGTTTACATAAATTGCATGACCGTAGTCCGATCAAGCTGACTGGTGAAATGTTTGACTGATTGGTGAGCCTCCCTAAAATTGGTCAAGTCCTGTATGTATATATGGCGCATGGTTGTGTGATTGAGTGAGCGAGTGTGTATTGATAAGTTTAACTTCATTTAAAAACATAGCATATGAATTTAAGTATATACAAATATTTATATTTCAACTTTTGGGAAATAATATAACCGGCTGACCTTTTGTGATAGAGTAGCTAGCAAGCTGTAAGTCACCCAGAGTTCCGCTTGTCAACCGGAAACAAATAGTTAGGCGCGAGGCGGACGTGCGTGATCAGGCTAGGATTATTTTGGCTGTGGGTTTCCTTCCAACAAAGAAAGAACTATAGATTTGCGTAGCAATAAACATGTTTTTTAAAAATTGTAACACTACACGACTGTGAAATAACGTGTAACTTTTGAAACTTGAGTTATATAGGGGGGATGGAGGGGGAATAAAGGTCTGGTGAGACATTTAATTTTTGATTTTCTGATAATATACTACATGCAACATGGGCGTTTGATTGTTACAGTTCCCGATTCACACGCGAAAGGTTCCTGGTTCGATCCTCGTTAATCAATACGTTCCAGTCGACTCAGCTGTAAATAGGTTCATGATTGCTGTTCTGGACGGAGGATCATGAAAAGTTCATTCTCTAACACTCCATCCCCGACAGCAGATAGTGCTTAGATAGATAGTGCTGAGATAGACAGTGCTGAGAAAGATAGTGTTGAGATAGATAGTGCTGAGATAGATACAAAGTGCTGATATAGATAAATTCATGTGCACGCGCATGCACGCGGGGTTATCAACACATGTGGGGGCTGGCATGTAATCACATACATGTGCGCATATATTTAGAAGAAAGCAAAACATTCTCCAACACACACACACGCGCGCGCGCTAAATGAGGTATTAGCATAGGTAAACAATATTACACATATTAGCAGACAAGTACACACGCACACGCGCTATATTATATATTAACAGACGAGTACACACACACAACCACGCTAAATTAGATATTAACATATGAATACAACACGCTAAATGAGATATTAACATATGAATACCACACGCTAAACGAGATATTCGAATATGAATACCACATGCTAAATGAGATATTAACAGTCGTGTGCAAAAAAAGCAGATCCACAGCGTGCTGGTATCCCTGGCCTACTTACAGTCAAACCGCCTGAGCTGAGTGTGTAGTCTGTGAAAGGACATGTCGCCACTATCATTATAGCAGGCCTTCATGTTGCTATACTTGTAATGTTATTTCTGTTACTGTTGTGTGTCTGTGCGGGTACAAGCCGAGGAATTATTCTTCGTCTGTTTAAATGTTATATTTAGATTGACGTACACCTGCGGCTACCCGCAGTACAAAGCCGCCTTTTGTACTGTATCCTCTTATCATCCACAAAAACTGGACTCTTTACATAGAAGGATGCGGAGAAGAGATAGCCGCATATGGTTTGTTTTTACAAGAAGGATTATTAAGGTTTTAGGAGGATACATAAGGATTATAGGAGGATACATAATGATTATATGATTATAGGAGGATACATAAGGATTATTTGATTATAGGAGGAAAGATAAGGATTATTTGATTATAGGAGGACACATAATGATTATTTGATTATAGGAGGAAACATAATGATTATTTGATTATAGGAGGATACGTAAGGTTTATTTGATTATAGGAGGATACATAAGGTTTATTTGATTATAGGAGGATACATAAGGATTATTTGATTATAGGAGGATACATAAGGTTTATTTGATTATAGGAGGATACATAAGGATTATTTGATTATAGGAGGAAACATAAGGATTATTTGATTATAGGAGGTAACATAAGGATTATAGGAGGATACATAAGGATTATAGGAGGATACATAAGGATTATTTGATTATAGGAGGAAACATAAGGATTATAGGAGGATACATAAGGATTATTTGATTATAGGAGGATACATAAGGTTTATTTGATTATGGGAGGAAACATAAGGATTATAGGAGGATACATAAGGATTATTTGATTATAGGAGGAAACATAAGGATTATAGGAGGATACATAAGGATTATTTGATTATAGGAGGATACATAAGGTTTATTTGATTATGGGAGGAAACATAAGGATTATAGGAGGATACATAAGGATTATTTGATTATAGGAGGATACATAAGGTTTATTTGATTATAGGAGGATACATAAGGATTATTTGATTATAGGAGGATACATAAGGTTTATTTGATTATAGGAGGATACATAAGGATTATTTGATTATAGGAGGAAACATAAGGATTATTTGATTATAGGAGGAAACATAAGGATTATAGGAGGATACATAAGGATTATAGGAGGATACATAAGGATTATTTGATTATAGGAGGATACATAAGGATTATAGGAGGATACATAAGGATTATTTGATTATAGGAGGTAACATAAGGATTATAGGAGGATACATAAGGAGTATAGGAGGATACATAAGGATTATTTGATTATAGGAGGAAACATAAGGATTATAGGAGGATACATAAGGATTATAGGAGGATACATAAGGATTATTTGATTATTGGAGGATACATAAGGTTTATTTGATTATAGGAGGAAACATAAGGATTATAGGAGGATACATAAGGATTATTTGATTATAGGAGGAAACATAAGGATTATAGGAGGATACATAAGGATTATTTGATTATAGGAGGAAACATAAGGATTATAGGAGGATACATAAGGATTATTTGATTATAGGAGGATACATACGAATTATTTGATGAAAAAGGAAAACAAAGAAATCAATAAATCTAGCACGTACAACTAGTGTACCAAAGTTGTACAGTTGTCGCTGCTTCTGTTACCAAGATGATTGTGTTGTTACTGCCGTAACAAGCCGTCTGGTGGTTATGTAACCATAGTTACTACGATAACAAGCCTTCTGGTAGTTATGTCACCATAGTTACAGCCGTAACACGCCTTCTGGTAGTTATGTCACCATAGTTACAGCCGTAACACGCCTTCTGGTAGTTATGTCACCATAGTTACAGCCGTAACAAGCCTTCTGGTAGTTATGTCACCATAGTTACAGCCGTAACAAGCCGTCTGGTAGTTCTGTCACCATAGTTAACTACGACATCACGAACAGGTCAGAAGTTGGGGAAATAATCTGTTACCAAGATTAACTATCCGATGACACGAAGTTTAGACTTAACAGCCACATTCGATGTTCACTTGACTGTCAGTCTTGGTTTGTGCCTGCAGGATTGACATTGCCACTGAACATTATTGTAACAAGTCCAGTCAATTTGTCTTTCCCCCCCCCCCCCCCCCCCCCCCCCCCCCAAACGTTGCCATTGATCCGGGCTCTTAGCTGCATGCGAACTCTCGGCAAACAACGGTCGGTCCTTTCTCAATTGGTTTCCCATAACCTGCTTTTGTTTACCAGTTGTGTTTAGTTACCAAACTATAATATATACAGAAAGACGTGCCCATCTTGACAATAATATTTCTCAGCACTTATGAAATATCAATTGATGAAAGTAAATGTTTTTATTATTGTAAGATCGACGTTATATGACATCAGCCCCAATCATATTCAGTAGTTGGGATGCATTTGAGCTTATTTGGAATATATTTTTTTAAAAAACACACGCCATGTTCGTTGAATAGTACATTATGAGTTTTATAGTAACCTATAGCGATGTGTTGGAAAGGTCCTTCATGGAGCCATATATTGGCAGGTGTTTTTAATGAAAATCGTGACCATTCACCACTTGCACTGAACGTTTCGAGACGCGCCACACATTCAGGGTTATACGTCACGCATTCAGGGTTATACGTCACGCATTCAGGGTTATACGCCACACATTCAGGGTTATACGTCACGCATTCAGGGTTATACGTCATTATCATAATTCTTGTCAATTTGTATAGGCAGAACAGACATATATAGTGTCTTTATTATAGGAGGGACAGACATGGTGTCTTTATTTTAGGAGGGACAGCCATATAGTGTCTTTATTATAGGAGGGACAGACATATATAGTGTCTTTATTATAGGAGGGACAGACATGGTGTCTTTATTTTAGGAGGGACAGCCATATAGTGTCTTTATTATAGGAGGGACAGACATATATAGTGTCTTTATTATAGGAGGGACAGACATATATAGTGTCTTTATTATGGGAGGGACAGACATATATAGTGTCTTTATTATTATAGGCGGAACAGACATATATATAGTGTCTTTATTATAGGCGGAACAGACATATATAGTGTCTTTATTATAGGCGGAACAGACATATATAGTGTCTTTTTTATAGGAGGGACAGACATATATAGTGTCTTTATTATAGGAGGGACAGAGATATATATAGTGTCTTTATTATAGGAGGGACAGAGATATATAGTGTCTTTATTATAGGAGGGACAGACATATATAGTGTCTTTATTATAGGAGGGACAGGCATATATAGTGTCTTTATTATAGGAGGGACAGACATATATAGTGTCTTTATTATAGGAGGGACAGACATATATAGTGTCTTTATTATAGGCAGGACAGACATATATAGTGTCTTTATTATAGGAGTGACAGACATATATAGTGTCTTTGTTATAGGCAGGACAGACATATAGTGTCTTTATTATAGGCAGGACAGACATATATATATATATATAGTGTCTTTATTATAGGAGGGACAGACATATATAGTGTCTTTATTATAGGAGGGACAGACATATATAGTGTCTTTATTATAGGAGGGACAGACATATATAGTGTCTTTATTATAGGAGGGACATACATATATAGTGTCTTTATTATAGGCAGGACAGACATATATAGTGTCTTTATTATAGGAGGGACAGACATATATATATAGTGTCTTTTTTATAGGAGGGACAGACATATATAGTGTCTTTATTATAGGAGGGATAGACATATATAGTGTCTTTTTTTTATAGGAGGGACAGACATATATAGTGTCTTTATTATAGGCGGAACAGACATATATAGTGTCTTTATTATAGGAGGGACAGACATATATAGTGTCTTTATTATAGGAGGGACAGACATATATAGTGTCTTTATTATAGGAGGGACAGACATATATAGTGTCTTTATTATAGGAGGGACAGACATATATAGTGTCTTTATTATAGGCAGGACAGACATATATAGTGTCTTTATTATAGGAGGGACAGACATATATATATAGTGTCTTTTTTATAGGAGGGACAGACATATATAGTGTCTTTATTATAGGAGGGACAGACATATATAGTGTCTTTTTTATAGGAGGGACAGACATATATAGTGTCTTTATTATAGGCGGAACAGACATATTTAGTGTCTTTATTATAGGAGGGACAGACATATATAGTGTCTTTATTATAGGAGGGACAGACATATATAGTGTCTTTATTATAGGAGGGACAGACATATATAGTGTCTTTATTATAGGAGGGACAGACATATATAGTGTCTTTATTATAGGCAGGACAGACATATATAGTGTCTTTATTATAGGAGGGGCAGACATATATAGTGTCTTTATTATAGGAGGGACAGACATATATAGTGTCTTTATTATAGGCAGGACAGACATATATAGTGTCTTTATTATAGGAGGGGCAGACATATATATATAGTTTTTTTTTTATAGGAGGGACAGACATATATAGTGTCTTTATTATAGGAGGGACAGACATATATAGTGTCTTTATTATAGGAGGGACAGACATATATAGTGTCTTTATTATAGGAGGGGCAGACATATATATATAGTGTCTTTTTTATAGGAGGGACAGACATATATAGTGTCTTTATTATAGGAGGGACAGACATATATAGTGTCTTTATTATAGGCAGGACAGACATATATAGTGTCTTTATTATAGGAGGGGCAGACATATATATATAGTGTCTTTTTTATAGGAGGGACAGACATATATAGTGTCTTTATTATAGGAGGGACAGACATATATAGTGTCTTTTTTATAGGCAGGACAGACATATATATATAGTGTCTTTTTTATAGGAGGGGCAGACATATATATATAGTGTCTTTTTATAGGAGGGACAGACATATATAGTGTCTTTATTATAGGAGGGACAGACATATATAGTGTCTTTATTATAGGAGGGACAGACATATATAGTGTCTTTATTATAGGAGGGGCAGACATATATATATAGTGTCTTTTTTATAGGAGGGACAGACATATATAGTGTCTTTATTATAGGAGGGACAGACATATATAGTGTCTTTATTATAGGCAGGACAGGCATATATAGTGTCTTTATTATAGGAGGGGCAGACATATATATATAGTGTCTTTTTTGTAGGAGGGACAGACATATATAGTGTCTTTATTATAGGAGGGACAGACATATATAGTGTCTTTTTTATAGGCAGGACAGACATATATATATAGTGTCTTTTTTATAGGAGGGGCAGACATATATATATAGTGTCTTTTTTATAGGAGGGACAGACATATATAGTGTCTTTATTATAGGAGGGACAGACATATATAGTGTCTTTATTATAGGAGGGACAGACATATATAGTGTCTTTATTATAGGAGGGACAGACATATATAGTGTCTTTATTATTTGAATGACGTTGAAAATTAACATCGTGACCCTAAAAATGAAAACAGTAACATTGTATTAATATTTCTCATGTGAAACGTGGGAGTCTTTATCAGCGAATTTCAAATGTCAAGAAAAGAACAATACATGGCCTTGATGTTAGGGAAAGGTCTTCTTACAAATACCACTAGTAGACCGAAGAAGACAAAAGAAAGTTGATAGCTTTGTCAAAGAAGTTATTAAACGAAATTATTATAGAATGCTGGATTACAAAGACGCACTGGGGCGCTGAAGAAATTGAAAATTTCGCTGAGAAGAAACAGCGACATCTCTAAAACTGCATTATGGAAAACTAC
Organism: Ariolimax columbianus; assembly: GCA_036924085.1. NCBI lineage: Eukaryota > Metazoa > Mollusca > Gastropoda > Stylommatophora > Arionidae > Ariolimax > Ariolimax columbianus. The sequence continues at coordinate 176,744,353 of JAVGWX010000001.1, forward strand.
AAGGGATGCTGGCTTCACATTCCACAAGCATATTTGCCATAGGAATATCGTTTGTGAAAAGTCTCACCTATTTGCTATATACGTAAATATTTACAGTGAATCAGAGAAATGCGTACATACAATTACGTTATTGTTTACAGATGACACATTGATATGCATATCATACGAATGAACAGGAATTGGGTACTGAAGATGTAGACAATAGAATGAACTAATAGCAGTCAGCGACTCATAGCTGACTGCTTGAATCGGGGTCAGCGACTCCTAGCTGGCTGCTTGCATCAGGGCTAGTGAACCACAGCTGACCAAGACCCTATTCCGCCTTCAATGGCTGGGCCTGGAATCAGGCTGCACTAGTGTTGCCTGGCTAAAAGAATATGGATCGCAGTGGAAAGGCAAAACAAGTGCTTACAAAAGACAGCTGAAATCGGATGAGTTGGACCGAAAGACGCAGATATCGCAGCTTTGCTGTAAACTACTTCACAACGTCCTTTTCAGAACGAACGCAGAAGAAGAAGAATGTCAATATCTAGATGAAACTACAAAGAGAACTGTGCCAAGTAATAAGGGACATCGACTGACTGCAGGTAGCAGACATAATGAACTGGTGAACTCAATGTGGATTGTACATCTACCAATAATCGAGATTATCATTCAAGGATGAATGGCCACATACTTAGAGAGTGGATTACGGAATGGACCGTCACTAGATAGACCCTCCTGTCTGGTAATGGACAATGCTTCCTATCATAATGTAGTGGATGACAAGGTCCGGACATCGGCAGGTACTAAGGACGAAATCAAACTTTGGCTAACAAAGGAGCGCATTCAGTTTACGGAAGAGCACCTCAAACGTGCATTACTGTCATCTGTAAAGAATACACACAGAACAAAGAAGTTTCACATTGGCAAAGTAATTCAGGAGCTTGGTCAGAGGTGTTTAGGACCGCCACCGTATCATTCACACTTAAATTCTATAGAATTAGTTTGGGCAAAGGTGAAAGAACAGGTGACACGTGACATCAAAACCTTCAAACTATCAGATTTAAAGAAAATTGCGAATGCTACCCTCTCAGACATTAATTCTGGATTAAATATTCAGACCATCAAATGTAAGAGAAAGATGGTTATTGGCAGAAAGATTCATTCAGCCGACAACAGTCAGCAATCTCTTCCGATTCTGAATAAGACTAGCACACTCCTCGTATTTAAAACAACAATGACATTAATTCACACATCCAATACAAGTCCTCATGAAACTTGAAATATGATATTTAATTAAAAAAAGAAACACTGACACAAGAACGCAAATATTAGTTATATCATTTTCATTCAACTCACAATTCCCATTGCCAATCTACATATTATAAACATTGATACACATTTATAAGAACACATAATGTACGCATGCCACTATGATAAATGAAGATACACCTTATACGGTTCTTATATACAATAGTTTAACAGATGTACTGAGAAATGTGTTAGTGTGTATAAACAATAACTCTGGGGGACAATGAAAATAACAAAGAAATCATTTGTTTCGATAAATCCGTGCTGTCTACATAATATTTCTGGATAACATGTTAACATCGTCATGAAAATATTGGTACCTGCAAGCGTTTAAGTTAATACGCTAATGAATTCACAAGATAATATATACATTCAAACGGTACGTATTTCTGACCGCACTATACAAATGAGCGTTTTAACTGTGGGGGGGGGGGGGGGAAGTGGTAGTTGGTAGGTAGCCCTATAGAGGACGCTACCGTTCAGGAGAGCGTGTTAGAGGGGACCAGTTCATTCCCTGGTCGCCTTGACTTCCACAACCTATGGAAGCTGGCTAGAATTTAAGTTTGTTGTTACCAACGTTTGAAATCTGGCCACTTGAGAGATACATTGATCTAATCGCTCATTTGTGGCCCCAATGTAGAGCATAGGCACACCACTGCAGCTGACCCATTTACACGAATCATGTATCCCGACGTTTTTAGTTTTTAGCCTTTCTATCTGTCTATTAATTTGTCCATCCGTTTGTGTGTGTGTGTGTGTGTGTGTATATATATATGGTACTGTTTTGGTTTATTATGGATGCCCCCAGACCACGGATTTGCCTGGAATTCACACAAGTCGACGACTTACACTTGTGTTCACGGAAACGTGGTGCTGTTTTCCGTTTGGACTGGTTAATTCGTTCGTTCTTGTATGATTTCTTCCGTCCGATTATCGTGGTCTGGACATCGGCTGCATGAATGGCACTACGCTTAAACCTTTGTCTTATTTCACGATCTAGTTCACACGGCTCAATTTCACGAAATTGGCGTGTGAGAAATTTAGACAGTACCATAATGCACTGAACACAGCCGGGGAGAGATGCCAGACTCACTCACACACTTAGTGATGTCCCTACTACCTCTTGTGGTTATGGAAAAGGTACGACACACAACGTTAGATGTCATCTCCCTCCTATGCCTTGCGGGATACCTGTTTACGTGAAAGGCTTCGGGAGTAAACCCTGAGGAAAAATCTGCATCCTGTGCTATCCCGAGTCGTTTCGATAAGTATCTTGCAACTGGCCAAAGATGCCTCAGGACCAGAGAGTGAGGTTGACAAAAGGCGCAGTTTATTCCTCAATTTAATCCAAATCACCACGCAGGTCACCCATTTAAGAGGACACAGCAACAGAAAAGACTGTCCACACGGCTGAACAAAGAGAGTGGTCTTCATTACTTGTGATGGACGAAAATCGTTCATCACATCATATATATGTCCTGTTAATCATTTATAATGTTCTACGAAAGCAGATATTCTCAACTGAAATACAAAGTGACAGACATGATCCATTTGAAACGCTCTGTAACCAGCATCAATCAACCAGATCGTTGTTGACGCAGAACACAAAACTGAAAGAGCCCGTATCGAGACACACAACCAGATTTACAGAAGGCTGCATTGTGAAGTATCCGGCTACCTGGTAGAACAAGTGACATCCGGCTAATCCAGCACGGCGCTCCTAGAAGTTAGTAGGTAGATGTCTTGTCATGCAGCACGGCGCTCCTAGAAGTTAGTAGATATATGTCTTATCATGACAGCGAGGACAGTTACTGCGACTGTAAACGATATAGTGCGACAGTTACTGCGTCTGTGAACGATATAGTGCGACAGTTACTGCGACTGTGAACGATATAGTGCGACAGTTACTGCGACTGTGAACGATATAGTGCGACAGTTACTGCGACTGTGAACGATATAGTGCGACAGTTACTGCGACTGTGAACCGATATAGTGCGACAGTTACTGCGACTGAACGATATAGTGCGACAGTTACTGCGACTGTGAACCGATATAGTCCCTGGACAGTTACTGCGACTGTGAACGATATATTCCTGACGAGCACAGCTGTAGCAGGATTATCTCATAGTGGTGGATGTCCTAAGGGATCGCGCGTATTTATGTTTTATTTACACATGAGGGGTCAGAAAACCCAAATTGAATTTGAAAACCAATCCCTCACTCCCATTGGTAGTGCAAACATGATAACCCTTATTTGCTCGTCACCATGACAACAGGATGGCACGCGATTTAAGTAAACATAAATCAAAATAACTTGACCATCATTTCTAGGTAGGTTAGACATATATTTTGGTTTGTTTTTGGTTAAAGGTTTGTCTTTCTTGAATCTGTTAGCAAAGGCACGCACCTTTCAACCTCAGACCGTCGTAATTTGTTAGGTTATATCAGAATGTGTTGTCTAGTGTATGTATGCGTGTGTTTTATGTGTGGTCCACTATGTCAGTGTTGCATTACAACAGTTGCCGATCCTTCCTGCACGTGGAGAAGTGGTCATACCGAGAACAATCCAAGAGCGTGCCCAGGTGTTCTCCAGATTAAATGGTTGGTTGGTTGTTGATCCAGCAGCCTGTGGGCTCCTGCCCATTGTCCCAATGCCAAATAGTGGTATCTGCAAGTGTTTGTGAGCTGTGTAATAGTAAGTAGAGCAGAACACGCGGCAGTGACGAACTGAAAACATTCATCGACTCGTAGCAGGCTACTTGCATTAAGGTCAATAGCTGACCAAGTTCAAAGCGGTAGCCCTGGAAACATACTGCAGCCATGCAGTCTGGCTAAGGGAATAGTATAATTATAGAAATATGTTTGAATGCTGTTAACTCCACCTGCTGTGGCGGGGCAAGCAGGTCAACGACATCTGAATGACATTGTGTTGAGATGGTCCCAGGTCTGGGTATGGTTGAGAGCCGCTGCCAGGGATGAAAGATAACGTGTTAGAGTTATAGGACGACGGGAGGCGATGAAAACATTAAATAAGTGAAATGAAGGCACTGACTGGAATAAATGACTGCAGTGCACGCCAAAAGTAATCTGCATGGGCATACTAGACTTAATGGTGAAAGTTGGGATGGAGAGAGAATCGATACATCAATGATGCATTGTGTTAGTTTTGTGACAGCTTTGTGAAGCTTAGCCTCAAAATGGTAGTTGGGAAGTCTGTTATCTAGTATAGAGTCGCGTGACTCGCGCGGTCTTGACCGTGTGCTGTAGAAATGCAGGCGAGCAAGCTGAATTTTCCCTCGTAAATTATACTTTCAAACATCACCATCATCTGGTTCACACAAATGTAACGCCCACCATCTGACGATTCCATTACGCGGGCTGTTTCGTCCTACCCTACATGTCATCACCAAATGTTATCACATCATTCATGTACAATACAGATAAGAGGTGAAAAGAGAAGGCAGCCGGTCTTTAGTAAGCTCTGGTTTCTCTTTAGAGCGTCGCGTCTTTGGGTTGTCTTGTATTGAACATGTTCTCGGACCATTTGGCTAAGATAGAAGTGTAGCTCTACACGTTCACCACACTTTCATCTTCTTCTTTTTCTTTGGCAACTGATGCTAGGCTTCTAGTCCGGTAAGGTTCACGATCAACTGATGCTATGCTTCTAGTCCGGTAAGGTTCACGATCAACTGATGCTAGGCTTCTAGCCTGGTGAGGTTTGCGATAAACTGATGCTAGGCTTCTAGCCTGGTGAGGTTCACGGTCAACTGATGCTAGGCTTCTAGCCTGGTGAGGTTCACGATCAACTGATGCTAGGTTTAAAGTCTGGTGAGGTTCACGATCAACTGATGCTAGGTTTAAAGTCCGGTGAGGTTCACGATCAACTGATGCTAGATTTAAAGTCCGGTGAGGTTCACGATCAACTGATGCTAGATTTAAAGTCCGGTGAGGTTCACGATCAACTGATGCTAGGCTTCTAGTCCGGTAAGGTTCACGATCAACTGATGCTATGCTTCTAGTCCGGTAAGGTTCACGGTCAACTGATGCTAGGCTTCTAGCCTGGTGAGGTTTGCGATAAACTGATGCTAGGTTTAAAGTCTGGTGAGGTTCACGATCAACTGATGCTAGGTTTAAAGTCCGGTGAGGTTCACGATCAACTAATGCTAGGTTTAAAGTCCGGTGAGGTTCACGATCAACTGATGCTAGGTTTAAAGTCCGGTGAGGTTCACGATCAACTGATGCTAGGTTTAAAGTCCGGTGAGGTTCACGATCAACTAATGCTAGGTTTAAAGTCCGGTGAGGTTCACGATCAACTGATGCTAGGTTTAAAGTCCGGTGAGGTTCACGATCAACTGATGCTAGGTTTAAAGTCCGGTGAGGTTCACGATCAACTGATGCTAGGTTTAAAGTCCGGTGAGGTTCACTATCAACTGATGCTAGGTTCAAAGTCCGGTGAGGTTCACGAAGGAGACTGCGTGTCAGGTCCTCATCGGTCCCCCATGGCCGCTCCCACGAGCCAGACTATCTCTCTGTGGTCCGCACAAGTGGGGCTATCCTAGAGGACATGTTCTGGTGTTTGCTGGGGTCCTCCACAATCGCACGTGGCGGTGTCACTAAGACCCATTCTGTGGAGGTGGGCCTTGCGTCTGCATATGTGAAGATCTTTGTCTGCCCCATCTCTGCAAAATGTTGTGTATGCTGTCATTTTCTGGTTTGTATCCTTTGTGCTGGTCTCTCCATTCTGTCCTCATGTATCGTTTGAAGATTGTCCTGATAGCTCTGTGGATGGCACGTCTGCGTGTCTCTGCTTTCGGTTTCTGCGAGCTCATCTGCCTGTTCGTTTCAAAGGATCCCACAGTGGACGGAAATTCATTGTAGGACAATTTCTCTACACTTTCTCTATACTTCCACTACAATTTCTCTATACTTCCACTACAATTTCTCTACACTTTCTCTATACTTCCACTACAATTTCTCTACACTTTCTCTATACTTCCACTACAATTTCTCTACACTTTCTCTATACCTTCTCTACACTTTCTCTATACTTCCACTACACTTTCTCCACACTTTCTCTACACTTTCTCTATACCTTCTCTACACTTTCTCTACACTTTCTCTATACCTTCTCTACACTTTCTCTATACTTTCTCTACATTTTCTCTACACTTTCTCTACACTTTCTCTATACCTTCTCTACACTTTCTCTATACTTTCTCTACACTTTCTCTATACTTTCTCAATACCTGCTCTATACTTTCTCTTTACTTCCACTACACTCTTGGCTAAGATTAAAATGACACAAACGATATTAAGCAAATGCTACAGCCAAAGCAACAAAGCAACCACTCAAACCAATCGCTTATTGACCGTAGGACTAAGATGGATGAGCAGTTATACTTTACTCTAGAGGTCAACTAACAAAGATAATATTATCGATTCCTGTACATTCGGCTGAGATCAATACATTTAAAAAACAAATAAGTAAGGTTTTCTTTGTCGATGTCAGTTGGGTTGGTGTTGTGGTGCGGGAGGTCATTGACAGGAGATCGTTGACAGGAGGTCGTTGACAGGAGGTCGTTGACAGGAGGTCGTAGACAGGAGGTCATTTGTGACTTTCATATTCCTTCATAATTTAGGTATGCCATTGACTTTTCTTGTATCGACTCTCCGCCGCCCTCTATCTGTCTCGCTCTCTCTCTCTCTCTCTCTCTCTCTCTCTCTCTCTCTCTCTCTCTCTCTCTGTCAGCGAGAACAGAAGACTGCTAGCCATGCTGTTGGTATACATCTTCTGTGGTTGTTCAAATATTTTGTAGGAAATTCAACTTCACAGACTGTTGTATTGAGAGGGGGGGAGGGACTGTTGTATAAGGAGGGGGAGGTGAGGAGCTGTTGTACAGGGAGGGTAGGGGAGGGGCTGCTGAACTGAGAGAGGGGAAGCTGCTGTATTGAGAGAGGGGAAGCTGCTGTACTGAGAGAGGGGAAGCTGCTGTACTGAGAGAGAGGGGAAGCTGCTGTACTGAGAGAGAGGGGAAGCTGCTGTACTGAGAGAGAGGGGAAGCTGCTGTACTGAGAGAGAGGGGAAGCTGCTGTACTGAGAGAGAGGGGAAGCTGCTGTACTGAGAGAGAGGGGAAGCTGCTGTACTGAGAGAGAGGGGAAGCTGCTGTACTGAGAGAGGGGAAGTTGTTGTACTGAGAGAGAGGGGAAGCTGCTGTACTGAGAGAGAGGGGAAGCTGCTGTACTGAGAGAGGGGACGCTGCTGTACTGAGAGAGGGGAAGCTGATGTACTGAGAGAGAGGAAGCTGCTGTACTGAGAGAGGGGACGCTGCTGTACTGAGAGAGGGGAAGCTTCTGTACTGAGAGAGAGGGGAAGCTGCTGTACTGAGAGAGAGGGGACGCTGCTGTACTGAGAGAGGGGAAGCTTCTGTACTGAGAGAGAGGGGAAGCTGTTGTACTGAGAGAGGGGGGAAGTTGTTGTACTACATGTGTAGGTCATGCAGACCTGAGACGAGTATCAGCTGAGAAGGTCGGATCGCTTTACCGCATTTTGCGCTGTCTGTTTACGCGACGTCTGCCCGATATTGTCGGACGGATACCCTGGGAAAGATGGAGTGAGAGAGAGAGAGAGTCTTGCATTTTATGACACAACAATCCTTTATCGATCAAGTTGTTTACACTAACATAGCAATGGCAGGAGGCAGTAGCAGACGTGTGTACTGTGAAGTGAACGCTGCGTACATTTGCGGCCAGGAAAAGCTCATATTAAACAATAAAGCTCTATATAGGTTTTTATTCTTTACTAAATACCATAGCTATTATTAACTTACGCGGTTAATCAGAAAGTAGCTTTTCGTATATTTGCCCAGGTCACCGAAAGGTCATCTATTATTAATGTCGATCTTTCTTTGCAAAAATAAAAATACGGCTCTATAACAATTTCACAGTACTGCATGCCATTGTCATAGATAGACAGGCTTGCATTATAATGGTATCATAATAACAATAAGCAATATTAATAGATAACTAATAACTAAATTATAACTTAAGACATCCATAAGTAGTTGGACAGATAATGTTAACAAGCACATGTACTACCTTTGTAACAGCTGAAAAGGTCAAGGCTAAGAAAAACTCTCGTTGACAGAGGAAATATCTGGCTGGGGTAACGTGAAAGCTGGTCAAATAGAAGATCTGGCTGGTCAAATAGAAGATCTGGCTGGTCAAATAGAAGATCTGGCTGGTCAAATAGAAGATCTAGCTGGTCAAATAGAAGATCTGGCTGGTCAAATAGAAGATCTGGCTGGTCAAATAGAAGATCTGGCTGGTCAAATAGAAGATCTGGCTGGTCAAATAGAGGATCTGGCTGGTCAAATAGAGGATCTGACTGGTCGAATAGAAGATCTGGATGGTCAAATAGAGGATCTGGATGGTCAAATAGAGGATCTGGTTGGTAAAATAGAAGATCTGGCTGGTGTTAATGGATGGTTAGTCCAAAATAGGATATTGCTGGTCAAATAAATAGAGTATCTGGTTGGTCAAATAGATGATCTGGTTGATCCAATAGAGGACATTGCTGGTCAAATAGGGGATCTTGCTGGCGTGACGGGATGGCTGTCCACATAGACACACACCTACATACTCAGAGAGACATATATGCACCCCCTATCTATCTAGCTATCTATCTATCTATCTCTATCTATCTATCTATCTATCTATCTATCTATCTATCTATCTATCTATCTATCTATCTATCTATCTATCTATCTATCTATCTATCTATCTATCTATCTATCTATCTATCTATCTATCTATCTATCTATCTATCTATCTATCTATCTATCTATCTATCTGTCTGTCTGTCTGTCTGTCTGTCTGTCTGTCTGTCTGTCTGTCTGTCTGTCTGTCTGTCTCTCTGTCTGTCTGTCCCGTCCCGTCCCGTCCGTCCGCCCACCCGCCCGTCTGGTTTGAGGAGTGTCAAAGTTTTCTTTCAACCTTAGAAGACTACTACAAACTAAATGGTGGGGGTGTACAATACATGAGTTGGAGAGTCTTCTCCCATTTGCAGGTTAGACCGCACAGTTCGTCACCTGCTGTCAGTGTGGCAGTGGACTTATTCATGTCCGTGTCACACACATGGAATATTAGTGCTAATAGTTCTATTAAACAAACCACACACACACAAATTAAAATGCAAAAAATTATCTCAATTTTAAATACACAAGCTGAAACTATACATTGTTTGCTAGTCTCTAACAACACACACACACTCACACAATACACCCCCGCCCCCTCCCCCATATAAATAGTGAATACCTTGTTTGTTTGTTTGGGTAAGTTCCTACTCGTCGAACGGTCTTGTCCTGTGTACAAGTGACAGCCACGTGATGTGTCGGTCTGTGCCTCGCTGAAGCTTAACTTGGCCTAGATCTGGTAAGTGTTATAAACATTACTTTGTGTGTGTGTGGAGGGGGGGGGGGGGTCTTGGGGGTGTGTCTCGGGAGCCGTGCTGGACTAGTCTTACCTTAACTGGACATTGTGTTGCATGCTCCGCTTGTATGGAGTCAGTTGGCTCTTTTATCTGATATATTGCAGTACTATTCACGGCATAGTGATTCTTAGATCTGCATTTATGTGCCAATAGATATCGACTATATTTGTGTGGCTCACTCGCGCTCATATAGCCGAGACAACTGTATGTGAATCAAAGAGGCGTACCTTCGCCAAAAGATAGTAAACATTTGGCAAATAACCTTATCTTTAGGTAGTTATGAACAGAGACAAAACATGACCTTACAAACCCATGTATATCTTTGTAAACAACTACAATTAACACGCAAATCATGTTACAATCACTTCTTTTGACAGTGGAAACGATAAAAGACATAACAAATCTAGACATGAATCAATCAAACAACATGTGACATCACAGATGATCAATCAAACATGTACCATTACAGATGATCGATAAAACAATAACCCTAACCACAGATGATCGATAAAACAATACCCCACATCACAGATGATCGATAAAACAATACCCCACATCACAGATGATCGATAAAACAATACCCCACATCACAGATGATCGATAAAACAATACCCCACATCACAGATGATCGTTCAATAAAAGCCGCGATCGTTTCGTGTGCACTTGCGATATTCTGTTATGTTATTATGTGTAGCATGATGAAATCCGTTGCACCAGTTGTGGGATCGTAGGTCCACGCTACATTAAACTCTAGCCTCTATCTGACTTAAAAGGATATCGTAAATCAAATTGTTTGGCGTGGGGCTTTATTGGTAATTGGTTGTTTAAGACGTAAATGTAGTTGGTATCTGTATCACAAGCTTCCAGCAAGTGAATGTGCTGAAACTTTTCTGAGCGACACTGGATAAAGCGTGCAGAGAACACCGGCCCGCGTCCGTCCGTCTGTACAGCCAGCGAACTCTTGCTTGGGACAGCTAGCTGTTCACTAGCGGAAACTCTGGGTCAACCGCTTAACACAGATGAACGTTCTTGGCATTCGTACGGCCACCTGCCGTTATTCTGATTGAGGTATTGGGCAGGAACAAGGACAACTGAGCAAATTGAATCTTAGACAAAATAGAGGGGTTTGTACAGAGAGGGCAGCTTTGATGCTGGGTGTTGGGGGTGTCAGTCCAGGATCGATCCCATCAGCTAGATTGTGATCATCTAGAGAAATAAAGACATGACCATATCGATTTTGGCTTGGCTTCGTTCGTTTTGAATCTCCCGCTACCAAATTCTGAAAGGGCTTAAGTAGCAGAATGTAGTCCAGAGAAGGGAATGCGTTGTGTCGTAGTTTACTGCTTGACTGCGATATTTGCATCTTTCGGTCCAACACCATCCGACTTCAGCAAGTATTTTTTGAGTACCGGGTTAGCATTCCCGCTTCGATCCCTTCTCCTTAGCCAGTCTGCCTTACTGCAGCCTGTTATCCAGGATCACCGCGCGGAGGTTTAGAAGGGTCTCGACAGCTCTGGTTCGCTGGCCCTGACGCTAGCAGTCAGCTATGGGTCGCTGACCACTGCAGCTCATGCGCTTATATCGATTTTGAGTTATCAATTTATCGTGTATGTATGAATCCGAATCCGTGCCACGTTCTGCTGCAAATAGTTGTCGTTTATTCCAGTGTATGCTGCAAACTAAACATAACTAAAAGGGAAAAAGTAATTCTAACAGACTCCAGGAGTGTACTCCAAGTTATCTCAAGCCCCAGACTCTAGGAGTGTACTCCAAGCCATCTCAAGCTCCAGACTCCAGGAGTGTACTCCAAGCCATCTCAAGCTCCAGACTCCAGGAGTGTACTCCAAGCCATCTCAAGCTCCAGACTCCAGGAGTGTACTCCAAGTTATCTCAAGCCCCAGACTCCAGGAGTGTACTCCAAGTCATCTCAAGTCCCAAACAAGATACTCTCACACGAAATAAAATACATCATACAATTGCTGTCTCAAAAAAACAGATTTAATCCTACAATGGATTCCTGCGCACTGTGGGATCCCAGGAAACGAGAACGCAGATGAGCTCGCAAAAGCCGGAAGTGGTGGCACGCAGACTCTACAATCACAGAGCTATAAAGAACCAAAGACACTCATCAAACGATCCATGAGAACAGAATGGAGAGACCAGCACAAAGAATAGAAGCCAGAAAATGACAGCATAAACAAATTTGGCAGAGATGGGCAGACAAAGATCTTCAGACTCGGAATGGGACATTGTAGACTCAAGGCCCACCTCCACAGAATGGGTCTCAGAGACACTGCCACGTGCGGTTGTGGAGCACCCAAGCAAACACCAGAACATATTGTGCAGGACTTCCCGACCTATGCACACCAAAAAAAGGCAGTCTGACCTGGGGGAGCGACTATGCTCAAAATCTGTTGGGACCGGTGAGGACCTGAAACGCAGTCTACTACGGGAACCTCACCGGACTAGCAGCATAGCATGAGTTGATCGTGAACCTCAGCGGACTAGAAGCACAGCATGAGTTGGTCATCAACCTCACCGGACTAGAAGCACAGCATCAGTTGATCGCTGAAGAAGATGAAGCTGGAAACGATGTGACTGCATGGTGACTGGTATAACAGTCGTCTGCCGAAGAGGTAAACAGGTAACACGGGGCAGACAACTATTGGCAAGCAAACCACACTAATAAACAGCCGTGTTCACGTGAGACAGGTTATAATAACACAATCGGTCCAGGTGTGTACGAGTAGGCCTACAGACCCATGTCAGGTGTCATTTGTCGATAATTAGTGATAACTTGGGGCTTGATTTACGTGCCTTGTAATATTACATCTAACGTATGCACTCACACATATACATATACACACTAGCTGTGAGACAACACACATACATGATTAATAATTATGCAATGTTGGATATAAACAAATACACATGCTAGCTCTGGGAACACATACATATATCGGCGCAATCAAACAAACCCTTTCAGCTCCCCGCAGAGCAGAAGTCTTCAGAAAATACACGCCATGATCTCCTGTCCTGGACCGTCTGTTCAAGCTCAGTCCATGTTTTCGGTTTTTTAAAATGTTTGTCTTCATCTCTCTTCTCTTGTCTCGGACTCGCTTCTCTTGTCTCGGGCTCGCTTCTCTTGTCTCGAGCTCGCTTCTCTTGTCTCGGGCTCTCTTCTCTTGTCTCGGACTCGCTTCTCTTGTCTCGGGCTCGCTTCTCTTGTCTCGAGCTCGCTTCTCTTGTCTCGGACTCGCTTCTCTTGTCTCGGGCTCGCTTCTCTTGTCTCGGGCTCTCTTCTCTTGTCTCCAGCTCTCTTCTCTTTTCTCGGGCTCTCTTCTCCAAGTGTGTTGTTGTCTGCCTCTACTTCTCTTGAGTTGGGAGTTCTATAACAGAGACTGCCTTGTAATGCTATAAGCTGTTTTCCTTAATGTGTTCCCTACCCAAGATTAGTGCCTTCTCATCACCGTGTGTACATTTATCAGTCTGATTCTCTCTAATGGTTCCACATAAGTGAATGAAAGCTCCTCTCGCCTTTTGTAATCTTATTTTGATATCACTTTCTGTACCTTTAACTTTGACTATATTGCTACCAAGATATACGAATGTTCCCACATCTTATAGAAGTTAGTCACCCAAACACAATCCGGCGATCGTTATTTGCATTGATTCCTCCTTGCATGGTCAATCCAAACTTCTGGGACACATTAAAAGATCCACAAGAAGACTAAAATGCTAACGTCAGAAAATAAACAGGTGAGAAGACATGCATGCACGCTGTCCTATAGTCTTACTACAATCTATAGTCTTACTACAATCTATAGTCTTACTACAATCTATAGTCTTACTACAATCTATAGTCTTACTACAATGTCGTCTGTTATGAATACACGAAGTGGACAATAGTTCGTAAACACAACCTAGAATAATTTAGGCACATATATTGGTGACAATTGTTGTTTGAGATGATTGGAGAGGGCTTGCTGGCGTTATGGTTTCATGTTTGTCTGACATTTATTGGACTGATTGATGGCTGAATCTCTGCACTTTGTTAGATTCAAGTTGGTCGTTCTATCTTATTGTGTGTTGAATAAATACGATCTGCCAAAGATGAATGTGTATGTAGCCAGTTTCACATCTCCCGTTCCGTGAACCATGTCCCAGTTTTGAGTTGGGCAAACGCTGCCCGTGTAGTGAGAATTTCCTGTCAAGTTATCCATGGCCAGTTAACTCTACCTATCCATGTCCAGTAACTCTACCTATCCATGTCCAGTAACTCTACTTATCCATGTCCAGTAACTCTACCTATCCATGTCCAGTTAACTCTACCTATCCATGTCCAGTTACTCTACCTATCCATGTCCAGTTACTCTACTTATCCATGTCCAGTAACTCTACCTATCCATGTCCAGTTAACTCTACCTATCCATGTCCAGTTAACTCTACCTAACCATGTCCAGTTAACTCTACCTATCCATGGCCAGTTAACTCTACCTATCCATGTCCAGTTACTCTACTTATCCCTGTCCAGTTAACTCTACCTATCCATGTCCAGTTAACTCTACCTATCCATGGCCAGTAACTCTACCTATCCATGTCTAGTAACTCTACCTATCCATGTCCAGTTACTCTACCTATCCATGTCCAGTTAACTCTACCTATCCATGTCCAGTAACTCTACCTATTCATGTCCAGTTACTCTACCTATCCATGTCCAGTTAACACTACCTATTCATGTCCAGTTAACTCTACCTATCCATGTCCATTTAATCTGCTTATCCATGTCCAGTAACTCTACCTATCCATGTCCAGTAACTCTACCTATCCATGTCCAGTAACTCTACCTATCCATGTCCAGTAACTCTACCTATCCATGTCCAGTAACTCTACCTATCCATGTCCAGTTACTCTACTTATCCATCTCCAGTTAACTCTACCTATCCATGACCAGTTAACTCTACTTATCCATGTCCAGTTACTCTACTTATCCATGGCCAGTAACTCTACCTATCCATGTCTAGTAACTCTACTTATCCATGCCCAGTTACTCTACTTATCCATGTCCAGTTACTCTACCTATCCATGTCCAGTTAACTCTACCTATCCATGTCCAGTTAACTCTACCTATCCATGTCCAGTTACTCTACTTATCCCTGTCCAGTTAACTCTACCTATCCATGTCCAGTTAACTCTACCTATCCATGGCCAGTAACTCTACCTATCCATGTCTAGTAACTCTACCTATCCATGTCCAGTTACTCTACCTATCCATGTCCAGTTAACTCTACCTATCCATGTCCAGTAACTCTACCTATCCATGTCCAGTTACTCAACCTAGCCATGTCCAGTTAACTCTACCTATCCATGTCCAGTTACTCTACCTATCCATGTCCAGTTAACTCTACCTATTCATGTCCAGTTACTCTACCTATCCATGTCCAGTTAACACTACCTATTCATGTCCAGTTAACTCTACCTATCCATGTCCATTTAATCTGCTTATCCATGTCCAGTAACTCTACCTATCCATGTCCAGTAACTCTACCTATCCATGTCCAGTAGCTCTACCTAT
This sequence comes from Ariolimax columbianus, assembly GCA_036924085.1. Classification (NCBI taxonomy): domain Eukaryota; kingdom Metazoa; phylum Mollusca; class Gastropoda; order Stylommatophora; family Arionidae; genus Ariolimax; species Ariolimax columbianus. The sequence goes on from JAVGWX010000001.1 coordinate 176,759,710, forward strand.
CCATATCCAGTGACTCTACCTATCCATGTCCAGTAACTCTACCTATCCATGTCCAGTAACTCTACCTATCCATGTCCAGTTACTCTACTTATCCATCTCCAGTTAACTCTACCTATCCATGACCAGTTAACTCTACTTATCCATGACCAGTTAACTCTACTTATCCATGGCCAGTAACTCTACCTATCCATGTCTAGTAACTCTACTTATCCATGCCCAGTTACTCTACTTATCCATGTCCAGTTACTCTACCTATCCATGTCCAGTTAACTCTACCTATCCATGTCCAGTTAACTCTACCTATCCATGTCCAGTTACTCTACTTATCCATGTCCAGTTACTCTACTTATCCATGTCCAGTTAACTCTACCTATCCATGTCCAGTTAACTCTACCTATCCATGTCCAGTAACTCTACCTATCCATGTCCAGTTAACTATACCTATCCATGTCCAGTTAACTCTACCTATCCATGTCCAGTTACTCTACCTAGCCATGTCCAGTTAACTCTACCTATCCATGTCCAGTAACTCTACTTATCCATGTCCAGTTAACTCTACCTATCCATGGCCAGTTAACTCTACCTATCCATGTCCAGTTACTCTACTTATCCCTGTCCAGTTAACTCTACCTATCCATGTTCAGTTAACTCTACCTATCCATGGCCAGTAACTCTACCTATCCATGTCTAGTAACTCTACCTATCCATGTCCAGTTACTCCACCTAGCCATGTCCAGTTAACTCTACCTATCCATGTCCAGTAACTCTACCTATCCATGTCCAGTTAACTCTACCTAACCATGTCCAGTTAACTCTACCTATTCATGTCCAGTTACTCTACCTATCCATGTCCAGTTACTCTACCTATCAATGTCCAGTTAACTCTACCTATTCATGTCCAGTTACTCTACCTATTCATGTCCAGTTACTCTACCTATCAATGTCCAGTTAACTCTACCTATTCATGTCCAGTTACTCTACCTATCAATGTCCAGTTAACTCTACCTATCCATGTCCATTTAATCTGCTTATCCATGTCCAGTTACTCTACCTATCCATGTCCAGTTAATCTGCTTATCCATGTCCAGTTAACTCTACCTATCCATGGCCAGTTACCTCTACCTATCCATGTCCAGTAACTCTACCTATCCATGTCCAGTAACTCTACCTATCCATGTCCAGTAACTCTACCTATCCATATCCAGTGACTCTACCTATCCATGTCCAGTAACTCTACCTATCCATGTCCAGTACCTTTACCTATCCATGTCCAGTTACTCTACTTATCCATGTCCAGTTAACTCTACCTATCCATGTCCAGTTAACTCTACCTATCCATGTCCAGTTAACTCTACCTATCCATATCCAGTTTCTCTACCTAGCCATGTCCAGTTAACTCTACCTATCCATGTCTAGTAACTCTACCTATCCATGGCCAGTAACTCTACCTATCCATGTCCAGTTACTCTACCTATCCATGTCCAGTTAATCTGCTTATCCATGTCCAGTTAATCTGCTTATCCATGTCCAGTTACTCTACCTATCCATGTCCAGTTAATCTGCTTATCCGTGTCCAATGTTTGCTCATACCAGATTCCGATGTCCAGGAAGCGTTTCCGACCAGTTCTTGCTTCCCTTGTGTTTAACTCAAGCCGACTTGACCTCGTAATGTCTCGCTCTTTCTGTCCACCACCCCCCCCCCCCCCCGTCTCTCTACGTCAGACGTTCTCTTCCCCCTGTCTCTCCACATCAGAAGTTCCCTTCCCCCTGTCTCTCCACGTCATTCTGCCGTTAAGCAGGTCTGGCCACTTTAAGCAGGTCTGGCCACTTTAAGCAGGTCTGGCCACTTTAAGCAGGTCTGGCCACTTTAAGCAGGTCTGGCCACTTTAAGCAGGTTCTGGCCACTTTAAGCAGGTCTGGCCACTTTAAGCAGGTCTGTGCACTTTAAGCAGGTCTGGCCACTTTAAGCAGGTCAGGCCACTTTAAGCTGGTCTGGCCACTTTAAGCAGGTCTGGCCACTTTAAGCAGGTCTGGCCACTTTAAGCAGGTCTGGCCACTTTAAGCAGGTCTGGCCACTTTCAGCAGGTCTGGCCACTTTAAGCAGGTCTGGCCACTTTAAGCAGGTCTGGCCACTTTAAGCAGGTCTGGCCACTTTAAGCAGGTCTGGCCACTTTCAGCAGGTCTGGCCACTTTCAGCAGGTCTGGCCACTTTAAGCAGGTCTGGCCACTTTAAGCAGGGTCTGGCCACTTTCAGCAGGTCTGGCCACTTTAAGCAGGGTCTGGCCACTTTAAGCAGGTCTGGCCACTTTAAGCAGGGTCTGGCCACTTTAAGCACAGCCAGCCAAGATCCAGGAGAATGATTTACTGGCGACACCTTTCTCCTTACAAGAATTAAATGATGCAATACATCAACTGAAAAAAATAACAAAGCAACAAGACAGAGCAAATTGAACAATTTGGACCAGAAACCATCACATGGCTACTGAAGTTCTTCAACACATGCATCGATTTTATGCAAATCCCTAACATTTCGAGAAAATCTCATGTGCTTGTTCTGCTGAAACCAGGAAAAACTCAATCAGACCTAGAAGATGAGGCTGCAGCCAGATCCTGACACAAGTGATCGAGGACGTGTATGCACGCAAGCAGGCCGTGACCTAGAAGATGAGGCTGCAGCCAGATCCTGACACAAGTGATCGACGACGGGTATGCACGCAAGCAGGCTGTGACCTAGAAGATGAGGCTGTACCCCCTGACACAAGTGATCGAGGACGTGTATGCACGCAATCAGACTGTGACCTAGAAGATGAGGCTGCAGCCAGATCCTGACACAAGTGATCGAGGACGGGTATGCACGCAAGCAGGCCGTGATCTAGAAGATGAGGCTGCAGCCAGATCCTGACACAAGTGATCGAGGACGGATATGCACGCAAGCAGGCTGTGACCTAGAAGATGAGGTTGCACCTAAACCTGACACAACGGATCGAGGACGGGCATGCACGCAAGCAGGCTGTGACCTAGAATATGAGGCTGCAGCCAGATCCTGACACAAGTGATCGAGGACGGATATGCACGCAAGCAGGCTGTGACCTAGAAGATGAGGTTGCACCTAAAACTGACACAACGGATCGAGGACGGGCATGCACGCAAGCAGGCTGTGACCTAGAAGATGAGGCTGCAGCCAGATCCTGACACAAGTGATCGAGGACGGATATGCACGCAAGCAGGCTGGGGCCTAGAAGATGAGGTTGCACCTAAACCTGACATAACGGATCGAGGACAGGTATGCACGCAAGCAGATCAAGAAATGTTACAAACTATGAGACAGAAACAACAGCACTGGACATAACGCTCTACCACTTGAGAACTGTAACTGATGCCCAATTGATAGCCCAAAATAATCGTAACCTTACCGACTTATTATCTGCCCTTCAAGCTATGGAAGATGGTGGTCATTGTAAGCCTGAACGTACTCAAAATATCCCTAGATGCTATCTAACTTCTCACATCCCATGAAGTCAGAATGGTAATGGGTCCATAGTCACTCAAATAAACTTGGCAATGACAAGCCAGACAGACTGGCTAAGAAGGGATCAAGTCAAGAACAACAAAACACCAACAACCCTAAGACAGTCAAACAACTACTGAAGACTGCGAACAAAGAGGACTGGCTGAATAGATGGACGATAGGAAATACTGGGAGAGCAATCTACAAACATGTGACCATCCAAAATCCCCCAAAACAACATCGACATCCTGAACAGGAGAGATTAAAACACAATTTCTCTACTTCAGTCAACTCATACAACTTAACAGTCACTTGAACAGAATCCAACCAGAACATACTCCAGAGTGCCGACTGTGCATACATCCCTATGAAACTGTTGAACGTCATCTTTTTGAATGTCCGACGATATCTGATGTCAGGAAAGAGCTTCTTCCACCGAGGCCTGACAAATGGAACACTTTGTACGGAACTAAACAACAGCTTACAAACACTTGCAGATACCCCCATATGGCATTAGGCCAAATATACCCCTGTGGACCAGTAGAGATTGGGGTCGGGGACTTATTCTCTGAGAACCAACAATTGTCTGAGAAAGTATGCATCAAGGCCAGATCAAAGTACGGTCAGAACTGGAAACGTGAGAGATCCAGCGTTGGTCTCTAGTGGTTAGGACTTATCTAGATTGAGGTTATCTGAGTGGCAATGCCTTTTGACTCCCCTTCGTTATTTGAGCAATTGTGAATGGTACGCCAAGTCGTCACATTTAGACTGACAGAGTGAGAGGTAGAGAGGAGTCAGTGGTGGTCGACATGGGAGGAGCCAAGATATGATTGACCAGTCGGCTGAGAGGGCCATCTCGGCTTAACGGGACTAGAGTGGGTCTTTAAAAGAGAGAAGACAGGGGTTATTCGGGAGTCGAAATCAGATCTACACGGCTGTCTCACTATGCTCCAGGGGCATTGCATTTGTGTCGTTCAGAGTGAAATGGTGGCCGTTCTATGACCAACGAGAGACACATACACGTATATATATATATTCTTCACAGTGATCGCTCTGATCTGAAGGCGATAGATAAACTGAGGGTATAAACGCAGTGGCAGCTCAGCAGAAGTCAGTTCTTGGGGTGCTGCTGGGGTAGTGATCAAACCGATCGTACGCACGAGTCAGGTCAGACGAGTCGGCCATAGCCAGGGCTTGACAAATTTTAGGGAGGCTCACTAGTCAGTCACAAATTTCACCAGTCAGTATGGTCGGACTACAGACAAGCAGTTTATGTTAACAGATTTCAACTAGGCACTAATTCACCTTTATTTCTACATAATAATGCGTAACAAACCAAAATATTTTGTATCATTCAGTATTAGCCTATTTCTTCTTAAGTGAAAATGCACTGCTGTCAGAGGCATGCGTTTGTGTTCTTGAACATGCTTGTTAGTTTAAGCACTGAAGTACCATTTATCGATGACTTTAGTAGGCCTACATTGTGGTAGTGGGGGTCCATTTAGATTCATCATCATAAGCTAGCTTATGTACAATCTATTCGAGCTGTAATATCATCAATAATCGTGCGAGAGTCGTTATATCGTGACGACTAAAAACATCATTAAATACTGATGTCCTTTTACTTGTCAAGCAAACATTCTTACTCGTCACAGACGAACGCTTTTGTCAAGCTCTGGCCATAGCCCTCTGAGCCAAAGTGAAATGTGCCCTAAGACTCCGCAGAGAGCACACGCACAAACGCAGCAAGAAGCTATCATTGCACAATGCAGAACCGGTGACTACCAGAGTTCAACATCATCACCATCTACCAAAGGGGCACACACGATTCCAGACAAGATAGTAGTTAGAACATGATTTGTATATCGTTTCACATATATAAGGACCGATTACATAATTCGGGTTTGATAGTTTCAGGGATTCTATCTAGGTCATGCTAACATTCCCTGAGTTAGAAAGATTCATATTTGTTTAGTTAGTTAGGTTAGTCTTACCATGTTGTAACACATACTTTTTTGTAATAAAGGAATATTTTGTTTTATGTTTAACGGAAGTTTTAGTGTTTGCTATGTTAAAGTCTTACCGTCAAGTATGATATGTAACTCTTACACGCAGTTCAAGGATATCAGGTCTACACAAAAGGCAGGAGCCCACGTGATGTTCAATCAACCAACTATGAACTTGGACAGATATAGACGGGTCAACGTTTGATCATTTTGCATGTATTTATTGAAGACATATGCTCCAAAGGGAGCTTGCCAGTTTTGATTGATTGTGTGTAAGAGAGCGGATGGTTGTAGTAACACAGCTGTGGGATACCTACACACATCTCCCCAAGCTGTCACTTGTCTGTCAGGTGAGCTTGGCCGGTCTTAACTGACCTTGACCTTAAAAAGCAGGACTTGTCAATTGTTTTGGTGGCCCACCAGTCAGTCAAAGATGTCCACAGTCAGCTTGGTCAGATTACACTCAAGCAATTTATGTTAACAAATTTAGACTAAACACCCACCCCCTTATTTCTACATAACAATTAGTATCAAACCAAACAAATAATGTAATACTTACACAGTATTAGTTTATTTCTTCTTAAGAAAAACTGCAATGCAGCCGGAGACGTAGCGTTTGTGTCCTTGGACATGCTTGGCAGTTTTAGCACTAGTACCATTTATCGATGGCTTTAGTAGGTTAAATTGTGACAGTGGAAGCCCATTTAGATTGACCATCATAAACTAACTAATGTACAGTCTATTCTAACTGTAATATCATGAATAATCGTGCGAGTCGTTATGTAGTAACCATTAAAAACGTCATTAACGATTAAAAACGTCATTAACGACTAAAAACTGATATTGTTAATTTAAGCAAAATATTTTACTCGTCAAAGAGGAGCAGATGAGCGATTTTTCAAGCCCTTTAAATAAAGTTGCTATTGTCTGGCCTCGCCAAGTCAGATCAAGCAGCCGCTGTCACCGATCTGTCCCCTACCCCTGTATTATGGAGTCGCTTGGTCTCGCTCCACTGGATCGGATGCCACGGCTGAGTTCAAACATAGCAACACGCTGCCGAGCACGGGAGACTAAATAAATGATGTCAGACATGCTGGATGACAGTAGCCATTTAACTGCATGTGGGAAGACGTGTGGTTGTCTGACACCTCCCTAATCAAGGGAAGAAAAGGTACACACATTTAGACAGCGGCAGAAACGTAAAGGTCAAACAAGTTTCTCTTGGGGTGTTGTTTCTATGGGCCAGTGAGATTTGGAGAAAGGGTATGTGTTCAAACATGACGAGACTAAACACCTATTCGGCTACTGAACTTAACTTAACGTCTTAACCATTTACATTTACTTGCTCTAAAAGCTATGCGCATTCAATCTATTCTTAAAAGCATTAATTTGTCCCTGCCTCCACTACTTCCTGTGACAATGCATTCCATGCATTCTCTCTGACTAAAAAAAATATTCTCTAATATCTAATCTGAACCTTTCTTTAGTTAATTTATAGTTACGCCCTCTTGATGGTGATTGTACTTTGCAGAAACTTGTTATATTCTCATTTGTCCGTACCTTTGATTATCTTATTAAAAAAACAATAACCGTCAATACGACTTTTCCCATTGCTGGGCTAGTCGAAGGTTTTTATTAGACTGAGAACTACAGGCCGCTTCGCCACAGCTGTCGCCACGTCGTTTGTTTATTTCACACTCTACAGAAAAAAAAACAACGTATGCCATACCGGGATTCTATTGTCACCTCGAATTCGTCTCCTTTCTAGACAATGTAGGTCGGTTTTTCTCTCCTCATAACTGTCATTCTGGATTCTTTCTTCTCTCTGTCTGTCATTCTGGATTCTTTCTTCTCTCTGTCTGTCATTCTGGATTCTTTCTTCTCTCTGTCTGTCATTCTGGATTCTTTCTTCTCTCTGTCTGTCATTCTGGATTCTTTCTTCTCTCTGTCTGTCATTCTGGATTCTTTCTTCTCTCTGTCTGTCATTCTGGATTCTTTCTTCTCTCTGTCTGTCATTCTGGATTCTTTCTTCTCTCTGTCTGTCATTCTGGATTCTTTCTTCTCTCTGTCTGTCATTCTGGATTCTTTCTTCTCTCTGTCTGTCATTCTGGATTCTTTCTTCTCTCTGTCTGTCATTCTGGATTCTTTCTTCTCTCTGTCTCTCATTCTGGATTCTTTCTTCTCTCTGTCTGTCATTCTGGATTCTTTCTTCTCTCTGTCTGTCATTCTGGATTCTTTCTTCTCTCTGTCTGTCATTCTGGATTCTTTCTTCTCTCTGTCTGTCATTCTGGATTCTTTCTTCTCTCTGTCTGTCATTCTGGATTCTTTCTTCTCTCTGTCTGTCATTCTGGATTCTTTCTTCTCTCTGTCTGTCATTCTGGATTCTTTCTTCTCTCTGTCTGTCATTCTGGATTCTTTCTTCTCTCTGTCTCTCATTCTGGATTCTTTCTTCTCTCTGTCTCTCATTCTGGATTCTTTCTTCTCTCTGTCTGTCATTCTGGATTCTTTCTTCTCTCTGTCTGTCATTCTGGATTCTTTCTTCTCTCTGTCTGTCATTCTGGATTCTTTCTTCTCTCTGTCTGTCATTCTGGATTCTTTCTTCTCTCTGTCTCTCATTCTGGATTCTTTCTTCTCTCTGTCTCTCATTCTGGATTCTTCTTTTTGCTGTTCTTCATCTTCTGCGCTCGTGCTGTAAAGGATATTGTATCGTAGTTTATGGTAGCGAGGCTGTGATGTCTGCGCTGTTCGACTCGACATGTCTGTTTTCAGAGGGCATTCTTTGTGTGCACAGGGTTGGCCTTCCCACTGCGATCCACATTCTCTTTCCAGATTACACAAGTGCAGTCTGTATCAAGGGCCGTCGCTTGGAGGTGGAACAGGGTCTTGGTGAACTCTAGCTCTCCAACCCTGACGCAAGCAGCCAGCTATGAGTCGCTAGCTGATGTCAGCTCATTCACTGCTCCATACTTTACCTCGGGTGGATGCAGGATATACTAGGGTAGAAGTACATGTTAGTTCAACATGGCTATACAAGACGCTTATATTGGTTAGAGGAGAAGCTAACATCTTCTTTTTCTTTGGCATTCGTCCTGAACAGGACGTTAAATCTTAGTTTACGGCGAGGCTGCGATATATGTACCTTTCGGACTGACAGATCTTGTTTTAGCTGACTTTTTTTTAAAATACTGGATTTGCTTTGCCACTACGATCCCTATCATTTTGGTACTGGATTTGCTTTGCCACTACGATCCCTATAATTTTGGTACTGGATTTGCTTTGCCACTACGATCCCTATCATTCAGTCTGACTATACTAGCGGTCAGTGCAATTTTTGTCAAGACCGCCACTTGGAGGCAGAGAAAGGTCTTGGTCAGTTATGGTTCGCTGAGCCTGATGCAAGCAACGACTATAGGTCGTTTACTGATGCCAGCTCATTCACTGCCAGACTAACATCTACACAGGGGCAGAGAAGACACGTATTTGGGTTAGGGGTGCAACTGACAGGAGGGGGGGGGGAGAAGACACGTATTTGGATTAGGGGTGCAACTGACAGGGGGGAGAGAAGACACGTGCTTAGATTTGGGGTGCAACTGACATTTAGTCATCTAAAATCACGTCTTTAAAAAATAATATTGGAAGGGGGGGGGGGCGTTAGGGGGGTGGGCGTATGACATGTGTTTTAACTAGGTGGAGAATGTCACAATTAAACCGGGAAGTCAAGTTGTACATTTGAGATTGGACAAGCAAACATATTTAAGCATGGACATACAGGACACCCAGGGGAGACATGACGTCATTAAGCACAAAGTTACAAGACGTGTATGAAAGAGACACGTCATTAAACAAAGGGAGACAACACACCCATTCACGCACTCACGTATATATGAATAGAAATAATAGGTTAGTTGAGTTTTCTACCACCTTACGTCGTTGAGCAACGAGGGGGAGCGTCGTCTGTCCCGTGTCATATCTGCTTGTTGTTGAATGATCACAATGAGTAGAATTACTCATTTGTGCGCCCTAAAAAGGACGTTAAGTGGCTACTACACGTTGGTCGTGCTGAACCCGTGTCGTTGCACAATCACTCTAACAGAATGCCTACTAGGATATTACAAGGGACAGACTTTTTTAATTTGGTAAAATAAATAATTATGTGTCACATTAGACGCATTCAAGGTCATGGATTTTCTGTTAAACAAGAAACAACAATTATATATCAATAACAAGTACAATCTCAAGAGCTACCCATCCAAAACAGGATCAGACTGTGATATCATTATTTATCAGACACTACACACGTATTTACAGTAAGGTAGATACACTCATAGTGCCGGCCAAAACGCCACCCTATCATCATGGACTCTTTCTGTCCTGTCAGACGATAGTAAAAAAACTAAAGAAGCAACACATATTATTATCTTACATGACGCCAGTTAATTATTCACACAGTAAACGTGTCTACTAGCCTAGATGTTTGACTTTACAAGCAAAACGTTCAAGAAACAGAAGTAGACTTAATTTTTTCAGTGCAAAGCTATAGTAGCTAAAACAACAGCAACACTCAGACAGACAATAAACAAGCACACACAAGACACAGTAAACATGTACACAACAGTTTTCACGTGCATACACACACACACAACTTGTAGGACACAGAGATCTCTTCCATGTTCACGTGCATACACACACACACAACTTGTAGGACACAGCGACCCCTTCCATGTTCACGTGCACACACACACACAACTTGTAGGACACAGCGACCCCTTCCATGTTCACGTGCATACAAACACACACACACAACTTGTAGGACACAGCGACCCCTTCCATGTTCACGTGCATACACACACACAACTTGTAGGACACAGCGACCCCTTCCATGTTCACGTGCACACACACACACACAACTTGTAGGACACAGCGACCCCTTCCATGTTCACGTGCATACACACACACAACTTGTAGGACACAGAGATCCCTTCCATGTTCACGTGCATACACACACACAACTTGTAGGACACAGAGATCCCTTCCATGTTCACGTGCACACACACACACACAACTTGTAGGACACAGCGACCCCTTCCGTGTGTTATTTATGCCACATGTATATATTAAACATTTGCTAAATTTACAGACAAGTATTTTAAAATCCAAATGTCTCTATATCTCTATCTCCTCTAATTTCCCTTTCTCTCCTTCGTCGTGTTGCGTGAATATGTTACCACTGTAAAAAAACAACAACACAAAACGGAATGCATTTGAAGATTCAATAACATTAAACACAATCCTTATCATCTATTCACCTGCCTCGCCGCCGCCCTGTTGTCATGTAACCAGATCTTTCTACCAGCGCTGTAAGCCATCAGGACAAGCTGAGGAGGGTGCGTTCACGTTAGAAAACCAAAGCAGCATCTTTGTTCCCTTTGAAATGTACTCTACACCACAAGATTTTGTGCCGACCATACTTGGAATGTTTTCCTTCCACTGTCGTTCCTGGTAACACCGATGATCTACCTCACACATTTATTTGGACACGTCGAAGTTCTCACACGCCCTGGCCAGAGAACATGTTTGGCATTGGTAGGAAAGTGTCGGCATAAATGTACTGTTTATCTGCTGTTGATATTTTCTTTGGACTGTTACTCTCTCTCTCTCTCTCTCTCTCTCTCTCTCTCTCTCTCTCCATCTCTCTATTTCTTGTGTCATTATATCATGTTTTATGTGCTCTGAGTTGCGTTGTAGATCCCTCGTTGAGCGTCATGATTTCAGTGTACTTTTTATATTATGGACTCTGACCGATATGTTCCCATAGCATAGTTCTCTAGATTTGTCTGTGTGTTTGTTGTTTTTGACTGATAATTGGGCACCAGCACAGACGTCTTGGGGACAAGACGCGGTTTGTGTGCGTTTGGGTTCCGGTTTACACTTGAAGAAGAAAGAAGAAAAGACGGGTGAGTTGAAAAGAGAGGGGTGCGTGGGCTGGGGGATAGAACCATGGATGGAGAGAAGGGGGATGTAAGATAGGCGAGGCGTACGGTGAGGGTTACGTCCCTTACTTTAACTGCTGCCGTTTCTTTCAGTTCAATCCATGAACATATCGCCCGCACGGGCATTACTACTCTCTCTCTCTCTCTCTCCCCCTCCCCCTCTCTTTCTGTGTGAGAGAGAAATATTTAAAATAGGGAAACACACAGATAGAGACTGAAGGAGACATAGAGAGAGAGAGAGGGGGTTAAAAGAATCAATTGATACTTGGATATTAAAGTAAACTTGAGTCGGCCATATCAATTAACTGATGACTGTCGTTTTGTGATCTATCGTGGGACGGGGAGAGACATTAATAGGTCATAGGAATGAAGATCGATTGGCTATGTAGTCGACAAGCAGTGTGCAGATTCGGTTTTAATTTCGTGTTATATTTTCCAGCTGCACTACACCAATTGGCGTTCTTAGCCTGTCACGAGTATTTAGCGTGGGTGAAATGATAGAGGATACGCTTAGTTTGGTGGCATTAGTACGTGTTTGGTGGCATTGATACGTGTTTGGTTGCATTGATACGTGTTTGGTGGCATTGATACGTGTTTGGTGGCATTGATAAGTGTTTGGTAGCATTGATACGTATTTGGTGGCATTGATAAGTGTTTGGTGGCATTGATAAGTGTTTGGTGGCATTGATACGTGTTTGGTGTCATTGATACGTGTTTGGTGGCATTGATACGTGTTTGGTGGCATTGATACGTGTTTGGTGGCATTGATACGTGTTTGGTGGCATTGATACGTGTTTGGTGGCATTGATACGTGTTTGGTGGCATTGATACGTGTTTGGTGGCATTGATACGTGTTTGGTGGCATTGATACGTGTTTGGTGGCATTGATACGTGTTTGGTGGCATTGATAAGTGTTTGGTGGCATTGCTAAGTGTTTGGTGGCATTGATAAGTGACTGGTGTCATTGATACGTATTTGGTGTCATTGATACGTGTTTGGTGGCATTGATACGTGTTTGGTGGCATTGATAAGTGTTTGGTAGCATTGATACGTGTTTGGTGGCATTGATAAGTGTTTGGTAGCATTGATACGTGTCTGGTGGCATTGATACGTGTTTGGTAACGGTAATAAGTGTTTGTGGTATTGATACGTATTTGTTGGTTCACTGGGGCTAGAGTCATAGTTACGGCTATAACCGTCAAAACATGTAATAAAACATGGTTATATAGCGTTGTATCACCCTCATCAGCATCATAGACTGAATACTCGGATACAGGATTCCTCTAAGAGAATGGATGTGTCAGGCAGTAGTAGTAGTCTTAAGCTTCCGGTGCAGCAGTCATTCAGAGCAATACCGTCACTCTATCTATACCGTCACTCTATCCGTACCGTCACTCTATCCATAACGTCAAGCTATCCACACCGTCAGTCTATCTATAACGTTACTTTAATCCATAACGTCACTCTATCCATAACGTCACTATCCAGAGGGTCACTCTATCCATAACGTCACTCTATCCACAACGTCACTCTATCCATAACGTCACTCTATCCATAACGTCACTATCCAGAGCGTCACTCTATCCATAACGTCACTATATCCAGAGCGCCACTCTAACTATACCGTCACTCTATCCATAACGTCACTCTAACCATACCGTCACTCTATCCATAACGTCACTCTAACCATACCGTCACTCTCCATAACGTCACTCTAACCATACCGTCACTCTCCATAACGTCACTATCCACACCGTCAGTATATCTATAACGTCAATTTAATCCATAACGTCACTCTAATCCATAACGTCACTCTATCATACTGTCAATCTATCCATAACGCCACTCTATCATAACGTCACTCTATCCATAACGTCACTCTATCCATAACGTCACTATATCTATAACGTCACTCTCCATACCGTCACTTTATTCATAACGTCACTCTCCATAACGTCGCTCTATTCATACCGTCACTCTATCATACCGTGACTCTATCATACCGTCACTCTATCATATCGTCACTCTATCCATACCGTCACTCTATCATACCGTGACTCTATCATACCGTCACTCTATCATATCGTCACTCTATCCATACCGTCACTCTATCATACCGTCACTCTATCATACCGTCACTCTATCCATACCGTCACTCTATCCATACCGTCACTCTATCCATACCGTAACTCTATCCATACTTCCACTTTATCCATACCGTCACTCTATCCATACCGTCACTCTATCCATACTTCCACTCTATCCATACCGTCACTATATCCATACCGTCACTATCCAATACCGTCATACCTATCCATACCGTCACTATCCAATACCGTCATACCTATCCATACTGTGACTATCCATACCGTCACTATCCATACCGTCACACCTATCCATACCGTCACTATCCAATACCGTCACACCTATCCATACTGTGACTATCCATACTGTCACTCACGAGCATAACCCAGCTGTGTGAATGTCTCTTTATTGCGTCTAGATGTGTGTGTTGGAGGGGGGGGGGGGGATGGCTTGCCTCTATGTTCTTTTTGTTAGTGTATATGATGTCTCTTTGTTATGTTTGGGTTTGGGGATGTCTCTTTGTTATGTTTGGGTTTATGGATGTCTTTTTGTTATGCTTGGGTTTGTGTTTGAGAATGTCTATTTGTGTTACCTGTCCTCGGCTTTTATCTGACAGACATGTCCTAATTACGAAACCTCTGGCACGCACCCTCGCTTCAGGCACCCGCCATGTTGCGTCCATTCGTTACCCCGGCTGCTCTTCTTCTTCCATTTTCTGAAGATATTACCCCCGACCGGCAGCTTCGCTGTGCGTCCCTCGCTGCTCGAGAGCAGCTGCTACACTTCCAAGATACAGCTGATTGACCTGGCCGAATGAGGTGAGGAAAGGACCAAGCAGAGGACACCTGTCTGTCCTAGGGAAGTAGGACATTATATCAACGGGAACGAGAGAAGGCTTTGTGAACTTGTTTGTCACGCTAGCAACACGCCTGATGTTTGGGGGCAGGTCGTGAGGACACGACAGCTAGGATACACTGACACCACAGCTAGGCTACACTGACACGACAGCTAGGCTACACTGATTCAACAGCTAGGCTACACTGATTCAACAGCTAGGCTACACTGACACCACAGCTAGGCTACACTGACACCACAGCTAGGCTACACTGACACGACAGCTAGGCTACACTGATTCAACAGCTAGGCTACACTGACACGACAGCTAGGCTACACTGATACAACAGCTAGGCTACACTGATACGACAGCTAGGCTACACTGACACGACAGCTAGGCTACACTGACAGGACAGCTAGGCTACACTGACACGACATATCAAAGTTACCGGAAGAGAACCAGAACACCCAAGTTCAATACTGAAGTGTTGAACATGATTGATCGGATCCGTCACTAATAGAATTGATTAATGGCACTAGGGCATGATCGCCTGCGCCAGTTGGTAGGGTGCTTGAATTAAAGGTAATTCTGTCGCCCGAAAAATTACGTGCCGCCAGGCTATTGTCGCTCTGTAGCGACTTAAAGGTCGCGTCGGGTCGGGCCGAGTTAGCATTGTCACGTGTCCAGGTCTTAAATCCTCCCAAAAGATGTAGCATGGAATGAGCTCAGCTCATAGCTGGCTGCTGCGTCAGGATCAGGGTAAGCCAACCGTAGGTGGCGGCACTGGAAACAGGCTGCACGCATGCAGTCTGACTACGAGAATAGGGATATGAGAGGAATAGCAAACCTAGTCCCAAAAATGTCGTGCTGAAATCGGATGTATCGGGCCGAAAGACGCAGATATCACAGCCTCGCTGTAAACTATGACACGACGTCACGAACGTCCTTTTCGGGACCAGCCCGGAGAAGAAGAAGAAGAAAGAACTGTTCTATGTAGATTCACTACTCTGTTACCAAGTAAAAGAACATGCCACAGAAACAGACAAGTCTCAATCAGTACAGCTCAGACCAATCTCCAGCGGCTATTCTGTGTGTTTGAGATGCCAACCCGTCACATACTAGGACTGTCTCTATAACCTGCCTGTCCTCGTCCCACACAAGGTAGTCTCTATAACCTGCCTGTCCTCGTCCCATACAAGGTAGTCTCTATAACCTGCCTGTCCTCGTCCCACACAAGGTAGTCTCTATAACCTGCCTGTACTCGTCCCACACAAGGTAGTCTCTATAACCTGCCTGTCCTCGTCCCACACAAGGTAGTCTCTATAACCTGCCTGTCCTCGTCCCACACAAGGTAGTCTCTATAACCTGCCTGTCCTCGTCCCACACAAGGTAGTCTCTATAACCTGACTGTCCTCGTCCCACTATAACATGCCTGTCCTTGTCCCACTATAACCTGCCTGTCCTCGTCCCACACAAGGTAGTCTCTATAACCTGCCTGTACTCGTCCCACACAAGGTAGTCTCTATAACCTGCCTGTCCTCGTCCCACACAAGGTAGTCTCTATAACCTGCCTGTCCTCGTCCCACACAAGGTAGTCTCTATAACCTGCCTGTCCTCGTCCCACACAAGGTAGTCTCTATAACCTGACTGTCCTCGTCCCACTATAACATGCCTGTCCTTGTCCCACTATAACCTGCCTGTCCTCGTCCCACACAAGGTAGTCTCTATAACCTGACTGTCCTCGTCCCACTATAACATGCCTGTCCTTGTCCCACTATAACCTGCCTGTCCTTGTCCCACTATAACCTGCCTGTCCTTGTCCCACGCAACTAAGACTGTCCATATAACCTGCCTGTCCTCTGCGTCTGCTACAGCCGGCCTTGTGTTATGCTAAGTGTTGAGTCGACAGTTGTAAAGAGTTAGGCTGACCAACTCCTGTTTCTGTATGGAAGCTCCAGGTAGTCTTTTAATATAGCACCAATCATTTGTTTCTGTGTGGGCTGGCCACGTTGTCACGTTACTGTGTGGGCTGGCCACGTTGTCACGTTACCGTGTGGGCTGGCCACGTTGTCACGTTACTGTGTGGGCTGGCCACGTTGTCACGTTACTGTGTGGGCTGGCCACGTTGTCACGTTACTGTGTGGGCTGGCCACGTTGTCACGTTACTGTGTGGGCTGGCCACGTTGTCACGTTACTGTGTGGGCTGGACACGTTGTGACGTTACTGTGTGGGCTGGACACGTTGTGACGTTACTGTGTGGGCTGGACACGTTGTGACGTTACTGTGTGGACTGGCCAGCTCGTGACGTTTCTGTGTGGGCTGACCAGCTAGTGACGTTTCTGTGAGGGCTGGCTACCGCGTGTCGTTTCTGTGAGGGCTGGCTACCGCGTGTCGTTTCTGTGTGGGCTGACCACCGCGTGACGTTTCTGTGTGGGCTGACCACCGCGTGTCGTTTCTGTGTGGGCTGACCACCGCGTGACGTTTCTGTGTGGGCTGACCATCGCGTTACGTTTCTGTGTATGACTATGATTTGGCCGCCACGTGACGTTCGCCACTTCTGTTCTTTGGGAAATATGACAACTCGTGGTGAGGCTGTCGTGGTGAGGCTGAACGCTTCCTCTTTCACTGGTTTTCTTTAATTCTATTTCAAACTATCTCTCTCTCTGTCTGTCTCTCTCTCTCTGTCTCTCTCTCTCTCTCTCTTTCTCTCTCTCTCACACACACACAAACGTCTCACATACCCATCCTACAAGATATGACACAGTGCGCCCCACTCCGCTCTCAAATCACATCTATTTTTATCCTACTCTGCTCTCCGCATAAGGCACGCCTCCTCACTCACCATATAGTGTATCATCCAGCAAGCTTGAAGAAGTCCATATTGTCATTCTACTCCTCTCATGGAGTCGACAAACTTTAAGAACGTGTTTCTCATCTATGTCCGTCTGTTTATCCTTCCTTCTGTATCCATCTTATTGGACATCTTCTCTCTATCCTGCTGCTTGTCTGTCAAAGCAAATATCAACGTTACGACATGCCATTCTCCTACGTGTTCTGTCTACTCCCCGATGATTGATCCGTGTCATATATTTGATGTTTATCGATCTGCTGAACGGCCTTGTACACTAGATCTCTCGCCAGCGCACACAACAATCACGTGTTCCATCAGCCGCTCCGTTTCATCTTTGCTTTGTTTATCTTGTTTCGAAAATTTTGTTTCCTTAATTGTGTCTGCATCCGAAATGTAATTTTTTAAAATAAACATTCGAATGTATATTTTGTGTTGTGAAACTGCACCTTCCACACACCAATCTGACAGTTATGTGAACTGGTAATGCAGGCTTAGGGACACTTGTTGGCCAACGTCAAGTTCAGGGTTGTCTTCAGTTAACTTGACCTATTTACAGATATGTCCGGGACTTGAAAACGTGCACATCTTCGGCGCGTGCTGCTGGATCGTTCAATGTCTGGACCTATTCAGCTGCGTTCTCACAGCTCCCTTCATGTTAGACACGACCTTAGTTTGTAATCGACATGATCAGCTGTGCCCTCCTACATTGACATGACCAGCTGTACCCAAGCATCGACATGATCGGCTGTACCAGCATCGACATAATCGGCTGTACCAGCATCGACATAATCGGCTGTACCAAGCATCGACATGACCAGCTGCATCAAGCATCGACATGACCAGCTGTACCCAAGCATCGACATGATCGGCTGTACCAAGCATCGACATGATCGGCTGTACTAAGTATCGACATGATGACCAGCTGTACTAAGCATCGACATGATCGGCTGTACCAAGTATCGACATGACCAGCTGCACCAAGCATCGACATGATCGGCTGTACCAATCATCGACATGACCAGCTGCACCAAGCATCGACATGACCAGCTGTACCCAAGCATCGACATGATCGGCTGTACCAACCATCGACATGATCGGCTGTACCAAGCATCGACATGACCAGCTGTACCCAAGCATTGACATGACCAGCTGTACCCAAGCATCGACATGATCGGCTGTACCCAAGCATCGACATGATCGGCTGTACCAAGCATCGACATGATCGACTGTACCAAGCATCGACATGACCAGCTGCACCAAGCATCGACATGATCGGCTGTACCCAAGCATCGACATGACCAGCTGCACCAAGCATCGACATGATCGGCTGTACCCAAGCATCGACATGACCAGCTGCACCAAGCATCGACATGATCGGCTGTACCAAGCATCGACATGACCAGCTGCACCAAGCATCGACATGATCAGCTGTAATTTTCGAACAACATCCTGGTGGCACTCTTTATCTTGTACACGGATCTGATCAGCTGTAGTTTGACGTCTCATACACACACAAGCACTCACAAATAAGCTCTATCTCTCTCTCTCTCTCTCTCTCTCTCTCTCTCTCTCACACACACACACACACACACATACAAGCACTTAAACATACATAAGAACGTACACACAAGCAAGTACATACACACACACACGCAAGAACTTACACACATACAAGAACTGACATACACGCACACAAGAGCGAGAACCCTCCTCTATACAGTACCCACAACCTAATCATCAATAGATGGAGAGTCCTCTATTCTATAAAAGTTCAGACTTGGCGATGACTCTGCAGCACGATACCAAACAGCCAGCACCAGTAGTCATCAAAACGCTGCTGCGTCATCTACACAACTAACACGAGCCAATCAATCAATGATCATTTACATAACAGAAGCACGAGCTGCAACAATACGGCACGAGACACATTGATCGTATATGGAAGCAATATGAAACAGCCGACGATATCGATCTTTTGATCTTGCTGACACTGGTATTAAATTCGACCTGGTAACCTCAATCGATATATTTGGGACATGAATTGTGTGGTTATATATATATATATGTGTGTGGTTATATATATATATATATGTGTGTGTGTGGTTATATATATATATATATGTGTGTGTGTGGTTATATATATATATATATGTGTGTGTGTGGTTATATATGTGTGTGTGGTTATATATATGTGTGTGTGTGTGTGGTTATATATATATGTGTGTGTGGTTATATATATATATGTGTGTGTGGTTATATATGTGTGTGTGGTTATATATATATATGTGTGTGTGGTTATATATATATATGTGTGTGTGGTTATATATGTGTGTGTGGTTATATATATAAATGTGTGTGTGGTTATATATGTGTGTGTGTGGTTATATATGTGTGTGTGGTTATATATGTGTGTGTGGTTATATATATATAATATATATATATATATATATATATATATATATATATGTGTGTGTGGTTATATATGTGTGTGGTTATATATATATATATGTGTGTGTGTGTGTGTGGGTGGTTATATATATATATATATATATATATATGTGTGTGTGGTTATATATATATATGTGTGTGTGGTTATATATGTGTGTGTGGTTATATGTGTGTGTGGTTATATGTGTGTGTGGTTATATATGTGTGTGTGGTTATATGTGTGTGTGGTTATATATATCTGTGTGTGGTCATATATGTGTGTATGGTTATATATGTGTGTGTGGTTATATATGTGTGTGGTTATATATGTATGTGGTTATATCTGTGTGTGGTTATATCTGTGTGTGTGATTATATATGTGTGTGTGTGGTTATATCTGTGTGTGTGTGTGGTTATATCTGTGTGTGGTTATATATGTGTGTGTGGTTATATCTGTGTGTGGTTATATCTGTGTGTGTGTGTGTGTGTGTGTGGTTATATCTGTGTGTGTGTGGTTATATCTGTGTGTGTGGTTATATCTGTGTGTGTGGTTATATCTGTGTGTGTGGTTATATATGTGTGTGTGTGGTTATATCTGTGTGTGTGGTTATATATGTGTGTGTGGTTATATGTGTGTGTGTGGTTATATGTGTGTGTGTGGTTATATGTGTGTGTGTGGTTATATCTGTGTGTGTGGTTATATGTGTGTGTGTGGTTATATCTGTGTGTGTGGTTATATCGGTGTATGTGGTTATATGTGTGTGTGTGGTTATATATGTGTGTGTGTGGTTATATGTGTGTGTGTGCGTGCGCTCTCTGCTGAGTACCAATCACGGGCATGCAACCACATTTGAATACATGTACCAGACATGAAAACTAAGATTGACAACACGATTAGAAAATTCAGTAATTTAATACATTCCTCGTTGACTTGTAGGTCGGCACAGACTGTCCTGGTTACAATCCAGGTGTAAACATATAGACGGTAAGGGTCAGTTTGACATGGACACAAATACAGCAACATACAATAATATATGTTACTACCAAAGTATCCGGGGAACTGAGACGTTAGTCCGGTCAGGCACGATATACTGACCAGGACGTCTCGTCAGGGTAAGGCACGATATACTGAATAGGACGTCGCGTCAGGGTAAGGCACGATATACTGACCAGGACGTCGCGTCAGGGTAAGGCACGATATACTGACCAGGACGTCGCGTCAGGGTAAGGCACGATATACTGACCAGGACGTCGCGTCAGGGTAAGGCACGATATATTGACCAGGACGTCGTGCCAGGGTAAGGCACGATATATTGACCAGGACGTCGCGTCAGGGTAAGGCACGATATACTGACCAGGACGTCGCGTCAGGGTAAGGCGCAATATATTGACCAGGACGTCGCGTCAGGGTAAGGCACAATATATTGACCAGGACGTCGCGTCAGGGTAAGGCACGATATATTGACCAGGACGTCACGTCAGGGTAAGGCACGATATACTGACCAGGACGTCGCGCCAGGGTAAGGCACAATATATTGACCAGGACGTCGCGTCAGGGTAAGGCACAATATATTGACCAGGACGTCGCGTCATGGTAAGGCACAATGTACTGACCAAGACCAGTATCTCCCGTCAATGTATCGTTCCCTGGAAACAGACTATTTTCAAGGCAGCTTGGCTTGACGAGATGTAGATCGACGTGATCTCCGTAGTAGTGAGCGTTACGTAAATAAAGCCAAGCATAGCATATGCGCCAGAGGACCACGGTCCACCTTCATGAGCACGCTCGGGATGTGAGGAAAGCTACTACAACATGCCACTTAACGTCCTTTTCAGGGCGCACACAAGAATAAACGTACTGTTCGTGGGCATTCAATCAACAACAATCGAAGATCCTTTATAAGGGGTCAGGTCTGTTTCTTTGTAACTTCGTTTGAGTGGGTTTGTTTTAATGTATGTCTACATCAAACGGACCCTTACACTTGTATGTCTGTCTGTTTCACACTACTTGAATGTCTGTCTGTTTCACAACAGGTTGTCAGTCGAGCTGAATTGTCCAGGTGAACAATGTCTGTCGAGTTGAGTTGTCCAGGTGAACAATGTCTGTCGAGCTGAGTTGTCCAGGTGAACAATGTCAGTCGAGCTGAATTTTCCAGGTGAACAATGTCTGTCGAGTTGAGTTGTCCAGGTGAACAATGTCTGTCGAGTTGAGTTGTCCCGGTGAACAATGTCTGTCGAGCTGAGTTGTCCAGGTGAACAATGTCTGTCGAGCTGAATTGTCCTGGTGAACAATGTCTGTCGAGTTGAGTTGTCCAGGTGAACAATGTCTGTCGAGTTGAGTTGTCCAGGTGAACAATGTCTGTCGAGTTGAGTTGTCCAGGTGAACAATGTCTGTCGAGCTGAGTTGTCCAGGTGGACAATGTCTGTCGAGCTGAGTTGTCCAGGTGGACAATGTCTGTCGAGCTGAGTTGTCCAGGTGGACAATGTCTGTCGAGCTGAGCCGATAGCCTAATGTAATCTGCCTGTTTTAGAACTGGGTTCATAGACCATTTAAAACTCGTGGGTCAATTTGAAAATGTTGGTTCAGGTCGGGGGTCATGTAGACCAGTCCAATATACCTATCAGGCTCGAACCCAGGAGCACCACATCAGGGAAGATGTGTTCAATAAAACACTTGAAATCAATGACAGGTTCCATGCACTTTGATGTTAAGTGATTCTCTAAATTGTTCATTATACAATATGTTCCCTGAGAGTTGTTTCTGGATTTGACAATACAACAACAATGGCAGTTATGAAAGATTCAGTTCATGAGAAAACTTCATCGTTTATTTATCATAAAAAATTAATATCAGTACCGGGTAACTATTTCTGTTGTAGCCAATCAGAGAGGCAGAGTTCAAGGCCACAAGCATCTATATTAGTCCTCAATTTTGACTGTTTCATTGTAACAAAACAAAACAAAGACCAGTTAACATCAATAAATTCTTGAGAAGAAAGAGTTGATATTAATTCCTGACGTATTAGACAAACATGCTTTCTATCAGTTCTCACAATGAAGGCAAAGTCAGTTCATTTATTGTTGAAATTCCCAACAACTTTCGCTGTAAATTATTTTTGTTTACTCCTACTTACCATTTTGAATTGACCAGTTCTTAAACAATTTACGTTGTCTCATTTTTACATCACTCCTAAGGCAACACCAAAATTAAAACGTTAACAATTATTAATATTAATCGTTAATAATCGATATGGAATTATAACTGACTAATTTCCTAAAAGGCACGAACATGCAAAGTTTGCATATATTTTGACAGTTTCTAGTAAACTCCAGAGTCTCGAAAGTTTTCTCTGGTAAATATTAGAGTTGCAAAGTAAGATAACACGTAGCTGCACCAGCTGTGGTCGCTCATCGAGAAGCTGTGCTTTTCTTCTTAACCGTTAGGTGACTATTAAGGGTCTGGCGGGCCGTGATTTAAGTTCCGACAGGCTACGATATAGGGTCCGGCGTATTTAATTGTACATAAACATCAGCAAGGCACACATCTTTTGAGCATCACATGTTTCGTCTTTAATCAGGTCGACAAACTCAGGTTTCTCTGTAGCAACAATGAACTCATTCCTCAGTTTAAAGAACCTTTGAACTAGGCCAGTCCTAGCTTGCGCACATTTGTGCACGCTGAAACACAATTGTCCTAATAGCTCCTCTCCTTCCAACCATGTATAATCCAGTTGAGATCACAAGTAATTCCGTAAAGTGTATGGACTCCTCAACAACATATGGACTCCTCAACAACATATGGACTCCTCAACAACATATGGACTCCTCAACAACATATGGACTCCTCAACAACATATGGACTCCTCAACAACATATGGACTCCTCAACAACATATGGACTCCTCAACAACATATGGACTCCTCAACAACATATGGACTCCTCAACAACATATGGACTCCTCAACAACGTATGGACTCCTCAACAACATATGGACTCCTCAACAACATATGGACTCCTCAACAACGTATGGACTCCTCAACAACATATGGACTCCTCAACAACATATGGACTCCTCAACAACATATGGACTCCTCAACAACGTATGGACTCCTCAACAACATATGGACTCCTCAACAACATAGCCTCCCGCTAACAGTCTTATGTAACCCACGAGCTGTCACTGTTAGCTTACGTCTGTCAGTTGAAATGAACACGTTTTAACCTTTCATCTAATAGTTTTTCAGCTATTTCTTTCTGGATGTCAGATGATATGTCTTCTATCTGGCGATAAATTGTGTCATTCTACAAAGAGACATTCAATTTCTCTCCCCCCCCCCCCGTCTCTCTCTCGCTCTCTCTCTCTCTCTCTCATCAAAGTCTTTCCTAACACAGATTGAGTTATTTCTGTACAAGCAGCTACGATCAATGTTAAACTAATGTATGTGGTTGCATTATCTTCCTGGCAGTTATTTCAGCCACCTTATAACTCGTAGCTTGCATCTTCTGTGTTTGTTACATGGACGACTTGCTTTACCTGGGTAGAGAGACAATGGCTGGAATCAGCGTTTTTCAAGTGTCTCTCCATTTTGATTGGAGCCATATTTTTATTGCTGTTTTTCATCACACGTATAACGCACTCAGGAAGTGGATGATTTTCTGATCCAATGTTTGGAAATTCATAATTGAAATACACTCGGCGATTATTGCAGACGTCACTAATCGATGAATTGGTCTGGAAAGGTACCTTGACGCTATTACTTGGTGGGGGGGGGGGGGGGGGGGGGGACTTTTGCTGTAGTTTCAAAATCAGCATCTCTACTTTGGCTGCTGGGGACGAGAAGGCTAACGTCTGGTCAGGGAAAACATACTGATCAGAGAATGTTAGCCAGGGTCAGGAGAAATATACTGGCCAAGACCCTCACCTGACCTCCTCGTTGGTCGTCATGGAAACAGGCTGTTGTCGAGGACAACAGTCTGGCTAACAAGGTGAGGCTCGGCGTGATCTCCGTAGTAGTGAGCGACACGTAGATAAGGCCATGCATAGCACAACCGCCTGGAGGATCCCGGTCCACCTTCATCAGCACGCTCGGGATGTGAGGAAAGCTACTGCAACCCGCCACTTAACACCCTCTTCAGTGCGCACATAAGAGTAACCTACTCATTGTGGACATTCGCAAACAACAACTTTGGCTGCTCAACTGTCGATGTTTAACAAAAACCTTCTCCGCATTAACCACAAATGTAAAGGACAGCCACAGGTTGTTGGGATTTGATAATCAAGGAACTGTAGAGTAGTGTAAACCTTCATTAGTCAGTGAGTCTCGTGTTGAGTTCAGCGCTCACTCAATTGCCGACAATGTTTGTCTAGTTTAAGTAATCCTCCGCTTGGGCTAGGTCATGGCCTCCTGTAGTAGGTCATGGCCTCCGGTAGTAGGTCATGGCCTCCTGTAGTAGGTCATGGCCTCCTGTAGTAGGTCATGGCCTCCGGTAGTAGGATATGACCTCCTGTAGTAGGTCATGGCCTCCTGTAGTAGGTCATGGCCTCCTGTAGTAGGTCATGGCCTCCGGTAGTAGGTCATGGCCTCCTGTAGTAGGTCATGGCCTCCTGTAGTAGGTCATAGCCTCCGGTAGTAGGATATGACCTCCTGTAGTAGGTCATGGCCTCCTGTAGTTGGTCATGGCCTCCGGTAGTAGGTCATGGCCTCCTGTAGTAGGTCATGGCCTCCTGTAGTAGGTCATGGCCTCCGGTAGTAGGTCATGGCCTCCGGTAGTAGGTCATGGCCTCCTGTAGTAGGTCATGGCCTCCGGTAGTAGGTCATGGCCTCCGGTAGTAGGTCCAGCCAATTCTCACTTCGATTCGCCTAATTGATCCTGATAGTGGTAACGATTCCAGTGCAGTGCTGCCACCTACTGTACAGGTGTGCTTTAATATCCCACACGGCCTAGCAATGTGCCACGACTGCAGAACGTTTGAGAACCACTGGTGTAGCGTTACGTGGTACAAGAATGATTGGCCGCCTTACATACAATACACGCTGTCTATAACTAATGCACATGCGTTCTAATCGATTTATCAGTGAATGGCTCAGGCATAAGAGCGGTGAACGGAACTTGATAACAATGGGTGAGAGATGATAACGGTGAGGACTGGTCTACAGGTGGGCTGAGAGATGGTAACGGTGAGAAGGACTGGTCTACAGGTGGGCTGAGAGATGGTAACGGTGAGAAGGACTGGTCTACAGGTGGGCTGAGAGATGAGCACGGTGAGAAGGACTGGTCTACAGGTGGGCTGAGAGATGGTAACGGTGAGGAGGACTGGTCTACAGGTGGGCTGAGAGATGAACACGGTGAATGGAGCTTGGTAACAGGTGAGCTGAGACGTGAGAACGGTGACACGGACTGGACTACATGTGGGCTAATTAATAATTTGTTTATATCTACCTCTCTGATTTAGTCTCCTTAATACTTTGTATATATCTACCAACTCGTAATTTGTTGTGACCCCTGTGAACGCGACGTGGACCGTTATTGTACCTGTCCCAGGATCTCAACGACTTGAATCCTCACCTGAAGCCGAACTGTCCGTCAAACACCGAATCCAGTAGAGATTGATTTATTCAGGACTTTTCTCTCTTCTCCCTCCTCTCATCTCTCTGTTCTCATCCTCTCTCTTCTCTATTATATCTCTTCTCTATCTCTCTCTCTCTTCTATTTCCTCTCTCCCTCTCTTTCTCTCCTCTCTTTTCTTCCATCTCTTTTTTCTCTCCTCTCTCATCTCTCTCTTCTCCCGCTCTCTCTTCTCTCGTCTCACCCTGTCTCCCCCTCTCTCCCCGAGTCTGCGGTTACCTTTAGCTTGTTCCAGTGTCTCCACTCTCCTCTATAAGAGATGTAAGTTGTAAACTACCGTATTCGATTAGTGGTATCGGATAATTGCCGCGGTTCGGTGCGCCAACCCAGTCTGGTGTTTTATCTGGACTTTCCTACAATCAACTACAAAAAAAAACAACAACACATTTAATCGCAAACACGTCAGCAGTAATGGCAGTGAGGAGGAACGTCTTGCTGGAGTGGAATGTGCAACTAGTCATGTTGTGGTAGCAATGGGAATCAGCGAGGTGACAAAACATGACCTGGAACGTCATCTATGGCAACAGACATGTGGGTCTGTGAGGGAAGGTTGGGAACAGCTGGGAAACCAAATCAAGAATTGTGCGTCTTTGGCGAAAGGTTGCGAATTATGGGAACATCTGGTAACTTTGCAGGGAGGTTGCGAATTGTGGGAACATCTGGTAACTTTGCAGGGAGGTTGCGAATTGTGGGAACATCTGGTAACTTTGCAGGGAGGTTGCGAATTGTGGGAACATCTGGTAACTTTGCAGGGAGGTTGCGAATTGTGGGAACATCTGGTAACTTTGCAGGGAGGTTGCGAATTGTGGGAACATCTGGTAACTTTGCAGGGAGGTTACGAATTGTGGGAACAGCTGGGAACTTTGCGGGGAGGTTACGAATTGTGGGAACTTTGCGGGAAGGTTGCGGATTGTGGGAACAGCTGGGAAATCAAATGAAGAAACGCTACAAG
Organism: Ariolimax columbianus; assembly: GCA_036924085.1. NCBI lineage: Eukaryota > Metazoa > Mollusca > Gastropoda > Stylommatophora > Arionidae > Ariolimax > Ariolimax columbianus. The sequence goes on from JAVGWX010000001.1 coordinate 176,786,991, forward strand.
TTAACGTTGATACAAGAAGACAATGGTAACAGGAATTCAAGGATATAGAAATATAAGGATACAAGAACACAATGGTAACAGGAATTCAAGGATATAGAAATATAAGGATACAAGAACATAATGGTAACATGAATTCAAGGATATAGAAATATAAGGATACAAGAACATAATGGTAACATGAATTCAAGGATATAGAAATATAAGGATACAAGAACACAATGGTAACATGAATTCAAGGATATAGAAATATAAGGATACAAGAACACAATGGTAACATGAATTCAAGGATATAGAAATATAAGGATACAAGAACATAATGGTAACATGAATTCAAGGATATAGAAATATAAGGATACAAGAACATAATGGTAACATGAATTCAAGGATATAGAAATATAAGGATACAAGAACACAATGGTAACATGAATTCAAGGATATAGAAATATAAGGATACAAGAACACAATGGTAACATGAATTCAAGGATATAGAAATATAAGGATACAAGAACACAATGGTAACATGAATTCAAGGATATAGATATATAAGGATACAAGAACACAATGGTAACATGAATTCAAGGATATAGATATATAAGGATACAAGAACACAATGGTAACATGAATTCAAGGATATAGAAATATAAGGATACAAGAACACAATGGTAACATGAATTCAAGGATATAGAAATATAAGGATACAAGAACACAATGGTAACATGAATTCAAGGATATAGAAATATAAGGATACAAGAACACAATGGTAACATGAATTCAAGGATATAGATATATAAGGATACAAGAACACAATGGTAACATGAATTCAAGGATATAGATATATAAGGATACAAGAACACAATGGTAACATGAATTCAAGGATATAGAAATATAAGGATACAAGAACACAATGGTAACATGAATTCAAGGATATAGAAATATAAGGATACAAGAACACAATGGTAACATGAATTCAAGGATATAGATATATAAGGATACAAGAACACAATGGTAACATGAATTCAAGGATATAGATATATAAGGATACAAGAACACAATGGTAACATGAATTCAAGGATATAGATATATAAGGATACAAGAACACAATGGTAACATGAATTCAAGGATATAGATATATAAGGATACAAGAACACAATGGTAACATGAATTCAAGGATATAGATATATAAGGATACAAGAACACAATGGTAACATGAATTCAAGGATATAGATATATAAGGATACAAGAACACAATGGTAACATGAATTCAAGGATATAGATATATAAGGATACAAGAACACAATGGTAACATGAATTCAAGGATATAGAAATATAAGGATACAAGAACACAATGGTAACATGAATTCAAGGATATAGATATATAAGGATACAAGAACACAATGGTAACATGAATTCAAGGATATAGAAATATAAGGATACAAGAACACAATGGTAACATGAATTCAAGGATATAGATATATAAGGATACAAGAACACAATGGTAACATGAATTCAAGGATATAGATATATAAGGATACAAGAACACAATGGTAACATGAATTCAAGGATATAGAAATATAAGGATACAAGAACACAATGGTAACATGAATTCAAGGATATAGATATATAAGGATACAAGAAGGTAACAGAAAGCAATTATGTAAAAAACAATAATTAAAAAAATACACTAAAAAGGGTTCTGAGGTTGTACTTCTTCTTCGCCCTCTTCTTCATTATTCCTCAGATCAAGGTCCATTAATCCTCAGATCAAGGTCCATTAATCCTCAGATCAAGGTGCATTAATCCTCAGATCAAGGTCCATTAATCCTCAGATCAAGGTCCATTAATCCTCAGATCAAGGTCCCTGTTTCTCTGACAAAAGACACCATTGTTTGTAAGGCTGTGTTATCTCCATATAGCTTTTGTCGCATATCTGTTTTCCAACCTGAAGAAAATGCTTGCAGAAAACAGAAGTGCTGGACAAAAAGATGCTAATAAAACATCTCGTTGCTGCAAACCACGACACTACGTATCTCATCTGAGGATTATCATGGACCCGGACTATACAGAGAGACACCGTGAGGTATCCACACAGACAAAGACACGTTTCTGCCACCATGGACACACTAATAGATCTGTCACTCAAAACCTGCATGTGTTGCAATGGAACGTTGAATGTACTGAGTTACAAGACGAGCGGCAAGTTCATTAGATGTGTAATGAAACATGGCGATGTTTAACATGCTAGGATAGATGCTGGAATAATCGAGTCAACTATTGGAGAGAGAGATAGAGAGAGAGAGATAGAGAGAGAGAGAGAGGATATAAAGAGCAATATATGAAGCATTAGAATGATCTCAATATGGTTTTATGAGGACACTAATAAAGAGTTAGAAAGGCTATTTGCTTATCGCCATGAATACTTGTATAATTGTAGTGTACTTTTTCTGTTCTAGGCACCGATAGAATCAGGCACTATCGGTCTATGACAAGCAATGCTTGCCTTTCTCTGGCAGACAAATCAATACCTTATTTTCCTATTTCTTTAGCTCATAAACATTTTTGGAAACGTGAAATAATACACTTTGGAAAAAATAGTTGTTTAATCAGAACTCGTATGAGGCCGGAATGAGCGAGGTGTGAAGGTGGACGCTCGTGTTTTATACAGGAGTTAGAATCAATCTCTGATCTATTGTTCGCCGTCGTGTCCAATGAACAACGAGTATATTTGCCGCGTGCTGCTATTATTGTCGCTTGCGCATTGTCAGGTGTACACAATATATTTCAATATTTATCTACCGATTTGAAGTCTGGGTTCGAAGAAATACACAAGTTCTGTGCATTAATTCTTAGTTGCCAAATGCAACGACACGAGTTGAATGCCATTATTAATCTAATGGTAGAATAACAGACTAGAAATGCAACATTATGAAGAATAGCAGACTGATTGGCCTGGCTTTAATGGCGGTGGGAAAACGTCTGCTTAAATATTCTGTGATCCCGAGTTAATTTATATGACTTGGTCATTGAGGCATTTGTGCAGGAGGAGTGGAGTCTAGATTTGCATATCTTCTTCTTCTTCTTCTTCTTCTTCTTCTTCTTCTTCTTCTTCTTCTTCTTCGCTCGTTCTCAATCTCCCACTACCAAACCCTGAAAGGGCTTAAGTAGCAGAATGTAGTCCAGAGAACGGAATGCTTTGTGTCGTAGTTTACAGCTTGGCTGCGATATTTGCACCTTTCGGTCCAACACATCCGACTTCAGCAAGCATTTTTTGAGTACCGGGTTAGCATTCCCTCTTCGATCCCTTCTCCTTAGCCAGTCTGCCCTGCTGCAGCCTGTTATCCAGGATCACCGCGTGGAGGTGTAGATGGGTCTTGCCAGCTATGGCTCGCCTGCCCCGACGCCAGCAGTCAGCCATGGGTCGCTGACCACTGCAGCTCATGCGCTGCTCAGCATCTTGATCCCGATTTGTATATACTAGTAGAGGAATATTTAAAATAACTTTATCCTAGACATATTTTAATCCATATCCCATTTCAATAACTGAAATATGAAATAATTGTTTTGTCCTATTCCAACTTTCAGGAGAAAATATGTCCTTATGTTATTTTGTACTAGAATATATCCCATATTATTTGTGTACCAACATTATAATGTACATAGTATGTGCACCTACATGGGTTCAGAAGCATTTAAATCACGTATTAAAACGCTGACAAATCTCAACCATAACAGGTCATAGAACATTTGTACCCTCAAGCGTCGAGCATACGTTCTTGGGGACTCCGGAGTAGCTCCCGAGTCTAGCTCCCGAGTCTCTCCTGAGTCTAGCTGCCGAGTCTAGCTCCCGAGTCTCTCCTGAGTCTAGCTCCCGAGTCTAGCTCCCGAGTCTAGCTCCCGAGTCTCTCCTGAGTCTAGCTGCCGAGTCTAGCTCCTGAGTCTAGCTCCCGAGTCTCTCCTGAGTCTAGCTGCCGAGTCTAGTTGCCGAGTCTAGCTCCCAAGTCTAGCACCTCCCGCTCCCCTCGAGTCTAGCCCCCGAGTCTAGCCCCAGAGTCTAGCCCCCGAGTCTAGCTCTCGAGTCTAGCTGCCGAGTCTAACAACCGCCACGGAGATGTGTTTGTGGATCGGTCTCTCTCTGTGTGGGTCTGTCTCTCTGTGTGTGGGCTTGTCTCTCTGTGTGTGGATCTGTTTCTCTGTGTGTGGATCTGTCTCTCTGTGTGTGGATCTGTTTCTCTGGGTGTGGGCCTGTCTCTCTGTGTGTGGGCTTGTCTCTCTGTGTGTGGATCTGTTTCTCTGTGTGTGGGTCTGTCTCTGTGTAGATCTGTCTCTCTGTGTGTGGATCTGTTTCTCTGTGTGTGGATCTGTCTCTCTGTGTGTGGGTCTGTTTCTCTGTGTGTGGGTCTGTCTCTGTGTGGATTTGTCTCTCTGTGTGTGGATCTGTTTCTCTGTGTAGGTCTGTCTCTCTGTGTGTGGATCTGTCTCTCTGTGTGTGGATCTGTCTCTCTGTGTGTGGGTCTGTCTTCCTGTGTGTGGGCCTGTCTCTCTCTCTGTGGGTCTGTCTCCCTGTGTGTGGGTCTGTCTCTCTGTGTCTGGATCTGTCTCTCTATGTATGGATCTGTCTCTCTGTGTGTATGCTTATGTAATATATGTGTGTGTGCATGTATTAGTAATAATAGTTGCCCATCACAATCGAAGATGGTGACAGCATCAGCCTATTGCTGCAAAATGTGTTCTCTGATGGCTGTAAATACCAATCCTAGGACGGCACATCCTACAACATCCAGGACACACGTGCCGGCTGTCGTGAGCATTGTTTTATCGGACAGCACGCTTACTCTGAGCCCTCGCGATCTCGGCGATCTGAGCACATCCTGTGATACTAGCGTCAGTTGATATGTTTCGTGCAAGCATCTTCTAGAAGGTCACATCAATATTGTAGCTTCTCAGGGAGCCTCTCTAGCGTTTCCTCTAAATACTGTTTGTCTCCCAGGCATGCAGTAAAATGGATACTACCACATCACCACCTACTTTTACTTTGGTGGCGACACTGAGGCTGTGTCGGTTACAGACATTTGCTTGGAGCCTACCAAATGCAGAGAGCTCGCCTTAGCAATCTTGTTATTGACCTCACAGGAGATGTTTGCCTCTCTGGTGAAGGTACCGCCTAGGTAGGTGAAGGTACTGCCTAGGTAGGTGAAGGTAGCGACTGTCTGGTGAAGGTACGGCCTAGGTAGGTGAAGGTACTGCCTAGGTAGGTGAAGCTAGCCACTGTCAAGTGAAGGTACTGCCTAGGTAGGTGAAGCTAGCGACTGCCTAATGAAGGTACCGCCTATGTAGATCACGCAATCGACTGCCTGGTGAGGGTACTGCCTAAGTAGGTGAAGGTACCGCCTAGGTAGGTGAAGCTAGGGACTACCTAGTGAAGGTACTGCCTAGGTAGGTGAAGGTACCGCCTAGGTAGGTGAAGCTAGCGACTTCCTAGTGAAGGTACTGCCTAGGTAGGTGAAGGTACCGCCTAGGTAGGTGAAGGTACCGCCTAGGTAGGTGAAGGTACCGCCTATGTAGGTGAAGCTAGCGACTACCTAGTGAAGGTACTGCCTAGGTAGGTGAAGGTATCGCCTAGGTAGGTGAAGCTAGCGACTACCTAGTGAAGGTACTGCCTAGGTAGGTGAAGGTACCGCCTAGGTAGGTGAAGGTACCGCGTATGTAGGTGAAGCTAGCGACTACCTAGTGAAGGTACAGCCTAGGTAGGTGAAGGTACTGCCTAGGTAGGTGAAGGTACTGCCTAGGTAGGTGAAGGTACTGCATAGGTAGGTGAAGGTACCGCCTAGGTAGGTGAAGGTACCGCCTAGGTAGGTGAAGCTAGCGACTACCTAGTGAAGGTACTGTATAGGTAGGTGAAGGTACTGCCTAGGTAGGTGAAGGTACCGCCTAGGTAGGTGAAGCTAGCGACCACCTAGTGAAGGTACTGCCTAGGTATGTGAAGGTACCGCCTAGGTAGGTGAAGGTACTGCCTAGGTAGGGGAAGCTAGCGATAGTCTAGTGAAGGTACTGCCTAGGTAGGTGAAGGTACCGCCTAGGTAGGTGAAGCTAGCGACTACCTAGTGAACGTACTGCCTAGGTAGGTGAAGGTACCGCCTAGGTAGGTGAAGGTACCGCCTAGGTAGGTGAAGGTACTGCCTAGGTAGGTGAAGGTACCGCCTAGGTAGGTGAAGCTAGCGATAGTCTAGTGAAGGTACTGCCTAGGTAGGTGAAGCTAGCGACTGCCTGATGACGTTGGTTCTGTACAGTAATGTTTGGTTCGATGTACGGCTCCCCAGGGACAGTGTGGAAGAGTACTTCCTTGTTCCTAGTGTTGATCGTGGGACCAAGTTACTGCATGTCGCTGAAAACTCCGTCATGGTGGACTGCATATCTTTTTCTGAGCAAGTGTTGAGAGCGTAATTGTCTGCGAACATGAGATAAAGGATCGTGGCCTCACTCACCTGGATGTAGGATTACATGCGCATCGGGGTGAACAGCTGACTCTGCGTCCTGTCACTGATATGCATGTCAGTAGCAGCGCTATGGACATTATGAGTGAGCATTGGTGTACAGACCGTGCTAAAGATTGTCGGTGCCAGAACACAACCCTGTTTGACACCAGTGGTGACTGCGCTGCCACAGACAATTCTTCCTCGTGCAGTGCACGGGCCATGACGTCATCATGAAATTGGTGGACAACCACAATGGATCTGCAGGGGCAGCCATTATTGACAGGGCTTTGGTATGATTGACGGTCTCAAAGGCGGTCTCCACGCTGGGCACACTCAATGTTGGGGTGTGTCTACTAGCCGTGCTAGACAGACTGTGTCAGTGCTAGATGAGTTAGTGTGTGATGTGGCTCTACACGTTTCACTGAACTGTTGCTCTGCTATCGTCACTCTGCTAGGAAACGTGACCAGCAAACCCTCGTCATGGCTCATCTGGATTTTATGGGACCAGGAATTGTTCCATTTGGTACGAAAATATGTTAAAGACATGCTGAGGATAGCTGAGCAGAAATAGAATTATCGATATATTGACAAACAATCGTCTTTCACAAATTACCACAAAAGTAGGAACCACATTGAGATCTACTGCTTCCGGCACGAAGACCCAGTTTATCGTTTTACTTAATGTAGATATCTTGTTGCCATTACGCGGGTTTGGCAGTTGGGAATTCTCTGGAGACATCGATACTCATCTGGTGAGTGTATCGCGCGCCGAGCAGACGAAAACCAAATGTGTACCACTCTTCTCTCCTCTCGTATGTTCGACTATCGCTCGGGGCTTACACGCAGCGCGTTACAACAAAGCCCACAATACAAGCTGTTTGTGTACCGTATTTACGTCTAACAGCCTGGAGTGACCGAGTCAACGTATCTTCCCCTGTTGTATGTGTATGAAGAACATGTACGTGACCTCGGGTTCAAGGCTGTAGTTGGTAAGTGATGATAGTATGGGTTTTACTGCTCCTGCGGCGGGTTCGATACCAATGCTGACTGGATCGATACTAATAATGAGAATGAAGGATAAACTGCAGCCAAACTCAATACCTGCAGAAACGAGGTTAATAACTAGCGGGTTAGCACGAATACAAGTAGTAACTCATGTTAATAATCTCAGTTATTGGAAGGCGTCGTCATCAGCGATGTGTGTAACGACAGTTTGAAGTCGTGTCTGTTTAGTTCGCATAATCTGTATCTGATTGGAAGAGGTTGCTGTTATCAATAACCGAAGGTAGCTGGCTTGTGTAGAGGGGTCGTCAAACGATCTGGTCTGTGGAGGGGATGGGTCGTCAAAGTATCTGGTCTGTGGAGGGGATGGGTCGTCAAAGTATCTGGTCTGTGAAGGGGATGGGTCGTCAAACTATCTGGTCTGTGGAGGGGAGGGGTCGTCAAACTATCTGGTCTGTGGAGAAAAGGGGGTGGGGGTCGTCAAAATATCTGGTCTGTGGAGGGGAGGGGTCGTCAAACTACCTGGTCTGTGGAGGGGAGGGGTCGTCAAACTATCTGGTCTGTGGAGTGGGGTCGTCAAACTATCTGGTCTGTGGAGGGGAGGGGTCGTCAAACTATCTGGTCTGTGGAGGGGAGGGGGGGGGGGTCAAACTATCTGGTCTGTGGAGTGGGGTCGTCAAACTATCTGGTCTGTGGAGGGGAGGGGTCGTCAAACTATCTGGTCTGTGGAGGGGAGGGGGGGGGTCGTCAAACTATCTGATCTGTGGAGGGGGGGGGGGGGGTCGTCAAACTATCTGATCTGTGGAGGGGAGAGGGGGGGGGGTCGTCAAACTATCTGATCTGTGGAGGGGAGAGGGGGGGGGGTCGACACACTATCTGGTCTGTGGAGGGGAGGGGGATCGTGTCAACGACCTGGCTTGTGGTGTTGGATCGTGTCAACGACCTTTCTGGATTGTAGAGTTGACCGCTCCATCCTGTCCCAGCTGACTTGTGGTGTAGCGACCAATAAAAACATGGCTGATCCACATCATTATCCACTGCTGCTTGAACTCCAGCCCTGCTAGTCAAACTAGTTGTTCTTGTTTGGATATAACTTCCACTGATATCTGTCTAGTTCTTTCCAACAGTTCCGCAATACTAATTTGATCATACAGAAAAAGGCAAACATGAAGACAGCCGGTTGTAAAGAAAGAATTCTTGACAATGGCAGCACTCACAAGACAGCTAGTTGTCTGCAATCGGAAAACATATAACGCACAACAGGAAAGTGTAGTAATAGGAAGCTGGTTTCGAACCACGGCCTTCAGGTGACGATATAGCCTTGCTAAGACAGATATATATTTACAGAGAGGGAGAGACGAGGACGTCCGGCTGGCCATTACATGAACTCGTCTCACTCTTCTGGCAAGAATCTTCCGGCACCAGGAGGTCCCTGGTTCGAATCCGGGCTACCTATTACTACACTTCCGGTCCTGTATAACTGTTTCCGAGTACAGAAAACTAACTGTCGCGTGATCGCTGTCACTAACAAACAAGCTCAAGCTTTCTCATCAAGTTAAGGAAGTCTGTACCTGCAGTCCGCCTGGGAGACAACCACCAGACGGGGTCATGGATATAGTCATTCGACGCGACGAGTTCTGGTCGCCTAAGCGTAGCATTGATTGATTATTGATGCATGAGAACAATACAATAGAACGGACTTCACATTGAAGTTGAATATTTTTATTTCTTGTGTCTGACTTTATTTCTCTTTATTTCCATAAGTTGCCCTAGTCTAATGAAAGCTCTTCTCGCCTTTTGTATTCTTAATGTGAAATGTTTATCTGTCTCTCCTACCTTGTCTATGTTTCTACCAATGTTTATGAATGAAAGTACTTCCTGTAAATGATGTCCAGAGTCAAATAATATGAAACGCATGGCAACCGGGAAGGTAACTCTGGGCAGCTGACAGAAATCTGAGATCTGGTAGAATTGAGTGTGTAGCACTTCATGCACGTGTAGTGTGTTCTATCGGACTACCGTGACCTTAGCGTGCTGATCCATCACTTAGCTGATAGCTCGACCTGTGACAGCAGTGGTGGATGGCCAGCCGTAGGTTGCTGTACATACACACATCGACTATACACAGGTAATCGATACACGGGACGGCTGTAACCTGTTCCGTGTGCTCAAGTCTATAAACGTTGAACACAAATGTTGGTTATATTACTAGTGTTCATGATTGGTGACTTACATACATCAACCACATGATTGGTGACTTACCTGCATCAACCACATGATTGGTGACTTACATACATCAACCACATGATTGGTGATTTACATACATCAACCACATGATAGGTGACTTACCTACATCAACCACATGATTGGTGACTTACCTACATCAATCATACGATCGGTGACTTACATGCATCAACCACACGATCCGTGACTTACCTGCATCAATCACATGATCGGTGACTTACCTGCATCAACCACCTGTGCTATTCAATCGTGAAATGAACAAAGTGTTCGCCAGAGTGCCACATAAAGTCATACCACGTTCCCCTTTCATTTATATCACACATTGCACAAATCTTACCACATACCACCTATTTATATCACAAATCGCACATAATCATACCACATAACACTTTGATGTATTCGCAAATCACACATAATCATACCACAAAGCCACAAATAGGGTAATTCAAGAGGCGAAAACAAAATCATGGAAAGATTACGGAGAACATCTAAAGTCAGTCCAAAAACATGCATTCAGAAACTTCTACCAACAACAAAAAATAAATAATGAGAGACAGAGAAGTCATCAGTGAAGGAAAGCGAAACGATATAAACCCCGATCTGACCCCGATAAACCCCGATCTGATGCCGATAAACCCAGATCTGACCCCTATAAACCCCGATCTGACCCCGATAAACCCTGATCTTACCCCTATAAACCCAGATCTGACCCCTTTAAACCCAGATCTGACCCCTATAAACCCCGATCTGACCCCTATAAACGCAGATCTGACCCCGATCTGACCCCTATAAACCCCGATCTGACCCCTATAAACGCAGATCTGACCCCTATAAACCCAGATCTGACCTCTACTAGCCCCGATTAACCTCAACCTAACAAGCGCACAACTGGTCTAGTACATCTACTAAAATGAGATCGTCATAAAAAACACACATTCACACAGCGCGTGTGCGCACACGCCGAGAATAATTGCATCCATGTATCGGGCGGTTATGAAGTGAATTAGAACTGTTCGGGAACGGATCAGCCGTCTGCAAAAAAAAAAGAGATAATAGTAATAATTGATCAGTTTCCGGATGTTGGCTAGTACAGCCGGAAACGTGTAAGCTTAGTGCCGATGTCAATTGAAATATTTTTGGCTGATCTCGCACCTGGAGATGTTGTTCTGTGTACGCCTCCACACAACAGATATGACTTTGTAATGACTTGTACCTAGGCACACACTGATGACAGACGTGCAACAACACAACTGATGTGTTAGGAACAGTAACAATCAACGCGGACACACAAGGCAAATCTTGTAACAATCAACACAAGAGAGAGTGAGAGAGAGAGAGTGAGAGTGAGAGTGAGAGAGAGAGAGTGAGAGTGAGAGTGAGAGTGAGTGAGAGAGAGTGAGAGAGAGAGAGAGAGAGTGAGAGTGAGTGAGAGTGAGTGAGAGAGAGAGAGTGAGAGAGAGAGTGAGAGAGAGTGAGAGTGTGAGAGAGTGAGTGAGAGTGTGAGAGAGTGAGTGAGAGAGTGAGAGAGTGAGTGAGTGAGTGAGAGAAAGAGAGAAGATGACAGATGGACGGACACCATAAGATGGCCAATCAACAGCTTCGCTTGCAGTCTGCTTTCCTCAAATCAATCTCCCCCCCCCCTCTCTCCATTTTCTTCCTCTTCCTCTCGCTCTCCGTTTTTCTTTTGCTCTCTTTCTGTGTGTGTGTGTGCATATACAGAGAGAAAGAGAGACCGATAACTCAAATTAACAAGCCAACTCAGGCGCGTGTGAGAAGTTAATAGTAATGTCAGAAAAGCACACCAACTGACAGAGAGAAATGCTGCACAGCGTCGATGGGCAGTCACACTGGAAGCATTCATAACGTCAATAATCCCAAATACTGCGCACTATTGCCAGACTAATGACTCATCTTTCATTGATGCCGTCTGCTTGCAGTTCCCGTCATGCTGCGGTGTATGAGAGCCATCCACAACTTTGCTGGGTGATAGGTCGCGTGTGCCGCCGCGCCGCACAACAAAACACAACACAACAACAAAGATATTTGATTGGGCAGGACAGGCGCTAGAATAACTTTCAATGACGGAATTATTGAACCCAATAACTTCAATCGACACATTCCTAGTAGTCGAACAACCGGTGATCTGGCAGGGACCACGCCAATCAAGTTAGAAAATGGCGCGCACAAAAAATTTACATGATACTATCAATAAATGAATCCAACCCTATCAGCTCCTTGTAGTCTTTCATAAATACACGCACAGTCCTACATTTCTCATTTAGCTGACCTGTCCACATTTAGTGAAGCCTTTTTCTGCTGAGAGTTTCTACATGATCGAAACAAAGCGCCGTGCCCAAGACTCCTTACTCTCACCTGCCGACATGCCTAGCTAGTAACAGTTACCATTATTTGGTGTCCTGCGAGGGGCCCCGCAAAGTTGGACCGATTGTCCATAAATGTTTTTACATAATTCTGGAGTTGGTTTGCTTTGTGTGTCTGTGTTAATTGTTTAAAGGTTTGCCTTGTGGTTCCGTGTTGACTGTTCCAAGGTTTGCCTTGTGTGTCTGTTACAAGGTTTGACTTGTGTGTCTGTTCCAAGGTTTGTCCTGTGTGCCAGTGTTGATTGTTCCAAGGTTTGCCTTGTGTGTATGTTACAAGGTTTGACTTGTGTGTCAGCGTTGATTGTTCCAAGGTTTGCCTTGTGTGTCTGTTCCAAGGTTTGACTTGTGTGTCAGCGTTGATTGTTCCAAGGTTTGCCTTGTGTGTCTGTTACAAGATTTGACTTGTGTGTCAGTGTTGATTGTTCCAAGGTTTGCCTTGTGTGTCTGTTACAAGGTTTGACTTGTGTGTCAGCGTTGATTGTTCCAAGGTTTGCCTTGTGTGTCTGTTCCAAGGTTTACATTGTGTGTCTGTTCCAAGGTTTGCCTTGTGTGCAAGTGTTGATTGTTACAAGGTTTGCCTTGTGTGTCTGTTCCAAGAGAGAGAGAGAGAGTGGGAGAGAGTGAGAGTGAGATGTGCTATTTATAACCAAAATCTCTCTCTCACTCTCTCTCTCTCTCTTTCTGTCTCACTCTCTCACTCTCTGTCTCACTCTCTCTCTCACTCTCTCTCTCTCACTCTCTCTCTCACTCTCTCTCTCTCACTCTCTCTCTCACTCTCTCACTCTCTCTCTCTCTCTCTCTCTCTCTCTCTCTCTCTGTCACTCTCTCTCTCTCTCTCTCACTCTCTCTCTCACTCTCTCTCTCTCTCTTTTTCTCTCTCTCTCCTCCCCAGTCTCCTTACCCGACCTTTGTTGGGGGGGGGGGAGTGGTCTGTGAGTTTGTTGTGGGGGGAGTGGTCTGTGAGTTTGTTGTGGGGGAGTGGTCTGTGAGTTTGTTGTGGGGGGAGTGGTCTGTGAGTTTGTTGTGGGGGAGTGGTCTGTGAGTTTGTTGTGGGGGAGTGGTCTGTGAGTTTGTTGTGGGGGAGTGGTCTGTGAGTTTGTTGTGGGGGAGTGATCTGTGAGTTTGTTGTGGGGGAGTGGTCTGTGAGTTTGTTGTGGGGGAGTGGTCTGTGAGTTTGTTGTGGGGGGAGTGGTATGTGAGTTTGTTGTGGGGGAGTGGTCTGTGAGTTTGTTGTGGGGGAGTGGTCTGTGAGTTTGTTGTGGGGGAGTGGTCTGTGAGTTTGTTGTGGGGGGAGTGGTATGTGAGTTTGTTGTGGGGGAGTGGTCTGAGTTTGTTGTGGGGGAGTGGTCTGTGAGTTTGTTGTGGGGGAGTGGTCTGTGAGTTTGTTGTGGGGGAGTGGTATGTGAGTTTGTTGTGGGGGAGTGGTCTGTGAGTTTGTTGTGGGGGAGTGGTCTGTGAGTACGTTGTGGGGGAGTGGTCTGTGAGTTTGTTGTGGGGGAGTGGTCTGTGAGTTTGTTGTGGGGGAGTGGTCTGTGAGTTTGTTGTGGGGGAGTGGTCTGTGAGTTTGTTGTGGGGGAGTGGTCTGTGACTTTGTTGTGGGGGAGTGGTCTGTGAGTTTGTTGTGGGGGAGTGGTCTGTGAATTTGTTGTGGGGGAGTGGTATGTGAGTTTGTTGTGGGGGAGTGGTCTGTGAGTTTGTTGTGGGGGGAGTGGTATGTGAGTTTGTTGTGGGGGAGTGGTCTGTGAGTTTGTTGTGGGGGAGTGGTCTGTGAGTTTGTTGTGGGGGGAGTGGTCTGTGAGTTTGTTGTGGGGGAGTGGTCTGTGAGTTTGTTGTGGGGGGAGTGGTATGTGCGTTTGTTGTGGGGGAGTGGTCTGTGAGTTTGTTGTTGAGGAGTGGTCTGTGAGTTTGTTGTGGGAGAGTGGTCTGTGAGTTTGTTGTGGGGGAGTACAGTCTGTGAGTTTGTTGTGGAGTACAGTCTGTGAGTTTGTTGTGGGGGAGTGGTCTGTGAGTTTGTTGTGGTGGAGTGGTCTGTGAGTTTGTTGTGGGGGAGTGGTCTGTGAGTTTGTTGTAGGGGAGTGGTCAGTGAGTTTGTTGTGGGGGAGTACAGTCTGTGAGTTTGTTGTGGGGGAGTGGTCTGTGAGTTTGTTGTGGGGGAGTACAGTCTGTGAGTTTGTTGTGGGGGAGTACAGTCTGTGAGTTTGTTGTGGGGGAGTACAGTCTGTGAGTTTGTTGTGGGGGAGTACAGTCTTTGAGTTTGTTGTGGGGGAGTACAGTCTGAGAGTTTGTTGTGGGGGAAGTGGTCTGTGAGTTGGTTGTGGGGGAAGTGGTCTGTGAGTTTGTTGTGGGGGAGTGGTCTGTGAGTTTGTTGTGAGTTAGTGGTCTGTGAGTTTGTTGTGGGGGAGTACAGTCTGTGAGTTTGTTGTGGGGGAGTGGTCTATGAGTTTGTTGTGGGGAGTACAGTCTGTGAGTTTGTTGTGGGGGAGTACAGTCTGTGAGTTTGTTGTGGGGGAGTACAGTCTGTGAGTTTGTTGTGGGGGAGTACAGTCTTTGAGTTTGTTGTGGGGGAGTACAGTCTGTGAGTTTGTTGTGGGGGAAGTGGTCTGTGAGTTTGTTGTGGGGGAAGTGGTCTGTGACTTTGTCGTGGGGGAGTGGTCTGTGAGTTTGTTGTGGGGGAGTGGTATGTGAGTTTGTTGTGTGAGAGTGGTCTGTGAGTTTGTTGTTTGGGAGTACTGGCTGTGAGTTTGTTGTTGAGGAGTGGTCTGTGAGTTTGTTGTGGGAGAGTGGTCTGTGAGTTTGTTGTGGGGGAGTACAGTCCTGTGAGTTTGTTGTGGGGGAGTGGTCTGTGAGTTTGTTGTGGGGGAGTGGTCTGTGAGTTTGTTGTGGGGGAGTACAGTCTGTGAGTTTGTTGTGGGGGAGTGGTCTGTGAGTTTGTTGTGGGGGAGTACAGTCTGTGAGTTTGTTGTGGGGGAGTACAATCTGTGAGTTTGTTGTGATGGAGTGGTCTGTGAGTTTGTTGTGGGGGAGGGGTCTGTGAGTCTGTTGTGGGGGAGTTGTCTGTGAGTTTGTTGTGGGGGAGTTGTCTGTGAGTTTGTTGTAGGGGAGTGGTCAGTGAGTTTATTGTGGAGGAGTGGCCTATGAGTTATTTGTGGGGGAGTGATCTGTGAGTTTGTTGTGGGGGAGTGGTCTGTGAGTTTGTTGTGGGAGAGTGGTCTGTGAGTTTGTTGTGAGGGAGTGGTCAGTGAGTTTGTTGTGGGGGAATGATGTGTGAGTTTGTTGTGGGGGAAGTGGTCTGTGAGTTTGTTGTGGGGGAAGTGGTCTGTATTATGGGGGAGTTGTCTGTGAATTTGTTGTGGGGGAGTGGTCTGTGAGTTTGTTGTGGGGGAAGTGGTCTGTGAGTTTGTTGTGGGGGAAGGGGTCTGTATTATGGGGGAGTTGTCTGTGAATTTGTTGTGGGGGAGTGGTCTGTGAGTTTGTTGTGGGGGAAGTGGTCTGTGAGTTTGTTGTGGGGGAAGTGGTCTGTGTTATGGGGGAGGGGTCTGTGAATTTGTTGTGGGGGAGTGGTCTGTGAATTTGTTGTGGGGGAGTGGTCTGTGAGTTTGTTGAGGGGGAGTGGTCTGTGAGTTTGTTGTGGGGAAGTGGTCTGTGAGTTTGTTGTGGGGGAGTGGTCCGTGAGTTTGTTGGGGTGGGGGGGGGGAAGTTGTCTGTGAGTTTGTTGTGGGGGAGTTTTCTGTGAGTTTGATGTGGGGGAGTGGTCTGTGTTGTGGGGAGTGGCCTGTGAGTTTGTTGTGGGGGAGTGGTCTGTGCTGTGGGGGAATGGTCTGTGAGTTTGTTGTGGGGGAGTGGTCTGTGTTGTGGGGGAGTTGTCTGTGTGGTGGGGGAGTGGTCTGTGTTGTGGGGGAATGGTCTGTGTTGTGGGGGAGTGGTCTGTGTTGTGGGGGAATGGTCTGTGAGTTTGTTGTGGGGGAGTGGTCTGTGTTGTGGGGGAGTGGTCTGTGTAGTGGGGGAATGGTCTGTGAGTATGTTGTGGGGGAATGGTCTGTGTTGTGGGGGAGTGGTCTGTGAGTATGTTGTGGGGGAGTGGTCTGTGAGTTTGTTGTTAGTGGGTGTTGCGTACTGAATAATCTTATTCTCACCTCGGCCGACAAAATGGGTCTACACGAATGAGTGGGTCTACACGATCCGCTGAGCAGAATACTCTCTCTACTGGCAAGCAGAAACATGAATGGATGGATTCATAGACGGTCATATATTACCAATCAGTCGTGTGCCTTGGTGGTTTTGCCTTTTTGTCTCTTTCCCCTTTTCTCCCTCTTTTCACCTTTCTCTCCCTCTCTCTGCTTCCTTTATTCTCTCATTTTCTATCCCTCCCTTTTCTTCCATTACCACCCCCTTTCTCACTTTCTTTCCCCCTAGCTTTATCTTTCTCTCATTTTATTTTCTAACTAACCATCCTCTCCTCCTCTGCTTTTTTTTCTCCTCTCTTTCGCTCTATTTTCTCTCTTTCCCTCTCTCTTCCTCCCTGTCTCTATCTCTCTTTCCTTACCTCTCTTTCCCTACCTCTCTTTCATACTCTTTCTCCTTCAGAGATCTGTCCTGTTCACGTTGACTCTGATGACCTTATCTTGTACACTGACTCTGATGACCTTATGTTGTACACTGACTCTGATGACCTTATGTTGTACACTGACTCTGATGACCTTATGTTGTACACTGACTCTGATGACCTTATGTTGTACACTGACTCTGATGACCTTATGTTGTACACTGACTTTGATGACCTTATGTTGTACACTGACTCTGATGACCTTATATTGTACACTGACTGATGACCTCATGTTGTACACTCTGTTAGGATGAGGTCCTTGCTCTGGGAGAGCGACTGGTTCTCAGACTGGAAGATCTTGTTCCTCTCATTCAGCATGACGTCAAATGGATGTACGGTCGTCCAGCCTGCCCCATGGGAGGCTACTCGTCCAGTGGAAGAAATGGGAGCATACCAGGTGGTTGTGATAAGGGCTTGAGCAAGTCCAAGAACTGTGGGCACTCAGTTGGCCACGAGGACCACATAAATGGACTTGTCATCAAGAACGGGCAGACCAAGAAAGGACATTTGCTTTTCGATAATGACAAGGTGGACAATGTGGGACTGAAACCAGGTGAGTTGGGACATTGTGTGTGGTTGGAATGTTGTTCAGTGTTGGCACGACAAAGGGGGAGAACTCTTCTTGTCATCGCATCAGTCTACACCATTAGGCGAGTTTCAGCGATGAACTCGACGGTTCACTGTAGTTGCTCTTTAGCCCCATACGGCTTTGATTGTAGTGGCTAATCATTTGGTCAGTGAATCCTCCTTAACTGACCATTCAGAGGACATCATGGAAAATATGCTCGGTAGTTTGTTCGTCTGTCCCACATGTAAAGCAGACAGACGAAGCCTGTACATGTGTTTATTCAGTCTATTGTGCCCAGTCCTGAGGCGAAGAATGATAGTCTGCCCTTGCCGGTCAAGGGTGGGGTGTTCATCGTTGGGCTGGTTCTGTTCTCTTCTGACAGCCTGGACAACTCTTTTGGTTGGTTCTGTTCTCTTCTGACAGTCTGGACAACTCTTGGTTGGTTCTGTTCTCTTCTGACAGTCTGGACAACTCTTTTGGTTGGTTCTGTTCTCTTCTGACAGTCTGGACAACTCTTGGTTGGTTCTGTTCTCTTCTGACAGTCTGGACAACTCTTTTGGTTGGTTCTGTTCTCTTCTGACAGTCTGGACAACTCTCTTGGCTGGTTCTGTTCTCTTCTGACAGTCTGGACAACTCTCTTGGTTGGTTCTGTTCTCTTCTGACAGTCTGGAAAACTCTTGGTTGGTTCTGTTCTCTTCTGACAGTCTGGACAACTCTCTCTTTCTCCAAGTATGTAATCTCGCTGTCTTCTTGTTCACATTCTCCTCCCCTCTCATTTCCAGGCACCCCACAGTGGGATTGCAGCCACTGGAGTATAGTTCGCTTTCCAGCAGCTACCCTACTCAGTTCTCTTCTCAGAAGCGAGAGTTTACCACCCTTAATAGCTTGCAGAACAGATAAAGCGTCTGTGAAGATGGCTACTTGGTGGCAATCATACTTGTTGTTCCGGATCATGTTGGCAGCCTGTGAGAGCTTGAACCTCAGATGTAAAGTTGGAGCAAAATTTACCAGTGGGAACACTCCTTGTCTCATAATGATCCTCATGGTATGCTCGTTTGCTCCTCATGGTATGCTCGTTTGCTCCTCATGGTATGCTCGTTTGCTCCTCATGGTATGCTCGTTTGCTCCTCATGGTATGCTCGTTTGCTCCTCATGGTATGCTCGTTTGCTCCCCAGCTCGTGCCTGCTATTATTCTGAGTAGGCCGAGCCTCCATCGGGTCTTTCCGTCTGAATGTCCACTATGTTTATTCCAAGCAAGCCTTTTATTAAATGTCCCCCCAAGATAGGTAGGGGAGTTTTCTTCCTATATCTTGGACATTCCTAAGCGTAAGTTGATTGTTTGGTTTTTTGGGGGAAAGGAAAAAAAAGGGTCGTGGAGGTCTTGTTTGTGTTTCTTGTGACACTCCGTGTGTCTGCTAACGACGACTGCATGTCTACTGTCACCTGCATTCTATGGTTTGCTGTAGTGTCGTGTTCATCAGCAGACCAGAGTACTAGATCGTCTGCATATACGGCAGCTTTCACTCCAGCGGGGAGATCATTGGCCAAGTCGTTAAACAAGAAACAATGTTGGTGAATTTACTTCTCCCTGAGTTACTCCATGGTAGAGCAGCACTTGTTTACTCTTCTGTCCGTCGATGGTCACTCTTGTTCTCCTATTGTGCAGGTATGACTGGATCCAGCTTTGCATGTTACCTAGAATCCTGCTTCTCCCTAGTTCTCCTATTGTGCAGGTATGACTGGATCCAGCTTTGCATGTTGCCTTGAATCTCTTCTCCCTAGTCATCTCTCCGTACCTTATCGAAGGCCTGCTTGAAATTAACCCACAGTGCTAGGACCTGTTTCTTCTCCTAGAAGGCATATTCTACCGATTGAGATAAGCAGGTGACGATTTTCTATACTGTAGCAGTAAGTGACTTGATCTTCTATACTGTAGCAGTAAGTGACTTGCTCCTCTATACTCTAGCAGTAAGTGACTTGATCTTCTATACTGTAGCAGTAAGTGACTTGATCTTCTATACTGTAGCAGTAAGTGACTTGATCTTCTATACTGTAGCAGTAAGTGACTTGCTCCTCTATACTCTAGCAGTAAGTGACTTGATCTTCTATACTGTAGCAGTAAGTGACTTGATCTTCTATACTGTAGCAGTAAGTGACTTGATCTTCTATACTGTAGCAGTAAGTGACTTGATTTTCTATACTGTAGCAGTAAGTGACTTGATTTTCTATACTGTAGCATTCTCTAAATCCAGCTTGTTCCGGCACCATAATCTGTTCAGACTGTAAATACCATTTCATTCTGGTATAAACTATTCGTTCCATGGTCTGTACCACACAGCTTGTACGACTGATTGGTCGGTAACTTGAAGTTTAGCTCTTGCATTTCCCTTCTTTAGTCTAGGTATTGTGTTGTCTTCTCTCCATACTTGCGCTACGTTCCTGTCGTCCAGCTGAGGTTGAATATCCCAAGCAGTTTTGTCTTCACGGCTGGACTCAAACCGATGAGCATTTTATCGCTAATTGCATCTGGGCCGGGTGCTTTTTTTTGTCTTAAGCTTGGATATAGCTTTTTGAAGTTTTCCTAATTTGATGGATTCTCTCATCGGAGCAAGAATACCCATCTCTCCCTTGCTTGTACGGATGTCTCCTCTTATTTCTCTCCGCTGGTCTATGTTAATAGTCAGTTTGCTTTCTGCACTGTACCTGCTGGCAAAGAGGTCTGCAGCTTGTTTCCATGTACGTACTTTCCCACCCTCATCCAATGTTATGGTCTGGGCGAGATACCCTCTTCATTAAGGGATTTTACTAATCTCCAGAGTACTTGCCGTCCTTTTCAATATTGAGCGCAGCAATCGGAGGAGACATTTTGTGTGGTTGTTGGAACGTTGCTCAGTGTTGGCACTACAAACGGAGGAGACATTTTGATCTCAGATGTTGATAGATACACGAACATCGTAGAAGTCTCGGTCAGAGTTTGGTCGATACACGAGCATCATAGAAGTCTCGGTCAGAGTTTGGTCGATACACGAACATTGTAGAAGTCTCGGTCAGAGTTTAGTTGATACACGAGCATCATAGAAGTATCGGTCAGAGTTTGGTTGATACACGAGCATCATAGAAGTCTCGGTCAGAGTTTGGTCGATACACGAGCATCATAGAAGTCTCGGTCAGAGTTTGGTCGATACACGAGCATCATAGAAGTCTCGGTCAGAGTTTGGTCGATACACGAGCATCATAGAAGTCTCGGTCAGAGTTTGGTCGATACACGAGCATCATATAAGTGCCGGTCAGAGTTTAGCACAAGGATGAGTTGGTCACAAAACATAACTGGTCTGCTAATCTTCACCCTTAACAGCTTAGGGTACATAGGCCATTAACTAACCCTGTCCAATCAGGCCCGTCCTGTACTACTATTTCTAGTGCACATCAGCTTCTACTTGTTTTTCTTGTATCGTCCTCTAGATCTCTTCCCCGTGTGTCCACGACCCTCCGTTGCTTATATTCCTCAGCGGTGTTCTACAACAGAGATTGACTAGTGAGACTGGCTTAGGACTTTCTAGAGAAACATTGTTCCTGAGATGTTCTGTTCCACTTGATTTTACCCTGTTCCCTCCCATAAGCTTTCGTTTACGACCTTGTCGAGCCAGCGCAGGCCCAGACCATTCTCATAGATTTGTTGGTACAGCCACATCATTTCTGAATATTGAGGTCGGTGATTCGGCAGTGGCCGGTCTGTATAAACGGACGGACTGCACACCCAAGTTAAAGGTCATTAGCTTGGTATGCATTTTGAATCATTTATAATTGCACGTAGTTTTTATCATGGCGAAGATCGCTCTTGCTTTTGTATTCTGCTTTCATCAACATCTTCTTCCACCTGTTTCGTCTACGATGTTCCCTAGCTCTCTACCTGGTGTTCCTCCCTAGGAATGTGGAGCTCTCTACCTGCCGTTCCTCCCTAGGAATGTGGAGCTCTCTACCTGGTGTTCCTCCCTAGGAATGTGGAGCTCTCTACCTGCCGTTCCTCCCTAGGAATGTGGAGCTCTCTACCTGCCGTTCCTCCCTAGGAATGTGGAGCTCTCTACCTGCCGTTCCTCCCTAGGAATGTGGAGCTCTCTACCTGCCGTTCCTCCCTAGGAATGTGGAGCTCTCTACCTGCCGTTCCTCCCTAGGAATGTGGAGCTCTCTACCTGGTGTTCCTCCCTAGGAATGTGCAGCTCTCTACCTGGCGTTCCTCCCTAGGAATGTGGAGCTCTCTACCTGCCGTTCCTCCCTAGGAATGTGGAGCTCTCTACCTGATGTTCCTCCCTAGGAATGTGGAGCTCTCTACCTGCCGTTCCTCCCTAGGAATGTGGAGCTCTCTACCTGCCGTTCCTCCCTAGGAATGTGGAGCTCTCTACCTGCCGTTCCTCCCTAGGAATGTGGAGCTCTCTACCTGCCGTTCCTCCCTAGGAATGTGGAGCTCTCTACCTGCCGTTCCTCCCTAGGAATGTGGAGCTATCTACCTGCCGTTCCTCCCTAGGAATGTGGAGCTCTCTACCTGCCGTTCCTCCCTAGGAATGTGGAGCTCTCTACCTGATGTTCCTCCCTAGGAATGTGGAGCTCTCTACCTGCCGTTCCTCCCTAGGAATGTGGAGCTCTCTACCTGCCGTTCCTCCCTAGGAATGTGGAGCTCTCTACCTGCCGTTCCTCCCTAGGAATGTGGAGCTCTCTACCTGCCGTTCCTCCCTAGGAATGTGGAGCTCTCTACCTGCCGTTCCTCCCTAGGAATGTGGAGCTCTCTACCTGCCGTTCCTCCCTAGGAATGTGGAGCTATCTACCTGCCGTTCCTCCCTAGGAATGTGGAGCTCTCTACCTGCCGTTCCTCCCTAGGAATGTGGAGCTCTCTACCTGATGTTCCTCCCTAGGAATGTGGAGCTCTCTACCTGCCGTTCCTCCCTAGGAATGTGGAGCTCTCTACCTGCCGTTCCTCCCTAGGAATGTGGAGCTCTCTACCTGCCGTTCCTCCCTAGGAATGTGGAGCTCTCTACCTGCCGTTCCTCCCTAGGAATGTGGAGCTCTCTACCTGCCGTTCCTCCCTAGGAATGTGGAGCTCTCTACCTGCCGTTCCTCCATAGGAATGTGGAGCTCTCTACCTGCCGTTCCTCCCTAGGAATGTGGAGCTCTCTACCTGGTGTTCCTCCCTAGGAATGTGGAGCTCTCTACCTGGTGTTCCTCCCTAGGAATGTGGAGCTCTCTACCTGCCGTTCCTCCCTAGGAATGTGGAGCTCTCTACCTGGTGTTCCTCCCTAGGAATGTGGAGCTCTCTACCTGCCGTTCCTCCCTAGGAATGTGGAGCTCTCTACCTGCCGTTCCTCCCTAGGAATGTGGAGCTCTCTACCTGGTGTTCCTTCCTAGGAATGTGGAGCTCTCTACCTGCCGTTCCTCCCTAGGAATGTGGAGCTCTCTACCTGCCGTTCCTCCCTAGGAATGTGGAGCTCTCTACCTGCCGTTCCTCCCTAGGAATGTGGAGCTCTCTACCTGCAGTTCCTCCCTAGGAATGTGGAGCTCTCTACCTGGTGTTCCTCCCTAGGAATGTGGAGCTCTCTACCTGGTGTTCCTCCCTAGGAATGTGGAGCTCTCTACCTGCCGTTCCTCCCTAGGAATGAGGAGCTCTCTACCTGGTGTTCCTCTCTAGGAATGTGGAACTCTCTACCTGATGTTCCTCCCTAGGAATGTGGAGCTCTCTACCTGCCGTTCCTCCCTAGGAATGTGGAGCTCTATACCTGGTGTTCCTCCCTAGGAATGTGGAGCTCTCTACCTGGTGTTCCTTCCTAGGAATGTGGAGCTCTCTACCTGGTGTTCCTTCCTAGGAATGTGGAGCTCTCTACCTGGTGTTCCTCCCTAGGAATGTGGAGCTCTCTACCTGGTGTTCCTCCCTAGGAATGTGGAACTCTCTACCTGGTGTTCCTCCCTAGAAATGTGGAGCTCTCTACCTGGTGTTCCTCCCTAGGAATGTGGAGCTCTCTACCTGGTGTTCCTTCCTAGGAATGTGGAGCTTTCTACCTGGTGTTCCTCCCTAGGAATGTGGAGCTCTATACCTGGTGTTCCTCCCTAGGAATGTGGAGCTCTCTACCTGCCGTTCCTCCCTAGGAATGTGGAGCTCTCTACCTGGTGTTCCTCCCTAGGAATGTGGAGCTCTCTACCTGCCGTTCCTCCCTAGGAATGTGGAGCTCTCTACCTGGTGTTCCTCCCTAGGAATGGGGAGCTCTCTACCTGCCGTTCCTCTCTAGGAATGTGGAGCTCTCTACCTGGTGTTCCTCCCTAGGAATGTGGAACTCTCTACCTGATGTTCCTCCCTAGGAATGTGGAGCTCTCTACCTGCCGTTCCTCCCTAGGAATGTGGAGCTTTCTACCTGCCGTTCCTCCCTAGGAATGTGGAGCTCTCTACCTGGTGTTCCTTCCTAGGAATGTGGAGCTCTCTACCTGGTGTTCCTTCCTAGGAATGTGGAGCTCTCTACCTGGTGTTCCTCCCTAGGAATGTGGAGCTCTTTACCTGGTGTTCCTCCCTAGGAATGTGGAGCTCTCTACCTGGTGTTCCTCCCTAGGAATGTGGAACTCTCTACCTGGTGTTCCTCCCTAGAAATGTGGAGCTCTCTACCTGGTGTTCCTCCCTAGGAATGTGGAGCTCTCTACCTGGTGTTCCTTCCTAGGAATGTGGAGCTCTCTACCTGGTGTTCCTCCCTAGGAATGTGGAGCTCCATACCTGGTGTTCCTCCCTAGGAATGTGGAGCTCTCTACCTGGTGTTCCTCCCTAGGAATGTGGAGCTCTCTACCTGGTGTTCCTCCCTAGGAATGTGGAGCTCTCTACCTGGTGTTCCTCCCTAGGAATGTGGAGCTCTCTACCTGGCGTTCCTCCCTAGGAATGTGGAGCTCTCTACCTGGTGTTCCTCCCTAGGAATGTGGAGCTCTCTACCTGGTGTTCCTCCCTAGGAATGTGGAGCTCTCTACCTGGTGTTCCTCCCTAGGAATGTGGAGCTCTCTACCTGGTGTTCCTCCCTAGGAATGTGGAGCTCTCTACCTGGTGTTCCTCCATAGGAATGTGGAGCTCTCTACCTGGCATTCCTCCCTAGGAATGTGGAGCTCTCTACCTGGTGTTCCTTCCTAAGAATGTGGAGCTCTCTACCTGGTGTTCCTCTCTAGGAATGTGGAACTTTCTACCTGGTGTTCCTTCCTAGGAATGTGGAGCTCTCTACCTGGTGTTCCTCCCTAGGAATGTGGAGCTCTCTACCTGGTGTTCCTTCCTAGGAATGTGGAGCTCTCTACCTGGTGTTCCTCCCTAGGAATGGGGAGCTCTATACCTGGTGTTCCTCCCTAGGAATGTGGAGCTCTCTACCTGGTGTTCCTCCCTAGGAATGTGGAGCTCTCTACCTGGTGTTCCTCCCTAGGAATGTGGAGCTCTCTACCTGGTGTTCCTCCCTAGGAATGTGGAGCTCTCTACCTGGTGTTCCTCCCTAGGAATGTGGAGCTCTCTACCTGCCGTTCCTCCCTAGGAATGTGGAGCTCTCTACCTGGTGTTCCTCCCTAGGAATGTGGAGCTCTCTACATGGTGTTCCTCCATAGGAATGTGGAGCTCTCTATCTGGCGTTCCTCCCTAGGAATGTGGAGCTCTCTACCTGGCGTTCCTCCCTAGAAATGTGGAGCTCTCTACCTGGTGTTCCTCCCTAGGAATGTGGAGCTCTCTACCTGGTGTTCCTTCCTAGGAATGTGGAACTCTCTACCTGGTGTTCCTCCCTAGGAATGTGGAACTCTCTACCTGATGTTCCTTCCTAGGAATGTGGAACTCTCTACCTGGCGTTCCTCCCTAAGTATGTGGAGCTCTCTACCTGGTGTTCCTCCCTAGGAATGTGGAACTCTTTACCTGGCGTTCCTCCCTAGGTATGTGGAACTCTTTACCTGGCGTTCCTCCCTAGGTATGTGGAACTCTTTACCTGATGTACCTCCCTAGGTATGTGGAGCTCTCTACCTCCCCCAATGATGTACCTCCCTAGGTATGTGGAGCTCTCTACCTGATGTACCTCCCTAGGTATGTGGAACTCTTTACCTGGCGTTCCTCCCTAGGTATGTGGAACTCTTTACCTGATGTACCTCCCTAGGTATGTGGAGCTCTCTAATTCCTCCAATGATGTACCTCCCTAAGTATGTGTTCTTTGTGGATGTTTTATGTTGATTGTGGATGTATATCTTCTTTATCGATGTTTTTTGTTCTTTGTAGATGTTTCATGTTCTGTGACAGCGTATGCTTTAGCTAAGAGTTTTTTGATCAAAGAAATCCTGCACACTCGGACCAATACTTTATATGTAGCAGGTTAAGCTTAGTTTACTTATCTTAAGAGTAACAGCATATATCTACACAACGACATGGCTTCAATACAGTAAACATTATCGTTGACCATACAACAAATTAATATAATTTATTAACAAGCGTAATTGTTGCACAATATCAACAAAAGGCAAAGAACTTCTAAACTAAATAATAATAATATATATTAAACTAACACAGAAGACCCAAGCAAGTGCTATTGATGTTACTTCTGTCAACTACATAAAACCCAGATTGTGCGTCTCATATGACATAACACCTTCCTAAACTTAGTGGTTCTGGCTAACTCGTTGCCCTGTGCTGCGTACTCCATGAGATCAGATCTATACTCAGGCCAATCTGCCCATTCACATATAATCAGTCTGCACACCTAAACGTAATCAGTTCTCATACTGTTCACATGATGTCCATCATAAGCACCTATTGTACGCGACTGGCCAAACCCAAGATATATGATGGGACAACCACCCCGTATACTCCCTCTCTCTTCCAGTCTTCCCGCCAGTCTGTACATTGTCTTTTATAGACTGAAGAAACAAACATGGTTGCCCAGTGGTCCTCTCTGGGTTGGCTGAATAGCCATCCTCTAATTTGATCCCACCTAATCAAATCATCTTATTGGCTGCTATATTTACCAGTCACTGTCACTTTAAATGTGACGTCCTGTCGTGTGAGGTCACTGTCACTTTAAATGTGACGTCCTGTCGTGTGAGGTCACTGTCACTTTAAATGTGACGTCCTGTCGTGTGAGGTCACTGTCCCTTTAAATGTGACGGCCTGTCGTGTGAGGTCACTGTCACTTTAAATGTGACGACCTGTCGTGTGAGTATATGTCGTCAACAAGCCCTATCCCTTTAAAGGCTGACACCAGTTCTGTCACCCATCCCTAGACTAGTCCAACTGCCCCCCCCCCCATCGTGGACCTAGTTCTGTCACCCATCCCTAGACTAGTCCAACTGTTCCCCCTATCGTGGACCTAGTTCTGTCACCCATCCCTAGACTAGTCCAACTGTTCTCCCCCCCCCCCCCCATCGTGGACCTAGTTCTGTCACCCATCTCTAGACTAGTCCAACTCCCCCCCCCCCCTCATCGTGGACCTAGTTCTGTCACCCATCCCTAGACTAGTCCAACTGTTCCCCCTATCGTGTACCTAGTTCTGTCACCCATCCCTAGACTAGTCCAACTGTCCCCCCCCCTCCCCCCATCGTGGACCTAGCTCTGTCACCCATCCCTAGACTAGTCCAACTGTTCCCCCCCACCCCCCCATCGTGGACCTAGTTCTGTCACCCATCTCTAGACTAGTCCAACTGCCCCCCCCCCCCCATCGTGGACCTAGTTCTGTCACCCATTTCTAGACTAGTCCAACTGTCCCCCCCCTCCCCCCATCGTGGACCTAGTTCTGTCACCCATCCCTAGACTAGTCCAACTGTTCCCCCCCCCCCCATCGTGGACCTAGTTCTGTCACCCATCCCTAGACTAGTTCAACTGTTCCCCCCCCCCCCCCCCCCCATCGTGGACCTAGTTCTGTCACCCATCTCTAGACTAGTCCAACTCCCCCCGCCCCCCATCGTGGACCTAGTTATGTCACCCATCCCTAGACTAGTCCAACTGTTCCCCCTATCGTGGACCTAGTTCTGTCACCCATCCCTAGACTAGTCCAACTGTTCCCCCCCCCCCCATCTTGGACCTAGTTCTGTCACCCATCCCTAGACTAGTCCAACTGTTCCCCCTATCGTGGACCTAGTTCTATCACCCATCCCCAGACTAGTCCAACTGTTCCCCCACCCCCACCCCCATCGTGGACCTAGTTCTGTCACCCATCTCTAGACTAGTCCAACTGCCCCCCCCCCCATCGTGGACCTAGTTCTGTCACCCATCCCTAGACTAGTCCAACTGTTCCCCCTATCGTGGACCTAGTTCTGTCACCCATCCCTAGACTAGTCCAACTGTTCCCCCACCCCCCCCCCTCCCCCATCGTGGACCTAGTTCTGTCACCGATCCCTAGACTAGTCCAACTGTTCCCCCTATCGTGGACCTAGTTCTGTCACCCATCCCTAGACTAGTCCAACTGCCCCCCCCCCATCGTGGACCTAGTTCTGTCACCCATCCCTAGACTAGTCCAACTGTTCCCCCTATCGTGGACCTAGTTCTGTCACCCTTCCCTAGACTAGTCCAACTGTTCCCCCTATCGTGGACCTAGTTCTGTTACCCATCCCTAGACTAGTCCAACTGCCCCCCCCCCCCATCGTGGACCTAGTTCTGTCACCCATCCCTAGACTAGTCCAACTGCCCCCCCCCCCCTATCGTGGACCTAGTTCTGTCACCCATCCCTAGACTAGTCCAACTGTTCCCCCTATCGTGGACCTAGTTCTGTCACCCATCCCTAGACTAGTCCAACTGTTCCCCCTATCGTGGACCTAGTTCTGTCACCCATCCCTAGACTAGTCCAACTGTTCCCCCTATCGTGGACCTATTTCTGTCACCCATCCCTAGACTAGTCCAACTGTTCCCCCACCCCCCCCCCTCCCCCATCGTGGACCTAGTTCTGTCACCGATCCCTAGACTAGTCCAACTGTTCCCCCTATCGTGGACCTAGTTCTGTCACCCATCCCTAGACTAGTCCAACTGCCCCCCCCCCCCCCAATCGTGGACCTAGTTCTGTCACCCATCCCTAGACTAGTCCAACTGTTCCCCCTATCGTGGACCTAGTTCTGTCACCCTTCCCTAGACTAGTCCAACTGTTCCCCCTATCGTGGACCTAGTTCTGTTACCCATCCCTAGACTAGTCCAACTGCCCCCCCCCCCATCGTGGACCTAGTTCTGTCACCCATCCCTAGACTAGTCCAACTGTTCCCCCTATCGTGGACCTAGTTCTGTCACCCATCCCTAGACTAGTCCAACTGTTCCCCCTATCGTGGACCTAGTTCTGTCATCCATCCCTAGACTAGTCCAACTGTTCCCCCTATCGTGGACCTAGTTCTGTCACCCATCCCTAGACTAGTCCAACTGTTCCCCCTATCGTGGACCTAGTTCTGTCATCCATCCCTAGACTAGTCCAACTGTTCCCCCTATCGTGGACCTAGTTCTGTCACCCATCCCTAGACTAGTCCAACTGTTCCCCCTATCCTGGACCTAACTGCTCGCTTTCTTTTTGAGGCCGGCGGTTGACCCTGGAGTGACCTCCTTTCACCCAGCAACATTCAAGCAATTGTTGACACCTAGTGAACACAGTCGCCAGTCCAATCTGGCCTAAACGACCATGCTCCACAGGGAGCTGGAACTGGCACAGTTCTTTGTGGATTTTTGATGTTCGTTGTTGATTTTTTATGTTCTTTGTGGATGTTTGGTGTTCTTTGTGGATGTTTTATGTTCTTTGTGGATGTTTGATGTTCTTTGTGGATGTTTGATGTTCTTTGTGGATGTTTGATGTTCTTTGTGGATGTTTATGTTCTTTGTGGATGTTTTATGTTCTTTGAAACTGTTTTCAGCTCATTGTAGATGTTTTATGTTCTTTGTGGATGTTTTATGTTCTTTGAAACTGTTTTCAGCTCATTGTAGATGTTTTATGTTCTTTGTGGATGTTTTATGTTCTTTGAAACTGTTTTCAGCTCATTGTAGATGTTTTATGTTGATGTGTTATGTTCTTTAAAGATGTTTTATGTTCATTGTAGATGTTTTCAATTTATTGTAGATGATTTCGGATTACATACAATTCATGTCTTTGTTATTTCTGTTTCTACAAACATACGAGGCGTGTTCAAATGAAACGACACCTAACTGCACCAATTAAACATACGTACGATGCTCACGATGGCGTCAATTTTGATGTAAACAGCACATACCAACCGTCAAGTTTGCAAAATGTCATTATTTTCCTAGGACTCATAGTTTCCCCAGCAGACCATTGAAAACATGGCGGGTTCACTTGGTGCAATTAGGTTTCATTTGAACTCGCCTCGTACTTTGTGTAACTTTCGGGAGTTGTGTAACTGTAGAGTTGTGTAACTGTGGAGTTGTGTAACTTTGTGAAGTTGTGTAACTTTGTAGAGTTGCGTAACTTTGTGTGAAGTTGTGTAACTTTGTGGAGTTGTGTAACTTTGTGTGAAGTTGGTGTAACTTTGTGGAGTTGTGTAACTTTGTGTGAAGTTGTGTAACTTTGTGTGGAGTTTTGTAACTATGTGGAAAGCTGTGTAACTTTGTGGAGTTGTGTAACTTTGTGGAGTTGTGTAACTTTGTGTGGAGTTTTGTAACTATGTGGAAAGCTGTGTAACTTTGTGTGAAGTTGTGTAACTTTGTGTGAAGTTTTTTACTTTGGGGAGGGAGTTGTGTAACTTTGTGTGAAGTTGTGTAACTGTGTGAAGTTGTGTTACTTTGGGGAAGGAGTTGTGTTACTTTGGGGAAGGAGTTGTGTTACTTTGGGGAGGGAGTTGTGTAACTTTGTGGAGTTGTGTTACTTTGGGAAGGGAGTTGTGTAACTTTGTGGAGTTGTGTTACTTTGGGAAGGGAGTTGTGTTACTTTTGGGAAGGGAGTTGTGTAACTTTGTCCAGTTGTATTACTTTGTAGAGCTGTTATTTTGGGGAGGAAGTTGTGTAACTTTGGGGAGGGAGTTGTGGAACTTTGGTAAGGGAGTTGTGGAACTTTAGGGGAGGGAGTTGGGTAACTTTGTCGAGTTGTGTGAAATTTTGTCGAGTTGTGTAACTTTGTCGAGTAGCGTAACTTTGTCGAGTTGTGTAACTTTGTCGAGTTGTATACCTTCGCGTAACATTGTCGAGTTGTGTAACTTTGTGAAGTTTTGTAACTGTGTGTTAATGATGAAGTCTCCCAATGTCTTCTAGAACCTTCTAGAGCAGCAGCTAACCTGGCAGTGATGAGCTACCCGAAGTACTGCCGCTTCAGGGCCATACAGAGGCGTCTGGAGGGTTGTCAGAATGAGTGGGTTCACCTGGCTGTTGTCGTAGCTATTGGGGGCTTCTCCGGGAGGATGCCAGGATGTCGTGTCATGTTCTGTCGTGATACTTTCTATCAGGCAGACATTGATGACTGGGACATCAGGATGGACCACTTGTGTAAGTGTCTGTGTGTTCTAAGACAATGTGTGTGTGTGTTCTAGGACATTGTGTGTGTGTGTTCTAGGACATTGTGTGTGTTCTAGGACATTGTGTGTGTGTGTTCTAGGACAATGTGTGTGTTCTAGGACAATGTGTGTGTGTGTTCTAGGACATTGTGTGTGTTCTAGGACAATGTGTGTGTGTGTTCTAGGACATTGTGTGTGTTCTAGGACAATGTGTGTGTGTGTGTTCTAGGACATTGTGTGTGTTCTAGGACATTGTGTGTGTTCTAGGACATTGTGTGTGTTCTAGGACATTGTGTGTGTTCTAGGACAATGTGTGTGTTCTAGGACAATGTGTGTGTTCTAGGACAATGTGTGTGTGTGTTCTAGGACATTGTGTGTGTTCTAGGACAATGTGTGTGTGTGTTCTAGGACATTGTGTGTGTTCTAGGACATTGTGTGTGTTCTAGGACATTGTGTGTGTTCTAGGACAATGTGTGTGTGTGTTCTAGGACATTGTGTGTGTTCTAAGACAATGTGTGTGTTCTAGGACATTGTGTGTGTTCTAAGACAATGTGTGTGTTCTAGGACATTGTGTGTGTTCTAGGACATTGTGTGTGTTCTAAGACAATGTGTGTGTTCTAGGACAATGTGTGTGTTCTAGGACAATGTGTGTGTGTGTGTGTTCTAGGACAGTGTGTATGTGTCTGTGTATATGTGTGTGCTCTAGGAGTATGTAAGTGTGTGTGTGTGTGTGTGTGTAGGTATATATGTGCTAGGACTATGTAAGTGTGTGTGTGTGTGTGTGTGTGTTCCAGGACCATATGTGAAAGTGTGTTGATACGTGGATCATGTGTTTAAGTATAGCCTAAGTATGGACAAAAGGATGTGTCATTTATGTGTATAAGTCTAGCATAGACAGTTAGACATGACGAAATACAACAGGAAGTTGGAATATCATCATGTACAAGTATTGAGTACACAGTCAAACATGGAACATTATCATGTACAAGTATGGTGTACACAGTCAAACATGGAACATCATCATGTACATGTATGGTGTACACAGTCAAACATGGAACATCATCATGTACATGTATGGTGTACACAGTCAAACATGGAACATCATCATGTACACGTATAGTGTACACAGTCAAACATGGAACATCATCATGTACAGGTGTACACAGACAAAGCGAAAATTCAATGTTTAGTTTAGGACAAAAATAAATTTGCCCTACAAATCTACCATCCCCAGGAGATGGATTGATGCATGTCTCACACTTTAAGTATCCATAGCCTGTTCAGTGTCCTGTTATATATATATATACATTGTGTGTGTGTCTGTGGGGGAAAGATCTTGTCTTGTAATATTTATTATTGCGAGTATTAAAACCGATTCACTCACTAACTATTGGGAAGTATAACACAAGAGAGGTAACTTACAGAAAATACCACAGTTAAGTCTCATAAGTTGCCTACAGAGTTACCTTTCCTGCAACATGTTAATTAGAAAACAAATGCACATCATGAATTGCTCATTTGAGTGAATGCAGGTTGCCATAGCTACAGGTCAGCCTAAAGTGCTGGGATGTTTTACACAGGCATACCACTCGTGTGTTGTAAGGGATACACTATCATGTGCATGTCAGACAGGCCACTGATCAAACCAGGTGTAATGATTAATAGGAAATAGTGATCAATAGTAGCATGATGTTTTTAAGGTGTGGTAGGATTAGTGTGTGTGTTTACGGCTAGTGAATGCATATCAACTTTTTGTTTTTTTTATAACCTTACAGTGCCAGTCTTGAAAAGTCGTAGCAAAGGCAAAAAGAACAAACAGCTGTTCCGGAAAGATTCCCAGCAGGACTCGGACAGTATGGAGGAGATGTTTGCTAATGTGACTCCGTCAGTATCATCTTCATCAAGGGTGAGGGAAGTCAAACTTTACATATCATACCATGTCTTAGTTGAATGTTACACTGACATTTGTAACGGTTACTAGCTACGTGTCCTAGCTGAGTTGTACACTGAGATTTGTACCAGTGACTAGCTACATGTTTTAGCTGAGTTGTACACTAACATTTGTACCAGTGACTAGTTACATGTTTTAGCTGAGTTGTACACTGACATTTGTACCAGTGACTAGCTACATGTTTTAGCTGAGTTATACACTGACATTTGTACCAGTGACTAGCTATCTGTCTTAGCTGAGTTGTACACTTACATTTGTACCAGTGACTAGCTACGTGTCTTAGCTGAGTTGTACACTGACATTTGTACCAGTGACTAGCTACGTGTTTTAGCTGAGTTGTACACTAACATTTGTACCAGTGACTAGCTACGTGTCTTAGCTGAGTTGTACACTGAGATTTGTACCAGTGACTAGCTTCGTGTACATGGAGTGTGTAATGACATTTAAAAGAATAGTGCTGGCTAGAAGCAGAAAACAGAATGATGAAGACCCTGTCAACAGGACACATTTGTTTGGGGTGACTAATGGCAAAACTAAAAAACAAGCTTCCCCCCCCCCCCCCCCCCCCCCACCCTAACTCATTCTGGCACCCAAATGTAAAGAGGGAGGAAATGAGCTGCGGGGAGGGAGGAAGTTAGTTGGGGATGATGTAGATAAGCAAAAGTTAATAAAAGCAAATTCACAGGCAAACTATTAATAAATTGAGATTAGGAATTTAACATCCAACCCAAAATAGACCTTGTAAATAACTATTTAATAAGTTTGACTACTTGGGAAGACATTAAGAATCTAGAAATGGCTACACACAAAACATATTCAAGTCTCGCTTTTTCAGAAATGATAATAGATTTTGTATTGTTATATTTATATTTGCAGTTGTAATGTACTGTAGTCATTTTGTTTTGAATATATTTTTGGTTACCAATTTATTTTGCAAGATAAAACACCTTGGGTAGAACAAACAATGGTAATGGATGAACTCATCAATCAGGAGGAAGTGGACAAGGTCATGAACACTCTTTCTCTGGGAAGGCCCCGTGGAGCAGATGCAATGCCAGCAGACGTGTAGACAGCCTCAACAGAAAGGTGACTGAACTCTTGTGGACTGAAGAGATTGTCCCACAAGAAATGGAGGCTTTGATGGCTCAGAAGTGAAACAACCACGCTGCTACCCTTGACCATTTGCATGGATGGCAGACTAATCTACATGTTGTGCTGATACAGTATGCAAACTCTTATTTGTGCTCAGAATAGAATATGCAGGAAGGCATCAACTGTTTTCTGCTGCTCGTGACAACTTTGGCTTGACCATTAACATCAAGAAAAAGAAGGTCATGTACCAGCCAGCCTCACATGGAATGTATAACAATCAGCAATTACAGTCAAGGGACACGAGTTATAACAATCAGTGATTACAGTCAAGGGATACAAGCTAGAACAATCAGTGCAGTCAAGGGACACAAGTTAGAACAATCAGCGATTACAGTCAAGGGACACAAGTTATAAACAATTAGCGATTACAGTCAAGGGACACAAGTTATAACAATCAGTGATTAAAATCAAGGGATACAAGTTAGAACAATCAGTGATTAAAATCAAGGGATACAAGTTAGAACAATCAGTGATTGCAGTCAAGGGACACAAGTTATAACAATCAGCGATTACAATCAAGGGATACAAGTTAGAACAATTGGTGATTACAATCAAGGGATACAAGCTGGAACAATCAGTGATTACAGTCAAGGGACACGAGTTATAACAATCAGCGATTACAGTCAAGGGACACGAGTTAGAAGCAGTAAACAATAAGGGGATTAGCTCAAAAGCACACTGTCGAGATCTGTGGTCCTAGCTGATCAGCAGGCAAATAGAATAGAAAAGATCAGTGTTTGCTAAAATGTGCTCAACATTGTGTGAGTGTCAGGGACTCAGCCAGACAACTAAGCTGAAGGGGTTGCCATTCTCCGCACCCTGTGCTTAAGCTGGACTGTCTACGCAGAAGATGCCAGGAGGTTGAATGAATTTCACACGACTTGTCTCTGGCACATACACCATATTCATTGGCAGAGCCGTACCACAAATAGTGAAGTTCTATCCAGAGTCATGCCACAAATAGTGAAGTTCTATCCAGAGTCATGCCACAAATAGTGAAGTTCTATCCAGAGTCATGCCACAAATAGTGAAGTTCTATCCAGAGTCATTCCACAAATAGTGAAGTTCTATCCAGAGTCATTCCACAAATAGTGAAGTTCTATCCAGAGTCATGCCACAAATAGTGAAGTTCTATCCAGAGTCATGCCACAAATAGTGAAGTTCTATCCAGAGTCATGCCACAAATAATGAAGTTCTATCCAGAGCCATACCACAAATAATGAAGTTCTATCCAGCAAAACCTCAAGTGAGTTGGTGTACTCACCTTGCTCACCTTGCTCAAGCAACGGCTTCCAAACAGGATTCTGTATCATAATCTGAGGGTGGGGGTGCCCAATGGATTCTTGGACAGCATTAATGAGTCAGTTAAGTGATGTCAAAAAGACACTATCACCTGGGAATGTCTGGCCCAAAGTCATTGCTGAGGGCTTCCATGTGCAGGTAGCCCAGGATAAATGAGTGATCAGAAAATCTAGAGAACACCAGAACCAGCAGCAGACCATGTTGTGCTCCCATTGGCTTTATCAGTCACATATACACTCACAGTCTCAAGGAAGTGGTAGACACAGGATGATGTTGGCAGTTCTCATCAACGGCAATGAACAAATTATTATGATTTACGGTTCTAATGTTTGGGAGCCATTTTGTTTTAAACAAATTTTTGTATAATTTTGTATCTTACATAAAAAAATATTTGTAATTCTCATGGTTTTATGTCACATAAAATGTTTCATAATTCTCATGGTTTTGTGTCACATAAAATGTTTCATAATTCTCATGGCAAAGAAGGTCTAGTCTCATGTTATTTATACATTGACGTTGTTTTGTCTTTTTTAGCCACGGAGGTCGATAGAATCGTCAGAAATAAATGAAGACAAAGTGAGCACAGAAGAACAAGCCTTTCTGATTGGTCTACACAAGTTTATGCATGATGCCAACATGCCAATAGGCAGGATTCCTTCTCTTGGCTTTAAACAGAGTAATGTTCTTTGATAATATCACCTTCTGTAATGTTCTTTGATAATATCACCTTCTGTAATGTTCTTTGATAATATCACCTTCTGTAATGTTCTTTGATAATATCACCTTCTGTAATGTTCTTTGATAATATCACCTTCTGTAATGTTGTTTGATAATATCACCTTCTGTAATGTTCTTTGATAACAGCACCTTCTGTAATGTTCTTTGATAATAGCACCTTCTGTAATGTTCTTTGATAATATCACCTTCTGTAATGTTCTTTGATAATATCACCTTCTGTAATGTTCTTTGATAATAGCACCTTCTGTAATGTTCTTTGATAATATCACCTTCTGTAATGTTCTTTGATAATAGCACCTTCTGTAATGTTCTTTCTTTTGTGTGTTTATATGTGTGTGTGTATGTGTGTGCGTGAGCTGTGCAACCTTGTGTAAATTCAAGTGGGAGTTAAGGCAAATTGTATGTGTTGCTGTCAGCCTCATCATGTGAACCGAGTATTCTAAAACAGAAGGCCCCAGAAGTCACCACTGAGAGCACACAATGCAGGACTAAGGAAAGATGGTTCACAGAGTTGATTGTTGGTCCTGTCATGTTTTGGTTCTGTTGAGGCTTTGGTCTGTCTTGGGTTAACTGAGGTTGTTGTAGTTGATTGTTGGTCCTGTCATCTTTTGGTTCTGTTGAGGCTCTGGTCTGTCTTGGGTTACCTGAGGTTGTTGTAGTTGATTGTTGGTCCTGTCATCTTTTGGTTCTGTTGAGGCTCTGGTCTGTCTTGGGTTACCTGAGGTTGTTGTAGTTGATTGTTGGTCCTGTCACTTTTGGTTCTGTTGAGGCTCTGGTCTGTCTTGGGTTACCTGAGGTTGTTGTAGTTGATTGTTGGTCCTGTCATCTTTTGGTTCTGTTGAGGCTCTGGTCTGTCTTGGGTTACCTGAGGTTGTTGTAGTTGATTGTTGGTCCTGTCATCTTTTGGTTCTGTTGAGGCTCTGGTCTGTCTTGGGTTAACTGAGGTTGTTGTAGTTGATTGTTGGTCCTGTCATCTTTTGGTTCTGTTGAGGCTCTGGTCTGTCTTGGGTTACCTGAGGTTGTTGTAGTTGATTGTTGGTCCTGTCATCTTTTGGTTCTGTTGAGGCTCTGGTCTGTCTTGGGTTACCTGAGGTTGTTGTAGTTCATTGTTGGTCCTGTCATCTTTTGGTTCTGTTGAGGCTCTGGTCTGTCTTGGGTTACCTGAGGTTGTTGTAGTTGATTGTTGGTCCTGTCATCTTTTGGTTCTGTTGAGGCTCTGGTCTGTCTTGGGTTACCTGAGGTTGTTGTAGTTGATTGTTGGTCCTGTCATCTTTTGGTTCTGTTGAGGCTCTGGTCTGTCTTGGGTTACCTGAGGTTGTTGTAGTTGATTGTTGGTCCTGTCATGTTGTGGTTCTGTTGAGGCTCTGGTCTGTCTTGGGTTACCTGAGGTTGTTGTAGTTGATTGACCTCAATGATGACCCAAAAAATGGCATTGTGGCAGTCTGCAGTAGCTTTCCTCACATCCTGAGTGTGCTTGTGAAGGTTGACTTGGACTCCCCCCTCCCCAATTCTTGTACTATGCCTGACATCATGTGCTCACTACTATGGGGATCACGTCATTCCCCATCTTGTTAGTCAGGTTGAAATATTCTTGTTTTAAGGGAGCTACTTGAAAGTGAGGTGGATGAGTGGAGCCTGCGGCTTAACTTGACTCTACACGCCAACACTGTAAAATGACTGACAGATTGAGAGCACTCTCATTGGGTCTAATAGGGAACGTGTGCTGGTATTAGACCCACTGAAATCTGGGGCCAAGCTCTCTGTGGCTCGATTGGCCCGCATTCAGTGTTCGATAAAGGAATTGACGGAAGGGCACCACCATGAGTGGAGCCTGCGGCTTAATTTGACTCAACACGCCAAGACTGTAAATAGACTGAGAGCACTTTCGTTGGGTCTAATAGGGAACGTGTGCTGGAATTAGACCCACGAAAGGCAGGTCAGTTTTACCCTCTAAATGAAAGAGCGTTGCTACGGTAATCCTGCTCAGCCCTAGAGAAATCGCAGGTTTCAGACACTTGGTCATTGACTGACTAAAAAGCCCTCTATTGATTCGTTGGGTCTAATAGTGAACGGATGCTGGTATTAGACCCTCGGAAGACAGGTCAGTCTTACCCTACTAAGGACAGGGCGTTGCTACGGTAATCCTGCTCAATTCGAGAGGAGTCACAGACATTTGTCCACGTACTAGGCTCATAAGCCAACAACATCTCTGTGCCATGACCAGGCTTGTCCCCTGGTCAAATGCACTCCTTCGAGAGAAATCGCAGGTCGCTGACATTTGGTCCACGTGCTTGGCTGATAAGCCAATGGTGCGAAGCTACCATCTGAGGGACTACGGCCGAACGCCTCTAAGCCAGAATCCCACCCTAAATCTCAGCACCGCTGCGATGGGAGGCTACAACATGGCTGGGACCTAGGGCTCGCGTCTCAGCCCGGCCCGGTCAAGCCGCAGGAATGCCCCTGGTCAAATGCACTCCTGCCTTGCCCTTTACCTCTGTCTGCTATCAGTCATCCCAATGGACGCAGAAGAGATGCAGTCCAGCGGACATTGCACCTCTGCCCTATTGCGACAACCTCCCAGGTGGCGGGGAATGCTAGGCGTACCATCACTGCTGAGCCGAGAAATAAAGGGAGCAAAGAGATACCTCACTCACATGCATATGCTACGTTTCTGGCAGGACGTGACGATCCTGAGACACAGTCACACTGGACTGCCTCTCTTCCGGGATAGTACAAACTAGTACATAGTCCATCATATCATATCATTGCCAAACCCTATAGACACGAGTGGGGAAGACTCGATAGTCCTGCAAGACAACTTCCCAAAGAGAGACAACTCTGACCAAAAACAACTGCTGCCTTGCAGTTAGGCTGGGGACAGCCAAAGGCTAAGGAGGGCATCCCTACAGAAACGCCTGTTGAAATCGGATGCACTGAGTCACAGGCTTAACAAAATAAAACAGTGCAACGTAAATATCGCTGTAAACAGCGTACAATGAAGAAGAAGAAAGTGAGGTGGGATATTTGTCAGTATATTTACCTGACCCTGACTAACATAGCCTAATCAGTATGTTTTGACTGACCCTGACTAACATAGCCTGATCAGTATGTTTTGACTGACCCTGACTAACATAGCCTGATCAGTATGTTTACCTGATCAGACATCAGTCTCCTCACCCCTGGGTTACCTGACCCTGACCAACAACTGCTGGTTGTGTATCATGTGATCATTACACTGTTTGACTAGAGCTCCCAGAAAATTATTTTTTTCTCATTCTATTATAATTTTTGACAACAAACTTAGAGAAAAGTCTAGAGCCATTTGTAGTCTGGGTTCCTGTACTTGTGGTCTCAGCTCCTGTACTTGTAGTCTTGTCTGGGCTCCTGTACTTGTGGTCTCAGCTCCTGTACTTGTAGTCTTGTCTGGGCTCCTGTACTTGTAGTCTTGTCTGGGCTCCTGTACTTGTAGTCTTGTCTGGGCTCCTGTACTTGTGGTCTCAGCTCCTGTACTTGTGGTCTCAGCTCCTGTACTTGTAGTCTTGACTCCTGTATTTGTGGTCTTGACTCCTGTACTTGTGATCTTGACTCCTGTATTTGTGGTCTTGACTCCTGTACTTGTAGTCTGGCTCCTATACTTGTAGTCTTGTTTAGGCTCATGTACTTGCAGTCTTGTCTGGGCACCTGTACTTGTAGCCTGTCTGGGATCCTGTACTTGTAGTCTGTCTCCTGTACTTGTAGACTGTCTCCTGTACTTGTAGGCTGGATTCTGTACTTGTAGGCTGGATTCTGTACTTGTAGGCTGGCTGGATTCTGTACTTATAGGCTGGATTCTGTACTTGTAGGCTGGATTCTGTACTTGTAGTCTTGTCTCCTGCACTTGTAGTCTGTCTCATGTACTTGTAGTCTGTCTCCTGTACTTGTAGGCTGGATTCTGTACTTGTAGTCTGTCTCCTGTACTTGTAGGCTGGATTATGTACTTGTAGGCTGGATTATGTACTTGTAATCTGTCTCCTGTACTTGTAGGCTGGATTCTGTACTTGTAGGCTGGATTCTGTACTTGTAGGCTGGATTCTGTACTTGTAGGCTGGATTCTGTACTTGTAGGCTGGATTCTGTACTTGTAGGCTGGATTCTGTACTTGTAAGCTGGATTCTGTACTTGTAGGCTGGATTCTGTACTTGTAGTCTTGTCTCCTGCACTTGTAGTCTGTCTCATGTACTTGTAGTCTGTCTCCTGTACTTCTAGGCTAGATTCTGTACTTCTAGGCTGGATTCTGTACTTGTAGGCTGGATTCTGTACTTGTAGGCTGGATTCTGTACTTGTAGGCTGGATTCTGTACTTGTAGGCTGGATTCTGTACTTGTAGGCTGGATTCTGTACTTATAGGCTGGATTCTGTACTTGTAAGCTGGATTCTGTACTTGTAGGCTGGATTCTGTACTTGTAGGCTGGATTCTGTACTTGTAGTCTTGTCTCCTGCACTTGTATTTTGTCTCATGTACTTGTAGTCAGTCTGTCTCCTGTACTTGTAGGCTGGATTCTGTACTTGTAGGCTGGATTCTGTACTTGTAGTTTGTCTGGCTCCTGTACTTTTAGGCTGGTTCCTGTACTTGTAATCTGTACTCCAGTACGTCTAGTCTTGCCTCCTGTACGTCTAGTCTTGCCTCCTGTACGTCTGGTCTTGCCCCCAGTACTTGTCAGAAAGAATAAAACCGCTGCACTCCACCAACCACATTATAAAAGCAAAATGGTGGTGCTGAGGGGATCAAGGGAGACTATAATGGGGAATGTTTGACAGAAATTATAAGCATAGCTTCCCTTGATGATTGTACATCGTGCGAATGCCTGGAGCACAGCAGATCGCGTCGCGGACACCACACATACATAACCGTTACAATATCAATATAGTTTAACCTGTCGTGCTTTGTTTCTTCTAAACAGTTGATTTATATTACTTCTACAAACAAGCTGAGAAAATTGGAGGATATGATTCTGTAAGTAGAAGTAGAAAGATGTGAGTTTGTTGAGACAGATCATGATTGATTGGATGTGTCAGTTGATAACTGAACTGTGTAAGAAGTGTGTTAGACTTACTAGTTACTGTTAGTGAGCGTTTGTTCTATTATTGTGTATTGTACGCTCATCATCAAGTGTGATGTGTTTGTGTTGTTGCTTGTGTCTTTTTAAAAAAATAGTGTTCAACAAGGGACTTAGCTTAACAATTTCAGGACTTGATTCTTTTTAGGTTTGCACCATATTAATTTTCAGCTGTAGGCAAATTTCATTGTATCCCTTTTACGATGACTACTAATACACTATACACAGTCAATAACATAGACAAATATAGTACTCATTATATATCATTGTAAAGAAATATGGGTACAGAAAATGAAAATATCAGTAAACTGCTGATATTTCATTATTTGAAAGAATAAATATGTTGTACCAACAAAAAAATAATTTAAGGGGCCGATAATTTATAAGCAAATGAAAATAAAATATTGTAACTCATGATCTATTTTCAATGGTCTGGAGTGTTGATATCCATTTGCCTGGCAATTTTGCAGAAAAGTATCCAGGCCTTCAAAGCACTGTTTATTTGATGCATTTATGTTAAAAAATGTTGAAATAATGTACATTTTTCCTCAATAAGTTAAGAACTTCAATTATTTACAATTTTTTTGGTTATGTTCTGCACAGCAGTGCTTATAGTATAGTGTGTGATATTCTCTAAAGCATGCTTTAGCACACAGATGCAGCTTGTGCGAACACCCTGTTCAGTAATAGCTGCTTCGCTTTCTTTTTTTCCGAGCAGCACAAAGTACAAGTAGGTAATTTGATGAAAAATTCAAATTGACTCTACAGCATTACAAATACAACTGTTAGAAAGCCCCAGAAAAATGCAATCCAGTGATATATCAACTATGTCTCTATGTCGATCCCCACGAAAGTTATGATTTTTTATATATTTAAATTAGCTTAAAAGTCCGCAAAGGGGCTATAGAGGAAGAGTAAAAATATGGACTATGAAAACTTGTATCCAAAAAGCAGAGTGGAGTGGACAATATGCTGATTATCTCAGCTATTCATGACAGAATACATGTAAAACCATACATTTTTATATTCGGGAGAACAAAATACAACCGATGGCGGTAATTGCATAACTTTTCCAAAAGGCAGGAACTAATTAATATTCAAAATGGCGACCTCATTTGCATAATTCGTAACTAAAATAATGCTGCAATATTTTTCTCGTCTTGTTATACTACATGTGATATATCATATTGATAATATTTTTGAGAGGAGCATTAATATATTTATTGTATGGTGTTATTTCATTAAAATGCTTGCAGAATTAGTATACAGAACAAATTATTACACAAATTTAAGAACAATTTTTTTACTAAGTTATGTAGTTGTTAGAAATAAAGGAATGTTAGAAATAAAAAGAATATACTTACAGACGGTGCCTGGAACATACTTACAAGCTATAGTTGATTATTCAAATGTGGCATTTGCAAAAACAAAATCAGATAGGAACTGAGTCACTGGCATGCGGTAATCCGTTTCTGAATAGGTAACTCAACTAGCATGTCATAATCCTTTTCTAAATGGATACTACCAATAATAAGTAAAGATAACTGCTTGTATATGTTGGCCGTGTTCAGTGATGTTTGCTTCGTGGTAGGCCTTCCTCTGATCAATTGAATATACAAAAAAAATTATTACATACATTTAACAAGAGGCATGTATGATATGTAGTTTAATTCATTAATGGTGTTAATGTAGTTTACAAACAAGTGTGTTCCAAACAGCAAAACATATGGATTAACAGTCTTTATTGGGTAAGTCTGATATGTTAATTATTCTTGTCGTGCAGTTTGTTGTTGCATGTTTCTTATTATTTTACTATTTGACAAATAGAGATATATTTATATCATTTATATTTTCTTAATGCTCAAGCAATCCCATTTTCTTCCATATATAACCACATAATATGATAATATAAAACAGGGACATTTTAACTAACACTAGATGAAATTTGAAAAGTAACAGGAGATGTCTGGCATTAAAGATGGAAATACTGCTACATCCTGAAAGAGCTAACCAAAAAAAGTTTCAATATGGCTATATAATATACAAAAAGAATATACTTACAAACTATTCAAACTTGAGGTCCCCAAGAGCAAAATCAGCTAACAATGCAGCCACTGTCATAACATAATCCTCATTTGGCGGCAGTTCATCTATTGACCAGTACTTCAGACAGACACACTTCTGGTCAGGTTTCTTCCTCGTCTGCTTTATTGATAAGGAAGTGATGTAAAAGTGGAAAAATAATGATTGTCAATAAATTGATGCAGTTTAAATTTTACACTATCATCTAAATCTTTAAAAATATATATTTCTAATATGGGTGTATTGTTAAAAATGGCACAACAACAAACTTCTTTCCTTCCATAAATGATGATGATGGCGGCTCAACAGACACATCTGAAACAGTTGACACTGTTGTTGC
Organism: Ariolimax columbianus; assembly: GCA_036924085.1. Taxonomy (NCBI): domain Eukaryota; kingdom Metazoa; phylum Mollusca; class Gastropoda; order Stylommatophora; family Arionidae; genus Ariolimax; species Ariolimax columbianus. The sequence continues at coordinate 176,830,356 of JAVGWX010000001.1, forward strand.
TGAAATCTCTTGTGGCTGCAACAAAACAGTATTAGACATATCTTTAAAATGTATAGGAAAGGGCTGCTGAAAAAGATTTACGAGTGAGTGCCAGTGACTACTCAAATTGTTTTTCTTCAGCTTCAGTTCACTCTGCAAGGTTCGCATATTTGAGCCGAGCTTAATCTCATCTATACACTTATCCTGTTCTATAAACATAGAAGGAACAAGAGTCTTAACTTTCCGCAGCAAAACAGTGATTGAGGGATCTCTGGTTTCCACCAGCAGCTGTGCAATGTATCCTTTCAGAAATGGATACACGGGTTCAAAGCACGCCAAATGTGCTTTCAGATCAACAGCAGACTTCTTGATTGCCATTGTATGGAGGATGGCTAATAATTTCTAGAAACAAAGAAAGATGAAATAAAACTAAAATTGCAAGCTAATGTTGTAAAAAAAAGATATAAGAAATATTAAATGTAATACTAATTCACAGTTACTAATATTACTATACTGAGTATACTTGTGGGGTTAATGATTAATATAAAATGGAGGGCAGGATTTTGCATTTTTTTTAAATAGCTTACTTTGTAATTAAACATCACATGTCTTTAATATACATTTTATTCACATCAAATTTAGCATACATACAGATAAGAGATTGCAGAATATAAAAAATATCAATTTTGTATCATTACATGCATATCAATATGTGATATGGCCATTCAAAGTCAAACAATAAAAAAAGATTTATCAAGCTTTGATAACTTCAAAACACACGACACTCAACTGCAATGTTTTTAATTGTTCACATCACGTGTGTTTGGTTTTATGGTAGTGATTAACATCAGTAAACTAATTTGACTATCATCTATGATAATGTTTAAAATGATTTATGTACTAGATGTGCAATTGATTAAATTCATTAATCAATCCGGCTATTCTGTTACACCAACCATCATTCCAGAAATGGACAAAAACAAAAATGGCCGACATTTAGTGACATTTGTTGTAAAACTGTTTACTTTTATATAACTCCACGCGCGTTAGTTTTTGTTTAAATGCCATCAAATTTACTAAACAGACAGATAATTGGATGCAGAATGTTTAAAATACCACGAATATATAATTAAAAGGCTATTTAGCACGTATATAACTAAGTAAACTTACCTCTATTTTTCAATTGCTGGAAAATGACTATAGTCGATATCGATTTCCGATCACATGCACTCTATGCTCATAAACATTCAAAGTGCGATACCGATCGTCCTTATATACACTCCAAAAATCACGTGTTTGGCCTAGAAAAGAAAAATTCGTAACGCGTCATAAAAAGTTACGCGTTTAGCGGGATTCACAAAAAATTTTCCCAGAGGCCGGAAACTGCCTAAATTTAAAAAAAATAGATTTCCGGGCGAAATCGAAGTACCTAGTACAAGTCTTTTCCATTATAGTAATGAGATGGGCTGCACCCTGGTATCTCTCAAGCTCTATGTTCATTGGTTTTCTCCCTGGCTTGGACAATAGAACAGCCTGAAGGCTGCTATATGTCTCTGCTCTGACTAACTAACCAGAGTTCCCCTATCAGCATATCCTTGGTCCGCAAAGGGCAAAGGCTTCTCAGTGTGAAGGTGGTTCAAGGTGTACAAAATGTGGGCATTGAGTTGAGTAATTTCCATCACCCACATAAAAACTTTCTTCCACCACTTGACTGTTTTTCTTGTGTGGTTTCCATAATATGAGATCATCTGGTCCACTATGTTACATCCATTCATTGAAAGGTTGTAGCTGTGAATGGGCGATGGTTTCATAACTTGACTCCTACCCTCCATTCTTAGCTCATATGTGTCACTTCCACATGTTGTCACCAGTTGGTAAGGCTTCTTAGATTTTTTATCTCTTCAGCTGACACACATAACCTTTTCCTCATTGTTTATAAACCACTTTGCTTGATTCAGGGATCTCTTCTTGTTGTTTATTTCTGGTGGAAAACCTCGTCTGTTTACATTCAAAGTTCCAGTGAAGTGGTGGTTTCTCTGTTGCAAAAACTGAACAAGCGGCAGGGAAGAATAGTACCTGTCAGCAAACAAATGGTGATGTCCTCTGATGCCTTCCAGTAGTTTGCCAAAAAGTTTAACAGCATGAGAAGAATTTGGGTCCGTTCCATGTTTGTAAGCTGTATCAGCTCCAAAATACATCAAGAGATTGAAAACATATCCAGTGATAGAGTCACAGAGACCGTAGGATTTGATGTGGTATTTTTTTGGGCTTGCTAGGATTGTACTGTTTGTACTTAAATCAGCCCTTGTGATCTATGACCATCTCATCGATACATATGTTTTCAAATGAGTAGAAGTCTTCTTGGAAACTGGCAACGAGTGCATTTACAAATGGCTCAATCTTGCATTTCCCTAGAGCATCTGGAACAGCTGCATGAAGCATTGATTGATAAATCAATAACAATTTGGTTCTGCTGAACATTGACCCAAACCAGGGACTACTTCTGTGGGGTTTGGTGGACCAATAATCTTTTATTGAGTGCTTTGCATTCAACCCCATAGCAATCAGGACGGCTAGAAACTGTAAATAAACATTCCTATCAAGTGGTTTCCATTTGCTCAACGTTGAATGTTTTCGTGCTGGTGTATTCATGTCAAGTTTCTGTTGGGCATACTCATTGACATTTCTTATGAGGTTGTCAACAATTGGTTCTTTCAGCAAGGAGAGAAAGCATTGCAGAGGTGAGCAATTTTCAGCCAGATTTCGTCTGCTGTTAGAATTTATTTGTCTGAAGTTAGATGCTCCAATGGCCTCTCCATCTAAGGCTTCATGCCAACCATCATCAGGCCTAGTAGTCTTATGTGGTGTGGAATTTGTCTTTCTCCTTGCAGAATTTCCATTATCACCATCACCTTTAGACATAGATCATCTACCTGTTACATCCTCTGTATCAGTCTCATCGCTGCTGCTTGATGATTCAGGAGGACTGATAGTCCCTGACTGGAAGCTACCACCAACTAATCCTAAGCCAGGCTGTTTTGATTTCTTAGCACTAGGCCTACTATCACTGTAATCGCTATCCTCTGAATCGTCAAGTTCTGTATCAGAATCACCAACTAATAAGCTTTCAAACACAGCTCTAGCTTGTTCTGCACTGTACCGTTTTGGCCTAGTACCTGAAGTAGAAGCAGTGGGCGTCACCATTATTTTTTAGGAATAAACAAAACAGTTTAGCTAATTTAAAATGTACAGATATCAATTATTCAGTACCAAAACACATGTGGCTCGACTCAAATTCATGAACGGAAGATGTTCTAGTTCCTTTTGTAATTTTAAAGTAGTCTGGTTAATATAAAACCTGAATTACGACTCTACAAAACAAAAACCAATTTATCGGTTAATGGTCCTCTGAGGTTCGAATGAGGCACCGATAAATCGGTCAATGGTCCTAGAAGAGTTAATTTAATGAGGGAAGATTGCAGCATGCCAATATTTGCCTGATATTGATATGATATGCCATATCATGATTTGGTTGCCTAAACTAAACAGTTCAATAAATCTATGATATAGTTATAACAATTAACATGAATCATTAAACAATTCAATAACAATTAATATAATTGGGTTACCCATTCCTACAGCTGAGTAAACAGGAGCTTGTCCTGACTAGATCAGGAGTCTACTTCTCCTACTGAGAGAGACAAGACCTCAAATCACTGTGTCAAGTATAGCAGTAGTTTATCTATTGTCGGCACAAATATAGAATTTGACATAGTGTGTTTTTGTTGTGGGACAATGTCACTATGAGTGTTTCCACATTCAGTGCACTGACTTAACATGAATCTGCCATGCCACATGTCGTGTTACATCTGTCATGTCATCTTTTATACTGTCTATACAATATCTGATTGTTAAAAATGACTTTAATCTAGATGTTTCTTTAAGCGACAAGTCATCTTTTAACTTAAAATGACATACAATGGGCCTCACTTTTATGGTGGTACCAAAACACAGTCACCAAACTTTAACATGGGGCCACAACACAGTCACAAGACTTTTAGTCTAACATAGGGCTACAACAGTGACCAGACCTTAAGATGGGGCCACAATACAGTCGCCAGACCTTAAGATGGGACCACAACACAGTCACCAGACCTTAAGATGGGACCACAACACAATCACCAGACCTTAAGATGGGACCACAACACAATCACCAGACCTTAAGATGGGACCACAACACAATCACCAGACCTTAAGATGGGACCACAACACAATCACCAGACCTTAAGATGGGACCACAACACAATCACCAGACCTTAAGATGGGACCACAACACAATCACCAGACCTTAAGATGGGGCTACAACACAATCACCAGACCTTAAGATGGGGCTACAACACAATCACCAGACCTTAAGATTGGGGCACAACACAGTCGCCAGGCCTTATGATGGGGTTACAACACAATCACCAGACCTTAAGATGGGGTCACAACACAATCACCAGACTTTAAGATGGGGCTACAACACAGACGCCAGACCTTAAGATGGGACTACAACACAATCACCAGACCTTAAGATGGGGCTACAACACAGACGCCAAGGTTTTTTAACATTTCATTTGTAATTTCATCCTTTCCTGGAGATTTCTTGTTTTTTAATTGCCCTAACACATCTTCTAATTCTGATTGGGTAAATGTGGGAATCATGTCCTCTTCTACTACAGTTGGTGTTTGTTCCTTTGATTGCATGTCTTTTTTCATGTCTCTTTCTTGTTGCTGTTATGTTTGTTTTGCTAACCACTCTGTAGTTTTTAATTAATATATTTGCTGGATGCTTTCCTGTTTCTAAATCTCTATTTACTTCTAGTGTTATATTTGGTAGCTTATGGTTCTGTCCTGACTTTGCCAGTCTTCACAGTATTGCACTATTTTCATCTAGATTGCTGCTGTCAGTTTTTTAATTCCAATTATGTACTTTGTTGTGGCTTTCTTTAGCTGGGTACTACTTTCCAGGGTTTGGTCTATTTGTTGTTGTGGCTTTCTTTAGCTGGGTACTACTTTCCAGGGTTTGGTCTATTTGTTGTTGTGGCTTTCTTTAGCTGGGTACTACTTTCCAGGGTTTGGTCTATTTGTTGTTGTGGCTTTCTTTAGCTGGGTACTACTTTCCAGGGTTTGGTCTATTTGTTGTTGTGGCTTTCTTTAGCTGGGTACTACTTTCCAGGGTTTGGTCTATTTGTTGTTGTGGCTTTCTTTAGCTGGGTACTACTTTCCAGGGTTTGGTCTATTTGTTATGAAATCTCATTCTTTCCAGCACCTACAGTGGTTGATTTCTTTGCTGTTTGGACGATTGCTTGTTTCCACCATTCCTTCCACTTTTTCATGTCATAGACTGGTATCCTTGCAGCATGTTTCAGTTAGTTCTGTCCATTTGTCCCAGTTTGCCTTTGTATAGTTCCATCGTGGCATGTAGAATCTAGGTTCACAAGGTGATACTTTGTTGTATCTCAATAATTGAGCCCATACAACAATGATTGAGCCCATACAACAATGATTGAGCCCATACAACAATGATTGAGCCCATACAACAATGATTGAGCCCATACAACAATGATTGAGCCCATACAATGATTCAGTCCATACAACAATGATTGAGTCCATACAACAATGATTGAGTTCATACAACAACTCTGACTTGACACTGGCATTGAATATTCTAACTTTGGCAAGAATCTTGATTTCTTTAAATCTCCAAAAGTTGTTTAGGAATGTCATTCTTGCCTTTCCAATTCTGTTTTTTACATCTGTACCCTTTGACTTGTCAATTATTGTGTCCAAGTAGGTCAAGGTCAAGGCATTCAGCACTAACAGAAAGCAGTGTATTATTTTCTTGAAGGGATGATATTTTCACTCTACAGTGGGCTCTTCGGTGGACTCTATGGAGCAAATTACAGTTGCATGATGTGGTTCCATTATATAAATTAGGTATTTAGAAGCTAACATAATGTGTTTTAATGACAGTTGCTGTCCTCCATGTTTCAGATCACACACAAACGTATGTGGAAACACCTGTATGACAAACTTGGAGGTAACTCTAGCAATACAAGTGCTGCCACCTGCACCAGAAAGCATTATGAGAGGTGAGGCACGTTCTGGACCACATTTATCACAAATATCAGCAATGTCAAACAGAATCACAAAGATAAAACTCATAGATGATATTTTCTAATGAATTTAATTATTTTATAATATTATAAAAAAGTAACTTTCTCATTTGGATAGGGGAAAACATTTATCCACAACATCCTGTCACTTAATGCTGTTTATTATCAACTGACAATGCAGTGTTGATGAACGGTCTCTGTGTCATCATCTGTCTGTTTCTCCTGCGTTGTGCCTGTTATCAGTCTGTTCTAGCTTTCCTCTACTCATATATCTATGTCTGTCCACGTCTTTCTGTGAATTATCGTGTCATGCCTATTTCTGGCTAGGTTGTTGCTGCCATATGAACGGCATCTCCGTAAGCTGAAAGTGGGGAAAGCAAAGAAGAAACACCATCGGCAGGTGGTGAATGGATGTGGCAACAAGACTAAGGTTCACAACGAAGCCAGTGTCACAATGATAAGAGAAGTGAGGGATGAAGAGAAGGTCAGTGTTGTTTGTGTAAGAGAAGTGAGGGATGAAGAGAAGGTCAGTGTTGTTTGTGTAAGAGAAGTGAGGGATGAAGAGAAGGTCAGTGTTGTTTGTGTAAGAGAAGTGAGGGATGAAGAGAAGGTCAGTGATGTTTGTGTAAGAGAAGTGAGGGATGAAGAGAAGGTCAGTGTTGTTTGTGTAAGAGAAGTGAGGTCAGTGTTTGATCTTGCAAAGATAGATTACCTCATCAAAGATTATTTCGAAAGTTAAAATCCCATGGGATAGATGGCAAAATTGCCAAATAGATTGAAAATTGGTTAACCAGAAGAAGGCAGAGAGTGGGCATAAATAAAGAGTACTCTGAGTGGTGTGATGTAAAATGTGGTGTGCCACATGGCTCGGTTTTGGGACCAATTTTGTTCTTGATATATATATAAACGATTTAGACATTGAAATCTGATCCATGATTGCAAAATTTGCTGATGACACAAAACTATGCAGTAGTATCTCATCTAAAGCAGAAATGGATATATTGAGGTCGGATTTAGATAAAATATGGGCGTGGTCTGAGAGCTGGCAGATGGAATTTATTGTAGATAAATATACAGTCATCCACATGAGTAGATCCAAGGCCTAAACAGGGCTTTGCAAGTAGCAGGATGTAGTACGGAATGCGTTGTCAAGCTGTAAAATAGCGACACAATGCATTCCATTCTCCGGGCTACATCCTGCTACTTGCAAAGACCTGTTCGGGGCTTGGCAACGGGAGATGACAATGAATGCAGAAAAAGTCGATCCAATATGGAACATAATTACAGAATGGGTGAGAACAATATTAGAAAGAGAAAAGGAAAGGGACCTAGGGGTTATAATAGATCATATAGGTAAAGTGAGTGAGCAAGTTCAGGTAGCAGTGAAAAACACAAAGCAATGTTAGGTATGATAACAAGAAATATTAAACATAGGAGCAAGGAAGTGATAGTCACTGTATACAGCATTAGTCAGATCTAGTTTGGAGTACTGTGTACAGGTGTGGAGTCCTTATTGTAGAGGGGATATAAACATGCTGGAAAGGCTACAAAGATGAGCAATAAAACTGATAATGAGATTCCAGAATGGCGACAAAAGTGTGTCGAACGTAAGCTCCAGCTGTAATCCACCTGAATTGCTGCATCAATTTTGGCGATGACATCTTCTGACAAAACAATATGGGCTTGACCTGGTCTCGGAGGATCTTTCATTAATTCACGTTCTTCTTTAAACATTGTTGTCCAGTTCTTCACTGTTGTCTTCGACACACTTTTGTCACCATACACTGCCTGCATTCTGCAATGAATGTCAATTGGTCGACATCCTTCAGCTGTTAGAAACTGAAACCTGGGAATTGTACCCCAGGCATGGAAAGACGCAGTACTGGTACCAGTACCAAAAACAGGAAAGGACAAAACAGATCCAAATGGATACAGGCCCATCAGCCTACTGAGCTGTGTCGGCAAGCTGATGGAACGTATGATAAACACCAGACTGATGTGGCATCTGGAAGAAAAACGAATACTAATTCCACAGCAAGCCGTCTTTAGACAGCACAGATCCACTGAGGACCAGGTCATCCTCATAGCCCAGGAAATAGAAGATGCCTACCAGGCACAGAAACACACAGCAGCTGTTTGGGTGGATCTGGAAAAGGCATTTGACAAAGTCTGGAAAGACGGACTTAGAGTCAAGCTAAGAAGTGATGTTTGTGGGAAAATGTACAAGTGGATCAACCACTACCTCAAACAAAGAACGGCCAGAGTCCAAGTACAAGGGCAGATGAGCAAAAAGTTGACACTCGAGCAGGGAGTACCCCAAGGGGGAGTACTGTCATCCACACTCTTCCTGGTATATATAAATGACATTACAGAGAATATACCAAGGAGAGTCCATAGCTCAATGTTTGCAGACGATCTGGCTATGTGGACCTCTGAAAAGAATCTCACCATAGCAAGAAATCGGATGCAGCAGGCCCTAACATCGCTGGAAGAGTGGGCGAACTCATGGCTGGTCAAAATTAATGAGGAGAAAACCACATGCACAATATTCTCGCTTTCAATAAAACCCCAAAATACCAAATTAAGTTTAAATGGCAAATTCCTGCAGCCAAACGACAACCCAACCTATCTGGGAGTGACATTTGATCGGCGCATGACATGGAAAAGTCAGATCGAGAGAAACCGAATGAGAGCCAGAGAAAGAATGGCAATCATGAGGAAACTTGCTGGCACAAGCTGGGGAGCAGACGAAGGCATACTAAAGAAACTGTACACTGGAAGAGTGAGACCAGTTCTCGAGTATGGCATTGCGGCATGGACAACAGCAGCAAAGGCGAACTTCGATAAAGTTAGCAAACTTCAAAACCAAGCCATGAGAGTTATAACAGGAGGCATGAAGTCAACGCCAATTGTAGAACTTGAAAAGATTACAAAACTGCAATCCATGACCGATAGAAGAGACTGCAGAGCCCAGCTGCAGTCAGAGAAACTCCGAAGACTGACTGACCATCCAATGCACCAGAGACTAAACAATTTGGGAAATGGGAAACTAAAGCGGAGAAACTTTGCAGAAATAGCCAAAGCAAAGATGCACGAAGATCCCATAAACGCACTAATAACACCAAAACCCATCACTACTGTACGAAAACCTACCTGGAGGCAGGATATATTTCTAGAGGGGGTAGAAAATATACCAGGTATTGGAAACAAAAACTGCCAGACTGAAAAAGAAAGGAGAGATACTACCCAAAGCTTTATATCGAAAAGCTACCCAAGCATGGACTGGACCCATGCATACACCGACGGTTCTGTAACAAACACTACACAGAACGGAGGGGCAGGAGCATTCCTGAACCTACCAAATGGCAGAAAAATAACACTGTCATTCGCTACTGGTAAGTACACAAGCAATTTCAGAGCGGAGGCAGAGGCACTGAGGGCGGCAGTGGAAGAAATGGTGACACACAAAGAAAATAAAAGCCATATAGTCCTGCTTACAGATGCTCTCGCCGTAGTCACAGCGCTAAAAAGCCAGAAAAACACTGAGCTTAATGACTTAAGAGCAGCACTCTGCAAACTGTGCCAGCAGTCCGCACCAAAAAGGGTAGTGGTACAGTGGGTCCCATCACACTGCAACATCCAAGGCAACGAGGAGGCAGACAGACTGGCAAAAGAAGGTGCAAGACTACCACAAACAGATACCAGTATGACGTACGAAGAGTCAAAACGGCTTATCAAAGCCAGATACATGACCAAATGGGAAACCGAACATACTGGTTACACCAAAAACGATGCCTATTACCAGTTGAACCGAAGAGAGCAGGTCGTTGTCTTCAGACTTCGCACTGGCCACAATAGACTGAGGTACCACCTATTCAACAAATTGAAGATGGGTGGTACCGACGAATACCCGTGCGGTACCGGTAAAATGACCGGTGAGCATCTGCTGCAGAACTGCCCGACATACGAGGATCAGAGAGAGCAGATGTGGCCATCACCAGTGGAACTGCAAGACAAGCTCTATGGCAGTGGCGACAGCCTCAGGATGACCGCCGCTTTTTTCGAAAAAATAATGGTTACTGTCTGATTGCGTACGAAGAAGAAGAAGAAACCGAATCACTGCTCACTGATCAACTCTGGATGGATTCCATATCACATCTGCCATGTTTTCAATGGTCTCCCAAGGAAACTATTGAGTCGAAGGATAATGAAATTTTGCAAACTTGATTGTTGGTATGTGCTGTTTACACTAGTATAGACGTCATGATGTACATCGTACGTGTGTTAATTTGGTGCAGTTAGGTCCGGTTTCATTTGAACACGCCTCGTACATTAGCAATATACACAACCATTTTTAACCTTCTATGTGTGTGTGGGGGGCAATGGTAGAGTTATGTCTTCCCCAGTACATAGCTTCTGTAACTTGGCTAATTGTGTGGGCGTGGCTAACTTGATGTGCTGGACAACAGATTGTCTGCCATTGATGTAGTTAGTGAGGAATGGCTTACCGTGCTTATCATTTGCTTTCTCATTGCTGTTCTTATTTGTTCGCTCAGCATTCCGTTGTTATAGCAACAGCTCAATATTGTTACAGTTGATAATGTCAGTAATTGATATCTTACAGAATGTGGATACAAAACCAACATCTGAAGTGATACCAAAATCTGAAGTGATACCAAAATCTGAAGTGATATCAAACTGTAAAGTGATAGAGAATATGCTGGAACAAGATACTAAAGTAAGTTTGAGAGAGAGGGAGCAAAAGGGGGCACATTTTTAGTATACCATAATTTAGCACACCCTACCTCAATCCAAATAAATCCACATATCACCTCACACCCTCGCTCATTGTAAATATGTCTTCATATCACCTCACATAATCAGCCTGAACATAGTATGTCTATATCTGATCTCTATAATAATCATCCTCAACATAGTATGTCTATATCTGATCTCTATAATAATCATCCTCAACATAGTATGTCTATATCTGATCTCTATAATAATCATCCTCAACACAGTTTGAGTCTATGTCTGATCTCTATAATAATGAGCCTGAACATAGTATGAGTCTATGTCTGATCTCTATAATAATCATCCTCAACATAGTTTGAGTCTGTGTCTGATCTCTGTAATAATCAGCCTGAACACAGTTTGAGTATGTCTGATCTCTATAATAATCATCCTCAACATAGTATGAGTCTATATCTGATCTCTAAAATAATCATCAACACAGCATTAGTATGTCTGACCATAGTTTACACTCCTTGTTTATATCTTTAAATGTATTTATTGTTACAGACTTTGAATGAGATTCCGGAGAAGTGTCTCGAGGAATCCACAATCTGTGAAGATAAACTCTTGCCAACTGGGGCACAAGATTCCAGACCCGAATTGCAGAAAGAGCCAGAGGTGTTGGAGATTCCAGTAGTCCATAGTAAACATAGTCTGCTTTCAGTGGATGTGACTAACATAGATAGTGGTAGCAATCGTCAGCAGCCGCCATTCCTTCAGGCAGGGCAGCAGCATCAAAAACAGTCTGTACAACCTTCAACAGGCATGACATCAACTGTGACAGGAGGCTCGGCATCAACTGTGACAGGAGGCATGACATCAACTGTGACAGGAGGCTTGGCATCAACTGTGACAGGAGGCTTGACATCAACTGTGACAGGAGGCATGACATCAACTGTGACAGGAGGCTTGGCATCAACTGTGACAGGAGGCATGACATCAACTGTGACAGGAGGCTTGACATCAACTGTGACAGGAGGCTCGGCATCAACTGTGACAGGAGGCATGACATCAACTGTGACAGGAGGCTCGGCATCAACTGTGACAGGAGGCATGACATCAACTGTGACAGGAGGCTTGACATCAACTGTGACAGGAGGCTTGACATCAACTGTGCCAGGAGGTATGCCATCAGCCGTGACGTCAACTGTGCCCAGCAGTGCTTCCATGTTAGGAGAAAGTACATCCCTGCCTTATGCTAACATGGTGTACAGAGGGGGCTACTTGGTTCCAGTTCTCCCTCACACTATGCTTCACGCCCCCTGGGGAATGATGGCCTCACCACCTTCAGCCACAAAGCCTCAGATCAGAGCAGAAGGAACAACGCCTGGTGCTGTGGTCAAAGAGCATTCCAGAATATCGCTGCCTTTGTCTTCAACAACAAATCAAAACTCTGCCACTCAGGACAATCGCAACAAGTTGTCAACAAGGAAGCTGCCACTTTCCTCTCAGTTGCCACCATCTATAGGAAACATTCAAAAAACACCACTGACAATTGCACTTCACAAACCCATATCTCATCCTCTCAACGACCACATCCCATCCATACATAAAGTTGATCATTCACCTCACCATTTCTCTCCAAGTGAACGCCTGGCCACTTCTAGTCACAATCTTGCTCCCATGCTTCATCCCAGGCCTCCAGGTCACAGAAGCCAGTCGCACTTACCACCAGCACCAACTGCCGTTTATTTGCACCCATCATTAACAAGCCCATTTTCAAGCCTCCAGCCCTCCATAACATCCAGTCCACCTCCAGCCCATTGTCACCCGCGCAAACGTGTTTATCCATTTGACTGCCCTGCAGCGCCTTCAGCAGGGGTGTTTCCCAGCCCAGACATAGTGCTGGATCGAATCAGAAATTCCACAGGTCTTCCCCGCAACAGTGCTCCCCTTGCAAAACCTTATAGCGTACGACAACGATTTGAAGATCCTCGACAAATATTTAGACAAACACCACAGCCGGTCCCGACCAGTCAAACTATTTCTGTGTCACAGAGGAAAGAACCTCACTACCAACAGGAGTTACCAAGCAGCAAATTGCCCAATACCAAATCAAAGAGTTCAAAGAAGTGCCACCAGGCATATACTGTATATAGCCGAATGCCCTCCCCTGAGCACCATCATGCCCTCACGCAAGGGCATACAGATCATTGGCCTTCAAACAACGCCAAAGTTTTGTACCAAACGAAATCTGCCAGCCATTTCAATGGAATGATGTCTCCTCATCAAGCTAGCAAATCTGTGACTTCTGTCCTGTCAGCTAGCCCAGTGCCTTCGTCGAACAAAGATGGCCGACTGACGTCTGCTCTGTTTGGGACACAGTTCACAGCGTTGCCGAGAGTAAGTATACACTCAAATTTGTGTGCCGCTGAATGTTCTTGTGCTGGTCAGATGTTTACAGTCAATAAATGTTTAACATAAACTAAACAAGTGACAATCAAATATGGCGGGGAGATACAGGCAAGCTCATTATTAATAACGGTTGAAAAATAAGCAAGATTAAAGTACAGTTTGACATGAGAACATTGACAGACATGATGAGAACATTGACAGATGTGTACCCACTATATAACCTTGACCTAAATCATAGCACAACAGATATGAGAACATTGACAGATGTGTACCCACTATATAACCTTGACCTAAATCATAGCACAACAGATATGAGAACATTGACAGATGTGTACCCACTATATAACCTTGACCTAAATCATAGCACAACAGATATGAGAACATTGACAGATGTGTACCCACTATATAACCTTGACCTAAATCATAGCACAACAGATATGAGAACATTGACAGATGTGTACCCACTATATAACCTTGACCTAAATCATAGCACAACAGATATGAGAACATTGACAGATGTGTACCCACTATATAACCTTGACCTAAATCATAGCACAACAGATATGATTGTCACCATTATCCATGTTTCATAATTGTACATTGATCTTTTTGTTTGCTGTCTTCATTTGTGCTGTTTTTATTTGTCTAATTCTTGGTAAATGTTTATTTAGTTACAAATGTCCATAAATAATCTGTTACTGTTTTGTTTTTAATTATCCAGTCCTTGATGTAGGTCTAAATTTTTCCAATTTTTGATAAATGTCCCCTACATAGGTCCAAATCAGATGTACACAGATGGTTCAGCAGAGAGGGCAGGCCGGAACATGGGAGGAGGCATATTTATGACACAAAAGTGGAAATATTACAGAAGAAGCCCTCCCAACAGGAAAGTCTTCCACAAACCTCAGAGCAGAATCTATTGTCCTCCTGCGAGCACTCAGAATACTTGAGACAGTAAAGCAACCACCAGCAAAAATAGTTGTCTTCACAGACTGCAGATTTCTAATAGAGGCAATACAAAATACAAACAACGAACCACTGTTATCGGAAATCAGAGCAGTACTAGGAAAACTCCAGATATCTTCAACAATAGCGCTCCAAAGGCTAACCTCCCACTGTGTAATCACAAGAAATGAGAGAGCGGACGCTCTAGCAAAAGATGGCAATAAAAAGGCACAATTTAATCATCGCCACACAAAGAGATCAAGAACATCATAAGAAAGTACAATCACCAATGGAGAGAAGACAGAAACATAAGCTGTAGATCAGACCCAATTTACCAACTCAAAAGAAACCAACAAACTACCTTATAACGTCTGAGAACTGATCACTTCAGACTACTAGAACATCTATACCGACTGAAGATCTCACACACTGATGAGTGCCCATGTAGAACATGGGGCCAGAATACTGAACACATTTTACAAGAATGCCTGATCTGACCAAAGAGTGCGGAACTGAGACACATGATGTGGGGCAGCCGCTGCGACCTGGTGAAGACTACAGACTTCATCATGGTGAATGGCCTGCAGATAGAGCATGATCAAAGACCCTGAACGCAAAGAAGAAAGAGGTCCAAATATCCGTCACTAGACATCTTACTGTTTTTTTCTTTTCATGTGTCACTCCAGTTTAGCCCTGTTTCTATTTTAATCACATTGTTTGTCACTAGGCATTTGTTGCATTTTATTTTCTTGCACATTGCATTCATAATTTCTGTCCAGCAACATGTTTGTGAGATAATATTGATATGAGACATTGTTTAATGTGTTTGTATGCTGTTCTGTGTCTCAGACTACCAAGCCGTCCGAACTCACGCCCTCCCAGTCACTCATGACAGATCCATCATCTGCAGCTATAGCAGCAATGTCCTTAAACCCTCACCTTCACCCAGCATTCATGAGTCCATACATGCCGGCCGCCAGTGCAGCCTCTGTGTCTGCTGTCAATCCTCAGTTCCAGATGCTTGCCGGTGCACTTGCTTCTCCGTCACAGTTGGCAGCCTATGGGGAGATATTCAGGCAGAATGGAGGCGGGCCTTTTCTGACTATAGCTGCACAAGGAAAGATGTCCAAGAAAAGCTAATACTTGTTGAAGAGTGCAGGCCCAGCTGTGTTTTAGTTTGTTTTGTTCATTGAATCAACTTGGTACGAATACTTTCCCCAGGGTTTTGGATATGTTCTGCCAGATTTTTTAGGGAGATGTGTTTCTCAAATACAAGTTGTTTCCTAATGTTCATTGAAGCTGGCATGTTTTATTCTCTTGGGTTAAACCCGGAGAGTCAGTCATACAGTTAGCAAGTGATCAAAGGGTTGTCGGCTGGGAGGGAGATGGGAGAGTGAAGATCAGTCTGTGAAACGGTTGTTGACTGGGAGGGAGATGGTATGCAGAGAAAGGGGAGTGAAGATCAGTCTGTGAAAGGGCTGTCGACTGGGAATGAGATGGTATGCTGATATGGGAGAGTGAAGATCAGTCTGTGAAAGGATTGTCGACTGAGATGGGAAAGTGAAGATCAGTCTGTGAAAAGATTTTGTTCTGTTCTCTACAGCTTAATCTTGCTATATGATTGCTGATGTCATGAGTGATATAACTTAATGTCTTTATACTGGTTTAGAAGACTCTGCAGAGTCTGTATACAACAAGTTTCTTCTACATTTCCTTTCTCTAAAAGCTATGCGCATCCAATCTATTCTTAAATGCATTAATTGTCCCTGCCTCCACTACTTTCTGTGGCAATGCATTCCAAGCATTCACCACTCTCTGACTAAAACATATTTCCTAATATCTAATCTGGACCTTTCTTTAGTTAATTTGTAGCTATACTCTTTTTGTTTTTGTAGCTGGTTGTATTTTGAAAAACTTGTTATAGTCTAATTTATCCGTTACTTTGATTATCTTATAAACCTGTATTAAGTCACCTCGAATTCTTCTCTTTTCTGGACACTGTAGGCCGGTTTTTCTGTCTTTCCTCGTAACTGTAATTCTGGAATCTCACTATCAGCTTTATCGCTCTTTTTTTTGTATCCTTTCCAGCATGTTTATATCTCCTCTGCGATAAGGACTGCACACAATACTCCAATCTAGGTCTAACCAATGCTTTTTACAGACTGCAGACTACAAACGTATGTGGCGAAAGTTGAGGCAACAACTGACTGTCCCTTCTCTAGCGTGAAGTCAATTGTCTCTCGAGACTGACAGAATGCCAATCAATCAATCCCTTGCTCCTATGTTTAATATTACTTTTTATCATACCTAACATTGCATTTGCCTTTTTCACTGCTACCTGGACTTGCTCACTCACTTTCCCTGTATGATCTATTATAACCCCTAGGTCCCTTTCCTTTTCTATCTTTCTAATATTGTTCTCGCCTATTCTGTAATTATGTCCTGCACCATATGATTGTTGATGTCCTGGAATGATTGCTGATGTCCAGAGTGATATGATTGTTGATGTCCTTGGTGATATGATTGCATTTCTTCAGTGACACCTGAGGCCATCATTTACTGCCAGATGTTTGATGCATGCTGGATAATAGAGATTTGTAGAACATGTGATTGTTTTGTGTCCGAGGCTTTAAGGAAGTAGAGAATGAAGACCTGGTGTCCTGTGGTATGATCTACCTGAGGTGTGTGCAGTTTAGTGGATAGCCCGCACAGTCAGTTGTGTTCCCTGCTATTGATGAATGGTTTATAGATGAATTTGATTCCGGTCAAGACGCTCATCTGGGCTTTAGTCAGAGCAAGCCTCAGAACAATCTAATGTATACAAGTAGGAACAGCAGCAAACTTCAGAAATAATGGAGATACACACATCTGCAGCTATAATTGAGACGTTCTGAACTGTGATGTGTGTGTAGATGGTTGTGTGTGTGAATGTGGATATGACTGGATGTGTTGACATTATGTCCCAGGCCTAGTTTATATGTACATAGTCTCAAGTGCAATTAAAGGCAGCATCACTGACTGCATAGCCAACTCGTGGAATTCGGACTGAAAGTACAGGTTTGTGCTCACTCAATATTGAAACATCTCTCAGACCAGACATGGATGACTTGTCTTAATATACTTTTTGATCAACTTGTCATCAGTATAGAACTTATTAATTGGGCATAGAACTTATTGGGCAGATATTTTATGTACCATATATATATATATATATATGGTGATAGAGGGTGGGGGGGTACTATAGATATAGTGGAAGTAGCATTGTGAATTGGGGGTGCCACAGATATGGTCTAAATGTTCTTCGGAACATGGTCTTAAATTTGTCATTATACACAGCTTGATTGTATGTCAGAGGGTTATTTATGTGCTTGCCTTCCAACATATTGGACAAGTCCTATTACTGTTGTACCTATGTTACTGTACAGAGAGTTCTCATGTTGAGCAGAGAGAGAAATAGGCAAGAATTATGTGTGAGTGTATTACAATTAATGCTGGTATACATTGGTGAATTCAAATATTGTATATGTACATATTTTTCTTGTTTCTCCTCCTTATTCAAGTTATGTACCATTGTTAATTTGTTTTCTTAAATGTTCATGTTTTGGGTGTAGATTTGAGGACATAGTTTTGGCTGTGTTCTGTCTAGTAATAATTTCAGTGGAGAAGCTAATGGCAGAAAAAGGCAGTTCTACTGCATGTAATACACACATGCAAACATACCCAGGCACAAACACAACGCATGTTCAAGTTGGTTTTAATGTTCTTAAGGCACAATATCTGCCAACATGTCTGAGATAGTGTCTGATTATTGAGATGAGTCTGATTCTCTGCACATTTTCTAATTACCAGTTAAGTCAGTATACTTTTTTTTTGTGGTTCTAGCAGCATAATTGCTCTCGTCCTTCAGCGGGTTATACCATGTAATGGTATCATCACAAATTTGTTAGCTGTTGTTTGGTTTTATACGAAGTGTTCCATTTATCTAGCCTCTGAGGAAGAAGAATTTTCCTAACATTGTTAAGGGCAGAGTATTCAGAGAGATGATAATCTGTGCTTTCATCTGGATGTGCATGCAGCTGGCATTCTTGGGGGCAGTTGGCATTCTTGGGGGCAGTTGGCATTCTTGGGGGCAGTTGGCATTCTGGAGGGCAGTTGGCATTCTTGGGGGCAGTTGGCATTCTGGAGGGTAGCTGGCATTCTTGGGGGCAGTTGGCATTCTTGGGGGCAGTTGGCATTCTTAGGGGCAGGTGGCATTCTTGGGGGCAGTTGGCATTCTTGGGGGCAGTTGGCATCCTTGGGGGCAGGTGGCATTCTTGGGGGCAGTTGGCATTCTTGGGGGCAGTTGGCATTCTGGAGGGTAGTTGGCATTCTATAGGGTAGTGGGGTTGAACTCTGTTCAAGTAGTTGTATGTGGAAAATGTTTGGTTCTTAGGCAGAAAAGGATAGTCTGGTCCTATCTTAGGGAGCTGATTAGGGCTTGTCATAGACCTCTCACCTGGTGTGGTTCACCTGGTGTTTCTCATGGGCCAACCTGTTCAATCAAGTTTCTTTGTTTGCTCTTCTGTTGAGTTGTGCTGGCTGTTGCAAGTTATATTATTGCTGTTGCGTTGATCCCTGTTTTTGCTAATCTGTCTGCCTTATTGTAATCAGGTGCCTTGTTTCTTCAAAATCCTGTATCTAGGCAACCATTAGGGTTTCCTAAAACAGCCAAATAAATAACCTGAATAGACAACGTTTTGTGTCATGATAGAATATATTTGATGTAGTGAGAGAACATGTTTGATGTAGTGAGACAATATGTTTGATGTAGTGAGAGAAAATTGCTTCTGCAGTTTATTTGCAGTAGAAAATAGGACAATATTTTTCTGACTATCTGGGTTTACAAATGTCCAGATATCCAATCCAATCATGGACAGATGTGCTGAGAAATATGTGAGTTCTACAGTTGAATGGTAGCACCCATCCATTTATACTGATTGCTTCTAGTACACCTCCCCAAATAATCTGCAAGCATGATTGAAATCATTCATTTTTTATGTAGATCTTTTTTGTGGTATACGTTTTCACTGGTCTGCTGTATGGGTTTTGACCTGGGCAAGTTGTCTGGTATGCATCTGATCTCCGCATGTAATTAAGCAGCCTGGCACAAATATCCACCACAACACCTCCGTTCCCCTCACACAAATATCTGCCATACAACACCTCCCCTCACACAAATATCTACCACACCTTCCCTCCCCTCACACAAATATCTGCCGCACACCTACCCTTCTCCCACTCCTCCCCTCCCCCACCACCTACCTACTCCTCCCCCACACCTTCCCTCCCACAACACCTCCCGTCTCCTCGCTTACCTCCCCTCCCCCCACACCTTCCCTCCCACAACACCTCCCGTCTCCTCACACACCTCCCCTCCCCCCACACCTTCCCTCCCACAACACCTCCCGTCTCCTCACACACCTCCCCTCCCCCCACACCTTCCCTCCCGCAACACCTCCCGTCTCCTCACACACCTCCCCTCCCACAACACCTCCCGTCTCCTCACACACCTCCCCTTCCCCCACACCTTCCCTCCCACAACACCTCCCGTCTCCTCACACACCTCCCCTCCCACAACACCTCCCGTCTCCTCCCACACCTCCCCTCCCCCCACACCTTCCCTCCCACAACACCTCCCGTCTCCTCACACACCTCCCCTCCCCCCACACCTCCCCTCCCACAACACCTCCCGTCTCCTCACACACCTCCCCTCCCCCCACACCTTCCCTCCCACAACACCTCCCGTCTCCTCACACTCCTCCCCTCCCCCAAACCAACTGTTCAGGGATGACCACCATGCCTACCAGTGCTGACTGACCAGCCCTGAGATTCCCCATTATTTGAACCTGTCCAAGATGGCCACCTGCATCGACTGTTACACCTATGATTATTGTTGTTTTATCAGTACAAATCTCCTAAATATAAAACGGATTTCAAACAAAATGTTTATCATTATTCACACACACACAGAAATGTGGAATTGTATTAAAGTAATTTGCTTTTTATTTTGTGTTTCTTCTTTAACATCATCATCTTTGTTGTGTGTGACCTTTAATGTCTCTCATCAACTTTTTGAAAGTTGACACGGTCAGATACAGTCCCTCTCTGTCTTGTTGGTGTCCAGACAAAGTTTTCTTTTGTTCTGTCAGAGATGTGTGTGACCAGGCTACATGACCTTGTTTTGTCAGAGATGTGTGTGACCAGGCTACATGACCTTGTTTTGTCAGAGATGTGTGTGACCAGGCTACATGACCTTGTTCTATCAGAATGTGCGTGACCAGGCTACATGACCTTGTTCTATCAGAATGTGCGTGACCAGGCTACATGACCTTGTTTTGTCAGAGATGTGTGTGGCCAGGCTACATGGTCTTGTTTTGTCAGAGATGTGTGTGGCCAGGCTACATGGCCTTGTTTTGTCAGAGATGTGTGTGACCAGGCTACATGACCTTGTTTTGTCAGAGATGTGTGTGACCAGGCTACATGACCTTGTTCTATCAAAATGTGTGTGACCAGGCTACATGACCTTGTTTTGTCAGAGATGTGTGTGACCAGGCTACTTGGCCTTGTTCTGTCAGAGATGTGTGTGACCAGGCTACATGACCTTGTTTTGTCAGAGATGTGTGTGACCAGGCTACATGGCCTTGTTTTGTCAGAGATGTGTGTGACCAGGCTACATGGCCTTGTTTTGTCAGAGATGTGTGTGACCAGGCTACATGACCTTGTTCTGTCAGAATGTGTGTGACCAGGCTACATGGCCTTGTTCTGTCAGAATGTGTGTGACCAGGCTACATGGCCTTGTTCTGTCAGAATGTGTGTGACCAGGCTACATGGCCTTGTTTTGTCAGAGATGTGTGTGACCAGGCTACATGACCTTGTTCTGTCAGAGATGTGTGTGACCAGGCTACATGGCTTTGTTCTGTCAGAATGTGTGTGACCAGGCTACATGGCCTTGTTCTGTCAGAATGTGTGTGACCAGGCTACATTACCTTGTTCTGTCAGAATGTGTGTGACCAGGCTACATGACCTTGTTCTATCAGAATGTGCGTGACCAGGCTACATGACCTTGTTTTGTCAGAGATGTGTGTGGCCAGGCTACATGGTCTTGTTTTGTCAGAGATGTGTGTGGCCAGGCTACATGGCCTTGTTTTGTCAGAGATGTGTGTGACCAGGCTACATGACCTTGTTTTGTCAGAGATGTGTGTGACCAGGCTACATGACCTTGTTCTATCAAAATGTGTGTGACCAGGCTACATGACCTTGTTTTGTCAGAGATGTGTGTGACCAGGCTACTTGGCCTTGTTCTGTCAGAGATGTGTGTGACCAGGCTACATGACCTTGTTTTGTCAGAGATGTGTGTGACCAGGCTACATGGCCTTGTTTTGTCAGAGATGTGTGTGACCAGGCTACATGGCCTTGTTTTGTCAGAGATGTGTGTGACCAGGCTACATGACCTTGTTCTGTCAGAATGTGTGTGACCAGGCTACATGGCCTTGTTCTGTCAGAATGTGTGTGACCAGGCTACATGGCCTTGTTCTGTCAGAATGTGTGTGACCAGGCTACATGGCCTTGTTTTGTCAGAGATGTGTGTGACCAGGCTACATGACCTTGTTCTGTCAGAGATGTGTGTGACCAGGCTACATGGCCTTGTTCTGTCAGAATGTGTGTGACCAGGCTACATGGCCTTGTTCTGTCAGAATGTGTGTGACCAGGCTACATTACCTTGTTCTGTCAGAATGTGTGTGACCAGGCTACATGGCCTTGTTCTGTCAGAATGTGTGTGACCAGGCTACATGGCCTTGTTCTGTCAGAATGTGTGTGACCAGGCTACATGACCTTGTTCTGTCAGAATGTGTGTGACCAGGCTACATTACCTTGTTCTGTCAGAATGTGTGTAAAAAGGCTACATGGCCTTGTTCTGTCAGAATGTCTGTGACCAGCCTAGTAAAAAAACTGTTTGACTTCGTTCTGACAAAAGAATGACCAAAGACCACCCAAATAGTTTGTAGAAAAAGGGCAAGAAAAGGAGAGAATAAAACAAAAGTCAATTTAAAAGAGCAACATCAAATTAGCTAGCAGATACATGTCTATCAATGCCAGAAATATACTGATAATATTCAAAGTACTGATCCAGTCAGTCTAATTAGAACATCAAAGAGAATGATTGACACCTACAATGGATACATGTCTAAACTGAGGAGTCTGCTCATCATTAAAGCAGTATATGGAGTCTACATAGAGTGTCCAGACGGAACATCTGGTGAGCTATTTGATGCCTGCGAGGAGATATGTTCAAATTATGAGGCAGAAATAACAGCATTGGAAGTAACTCTGTACCACTTGGACCACTGTATTTGATGCTTTCCCATCAAAAGCCCAAAACATTGTAATCTTTACAGACCAATTATCTGCCCTTCAAGCTCTGGTAGATGGTGGTCTTGTAAACCTGAGCTTACCCAAATATCCCTAGATGCCAACCAACTTATTACATCCCATGAATTCAGAATAGTCATGCAGTGGATACCTGGTCATTCAAATACACCTAGCAATGACATGGCATCCTGGCTAGACAGGGATCAAATCAAGAGCAACAACTCTACAGACAGTCAGACAACTACTGAAAACTGCGAACAAATAGACTTGCATGAGGAATACTGCGAGAGAAATCTACAAACATAAATCTACAAACATATGGCCAGCCCAAAGAGAAGAGATCAAAGCATCTTTTTCTGACCTTGCAGTCAACACATACAACCTAACAGTCACTTCAACAGAATCTGATCACAATGGACTCCAGAGTGCCAGCTGTGCACACATCCCTACGAAACCGTCGAACACCATCTTTTTGAGTGTTCGCTGCTTGACGATGTAAGGAAAGAGTTTGTCCGTCCAAGGCCAGACAAATGGAATACTCTATACGGAACTCAACAACAGCTCACAAACACTTGCAGATGCCACTATATGGTTGCTTGATGAATAACCAACCTTGGCTCTAACATATATGCCACTATATGGTTGCTGGATCAATAACCAACCTTGGCTCTAACATATATGCCACTATATGGTTGCTGGATCAATAACCAACCTTGGCTCTAACATATATGTCACTATATGGTTGCTGGATCAATAACCAACCTTGGCTCTAACATATATGCCACTATATGGTTGCTGGATCAATAACCAACCTTGGCTCTAACATATATGCCACTATATGGTTGCTGGATCAATAACCAACCTTGGCTCTAACATATATGCCACTATATGGTTGCTTGATCAATAACCAACCTTGGCTCTAACATATATGCCACTATATGGTTGCTTGATCAATAACCAACCTTGGCTCTAACATATATGCCACTATATGGTTGCTTGATCAATAACCAACCTTGGCTCTAACATATATGCCACTATATGGTTGCTTGATCAATAACCAACCTTGGCTCTAACATATATGCCACTATATGGTTGCTTGATCAATAACCAACCTTGGCTCTAACATATATGCCACTATATGGTTGCTGGATCAATAACCAACCTTGGCTCTAACATATATGCCACTATATGGTTGCTTGATCAATAACCAACCTTGGCTCTAACATATATGCCACTATATGGTTGCTTGATCAATAACCAACCTAGGCTCTAACATATATGCCACTATATGGTTGCTGGATCAATAACCAACCTTGGCTCTAACATATATGCCACTATATGGTTGCTGGATCAATAACCAACCTAGGCTCTAACATATATGCCACTATATGGTTGCTGGATCAATAACCAACCTTGGCTCTAACATATATGCCACTATATGGTTGCTGGATCACTAACCAACCTTGGCTCTAACATATATGCCACTATATGGTTGCTGGATGAATAACCAACCTTGGCTCTAACATATATGCCACTATATGGTTGCTGGATCAATAACCAACCTTGGCTCTAACATATATGCCACTATATGGTTGCTTGATCAATACCCAACCTAGGCTCTAACATATATGCCACTATATGGTTGCTGGATCAATAACCAACCTTGGCTCTAACATATATGCCACTATATGGTTGCTTGATCAATAACCAACCTTGGCTCTAACATATATGCCACTATATGGTTGCTGGATGAATAACCAACCTTGGCTCTAACATATATGCCACTATATGGTTGCTGGATCAATAACCAACCTTGGCTCTAACATATATGCCACTATATGGTTGCTTGATCAATAACCAACCTTGGCTCTAACATATATGCCACTATATGGTTGCTTGATCAATAACCAACCTTGGCTCTAACATATATGCCACTATATGGTTGCTTGATCAATAACCAACCTTGGCTCTAACATATATGCCACTATATGGTTGCTTGATCAATAACCAACCTTGGCTCT
Organism: Ariolimax columbianus; assembly: GCA_036924085.1. Taxonomy (NCBI): domain Eukaryota; kingdom Metazoa; phylum Mollusca; class Gastropoda; order Stylommatophora; family Arionidae; genus Ariolimax; species Ariolimax columbianus. Next base: position 176,855,020 of record JAVGWX010000001.1, read on the forward strand.
AACATATATGCCACTATATGGTTGCTTGATCAATAACCAACCTTGGCTCTAACATATATGCCACTATATGGTTGCTTGATCAATAACCAACCTTGGCTCTAACATATATGCCACTATATGGTTGCTTGATCAATAACCAACCTTGGCTCTAACATATATGCCACTATATGGTTGCTTGATCAATAACCAACCTTGGCTCTAACATATATGCCACTATATGGTTGCTTGATCAATAACCAACCTTGGCTCTAACATATATGCCACTATATGGTTCTAACAGAGATTTGTGTGGCTAGATTGGCTAACATTGCTTGACTTGGTTGGGGATATACCACAGACGTTTCTCTTGAATGAATTCACATGCCCTATGTAGTTCACCAGAAGACAATGATCCTGTCCACATGTGACCATTTATTCAACATTCCAAGTCAAGTCTGCTGGTTGAAGCGAAGGTGAGATGGGGGACACGTTTAGGGCACATTCAGTCTTGTTAGTTATCAGTCCATTATTATCCTAATCTTTCTTCAAGAAATCAAGCATAGAGGCTGTGTCAAGTTAACAAGAAGTGTAACATAGAGGCTGTGTCAAGTTAACAAGAAGTGTAACATAGAGGCAGTGTCAAGTTAACAAGAAGTGTAACATAGAGGCTGTGTCAAGTTAACAAGAAGTGTAACATAGAGGCAGTGTCAAGTTAACAAGAAGTGTAACATAGAGGCAGTGTCAAGTTAACAAGAAATGTAACATAGAGGCTGTGTCAAGTTAACAAGAAGTGTAACATAGAGGCAGTGTCAAGTTAACAAGAAGTGTAACATAGAGGCAGTGTCAAGTTAACAAGAAGTGTAACATAGAGGCAGTGTCAAGTTAACAAGAAGTGTAACATAGAGGCAGTGTCAAGTTAACAAGAAGTGTAACATAGAGGCAGTGTCAAGTTAACAAGAAGTGTAACATAGAGGCTGTGTCAAGTTAACAAGAAGTGTAACATAGAGGCAGTGTCAAGTTAACAAGAAGTGTAACATAGAGGCAGTGTCAAGTTAACAAGAAGTGTAACATAGAGGCAGTGTCAAGTTAACAAGAAGTGTAACATAGAGGCAGTGTCAAGTTAACAAGAAGTGTAACATAGAGGCAGTGTCAAGTTAAAAGGTGTAACAGAGACAGTGACAAGTTAACTGTATAACATAGAGGCAGTGTCAAATAAACCGGTGTAACATAGAGGCAGTGTCAAGTTAGTTTAACATTTGCTCTGAAAAAGGGACAGGACAATAGAGGCCATTATGGGCAGGTAAATATGGCACAAATGAAGGCCAAAGCCGTAACTGATCAAAAGCACTTTGGCACACGAAGTTTCATTGCGGCTTCTCGCAGAGAGAATGATCGATCAAGAACGTCCACTATTTATCTGCTTTATTGACAACGAGAAAGTCTTGGATCGAGTCGCATGAAACAAATTTGTTCACATGCTGCAACACCTAGGCATAGAGAGACCGCTCATTAGGTCAAACCAGAACCTGTATGAAAATAAAGGGGCAGTTATTTCAGTCAAAGAAGTGCTACAGATCCAGTTTCAATAAGACACTATCGCTACCTTTCACCAAGTCTCTCAAACACATATTCAGAGATGATGATGATGGAAAGTGTTTTAATATGGGAGGCAAGGTCAGGGAGGCAAGGTCAGTGGTATGAAAGTTATTGCCATCAACTTTGCTTACTGAAATAGCCAGACGGAGACTGACAATCATGTACCAGAGCCGGTCGATTTAATGGAGGTCTGTCGCAGGCGGTAAAGGGGTCTGCTCTATTCTATTGCACTCTACACTCACTCTAAACAAATTCAAGTAACACTAAATATAAACACAATACAACAGCTGATATGATTGCTGGACAGCTGATACCATTGCTGGACAGCTGATACCATTGCTGGACAGCTGATACCATTGCTGGACAGCTGATATGATTGCTGGACAGCTGATATGATTGCTGGACAGCTGATACCATTGCTGGACAGCTGATACCATTGCTGGACAGCTGATACCATTGCTGGACAGCTGATACCATTGCTGGACAGCTGATACCATTGCTGGACAGCTGATACCATTGCTGGACAGCTGATATGATTGCTGGACAGCTGATACCATTGCTGGACAGCTGATACCATTGCTGGACAGCTGATATGATTGCTGGACAGCTGATATGATTGCTGGACAGCTGATACCATTGCTGGACAGCTGATATGATTGCTGGACAGCTGATATGATTGCTGGACAGCTGATACCATTGCTGGACAGCTGATATGATTGCTGGACAGCTGATATGATTGCTGGACAGCTGATATGATTGCTGGACAGCTGATATGATTGCTGGACAGCTGATATGATTGCTGGACAGCTGATATGATTGCTGGACAGCTGATATGATTGCTCTGAGCTGATATGATTGCTGGACAGCTGATATGATTGCTGGACAGCTGATATGATTGCTGGACAGCTGATATGATTGCTGGACAGCTGATATGATTGCTGGACAGCTGATATGATTGCTCTGAGCTGATATGATTGCTGGACAGCTGATATGATTGCTCTGAGCTGACACATCCCACATTTGTATCACATTCCCAATAGCCGCCACCCCACCGCCCTTCTATGTGTGGTTTGAATGACGGTTTGCCTGTCTGGATTCTACTGGTGGGAACAACACCAGTATTGGAGTGCATTAAAAGAAAGCAACTAAAATGGTTTGGCCACTTAACATGCCACCACCACACAGCATCCCCCACAACAAACAAGACTACCACCACACAGCATCCCCCACAACAAACAAGACTACCACAACACATCATCCCCCACAACAAACAAGACTACCACCACACAGCATCCCCCACAACAAACAAGACTACCACCACACAGCATCTCCCACAACAAACAAGACTACCACCACACAACATGCACCAACAAACAAGACTACCACCACACAGCATCCACCACAACAATCAAGACTACCACCACACATCATCCCCCACAACAAACAATGCTATTTAGATACAAAGGAATCAAAGGCAGACAGCACGAAACAAGTGGCTGACAGAAATATCAGAAGCAGTAAATGCTACTGTGCACGAGGCACACAGACGAACTCGTTCTAGAGATCTCTTTATAACCTGACGCCAAGAGGCACAGACGGACTCGTTCTAGATATCTCTTTATAACCTGACGCCAAGAGGCACAGACGGACTCGTTCTAGAGATCTCTTTATAACCTGACGCCAAAAGGCACAGACGGACTCGTCCTAGAGATCTCTTTATAACCTGACGCCAAGAGGCACAGACGGACTCGTTCTAGAGATCTCTCTTTATAACCTGACGCCAAGAGGCACAGACGGACTCGTTCTAGAGATCTCTTTATAACCTGACGCCAAGAGGCACAGACGAACTCGTTCTAGAGATCTCTTTATAACCTGACGCCAAGAGGCACAGACGAACTCGTTCTAGAGATCTCTTTATAACCTGACGCCAAGAGGCACAGACGGACTCGTTCTAGAGATCTCTTTGTAACCTGACGCCAAGAGGCACAGACGAACTCGTTCTAGAGATCTCTTTATAACCTGACGCCAAGAGGCACAGACGGACTCGTCCTAGAGATCTCTTTATAACCTGACGCCAAGAGGCACAGACGGACTCGTTCTAGAGATCTCTTTATAACCTGACGCCAAGAGGCACAGACGAACTCGTTCTAGAGATCTCTTTATAACCTGACGCCAAGAGGCACAGACGAACTCGTTCTAGAGATCTCTTTATAACCTGACGCCAAGAGGCACAGACGAACTCGTTCAAGAGATCTCTTTATAACCTGACGCCAAGAGGCACAGACGAACTCGTTCAAGAGATCTCTTTATAACCTGACGCCAAGAGGCACAGATGGACTCGTCCTAGAGATCTCTTTATAACCTGACGCCAAGAGGCACAGACGGACTCGTTCTAGAGATCTCTTTATAACCTGACGCCAAGAGGCACAGACGGACTCGTTCTAGAGATCTCTTTATAACCTGACGCCAAGAGGCACACAGACGAACTCGTCCTACAGATCTCTTTATAACCTGAAGCCAAGAGGCACACATACGAACTCGTCCTACAGATCTCTTTATAACCTGACGCCAAGAGGCACACAGACGAACTCGTCCTACAGATCTCTTTATAACCTGACGCCAAGAGGCACAGACGGACTCGTTCTAGAGATCTTTATAACCTGACGCCAATAGGCACACAGACTGGCTCGTCCTATAGATCTCTTTATAACCTGACGCCAAGAGGCACACAGACTGGCTCGTCCTAGAGATCTCTTTATAACTTGACACTGAAAGGCATGACAGGATTAGCGAAAACAAGAAAGAAAAGAAAAAATATTTGTCGAAGGCACACCCTTTTCACACATGACCGTAGTCCGTTGGGCCAAGTCAGGGCATATTGGCCAGTGTATGGATGTGTGTATGTTTGTAATATGGAAGTATTGGCCAGTGTATGAATGTGCGTGTGTATCTGTAATGTGGACGTATTGGCCAGTGTATGAAAGTGCGTGTCATCATGTAGCATGTCCTTTGTAGAACGTCGCTCCCATCACAGTCTGTCTGAAAGAAACTCGTTCCCTTGCCAAAACACCAGCTTCCGCCACTGTCATACTCAGGCACTCCTGGATATCTTGGTGCCATCGTCTTCTTGGTCTACCCCTTCCTCTTTTGCCTGGCACCATACCTTCCATCACCGTCCTCTCAAGACCGTTGTGTCTCTTGATGTGACCAAAGTATTTGCATTTTCTAGCCAAAATGGAATTGATAAACCAGTTCTCCTCTATGCTCAACTCTTGCCGAATGTCTACATTTGTTCTTTTCTCTGTCCAGGGTATTCTGAGGATCTTTCTGTAACATTTTGACTCGAAGGATTCGATTCTTTGTCTATAAGTTTTGGTAATCGTCCATGCTTCACAGCCATAAGCTGCCACAGGAAAAACACAGGCTCTTAAGACTTTTACTTTTATCGTTTTGTTGGTGCCCTGCCATAATTTCTTCAGGCTGTTCAGTCTCTGCATTGGCATAGCTAGTCTTCTTCTGATTTCTTTCGAGCAGTCACCATTTTTGTCGATTCTGGAGCCCAGATATTCAAAATGTGTGACCTGATCTATTTCCTCACCACCCACTGTAAATTTATGCTGACATTGTGTTTTATCGGTGGTCATTATCTTTGTTTTGTTTATGTTTATGAACAGGTTTTGATCTTTACTATGTCCATTAACGGCTGAAAGTAGCTGCTCTAGCCCTTCCGCACTTCTTGATAGTATCACTGTGTCATCTGCTTATCGTAACTCTGGAATCTCGTACCCCCTAATCGTAAATGGGTCAAAACTTTCAATGTTCTCATCTTCTCGTACATTTCTCATTATACATTCCGCATATATGTTGTACAGATAAGGTGAGAGTATACATCCCTGTCGGACTCCCTTTTGTACTGCAAACCAATCTGATGTTTGCCCAGATACTCGGACAGCGGCTTGTTGATCTTGGTATAATGTTTCAATGAGATGGACTATATGCAACGGAAACCCCATTTCCTTCATGATTCTCCACAGATTTTGATGTTTTACCGTGTCGAAGGCCTAAGTGTAATCAATGAAACATGTGTACAGGTCTACATTAAACTCTCTACATTTTTCATAGATATTCCTTAAGTTAAATATGTGGTCCCGGGTCCCTCTGTCTTTCCTAAAACCTGCCTGGACTACGTGAATTTCAGATTCAAACCTTTTCTCTATCCTTCTTAATAGGATTCACAAGAGTATCTTGCTAGCATGGCTGATCAGTTCGGTAGTTCGTGCACAGCTTCAGGTTGCCTTTTTTGGGGAGGGGAATATACATTGATTTCTTCCATGCTTCTGGCCACTCTGCACTGTGCCATATCTGTTTACACAGCTTGTGATAGACTCGAGCACATGCCTCTCCTCCTGCTTGTATTAGCTCTGCTGGGATATCATCGCATCCTGGGGACTTTCCCTTTTTCAGGCTTTTAATTGCAGAGCGTAATTCTTCCAATGTTGGTTCAGGTTCTTTCTCATCCTTTGGTAGGATTGTAACTGAGCGCTTTGTGCTGTCTCCATACATGGTTCTGCAGTACTCTCTCCATCTATTCAGAAAGTGCGTGTGTATGCCTGTAATGTGGACGTATTGGCCAGTGTATGGATGCGTGTGTGTATCTGTTTGTAATGTGTTCCACCATGAACGTTTTGCAGTACAGCAGTTTTGCCAATTCTTTCTGTACGGGGAAAAGTGGTCATACCCAGAAAAATAACCCGGCATGCCCAGTCAAACTGGATACGATGTGATTTCCAATAGCAGTCGCGCGCCATTTTATTTGTAATGAAAACTATCGATTTGTGTGGACGCTGAGTGCAGCGCAGCGCCCCCGACACTTTGTAGTCTACATCCCACGCGGAGAGTCCCGGGCGAACATAAGACCGTCACTTCCAAGCCTACCACAGCAACCACTGTCCTCTTCGCGGGCCGATACGCCGTCCTCACGTGGCCTGGGCCTGTGGGCGAGATCTGAGGCTAGCCTTGTATTCTGCTGGTGCCAGGAGATTCACACATTTCTCAGGCACCATTGAGTAGCAGGAGATTTCCACTATATTTAGCAGGGAGTACACAGACTTGGTTTGGCTGTCTGTGGGAAGCTGGGGTGCTTGTCTGCTGAAACCAAACTGGCTGGCAGACACGTAGCAGACGACATGTTTGTGTAAGAAATATTTCTGGCGATCTGGTTTCCTTCATTTCTTGAGGTAAGTTGGGCGGACTTTATCTTTGTTCCCCTGTAATATATTCTGTCACTATTTGTTTATATTGATCTCACTTTGCCTGATTCATTTGGCTGAATATATTCACTCAATGTTGACAATCATTGCTTCATCGCGTGTCCCTCGATAATGACAATCTTGTGTGATGGGTGTTGTAATATGAAGACATATTATCTGTTGTTCTTGGTGAAAAGTGTCTTATATTTGTGGTGTTATTAGTGAGAATGGATCAGTTATAGACGTTAGGTTTGTGGTGTTATTAGTGACAATGGATCAGTTATAGACGTAAGGTTTGTGGTGTAATTAGTAAGAATGGATCAGTTATAGACGTAAGGTTTGTGGTGTTATTAGTGAGAATAGATCAGTTATAGACGTAAGGTTTGTGGTGTTATTAGTGAGAATGGATCAGTTATAGACGTAAGGTTTGTGGTGTTATTAGTGAGAATTGATATATTATCTATCAACCAGCTGTAGATACCAGCATCATTGTGATGCTGTACATCAACTGATTACTGTATTAATATGACCTTAATATGATACAATTGTGTTATGTCCTATCTTGTCAATTTCACATCACACTCACCCTGAGTGTACCACAAAATCAAGTTAATGTCCAAATATAACCTCGTGATATCAACTATCATAATTTCAGTGTATCATCTATAACAGCCTTGTGATATTACACTATCATAATATCATGATATCACATCGTTTTATAATGTCATCTGAAACAGCTTTGTGACAGCAGCTACCACAACAGAGTCATATCACCTATTATACATCCGTAGTATCACACATCACTACCTTATGATATCACATATCACAACCTCGTTATATCATCTATGACTACCATTGAGATATCAAATATCACCACATCGTTAAATCACATTTCACAACATCCCTTAGCCACTACCGCTTGATATCACTTGAACATTGAGCCGTGTCTGCCACTTCCTCTGAGACTGTATCCACCGATAATGCTACCCTGTTATAGGATGCACGAGCCCATCTCCCCCTTAGTCATTATATCTGTGGCACTTTGTTTGACACGATCAAGTAAGGTCTTTCATAATTATAGTTATGAGGAAAGACTAAAACTAACTGGTCTTCAGTGTCTCGAACAAAGAAGAATTCGGGATCAAGATGCTGAGCAGCGCAAGAGCTGCAGTGGTCAGCGACCCATAGCTGACTGCTAGCGTCAGGACCTGCGAACCATAGCTGCCAAGACCCTTCTACACCTCCACGCGGTGATCCTGGATAACAGGCTGCATCAGGGCAGACTGGCTAAGGAGAAGGGATCGAAGAAGGAATGCTAACCCGGTACTCAAAAAATGCTTGCTGAAGTCGGATGTGTTGGACCGAAAGGTGCAAATATCGCAGCCAAGCTGTAAACTGCGACACAACGCATTCCGTTCTCTGGACTACATTCTGCTACTTAAGCCCTTTCAGTGTTTGGTAGTGGGAGATTGAGAATGAACGAAGAAGAAGAAGAATTCGAGGTATAAATTAATAATTGTAAAGAATAAATTAGACTACATCAAGTTTTTCAAAGTACAACCGGCTACAGGAACAAGAGGACATAGCTACACATAGTTTAAAGACAGGTCCAGATTAGATATTAGGAAATATTTGTTTAGTCAGAGAGTGGTGAATTCTTGGAATACATTAAAAACAATTGGATGATCACAGTATTTTCAGTATCGGCGGAGTGGAATAAACTGGTTGTATACAGACTTTTTAAAGCCTTCTAAACCAGTATAATGAAGTTAAATTAATTACAGGGCCCTTTCCCCACCATCAAGTAGCCATTTCTGTCGCCAAATGAAGTTGACCATATTCGTGCATCGCAAGCACACAGCACCTAATAGTGGGAACTGTGTACAGGCGTACACACGTCAGTTTCTCAAGCACACGGCACCTAATGGTGGGAACTGTGTACAGGCGTACACACGTCAGTTTCTCAAGCACACGGCACCTAATAGTGGGAACTGTGTACAGGCGTACACGTCTGTTTACAGATGTTCTTGTTGAATCATGTACACCAAAAAATGTCCAGTATATGTTGTCTGAAAACCACAACTACTGGCCCTGTCTAATGTAACCGTTAACTGTTACTCTACGCTAGAGTGGCATTTCAATCTCAGTAGTAAACAACGTGTGAACCAGGCTAACAATGTTCTCTCTGCTCTGTTTAGTGTGTGAACCAGGCTAACAATGTTCTCCCTGCTCTGTCCAGTGTGTGTGTACCAGGCTAACAATGTTCTCCCTGCTCTGTCCAGTGTGTGTGTACCAGGCTAACAATGTTCTCCCTGCTCTGTCCAGTGTGTGTGTACCAGGCTAACAATGTTCTCCCTGCTCTGTCCAGTGTGTGTGTACCAGGCTAACAATGTTCTCCCTGCTCTGTCCAGTGTGTCTTATACCAGGCTAACAATGTTCTCTCTGCTCTGTTTAGTGTGTGTGTGAACCAGGCTAACAATGTTCTCTTTGCTCTGTCCAGTGTGTCTTATACCAGGCTAACAATGTTCTCTCTGCTCTGTTTAGTGTGTGTGTGTACCAGGCTAACAATGTTCTCTCTGCTCTGTTTAGTGTGTGTGTGAACCAGGCTAACAATGTTCTCTCTGCTCTGTTTAGTGTGTGTGTGAACCAGGCTAACAATGTTCTCCCTACTCAGTCCAGTGTGTCTTATACCAGGCTAACAATATTCTCCCTGCGCTGTTCAGTATGCTTCTGCTTTATAATATCCTGAGTATTGTCCGTTGTTATTAATATTTATAATTGTCTTCATGTGTAACTCTGTCGTCAGTTTGGGGTTTGCCTCCTTCCTCTTTGGGCAGTCTATTTGTCTCTTCATTGTCATGTATCTTACAGTGTGCAGGAATTACCTGAATGTTCACTCTGTTGAAATTGTAGCTAGTATTCATGAATGGCTCAGACAGGTTGTCCAATTCAATGTTTTGATGGTTCCTGAGCGCCGTTATGACTGTCATGGAATCTGTAAGGGAAGCTTTCTATGCTCTGACATGGTTCTTGCTTTCTACGAGGCTTCTGCAGCTGTTCTTAGTGCTTCATCCTCAGCCTCAACTCTGGAAACGTTTTAGAATGTTCCAGTAGCCACTGAGAAATATGTTTCCTGTTCATTATTTTATTGTGAAAACGTCTCCTCCTCTATTTTTCTTATATCTCATTGCTGATCCATCTGTGTAAATTCCGGCTCATTCTGCAACGATATGTTCCTTGAACATAGTCTGAATCTATATGTTTTCTCTCCAGTCCTGTTTGTGGGCCCTTTTTCATCACTTCTGGAAAGTTGTGTATCATGGATATAATAGAACCCACAGGTTGTTTCCAGGACAAAGGCAAATAAGGACTAATTGGCAGACTGAAGGCGACATTATAAGACCAGATGTGTGCCCAGTTCTCACGACTAGTCCCTGTTTCTTTACATCAAATGAATTGTCTGAACATGCAGTCAGGCGTGTCCACACTTTTGTGGGCAGTACATAGATCTGTATTGAGCAGGTTATTCGTTTTTCTTGTCACAACGCACACTCCTATAAACACTAGCCGAAGGGACAAATCGCTCTCCACAAATATTGATCAAGAAGTCGGGGCTCCGGAGATAATCTTCCACGATTTAGCGATCGGTAGAACAACGAATACTCCCCCCCCCTCCCCCCCTCCCCTTGTTGGTGTGTAAACAATCGATTTGTAAGTATATATTCGTACTAGATTTTTCCGCATTCAAATCAGAAATACACGTTGACGGTCTGTTTCTGTCCTATACGAACAAGCAGTCTATCTTCTTCTACTTCTTCTTCTTCTTCTTCTTCTTCTTCTAGTTCACCACGCTTTTTCATGTGACATCTACACGTGGTCCAGTTCTCTGGGTAAAGGCTGCCGTAGTGGATAGTTCATCGGGGCTTCCAAATAGCTTTCTGTGGATATTTGTCGCCGTGGGTCAGTGATCAGTACGCAATTGGCTAAGCATATAACAGTCTTGCAGGATATGTTCAGATGTCTGTGCTGCCTGCCCCCCCCCCCCCCCCACACATACACATTGACGATGGAGCCAATTTTAGCCTGTGCAAATGGCAATTCAATCTGTTATGTCCCATTCTCAGGTGGAACATGATCACGTGTTCTCCTCGATCAAGACAGTGATAGTTGTCTTTCGTTTGGTCAACTTTTCTTATTGCTTGGATAAGCGTCTTCTTTTCTTGGAAGGTGATTGTTTGTTCGTTTTGTTCTTGTGTTGCTCCCTCCTTTGTCAACCTGTCTGCTGTCTCATTTCCAGGTATGCCACAGTGTGATGGTATCCACTGTAACACTACCCTTCTCTTGTGTCCTGGCATGTCACAGTGTGATGGTATCCACTGTAGCCCTACCCTTCTCTCGGCTTTTAGTCCGCCCAAGGCTTTCTTAAGCTCTGGCAGTTTATTATTATTCAGGGCTTGCAGAACTGACATGACATCTGTAAGGAATGCAACAGTCCTATGTCCAACAGTCCCATGTCCAACAGTCCCATGTCCAACAGTCCCATGTCCAACAGTCCCATGTCCAACAGTCCCATGGCCAACAGTCCCATGTCCAACAGTCCCATGTCCAACCGTCCCATGTCCAACAGTCCTATATCCAACAGTCCTATATCCAACAGTCCCATATCCAACAGTCCGATGTCCACCACTCCCACGTCCAACAGTCCCATGGCCAACAGTCCTATGTCCAACAGTCCTATGTCCAACAGTCTCATGTCCAACAGTCCTATGTGCGACAGTCCCTTTTCCAACAGTCCCATGTCCAGCAGTCCCATGTCCAACACTCTCACGTCCAACAATCCCATGTCCAACATTTCCATGTCCAACACTCCCATGTCCAACAGTCCCATACCCGACCCAAACAGTCCCATGTCCAACAGTCCCATGTCAAACGGTCCCATCCCCAACTTAACAGTCCCATCTCCAACAGTCCCATGTCCAATTGCCCCATGTCCAACAGTCCCATGTCCAACAGTCTCATACCCAACCTAATAGTCCCATGTCCAACAGTCCCATGTCCAAAAGTCCCATACCCAAACCAAAAGTCCCATGTCCAACAGTCCCATACCCAACCAAAAAGTCCCATGTCCAACAGTCCCATATCCAACAGTCCCATACCCAACCTAATAGTCCCATGTCCAACAGTCTCATGTCCAACAGTCCCATACCCAACCCAAAAGTCCCATGTCCAACAGTCCCATACCCAACCCAACAGTCCCATGTCCAACAGTCCCATGTCCAACTCACCAGTCCCATGTCCAACAGTCCCATGTCCAACCCAACAGTCCCATGTCAAACGGTCCCATACCCAACTTAACAGTCCCATCTCCAATTGTCCCATGTCCAACAGTCCTATTCCCAACCCAACAGTCCCATGTCCAACAGTCCCATGTCCAACAGTCCCATATCCAACAGTCCCATACAAAAAACCAAAAGTCCCATGTCCAACAGTCCCATACCCAACCCAACAGTCCCATGTCCAACAGTCCCATACCCAACCCAACAGTCCCATGTCCAACAGTCCCATACCCAACCCAAAAGTCTCATATATAACAGTCCTATACCCAATCCAACAGTCCCATGTCCAAGATTCCCATGTCTAACAGTCCCATACCCAACCCAACAGTCCCATGTCCAACATTCCCACGTCCAACATTCCCATGTCCAACCCAACAGTCCCTTACCCAACTCAACAGTCCCATGTCCATTCCAACAGTCCCATGTCCATTCCAACAGTCCCATGTCCAACAGTCCCATACCCAACCCAAAAGTCCCATGTACAACAGTCCCATACCCAATCCAACAGTCCCATGTCCAAGAGTCCCATGTCCAACAGTCCCATACCCAACCCAACAGTCCCATGTCCAACAATCCCATGTCCAACATTCCCAAGTCCAACCCAACCGTCCCATATCCAACAGTCCCATGTCCAACATTCTCAAGTCCAACCCAACAGTCCCATGTCCAACTGTCCCATACCCAACTCAACAGTCCCATGTCCATTCCAACAGTCCCATGTCCATTCCAACAGTCCCATGTCCAACAGTCCCATGTCCAACCCAACAGTCCCATGTCCAACAGTCCCATACCCAACCCAACAGTCCCATATGAAATCCAACAGTCCCATGTCCAACAGTCCCATGTCCAACAGTCCCATGTCCAACAGTCTCATGTCCAACAGTGCCATGTCCAACACTCTCATGTCCAACAGTCCCCTGTCCAACAGTCCTATCTCCAACACTCCCATGTCCAACAATCCCATGTTCAACAGTCCCATAGCCACCAGTCCCATGTCCAACAATCCCATGTCCAACAGTCCCATCTCTAACAGTCCCATCTCCAACAAGCCCTACCCAATCCAACAGTCCCATGTCCAACAGTCCCCACCAAAACCAACAGTCCCATACCCAACCCAACAGTCCCATGTCCAACAGTCACATGTCCAACCCAACAGTCCCATATCCAACAGTCCCGTGCCCAACAGTCCCATGTCCAACCCAACAGTCCCGTGTCCAACAGTCCCATGTCCAACAGTCCCATGTCCAACAGTCCCTGTCCAACATTCCCATGTCCAACAGTCCCGTGTCCAACAGTCCCATACCCAACTCAACTGTCCCATGTCCAACAGTCCCATGTCCAATAGTCCCATGTCCAACAGTCCCGTGTCCAACAGCCACATACCCAACCCAACAGTCCCATACCCAACCCAACAGTCCCATACCCAACCCAACAGTCCCATTTCCAACAGTCCCGTGTCCAACAGTCCCGTGTCCAACAGCCACATACCCAACCCAACAGTCCCATACCCAACCCAACAGTCCCATACCCAACCAAACAGTCCCATGTCCAACAGTCCCATGTACAACAGTCCCATACCCAGCTCAACAGTCCCATACCCAACCCAACAGTCCCATACCCAACCCAACAGTCCCATCCCCAACCAAACAGTCCCATGTCCAACAGTCCCATACCCAACTCAACAGTCCCATACCCAACCCAACAGTCCCATACCCAACCCAACAGTCCCACACCCAACCAAACAGTCCCATACCTAACTCAACAGTCCCATACCCAACCCAACAGTCCCATACCCAACACAACAGTTCAAGCCTTTTGGCCTTTTCTACGATATGATGACAGCTTACAGTGGTTACTCTACTTTGCTCATTTTTCTGCCCCGGTAACACTTGGGCGAAGAAGTAGTTAATGTGGTAATAAATGCAGCAGACAATATCCTAACCGCATTTCTAAGGGGGACACAACGTTGGCTCATACAATATGTTACCAACACGATCATGGCAGACAATAAAATTTGGCGGTAAATTGTGTTTACACCTGGCGTACACTAGATTACCTGTGCACACAATGCCCGCATGATGAAAAGAGTCAAAATGTTAAAGCCACGGTAAACAAACCCAGATTTGATAGAAATTCTCTTTACTCAATACAGAACATGACAGCATTGTCCACGGATAACACGAATGTAAGATTGATCCTGGTGTATGACTAAGTGTATCCCATCCAGACTAAGTGTATCCCATCCAGACTATGTGTATCCCATCCAGACTAAGTGTATCCCATCCAGACTAAGTGTTTCCCATCCAGACTATGTGTATCCCATCCAGACTAAGTGTATCCCATCCATACTAAGTGTATCCCATCCTGACTTTTAGGAAGGAGTGGTCGTTAGTCGTGATTCAGGATCGTGTGAGTGATTGTATTATTTGAGAGATGATGTTAAAAGATGGGGATACACTGATTTCAGACACGAGTAAACAAATGAGTCTGCTCTTTATTATAAATGGTTAATATTAAAACCAATTAGCATTAAAGATCTGCAATATCTGGACACATTATTTACTAGCTCTAAAACTAGAAATCTGGACAAACATGTTTCGTGTCACCAACAATCAACAACTGATCTTTGTTTCTGCCTGAGTCAAACGTCAGACCATATTTTTCTGGTGATTTCAATTATTTAATTTCATATACAATTGGGTACATTTAAGTTGTCACAAATAAAGAGAAAATGTCGACAATATTGAGTTGATTATTTGAAATTTGATTTTGTAGCTTCTGCCACAAATAAACTATTACCGGTATCAATGTGTCTGTTGGGTCATCAGGTGTTTTCGGGGATGGGGTGGTTTAGTGACACGGCTCACAACACGAGGTGGCTGTGTTCGATCCCCACCACAGCACAGGCCGTTACCCCGGGGAAGCAAACCCTTAGAAAATGCATGCTGAAGCTGGACACACTGGGCCGACAGGCGCAACATAAAAACCAAAGTGTAACCCACACCGCCTTAGGGATTAGAGAAATAAGGCGAACGCAGAAAGAAAAAAAATCACGTGTTCTCTAATCAAGCGGATAGCGATAAAATGGAAAGAACATTTCATCAACAAGCATTGACCAAAATATTTCTTACTTCCAGGATTTAAAGCCACAATGTGTAAGCCAGAGTTGTCAGTACGTTTACAACAGTTTCTTGTTAGAAGGATACAAGCCTCATCGTATCTTATATGCCAGCAGAAATGGTTGCACACTTTTTTTTCCCCAGCTCTACAAGAGTTTATTGGTACGATGATGAAAGAGACACACGTGACATAATGGCCTCTGTTCCACTGAACAATGATACTGTGTCTAGAAGAATTGGTGAGACGGCAGCTATGATACTGTGTCTAGAAGAATTGGTGAGACGGCAGATAATGTCGAAAATCAACTGTCTCATCATTTGCAATCGATCAGATTTTCATTACAACTTGACGAAAGTATAATACGAAATAAAGAAGCCTTGATCCTCGTGTATGTTAGACTGGTAAACAAAGAAGCCTTGATCCTCGCATTTGTTAGACTGGTAAACAAAGAAGCCTTGATCCTCGTGTATGTTAAACTGGTAAACAATGAAGCCTTGATCCTCGCATTTGTTAGACTGGTAAACAAAGAAGCCTTGATCCTCGTGTATGTTAAACTGGTAAACAAAGAAGCCTTGATCCTCGTGTATGTTAGACTGGTAAACAAAGAAGCATTGATCCTCGTGTATGTTAGACTGGTAAACAAAGAAGCCTTGATCCTCGTGTATGTTAGACTGGTAAACAAAGAAGCATTGATCCTCGTGTATGTTAGACTGGTAAACAAAGAAGCCTTGATCCTCGTGTATGTTAGACTGGTAAACAAAGAAGCCTTGATCTTCGCATTTGTTAGACTGGTAAACAAAGAAGCGTTGATCCTCGTGTATGTTAAACTGGTAAACAATGAAGCCTTGATCCTCGCATTTGTTAGACTGGTAAACAAAGAAGCCTTGATCCTCGTGTATGTTAAACTGGTAAACAAAGAAGCCTTGATCCTCGTGTATGTTAGACTGGTAAACAAAGAAGCATTGATCCTCGTGTATGTTAGACTGGTAAACAAAGAAGCCTTGATCTTCGCATTTGTTAGACTGGTAAACAAAGAAGCATTGATCCTCGTGTATGTTAGACTGGTAAACAAAGAAGCCTTGATCCTCGTGTATGTTAGACTGGTAAACAAAGAAGCCTTGATCTTCGCATTTGTTAGACTGGTAAACAAAGAAGCGTTGATCCTCGTGTATGTTAGACTGGTAAACAAAGAAGCCTTGATCCTCGCATTTGTTAGACTGGTAAACAAAGAAGCCTTGATCCTCGTGTATGTTAAACTGGTAAACAATGAAGCCTTGATCCTCGCATTTGTTAGACTGGTAAACAAAGAAGCCTTGATCCTCGTGTATGTTAAACTGGTAAACAATGAAGCCTTGATCCTCGTGTATGTTAAACTGGTAAAAAATGAAGCCTTGATCCTCGCATTTGTGAGACTGGTAAACAAATAATAGGTCGAGTAGCTTATGCTATTCTCAGAATTACTGATAACAGATTCAAGGAGCTTATCAATGTTTGAACTCATTGAAAAGTATGCCATTATATAAAAACAAACCCATTCCATTTTCTAATGTGCAACAGACGGAGGTCATGTAATGGTTGGTCGTCATTGTGCATGTTTAGTCCACTTGGAAAATGTGTAACCAATTCTCTGAACAATTCATTGTTTTATTGGTGGCCATCACATACTGGACACACAACTTGGCCACCCACTCAACCAATGAGTGAAGTTACCAGTGTTATTGGTGGCCATCACATATTGGACACACAACTTGGCCACAGACTCAACCAATGGGTGAAGTTACCAGTGTTATTGGTGGCCATCACATACTGGACACACATCTTGCCCACCTACTCAACCAATGAGTGAAGTTACCAGTGTTATTGGTGGCCATCACATACTGGACACACAACTTAGCCATACACTCAACCAATGGGTGAAGTTACCAGTGTTATTGGTGGCCATCACATACTGGACACACAACTTGGCCACCCACTCAACCAATGGGTGAAGTTACCAGTGTTATTGGTGGCCATCACATACTGGACACACATCTTGCCCACCTACTCAACCAAGAGTGAAGTTACCAGTGTTATTGGTGGCCATCACATACTGGACACACAACTTGCCCACCTACTCAACCAATGGGTGAAGTTACCAGTGTTATTGGTGGCCATCACATACTGGACACACAACTTGGCCACCCACTCAACCAATGGGTGAAGTTACCAGTGTTATTGTTGACATCTAGTCACATTCATTGAACGATATTATTTTATCAATTATATAATAACAATGATGATGCGTTTGAACGTGTTCTCCTACACACGGAAGTAAGATGGCTGTCCAAAGACAATTGTTTGATATTTGATCCAATTTTTGAGTTTCGTGATTCAGCGGAAGCACAGCTCAGCATATAGTGCTGTGGAATGATGGGGTAGGTCAGGGTTGAAAAGCACTGTTCATGAGGGACCAGCTGTAGTGGTAGCCGTATGCTTCGATGGAGGCAAAAGGCGAATCAGTGAGATTGTAAGTGAGGGCTAATAGATAAGAAGCTACCCCCACGTGCTGGTGGATTGCTACACCTGTGTCCAGGCATGTTCTGTGCCTCAGAAACACGAGATGTATGATAACCACACGCCAGACTTTCACCAACAGATGGCATCATTCGCTTCAAATGAGCCAATGTATTAAGGCAGAGTTTCTCTAGGCCAGAACACAACAGAATCAATACAACTATGCTGATAGCGTGATAACGTAGATCGTGGCAGATGTTCAGATATAAATATATCGATATAGTCATACATGCGATGCATTGAAACCCACAAGAGAAGAGGGGATTTAGTAGGACGTAGATCATCAGAAACGGAAGCCAGAACAAAACAGAGCCTCAAGAACAGAACTGGGAAAATTGGCCGGAAGCAGTAACTGGTGCCATCTGATGGTTGTATATATGTGTTCCCGCGCAAATGGAAAAGTGAAAATAGAGTAGTAGTACTACTGATAGTTGTAGCTGCACATAGTCTACAGAGGATATGCCAAGAGGGTTAGGCCTTGATAGTTGTAGCTGCACATAGTCTACAGAGGATATGCCAAGAGGGTTAGGTCTTGATAGTTGTAGCTGCACATAGTCTACAGAGGATATGCCAAGAGGGTTAGGTCTTGATAGTTGTAGCTGCACATAGTCTACAGAGGATATGCCAAGAGGGTTAGGTCTTGATAGTTGTAGCTGCACATAGTCTACAGAGGATATGCCAAGAGGGTTAGGTCTTGATAGTTGTAGCTGCACATAGTCTACAGAGGATATGCCAAGAGGGTTAGGTCTTGATAGTTGTAGCTGCACATAGTCTACAGAGGATATGCCAAGAGGGTTAGGCCTTGTGCACTAAAGTTGGCTTGAAGGTACAGTTAATTGGGGAGCAGATAATCTTGATATAAAAGTCTTGCTACATAGAAGAGATCAAAGTCTCATCTTTCAGCTCCGTACAGGACACATCAAAAGCCACTTGAACAGCATCAATCGCCGCACCTGTCCTTGTACAGAGACTGCTCTCATCCTCGTGAAACAGTTCGACACCTGCTCGTTGAGTGCTTGCGGACACGAGGTCAATATTTAGAACAAATGTATCATCATCAAAACCTTTACAGCTCCGTGTGCAGCATGTGTCTTCAATAAATATATTTCAGGTCATCGAGTGTTGGTCTGTTAAAGTTGTTGTGGCTTCAGGTTCTACATGATCAGACAGCCAGTCACAATAACAACCCTCCATAGGCTCCTCTTATGGCACCCATCTTACCATTCTTAGCTCCTCTTATGGCACCCATCTTACCGTTCTTAGCTCCTCTTATGGCACCCATCTTACTATTCTTTGCTCCTCTTATGGCACCCATCTTACTATTCTTAGCTCCTCTTATGGCACCCATCTTACCGTTCTTAGCTCCTCTTATGGCACCCATCTTACCGTTCTTAGCTCCTCTTATGGCACCCATCTTACCGTTCTTAGCTCCTCTTATGGCACCCATCTTACTATTCTTAGCTCCTCTTATGGCACCCATCTTACCGTTCTTTGCTCCTCTTATGGCACCCATCTTACTATTCTTAGCTCCTCTTATGGCACCCATCTTACCGTTCTTTGCTCCTCTTATGGCACCCATCTTACTATTCTTAGCTCCTCTTATGGCACCGATCTTACCGTTCTTTGCTTCTCTTATGGCACCCATCTTACTATTCTTAGCTCCTCTTATGGCACCCATCTTACCATTCTTAGCTCCTCTTATGGCACCCATCTTACCGTTCTTAGCTCCTCTTATGGCACCCATCTTACCGTTCTTAGCTCATCTTATGGCACCCATCTTACCGTTCTTAGCTCCTCTTATGGCACCCATCTTACTATTCTTAGCTCATCTTATGGCACCCATCTTACCATTCTTAGCTCCTCTTATGGCACCCATCTTACTATTCTTAGCTCCTCTTATGGCACCCATCTTACCGTTCTTAGCTCATCTTATGGCACCCATCTTACCGTTCTTAGCTCCTCTTATGGCACCCATCTTACTATTCTTAGCTCATCTTATGGCACCCATCTTACCATTCTTAGCTCCTCTTATGGCACCCATCTTACTATTCTTAGCTCCTCTTATGGCACCCATCTTACCGTTCTTAGCTCATCTGGCGGGCCACAGTAACATTCCGCCGGCGGGCCACATATTTAGTGCAGACATTCTTCCAGCAGGAAAAGAGTAGGGTTGAATGTATCACCAAGCAGTCGGGCACAGGGCAGCCAGATGAAAACAGCAATCCTTGACTTTGAAAAAGGGGAGTTCCTGGGTAGGTTGTTACTGGTTGAAGATGACGCACTTGACCGAAACCTGCCAACGTGACTTCGAGCAAGTCAGACTTCAATATACTTTTTATGTTTTAATCATATTTACGCGCGCCCTGGTTCGGTCCCCAGTCAGTTGGTCTGGGATTTTTCCTACCGCAAAATGGCTGCTGAGGTCGACACAGCCTAAAAAAATTGGGTTCCAGAATAATTTGGGAAAGTAAAGGTGGTCGTTGTGGTGTTGACCACTTGACCCCTAGTTTGTTGTTGGTGAAGACAAAAATGGACCTAACACCATATTCCAAATATGCCAGACTGGCGTGTTAATTGGATCTTTGGCCACTTATTATTATGTTAAAAAATTGTTTTTTATAATCTCTGCTTTGTACAGTAACTAATCTCACATTTAGTCGATACACCTCTCTCTACAGTAACTAATCTCACATTTAGTCGATACACCTGTCTCTACAGTAACTAATCGCACATTTAGTCGATACACTTCTCTCTGCAGTAACTAATCTCACATTTAGTCAATGTACCCTCTCTCTGCAGTAACTAATCTCACATTTGGTCAATACACCTCTCTCTGCAGTAACTAATCTCACATTTAGTCAATGTAATTTCTCTGTACAGTAACTAATCTCACATTTAGTCAATGTACCTTCTCTCTACAGTAACTAATCTCACATTTAGTCAATGTACCATTTCTCTACAGTAACTAATATCACATTTACTCAATGTACCATCTCTCTACAGAAACTAATCTCACATTTAGTCAATGTACCTATCTCTACAGTAACTAATCTCATATTTAGTCAATGTACCATCTCTCTACAGTAACTAATCTCACATTTAGTCAATGTACCATCTCTCAACAGTAACTAATCTCACATTTAGTCAATGTACCCGCTCTCTACAGTAACTAATCTCACATTTAGTCAATGTACCCTCTCTCTACAGTAACTAATCTCACATTTAGTCAATGTACCCGCTCTCTACAGTAACTAATCTCACATTTAGTCAATGTACCTATCTCTACAATAACTAATCTCACATTTAGTCAATGTACCCTCTCTGTACCTAGACTACGTTTAAACCATGAGAAACAATGTACGTGCCCTATAATACTGCACACGATGCTCTGTATTCTCGTCCAACATTTATCCACAGTTGATAAAACTTAATTCTTGTCGAGTGCCGCAGAAAACAGCTTGGGGGTCCTTGAGTTTGAGACCCCTGGACTGCGCGAGGGATTCTCAGAAACTGATTACTTTTGTGAGTGCGCGAGTAATTAAGTAGTCCCTAGAGGAACACATGATGTCGAACATAACTTCAATCACGCGCTTCATGTGTTTTGAATAATACAGCAGGCGTACACATGATGTCACGTGAGCAAAACTGTTGTTGGAGTTGAGTTACAGCTGGCGATAACAGGAGGTCGATCTTGACCAGCATAGACGTTACCCAATGTGATTAGCAACATATTCGTGTTGCGGCGATCTCAAAGTGAGATCAGGAAGGTGAAGGTCAGCTAGTTGCCAGGCAAGCGCAAGATGCCAGAAGAATCAATATTGTGCTTCTGCGTGCACCCGGCCACCGCTTGAGTCAGTCCCCGCGGTGACGTCACACAGCACGATCAACAGACGAAATCTGTGCTGTGTTCGACTGTGTGCGCTACTCGGGTACTCGTTCCCTGTGTTCGCCACCGCCAGATACAATCCGTGCAGCTGGCGAATGTGTTCTCTTGTTTGGGAGAGAGACACCTTTGTTGAGTGACCTGGTCAGTTCTGTGCTGCAAGTAGGTGTGCCTACTTAAACTATGATTTAACAACGAACCCGCCATCTTATGGTGAGTACTGCATTCATTATTCATGTCACGAGTTCTCACTTCGAGGTTCAGTCTCACAAGGCGCATTTCTTGCTCTAGTTGTGTGGTTTTTCGTCTAATACTTTTCCCTTCACAGTTTTCTAATCTGAATTGTCTGTGTTCTGAATCCTTGTTGGTGTTGCTTGGACATGATCTATGTGTCTGTTCTTTCATTCTCTGCTACCCTGAATGAACCTTTCTATGTGTCTGTTCTTTCATTCTCTGCTACCCTGAATGAACCTTTCTATGTGTCTGTTCTTTCATTCTCTGCTACCCTGAATGAACCTTTCTATGTGTCTGTTCTTTTATTCTCTGCTACCCTGGACGAACCTTTCTGTGTGTTCTTTCATTCTCTGCTACCCTGGACGAACCTTTCTATGTGTCTGTTCTTTCATTCTCTGCTACCCTGGATGAACCTTTCTATGTGTCTGTTCTTTCATTCTCTGCTACCCTGGATGAACCTTTCTATGTGTTCTTTTATTCTCTGCTACCCTGGACGAACCTTTCTGTGTGTTCTTTCATTCTCTGCTACCCTGGACGAACCTTTCTATGTGTCTGTTCTTTTATTCTCTTTTATCCTGGACGAACCTTTCGTTATCAAGTTGTCTTCTATGCGTCTGACAAAGATATCTCACCAGATTTGTTTCTTAACATTTGAGGTTGGGAGAGGGGGGTGTTGATGGTTGTCTCTATATACAGAATAATCATTGTTGGTTAAGTCATATGGGGTTCAGTCATATGTGGTTCAGTTATATGTGGTTCATTCATATGTGGTTCAGTCATATGTGGTTCAGTTATATGTGGTTTAGTTATATGTGGTTCAGTTATATGTGGTTCAGTTATATGTGGTTCAGTTATATGTGGTTTAGTTATATGTTTTTACAGTAGTTTGGCGTTTCCCGATTAGTCGAATAACGATTTACCACCCAACCCACACCCGAGACCCCACACACCACACCCACTTGAGAGACCTCACACACCACATCCCACACCAAAGACAAGGCAGACACGAGACCCCACCCCACAGCCGAAACCCCAGGCATCACACCCATACCACACACCCCAGACCCCACACTCCACACCCGAGACCCCAGACCCCACACGTCAAACCCCTTCAGAAGAACGTATCTTGTTCTCTGCTCCCAAAACTAGCTGTTTACAGCTTGAGAATCAGTTTCTACACTGCTCTGTACTCACAAGATGACTGGCATCCACGTAGTCAAGTCAGCGAAAGTTCACCCTGAGCCTTCAAACAGGAAGTAGATGTTTAATACAGCAGGAGATGCAACCCACCCCCCTTTTCCTTCTTCCCCCTCATACATTAACCGTTACTTTACTTCCCCTTCATACCTAAAAAGACTCCCCCTCCCCACATCCCTCCCCCCACCCCCAATTCAGAAACCGTTTCCTCATCCCCCCACCCACCTCCATGGGGAATAAAGACTAACTTCTGGTCAGACATGTTAGTCAGGGTAAGGTAAACCATACTGATCAGACATGTTAGTCAGGGTAAGGTAAACCATACTGATCAGACATGTTAGTCAGGGTAAGGTAACCCATACTGATCAGACATGTTAGTCAGGGTAAGGTAAACCATACTGATCAGACATGTTAGTCAAGGTAAGGTAAACCATACTGATCAGACAAGTTAGTCAGGGTAAAGTAAAGTAAAGTATCCCATAGCAATACTGCCGAAGGGGTGTGAGGTGTTAGCTATCTCACATATCAAAGGCACAGCTATATGAGGGCGGTAGCCATCTCCTCTCCCTCGCCGCTTTTACTTCCCTGACTGAACCGGTACCCATTTAAGGTTGGGTCGACCCGGGAGCCATTGCGGTCTGAAAAAAACATTACCGCCTCAACTGGGGAATGAACCCAGGACCACTCAGATGCGAAGCCAGCGCGATAACCACTGCGCTACGCGGCTCCATAGTCAGGGTAAGGTAAACCATACTGATCAGACATGTTAGTCAGGGTAAGGTAAACCATACTGGTCAAACTACTGATCCCCGTAGTAAAGAGCGACCCACAGATAACGCCAAACATAGCACAACCGCCTGGAGGACATCGGTCCCCCTTCGTCAGTACCCTAGAGGGGAGGCAAGTTAATGGAACCCGCCACTTAACGTCCTCTCTAGGGCGCACACACCTTCCAATTATGGGCATTCACAACAACAGCCCTCCCCTCCAACCACCACCATTAAGAAACTCCTCCCTCCCCTCCCCTCCAACCACCACCATTAAGAAACTCCTCCCTCCCCTCCCCTACAACCACCACCATTAAGAAACCCCTCCCCTCCCCCCCAACCACTACTATTAAGAAACTCCTCCTCTCCCATCCTGTCCAGAACAGAAACCATTTCCCAAATATCGCTGGTCAATTGTTACCTTGAAGAGGAAACTGCTATCGGTCCTGAACCAAAGCTGGAAAAGGGGAATTGTACCCCAGGCATGGAAAGACGCAATACTGGTACCAGTACCAAAAACAGGAAAGGATAAAACAGATCCAAATGGATACAGGCCCATAAGCCTACTGAGCTGTGTCAGCAAGCTGATGGAACGGATGATAAACACCAGACTGATGTGGCATCTGGAAGAAAAACGAATACTAATTCCACAGCAAGCCGGCTTTAGACAGCACAGATCCACCGAGGACCAGGTCATCCTCATAGCCCAGGAAATAGAAGATGCCTACCAGGCACAGAAACACACAGTAGCTGTTTGGGTGGATCTGGAAAAGGCATTTGACAAAGTCTGGAAAGATGGACTTAGAGTCAAGCTAAGAAGAAGTGATGTTTGTGGGAAGATGTACAAGTGGATCAACCACTACCTCAAACAAAGAACGGCCAGAGTCCAAGTACAAGGGCAGATGAGCAAAAAGATGACACTCGAGCAGGGAGTACCCCAAGGGGGAGTACTGTCACCCACACTCTTCCTGGTATATATAAACGATATTACAGAGAATATACCAAGAAGAGTCCATAGCTCAATGTTTGCAGACGATCTGGCTATGTGGACCTCTGAAAAGAATCTCACCATAGCAAGAAATCGGATGCAGACGGCCCTAACATCGCTGGAAGAGTGGGCGAACTCATGGCTGGTCAAAATAAACGAGGAGAAAACCACATGCACAATATTCTCGCTTTCATTGAAACCACAAAGTACCAAATTAAGTCTAAATGGCAAAATCCTGCAGCCAAACGACAACCCAAACTATCTGGGAGTCACATTTGATCGGCGCATGACATGGAAAAGTCAGATTGAGAGAAACCGAATGAAAGCCAGAGAAAGAATGGCAATCATGAGGAAACTTGCTGGCACAAGCTGGGGAGCAGACGAAGGCATACTAAAGAAACTGTACACTGGAAGAGTGAGACCAGTTCTCGAGTATGGCATTGCGGCATGGACAACAGCAGCGAAGGCGAACTTCGATAAAGTTAACAAACTTCAAAACCAAGCCATGAGAATTATAACAGGTGGCATGAAGTCAACGCCAATTGTAGAACTTGAAAAGATTACAAAACTGCAATCCATGACCGATAGAAGAGACTGCAGAGCCCAGCTGCAGTCAGAGAAACTCCGAAGACTGACCGACCATCCAATGCACCAGAGACTAAACAATTTGGGAAATGGGAAACTAAAGCGGAGAAACTTTGCAGAAATAGCCAAAGCAAAGATGCACGAAGATCCCATAAACGCACTAACAACACCAAAACCCATCACTACTGTACGAAAACCTACCTGGAGGCAGGATATATTTCCAGAGGTGGTAGAAAATATACCAGGTATTGCAAACAAAAACTGCCAGACTGAAAAAGAAAGGAGAGACACTACCCTAAGCTTCATAACGAAAAGCTACCCAAGCATGGACTGGACCCATGCATACACCGACGGTTCTGTAACAAACACAACACAGAACGGAGGGGCAGGAGCATTCCTGAACCTACCAAATGGCAGAAAAATAACACTGTCATTCGCTACTGGTAAGTACACAAGCAATTTCAGAGCGGAGGCAGAGGCACTGAGGGCGGCAGTGGAAGAAATGGTGACACACAGTGAAAATGAGAGCCATATAGTCCTGCTGACAGATGCTCTCGCCGTAGTCACAGCGCTAAAAAGTAAGAAAAACACTGAGCTTAATGACTTAAGAGCAGCACTCTGCAAACTATGCCAGCAGTCCGCACCAAAAAGGGTAGTGGTACAGTGGGTTCCATCACACTGCAACATCCAAGGCAACAAGGAGGCAGACAGACTGGCAAAAGAAGGTGCAAGACTACCACAA
Organism: Ariolimax columbianus; assembly: GCA_036924085.1. NCBI lineage: Eukaryota > Metazoa > Mollusca > Gastropoda > Stylommatophora > Arionidae > Ariolimax > Ariolimax columbianus. The sequence continues at coordinate 176,881,249 of JAVGWX010000001.1, forward strand.
ACAGATACTAGTATGACGTACGAAGAGTCAAAACGGCTTATCAAAGCCAGATACATGACCAAATGGGAAACCGAACATACTGGTTACACCAAAAACGATGCCTATTACCAGTTGAACCGAAGAGAGCAGGTCGTTGTCTTCAGACTTCGCACTAGCCACAATAGACTGAGGTACCACCTATTCAACAAATTGAAGATAGGGTGTACCGACGAATGCCCGTGCGGTACTGGTAAGATGACCGCTGAACATCTGCTGCAGAACTGCCCGACATACGAGGATCAGAGAGAGAGCAGATGTGGCCATTACCAGTGGAACTGCAAGACAAGCTCTATGGCAGTGGCGACAGCCTCAGGATGACCGCCGCTTTTTTCGAAAAAATAATGGTTACTGTCTGACTACGTACGCAGAAGAAGAAGAAGAATTGTTACCTTAAACTCGTATCCAAATACGAGGCGTGTTCAAATGAAACCGGATCAAGCTGCAATAAGTGAACATACGTACAATGCGCATGATGCCGTCACTTCTGATGTAACCAGCGCCTGCCAACCGTCAAGTTAGCCAAATTTAATTATCCTCCAACTCATAGTTTTCTCAGCAGACGTTAAAAACATGGCGGGTGTGATACGGAATCCGCCCAGAGTTGATCAGCGAGAGCGGTGATACGGTTTCCAACAGCTGAAGGATGTCGACCAGTTGACATTCATCGCAGAATGTAGGCAGTGTATGGTGACAAAAGTGTGTCGAAGACAACAGTGAAGAACTGGACAACGATGTTTAAAGAAGGACGCGAGTTAACGAAAGATCTTCCGAGACCAGGTCAGGCGCATATTGTTGCGTTAACTCACGTCCTCCTTTAAACATCGTTGTCCAGTTCTTCAAAAACATTTGGAGTCAATTTGTTTAGCTGAACATTTAGAGTCAATGTGCCATGAACTTTGTTTAGCTGAACATTTAGAGTCAATGCGCCATGAACTTTGTTCAGCTGAACATTTAGAGTCAATGCGCCGTGAACTTTGTTTAGCTGAACATTTAGAGTCAATGCGCCATGAACTTTGTTCAGCTGAACATTTAGAGTCAATGCGCCGTGAACTTTGTTTAGCTGAACATTTAGAGTCAATGCGCCATGAACTTTGTTTAGCTGAACGGTGCCAGTTTATTGAGCCCCATTCCGTGGTTAAACGAACTGAAGTTTTCTCAATACCTAAATGAACAAGGAATGCAGTAAAACTAGAGACGAGCGGGCAGAGGGAATCTGGAAATGTTAAAAGCAGGTTTGCTAAGGAACAGTCGCAGACGCCCACCAACGTTGCGGCCAATTGAAGTAGTGGGGCCTAAACCATGTCTCGTGGTCCATTTGAGGCCCGCACAACAATTAATCGCGGCCAGTGTATATGCACTTTCCAAAAGAATGTATTTGAGAATGATACACAATAGCGTAAAATGGAATGGCCCCTACTGGTTAAACATCTCGGCTTCTCGATAAGCGATCACAGCTGGCGCTGCTTTGGTTTGACTTATTTTCTTGGAGTGTTTGAACCATTCTAGACCCTGTCAGCTTATATACTTGCAAGCAGTGTATTTAGTTTAGTCAGTCAGAAAGTTATCATACGCTCTGGATTATTAACTGTTAATATTAATCATATTTTAAGTTGTTTATAGGTTGTTTGAATTATGTAACAATAAAGATATGTTCATTTAAAAGGAAGTACTATGAAATTTAAACCCCAGGTAGTAGCAGGAAACGTGCTTGCGTCCAAGTTATTTGTAATTTCAACGAATTATGAATTGATCTATGCCTTCTTTGAGGAAATTGATGGACAGCTTGTATGTTTGATATGCCAGGAATCAACAGCTGTTGTCAGTGAATACAATTTGAAAAGACACAATGACATAAAACATGGTGTCAAGTTCGCCAGTCTCCAGGGTCAACTACGCACAAACAAACTGAACCTTCTAACACATCGATAATGAAATCGCTACAATCAGTTTCTGAGATGACACTGTGAGTTATGTCGACGCTGGTTTAATCATTACTCACAGATGTATTCAAAGAGAGAAAACATTTTCTGGTTGAGAATTTGTGAAGGAGTGTCTTGTAGCAGCATGTTGGGAGCCAAAGCTGATGCCTTGTCCCTAGTGACCTACTAGAAGATTTGAGGAACAAAGCTGATGCCTTGTCCCTAGTGACCTACTAGAAGATTAGAGGAACAAAGCTGATGCCTTATCCCTAGAGACCTACTAGAAGATTAGAGGAACAAAACTGATGCCTTGTCCCTAGAGACCTACTAGAAGATTAGAGGAACAAAGCTGATGCCTTATCCATAATAACCTACTAGAATATTAGAGGAACAAAGCTGATGCCTTATCCCTAGTAACCTACTAGAAGATTAGAACAAAGCTGATACCTTGTCCCCAGTGACCTACTGGAAGATTATAAGAACAAAGCTGATGCCTTGTCCTCAGTGATTTACTAGAAGATTAGAGGAACAAAGCTGATGGCTTGTTCCCAGTAACCTACTTGAAAATTGGAAAAACAAAGATGATGCCTTATCCCTAGTGACTTACTAGAAGATTAGAAGAACAAAGCTGATGCCTTGTCCCCAGTGAGTGATTTAGTAGAAAATTGGAAGAACAAAGCTAATGCCTTGTCCCCAGTGAGTGATTTACTAGCAGATTAGAACAACAAAGCTGATGCCTTGTCCTCAGAGAGTGATTTACTAGAAGATTAGAAGAACAAAGGTGATGCCTTGTCCTCAGAGAGTGATTTACTAGCTGATTAGAAAAAACAAAGCTGATGCCTTGTCCTCAGAGAGTGATTTACTAGAAGATTAGAAGAACAAAGCTGATGCCTTGTCCCCAGTTACTTACTAGAAGATTAGAGGAACAAAGCTGATGCCTTGTCCCCCGTGACTTATTAGAAGATTAGAGGAGCAAAGCTGATGCCTTGTTCCCCATGACTTACTAGAAGATTAGAGGAACAAAGCTGATGCCTTGTTGCCCGTGACTTACTAGAAGATTAGAGGAACTAGCAGGGAATGTTGAGATGCAATACATGCTAGCAAGCACACTTTACTCATTGGCTTTGGATGAAAGCAAGCAAACACACACATAAACAGACACACACGCACATACATGCTAACACACACATACACAAGCATACACGCACATGCACAGGTGGGTAAACATAGCGAGCAAGTGTGACAGAAGACTGTACAACTGTTGTACAGGTTGGAGGGACGTTAGTTCTCTCCATTCCTTGTTCGACCCACAATAAATGTGCTAGACCAGATGTCTTCAACTTTGTCTTGTTCCTGCCCCCTCCTCACCAAATGCCAGAATGTCATGTTCCACCATTCACCATTTGTCAGTTGCTCATATCACCCATTTCATCATATGTCAGAACGTAATTTAATTTTTTTTTCTCACTATTTGCCAGAATATCATTGTTTCCTTTTTCACCAAATGCCAGATTGCCATTTCTCGCGCTCCAATATTGTCATAATATGCCTATCATATTTAAACTATTTCAGTTTGTCTACATTAGTACAAATACATTTCCTTGGATTCTTAGTGTTAGACAAATGACACATCAATAGATAAATCTGGATCGATTTGATAACTTGACTAAAATTTGGCAGCCGACAATAATATTTGATGAGCCGGGCAGCGATTAGCGCGGCAACAAAAATAAGCCAGATGACATAACAAGGAAAGCCAGCAGTAATCGTAGATCTGGCCTGATTGTCGAGAGCCTTGTTACTTGGTTAGTCACACATCTGAAAGTGAAGCTCACGAACATGTGAACCAAGCGACTTCTCCTCGCCATATTACCAATGTTAAAACTGGAAATGGCAGTGGGAAAATGGCGCAGTCTCTCAATCATTTCATCGCCAACACGTATAGCAGTAAGAGGTTTTTTCCTAGCCACAGACCATGATGTTGTCGGGACATCTCGTCACATCACATCACGCACATCTCGTCACACCACATCACGTCACATCACACCACACCACATCACATGACATCACACCACATCACATCACACCACATCACGCCACATCACACCACATCACGCCACATCACATCTCACTCATTATATTGTGGCAGCGTAAGACGTTTCCACTGTAGTTAGCTATCTAGAATGTTACTACTTGTATCCACATCATTCACGACACAACCACACTCAGCAAATAACTCAGTAATGGCAGGTAATAGATGTATTATATTCATATCAACAAAACCCACATTTAAGAAACCCATAATAAATATTGACACAAAAAGAATTAACCACACCTGTAACTAAACGATCATAAATTATATATATTAATATAAATATGAATTACCGTGGAGGTTGTAAGCACAAGCTTTTGAATATTGCTCCCAACTAATACAACTCAGTTCTAACAGCTACACTCCCTTCCCCTTATCTGCACACTCAATACACTCTCACAAACTCGTCTTGACGATCGTATATTGTGCATTCACTCACACTCAGACCCCTTCAGGCAGGTGATCTTGACATTATACCTTCAATCTTGTCAACGTATACTCACATGTGGTCACACACTCAGTCAATCTGTGTATTCTCATACTCCGGAACAAATATCGTTCCGGCGGCGTCCTGAACACATCCCACACACATTCAGATCTCTTCTAGTCACAGGGTGTCTAACATACACCTTGTAGAGCGACTGGCCAAGAGTCAATAGCGAATGCTGGTTCAATCACCCTGCAACTCATTCCATCTCTCACACATTCCTAAAATAGCCTGCTAACTAGTTGCTTTCTATCAATCGCTCTTCAAGTAAGTCGGTGAGCTGAACTCGCATTTCTTCTCTCTCCATAGTCAGTCTGCTAGCTAAACTCTCAGTCTCTCTCATTGAACAGTCTGCTTAAGTTAAACTTTGCGAAGTAATATATAGTCTCAAGCACTATCAGTGCTGTCCAATGGTCTTCTTGGGTTTTCTGATTCAGCGATCACTCTAGTTTGGATCTACCTCCACTTAGTTGTTATTGGAACGAATCACTTCGAATTCCTGTCACTCTAAAATGACGCAGCAATACCTGATGGCCTCTGTCTGTCACTAACCCCTCACTACCAAAATCGGAACGCCAAAGTGATTAGCTCCTAACCCCTACCTGTACCAGACACACCTCCCCCCCCCCCCCGTTTTCCTTTGTTGACTTAATGGGGAGACGAGTGACCTTTGCACACATTCAGGTATCTTTGTTCCCAGAGTCGCCAGCCCCCTGCCATTAACGCACATGCTTCGGCTGGAACTGTTACAGTGTTATCAGTTGTCTGTTCCCTTGCCTCTATCCGTAACCGAGTTTTAACTTTCTTTCATGAGTTTCATGTCCATCGCGAGAAATCTGTCCATTGTGTCCCTAAACTGGACATCACCTTATCTTTATGACCGACAGGTCTCTAAACTGGAAATCAACTTATCCTGATGACCGACAGGTCCCTAAACTGGACATCACCTTATCCTGATGACCGACAGGTCCCTAAACTGGACATCACCTTATCCTGATGACCGACAGGTCTCTAAACTGGAAATCAACTTATCTTGATGACCGACAGTACCTTTAGCAGAAGTTCTCATGTTTCTATACTTGTATATTCTCTTGTTTCTATACCTGTATATTCTCATGTGTTGTTTTTCGTGTGATAACTTATTCATTCTGAAATATTTGCAATATATCAGCTTTATAGAATTGAAATAAATTTTGTTAACCGATATATCGTCTATGTGGAGTCTTCGGCTTTGTGAAGTGAATCAGTTAACAGTTCAGTTCAGTTCAGTTGCTATCGTAACCCATCAGGTCGTTGGGTCACACATGAAGACACCCCCAAAACCCCACGCCATCCCTCTCTGTCTGTCGCCGCCTGACGTATCTCACCGGGACGAAGGCCTGACCACTCAGTGATGTTGTTCATCCATCACTTCCTTGGACGTCCTCGCCCTCTCTGTCCCGGTACGGAACCAAAGAGTATCGAGCTGGTAATTCCGTTGGACCTCGCGACGTGCCCGCACCAGGCCATCTTTCGTCATTTGATAGCTGTGAACAGATCTCCAAAAGGACCACTATCGTCTTCAACTCTCTGACGTATTTCTACGTTCGTGACACGATCTTTACATGTAACATTTAGGAGTTTTCTATAGCACCTCATTTCCATTGCATGTATTCTGCCCTGGATATCTGCTGTAATGGTCCAGGTCTCGCAGGCATACATAAATATTGATAGCACCAAAGAGCGCATTAGTCTAACTTTTATGCCGAGGGCGAGCCGCTTGTCTTGCCATAAAGGTTTCAGCCGAGTCAGCGCCGCTGTTGTTTGTGCTAATCTTGCAATTACCTCTGGCTTCGAACCCTCTTCGCTGATCAATGATCCCAGATATTTGAAACGTTTTACCACCTCAAGTTCCTGCCCATTTGCCTCTATGACAGATTGAAACCCTGCTATGTTATTGGTCATGAGCTTTGTTTTATCTGCATTTATTTCCATACCAAAACTCAGGGCCGTTCTATCCAATCTACCAATCAACTCCTGGAGTTCCCTTTCTGTGCCTGCCAATACATCAATATCATCAACAAATCGGAAGTTTGTAATAAGTCTGTCACCTATTTTAATCGTGCCAACATGTCCGTTTAAAGTCAATGAAGGCATGGTAGAGTTGTTGTTGATACTGTGAGTACTTCTCATTCAGTAGCCGAAGATTAAATATCTGCTCGATGGTACTCCTTCCCACTCGAAAGCCCGCTTGTTCTTCGGCAATGATATTCTCTGCCTGGGGTTTCAGTCTGTTAAGTATTATTCTCAAGAGAACTTTACTTGGATGATAAATCAGACTGATTGTTCGATAGTTCTGACACATATTTAGGTTTCCTGATTTAGGCAGTGGTATAATGACTGATTTTGTCCAGCTGGTGGGCCACTCTCCTGTCTGCCAAATTCTATTGCAGATGTATGTCAGGGTATCAATTGTTGCCTCACCTCCCACTTGTAGGAGCTCCGCTGTGATATTATCCACACCTACAGCCTTCCCTCTCTTCAGCATTTTCACGGCTTTATATACTTCTTCCCTTGTTATCGTTTGATTTTCCTCTATCAGACTCACTTCAGGAGACATTGCATTTCTGGGGTCACCTCGACCTTCATGCTTATATAGTTCCGAACAGTACTCTGTCCAGCTCTCACGAATGTCGGGAGCTTCTGTGAGACATTTCCCACTCTTGTCCTGAATCGTTCTATTTCGACTTTGTACAGGCCTTACTAAGTCCTTGACTAATTTATATGCCCCCTTGGCATCATTTCTTCTTAGTTTTTGTTCGATATCTGCACACTGAGTCGTTATCCATTCCACCTTGGCCTGTTTCATCTTGGCCTTTATGTTTCCGTTTATCTCTCTATATTGCTGAATCCCATCTAGTGTATTCTTCGCTCCCTTCAATCATCGTCTCTTGTCACATAAATCCAGTATTTCACTCGTGATCCATGCTTTCTTTTAAACCCTGCACCTACCTAGAACCTCAGATGCCGTGGTGATTAATGCCGAATTCAAGGTTTCAGTCATCGTCTCAACATCTGCCTCCTCGTTTAGAAACAATCTTCCCTCAATCACCGCTCCAAAGGTCTCCACTATATCCGGGCACTTCAACTTGTCCAAGTCAAATCTCAGTCTAGATATCTCTCTTTTCAGAACTTTCTTTAGTCTGAGGTGCACGGTCGTGGTCGCTCCCTACGTCGGCCCCTGGGAAACTTCTTGTCCGGGCGCTATTGACGCTAGATCTGAATCTCCTTTGGACCAAAATAAGGTCTATTTGACTATGAAGCGTACTGTTTGTTAACATTTGAGATATATTCAGTGGCGTATCAAGTTTATGACATGCATGCCATGGATGCTACTTGAGAGGGGGCACAGTGGAGTTTCTATAAGTGTTAAACAATTCATGTGCGACATCCAATACAATATCCTCTGCCTTTTGTCTTGACAGCACGCACTGCCAGACTGACATTAGTCCATCTTTCGATGGTGCTTTCCCACTTACATCGCTGCTTTTGTTTTGTTCGCCTACCTTCATTCTTTCTCTCCACTATTGTTTTCAATAAAGTATCGTGAACAAAATATTTGACTTACCTATGCCTACTCTTGTCAGGACGTCTCTACCCATGCCTACTCTCGTCAAGACGTCTCTACCTATGCCTACTTTTGTCAGGACGTCTCTACCCATGCCTCATCTTGTCAGGACGTCTCTACCCATGTCTACTCTCGTCAGGACGTCTCTACCCATGTCTAATCTCGTCAGGACGTCTCTACCCATGCCTACTCTCGTCAGGACGTCTGTACCTAAGCCTACTCTTGTCAGCACGTCTCTACCCAGACCTACTCTCGTCCGGACGTTGCTATTTGTTTGTTTTTCTTCCCACGAAATGCGACACATTCTTCTGTGTAGCCACATTCCGATGGCCTCTATTTTGTTCACCAACTAGTTTGTTCATTTGTTTCATTAAAATAATGTTGAAAACATATAATACCTGATGAGTCTAATTGTTTATGTAAAGATGATTTTCCTGGATGCCAATATATCCCTCATCAAATTAATTATACATTTGGCCATTCCTATTCTCTTCGTCACTTCCCTCTCACATCTACTATCATCACCTGTAATTATCTGTCCCAGGTACATGTAGATGACTACCTGATCTAGTATCACACCCTTCACTTGGATATAAGTTTTGTGTTGCATAATTGTTTTGGTAAATAACATAACTTTTGTTTTCTGAATGTTAGTGTCTAAACCGTATCCATAACATCCAGTGTTGGTTATCTCCACAAGTTCTTGCAACGTGTTTCCCCTCTCAGCCAGCAGTACAGGGCCATCAGCATATCGGAGATTCTTGATTATTCTTCCATTGATGCGAAGTCTAGGCACTCCTTCAACCTGTTTGAAGGTTTTCTCTGTGTAAAGGTTACATAGATAAGGTCCATTCCTGACACACAAGACACACATCCCTGTCTCATACCTCTTTGGATATCAATATACGGTGAGTCATTCTTGCCTGATCTTACTGTGGCCACCTGCTCCAAGTACGTACCGGCTACCGATTAGCCTAATGTCTTTACCATCCAACTAGTTTCTTGTGGGCACTCGATTAGCTTCTCGTATTGGACTCTGTCATGTGCTCTACTATATCCCCATGGTCACTCATTTGTACTTATATACAAATTGTAGCCAGCATACAAAGTAGTGCTTCCGTAGTTTCAGTGTTATCCTTCCCTAGTTCTCTTACCCTAGTTCTCTTACCCTAGTTCTCTTACCCTAGTTCCAGTGTTCTCCTTCCCTAGTTCCAGTGCTCTCCTTCCCTAGTTCCAGTGTTCTCCTTCCCTAGTTCCAGTGTTCTCCTTCCCTAGTTCCAGTGCTCTCCTTCCCTAGTTCCAGTGCTCTCCTTCCCTAGTTCCAGTGCTCTCCTTCCCTAGTTCCAGTGCTCTCCTTCCCTAGTTCCAGTGCTCTCCTTCCCTAGTTCCAGTGTTCTCCTTCCCTAGCTCCAGTGCTCTCCTTCCCTAGTTCCAGTGCTCTCCTTCCCTAGTTCCAGTGCTCTCCTTCCCTAGTTCCAGTGCTCTCCTTACCTAGTTCCAGTGCTCTCCTTCCCTAGTTCCAGTGTTCTCCTTCCCTAGTTCCAGTGCTCTCCTTCCCTAGTTCCAGTGCTCTCCTTCCCTAGTTCCAGTGCTCTCCTTCCCTAGTTCCAGTGCTCTCCTTCCCTAGTTCCAGTGCTCTCCTTCCCTAGTTCCAGTGCTCTCCTTCCCTAGTTCCAGTGCTCTCCTTTCCTAGTTCCAGTGCTCTCCTTCCCTAGTTCCAGTGCTCTCCTTCCCTAGTTCCAGTGCTCTCCTTTCCTAGTTCCAGTGCTCTCCTTCCCTAGTTCCAGTGCTCTCCTTCCCTAGTTCCAGTGCTCTCCTGCCCTAGTTCCAGTGCTCTCCTTCCCTAGTTCCAGTGCTCTCATTCCCTAGTTCCAGTGCTCTCCTTCCCTAGTTCCAGTGCTCTCCTTCCCTAGTTCCAGTGCTCTCCTTCCCTAGTTCCAGTGCTCTCCTTCCCTAGTTCCAATGCTCTCCTTCCCTAGTTCCAGTGCTCTCCTTCCCTAGTTCCAGTGCTCTCCTTCCCTAGTTCCAATGTTCTCCGGGTGATTTAACCGTGCTGGTGTAGTGGATGATTTAACCATGCTGGTGTAGTGGGTGATTTAACCGTTCTGGTGAAGTGGATGATTTAACCGTGCTGGTACAGCAAATGAAATCAGCGTGGACGTTTATTGACTACCTGTGTACATAATAAAACATCAGTAGCATCCCCCGATTTACAACCACATCCAGTTCTGTCTGATCTTCCAATATAAATATTTCCTATTTAGCCATGCAGTGAAGCGAGAGATTTGATTGGACAGGGCATGTATGATGTGACTGGTGAGAGACATGTTGGGTAGAGCATGACAGCACAGAGAGAGAGACATGTTGGGGAGAGCATGACAGCACAGAGAGAGACATGTTGGGGAGAGCATGACAGCACAGAGAGAGACATGTTGGGGAGAGCATGACAGCACAGAGAGAGACATGTTGGGGAGAGCATGACAGCACAGAGAGAGACATGTTGGGGAGAGCATGACAGCACAGAGAGAGACATGTTGGGGAGAGCATGACAGCACAGAGAGAGAGACATGTTGGGTAGAGCATGACAGCACAGAGAGAGACATGTTGGGGAGAGCATGACAGCACAGAGAGAGACATGTTGGGGAGAGCATGACAGCACAGAGAGAGACATGTTGGGGAGAGCATGACAGCACAGAGAGAGACATGTTGGGGAGAGCATGACAGCACAGAGAGAGACATGTTGGGGAGAGCATGACAGCACAGAGAGAGACATGTTGGGGAGAGCATGACAGCACAGAGAGAGAGACATGTTGGGTAGAGCATGACAGCACAGAGAGAGACATGTTGGGGAGAGCATGACAGCACAGAGAGAGACATGTTGGGGAGAGCATGACAGCACAGAGAGAGACATATTGGGGAGAGCATGACAGCACAGAGAGAGACATGTTGGGGAGAGCATGACAGCACAGAGAGAGACATGTTGGGGAGAGCATGACAGCACAGAGAGAGAGACATGTTGGGTAGAGCATGACAGCACAGAGAGAGACATGTTGGGGAGAGCATGACAGCACAGAGAGAGACATGTTGGGTAGAGCATGACAGCACAGAGAGAGACATGTTGGGTAGAGCATGACAGCACAGAGAGAGACATGTTGGGGAGAGCATGACAGCACAGAGAGAGACATGTTGGGGAGAGCATGACAGCACAGAGAGAGACATGTTGGGGAGAGCATGACAGCACAGAGAGAGACATGTTGGGGAGAGCATGACAGCACAGAGAGAGAGACATGTTGGGTAGAGCATGACAGCACAGAGAGAGACATGTTGGGGAGAGCATGACAGCACAGAGAGAGACATGGTGGGGAGAGCATGACAGCACAGAGAGAGAGACATGTTGGGTAGAGCATGACAGCACAGAGAGAGACATGTTGGGGAGAGCATGACAGCACAGAGAGAGAGACATGTTGGGTAGAGCATGACAGCACAGAGAGACATGTTGGGTAGAGCATGACAGCACAGAGAGAGACATGTTGGGGAAAGCATGACAGCACAGAGAGAGACATGTTAGGGAGAGCATGACAGCACAGAGAGACATGTTGGGGAGAGCATGACAGCACAGAGAGAGACATGTTGGGGAGAGCATGACAGCACAGAGAGAGACATGTTGGGGAGAGCATGACAGCACAGAGAGAGACATGTTGGGGAGAGCATGACAGCACAGAGAGAGACATGTTGGGGAGAGCATGACAGCACAGAGAGAGAGACATGTTGGGTAGAGCATGACAGCACAGAGAGAGACATGTTGGGGAGAGCATGACAGCACAGAGAGAGACATGTTGGGGAGAGCATGACAGCACAGAGAGAGACATGTTGGGGAGAGCATGACAGCACAGAGAGAGACATGTTGGGGAGAGCATGACAGCACAGAGAGAGACATGTTGGGGAGAGCATGACAGCACAGAGAGAGACATGTTGGGGAGAGCATGACAGCACAGAGAGAGAGACATGTTGGGTAGAGCATGACAGCACAGAGAGAGACATGTTGGGGAGAGCATGACAGCACAGAGAGAGACATGTTGGGGAGAGCATGACAGCACAGAGAGAGACATATTGGGGAGAGCATGACAGCACAGAGAGAGACATGTTGGGGAGAGCATGACAGCACAGAGAGAGACATGTTGGGGAGAGCATGACAGCACAGAGAGAGAGACATGTTGGGTAGAGCATGACAGCACAGAGAGAGACATGTTGGGGAGAGCATGACAGCACAGAGAGAGACATGTTGGGTAGAGCATGACAGCACAGAGAGAGACATGTTGGGTAGAGCATGACAGCACAGAGAGAGACATGTTGGGGAGAGCATGACAGCACAGAGAGAGACATGTTGGGGAGAGCATGACAGCACAGAGAGAGACATGTTGGGGAGAGCATGACAGCACAGAGAGAGACATGTTGGGGAGAGCATGACAGCACAGAGAGAGAGACATGTTGGGTAGAGCATGACAGCACAGAGAGAGACATGTTGGGGAGAGCATGACAGCACAGAGAGAGACATGGTGGGGAGAGCATGACAGCACAGAGAGAGAGACATGTTGGGTAGAGCATGACAGCACAGAGAGAGACATGTTGGGGAGAGCATGACAGCACAGAGAGAGAGACATGTTGGGTAGAGCATGACAGCACAGAGAGACATGTTGGGTAGAGCATGACAGCACAGAGAGAGACATGTTGGGGAAAGCATGACAGCACAGAGAGAGACATGTTAGGGAGAGCATGACAGCACAGAGAGACATGTTGGGGAGAGCATGACAGCACAGAGAGAGAGACATGTTGGGTAGAGCATGACAGCACAGAGAGAGAGACATGTTGGGGAGAGCATGACAGCACAGAGAGAGACATGTTGGGGAGAGCATGACAGCACAGAGAGAGACATGTTGGGGAGAGCATGACAGCACAGAGAGAGACATGTTGGGGAGAGCATGACAGCACAGAGAGAGACATGTTGGGGAGAGCATGACAGCACAGAGAGAGAGACATGTTGGGTAGAGCATGACAGCACAGAGACATGTTGGGTAGAGCATGACAGCACAGAGAGAGACATGTTGGGGAGAGCATGACAGCACAGAGAGAGACATGTTGGGGAGAGCATGACAGCACAGAGAGAGAGACATGTTGGGGAGAGCATGACAGCACAGAGAGAGACATGTTGGGTAGAGCATGACAGCACAGAGACATGTTGGGTAGAGCATGACAGCACAGAGAGAGACATGTTGGGGAGAGCATGACAGCACAGAGAGAGACATGTTGGGGAGAGCATGACAGCACAGAGAGAGAGACATGTTGGGTAGAGCATGACAGCACAGAGAGACATGTTGGGTAGAGCATGCCAGCACAGAGAGAGAGACATGTTGGGGAAAGCATGACAGCACAGAGACATGTTGGGTAGAGCATGACAGCACAGAGAGAGAGACATGTTGGGTAGAGCATGACAGCACAGAGAGAGACATGTTGGGGAGAGCATGACAGCACAGAGAGAGAGACATGTTGGGGAGAGCATGACAGCACAGAGAGAGACATGTTGGGGAGAGCATGACAGCACAGAGAGAGAGACATGTTGGGTAGAGCATGCCAGCACAGAGAGACATGTTGGGTAGAGCATGACAGCACAGAGAGAGACATGTTGGGGAGAGCATGACAGCACAGAGAGAGACATGTTGGGTAGAGCATGACAGCACAGAGACATGTTGGGGAGAGCATGACAGCACAGAGAGAGACATGTTGGGGAGAGCATGACAGCACAGAGAGAGACATGTTGGGGAGAGCATGACAGCACAGAGAGAGACATGTTGGGGAGAGCATGACAGCACAGAGAGAGACATGTTGGGTAGAGCATGACAGCACAGAGAGAGACATGTTGGGGAGAGCATGACAGCACAGAGAGAGACATGTTGGGGAGAGCATGACAGCACAGAGAGAGACATGTTGGGTAGAGCATGACAGCACAGAGAGACATGTTGGGTAGAGCATGCCAGCACAGAGAGAGAGACATGTTGGGGAGAGCATGACAGCACAGAGAGAGAGACATGTTGGGTAGAGCATGACAGCACAGAGAGAGACATGTTGGGTAGAGCATGACAGCACAGAGAGAGACATGTTGGGGAGAGCATGACAGCACAGAGAGAGAGACATGTTGGGGAGAGCATGACAGCACAGAGAGAGACATGTTGGGGAGAGCATGACAGCACAGAGAGAGACATGTTGGGGAGAGCATGACAGCACAGAGAGAGACATGTTGGGGAGAGCATGACAGCACAGAGAGAGACATGTTGGGGAGAGCATGACAGCACAGAGAGAGACATGATGGGGAGAGCATGACAGCACAGAGAGAGAGACATGTTGGGTAGAGCATGACAGCACAGAGAGAGACATGTTTGGGAGAGCATGCCAGCACAGAGAGACATGTTGGGTAGAGCATGACAGCACAGAGAGGGACATGTTGGGGAGAGCATGACAGCACAGAGAGAGAGACATGTTGGGTAGAGCATGACAGCACAGAGAGACATGTTGGGTAGAGCATGCCAGCACAGAGAGAGACATGTTGGGGAGAGCATGACAGCACAGAGAGAGAGACATGTTGGGGAGAGCATGACAGCACAGAGACATGTTGGGTAGAGCATGACAGCACAGAGAGACATGTTGGGTAGAGCATGCCAGCACAGAGAGAGAGACATGTTGGGGAGAGCATGACAGCACAGAGACATGTTGGGTAGAGCATGACAGCACAGAGAGAGACATGTTGGGGAGAGCATGACAGCACAGAGACATGTTGGGTAGAGCATGACAGCACAGAGAGAGACATGTTGGGGAGAGCATGACAGCACAGAGAGACATGTTGGGGAGAGCATGCCAGCACAGAGAGACATGGTGGGGAGAGCATGACAGCACAGAGACATGTTGGGTAGAGCATGACAGCACAGAGAGAGACATGTTGGGTAGAGCATGACAGCACAGAGAGAGACATGTTGGGTAGAGCATGACAGCACAGAGAGACATGTTGGGGAGAGCATGCCAGCACAGAGAGACATGGTGGGGAGAGCATGACAGCACAGAGACATGTTGGGTAGAGCATGACAGCACAGAGAGAGACATGTTGGGTAGAGCATGACAGCACAGAGAGACATGTTGGGGAGAGCTTGACAGCACAGAGAGAGACATGTTACCCAGAGCCTGATATCACTTACAGAGAGACAAGTTAGGGAGAGCCTGACAGCACAGACATAGCAGGAGAGAGGGAGTGAGAGGGAAAGACATATTTGATAGAACTTGAACACACAAAACCAAACTGGAAGTTGAGTATTGAGGGCAGAGATCGTTAAGACAAAGTTTCACTATTTAATATACAACATTACCAGACATGTACTTGACTGGAACCCGCATAGGAAGGGAAGAGCATAGAAGAAGAAAAGGTGGGGTGAAAATAAGTAAAAGAGACATGCTAAGTCACGGGAGCTTCGCGCAAGACAAAAATAGAGAGATGGAGAGAGAGAGAGAGAGAGAGAGAGTTGATAGAAAAAGAGAGAATAGAATAAACGAAGAAAATGATAATAGAGTTGATATCTCCAGCAAGTCCCACATGTCAAGTCAATACGCCTTTGCCGTTATGATCAATTAAAGGAAGCATAAACATTTGGGATGCTAGATTTGAAAATAATAACTTGTAACAGTATACTGAAGCTGTACAGCATTTGTGTGTCGGTGTAATAGTAACATCAATATATATAAACATACCAGAAAAGTCAGATAGACTTTATACTAACCAAGACAAGTCAGATAGACTTTATACTAACCAAGAAAAGTCAGATAGACTTTATACTAACCAAGAAAAGTCAGATAGACTTTATACTAACCACGAAAAGTCAGATATACTTTATACTAACCAAGAAAAGTCAGATAGACTTTATACTAACCAAGAAAAGTCAGATAGACTTTATACTAACCAAGAAAACTCAGATAGACTTTATACTAACCAAGAAAAGTCAGATAGACTTTATACTAACCAAGAAAAGTCAGATAGACTTTATACTAACCAAGAAAAGTCAGATAGACTTTATACTAACCAAGAAAAGTCAGATAGACTTTATACTAACCAAGAAAAGTCAGATAGACTTTATACTAACCAAGAAAAGTCAGATAGACTTTATACTAGCCAAGAAAAGTCAGATAGACTTTATACTAGCCAAGAAAAGTCAGATAGACTTTATACTAACCAAGAAAAGTCAGATAGACTTTATACTAGCCAAAAAAAGTCAGATAGACTTTATACTAACCAAGAAAAGTCAGATAGACTTTATACTAACCAAGAAAAGTCAGATAGACTTTATACTAACCAAGAAAAGTCAGATAGACTTTATACTAGCCAAGAAAAGTCAGATAGACTTTATACTAACCAAGAAAAGTGAGATAGACTTTATACTAGCCAAAAAAAGTCAGATAGACTTTATACTAGCCAAGAAAAGAAGAGGCAGACAAGGGGCCGATTCAAGGGCTCACCCGAACCTGTCTGTTGATACTGGCTATAAAACTAACATGATGAATAACGAACAAGGAGGAGAGCGACGACAGGACCAAGTCAACAAACAGAAAAATAAATAATCAAGACACAAGAAAGTAACAGAAGGTTTGCCAGAACTCACGAAAGAAATAAAGACAGTTTCAGAAAAATGGGCGACATTCACGAGTATTATCACTGAAGCAACGAAACAAAAAAAACAAAAAAACACCCGTAATTGTAAAGAAAAGAGGTCTAAAACCAATACTTATGGCGTGGTGGAGTGACGAAGTAAAAATAGCAGTTAAAGATAAAAAGATAAAATACTAAATATGGGTTATAGCCTAACGATGAAAGAATACACCGAGAATATAAACTTAGACCATAAAAATGCAATTAGAAACTTCTACAAACAATACATGAAAGTAATGATACACAGAGACGAGAGTTGTGGCCAAACGAAAAACATAAGTGATGAAAAGGAAAATGATATAAGCCGCGGACAGAGAGGGATGGCGCAGGTTGTAGAGGTGTCAGCACGGGTGTCCCAACCATCTCAAGGGGTCACAGGATGAAGTGAACTGATATTCAACTACCGACTTGGCATGAGAAGACTGCCATTGATCACAACCGGACAGAGAAACCTAATGGATGGCAATGCTTCGCTTCGTCTCACATAAACAATGCTGCAGCCACGGTTACTAAATATGTTAGCAAGGAAGTAGTAACAGATTTCACACTAACTTTCCTTGAATGAAACATTGAAATGAACATACTTCTACCACATCAAACGCCACAATGGTTTAGGAAGAACTATACAGATGGGTATGGGGCCTGTCAAAATAGGCAGAGACAGACCTAGAAGAGGACGGACAAGGGGCATTATAGAGGGTTTGGGGTTGACAGTGGCAGAGGCGGGAGAGCTGGCCAGGGATTGAGTGTCTTACAGATTGGCTGTCACGAGAGTGATGTTCTGCTCGGTTTCTGGTTATTTTAATAAACAAACCACAGCCACCATTGCTTGAACCGGCACGTGATGCCTTCACTTAAAGATCTCATTAAAAACAGCTGATATCGGTGGGGAAAATCCGGCATGACCCACTTTATCCGTCTAGTCTTTGAACACGGAAAAGGCTAGGCCACGTTAGGCCTACAAGTTCTGGTAATATTTATTTGAAACTCAACTTAACGTCTTTATACTGGTTTAGAAGACAATCTATTCTTAAATGCGTTACTTGTCCCTGCCTCCACTACTTCCTGTGGCAATGCATTCCAAGCATTCACCACTCTGCCTAAAAAATGTTTCCTAATATCTAATCTGGACCTCCCTTTAGTTAATTTGAAGCTATGCCCTCTTGTTCTTGTGGGTGGTTGTATTTTGAAAAAAAACAACTTCTTATAGTCTAATTTATCCGTTTCTCTGATCATCTTATAAACTTGAATTAAGTCACCACGAATTCTTCTCTCTTCGAGACACTGTAGGCCGGTTTTTCTGAGTCTTTCCTCATAACTGTAATTCTGGAATCCCACTATCAGCTTTGTCGCTCTTTAGAAAAAAACCTTTCCAGCATGTTTATACCTCCTCTACGATAAGGACTCCACACCTGTACACAGTACTCCAATCTATGTCTAACTAATGCTTTATGCAGTTTGACTATCACTTCCGTGCTCCTATGTTTAATATTTCTTGTTATCATACCTAACATTGCATTTGTGTTTTTCACTGCTACCTTAACTTGCTCACTCACCTTACCTGTATGCTCTATTATAGCACCTAGGTCCCCTTTTATTTTTTATCATTCTAATATTGTTCTCGCCCATTCTGTAATTATGTTCCATATTGGATCTACCCATGTGGATTATTGTACATTTATCTACATTAAACTCCATTTGTCAACTCACAGACCATTCTTGAATTTCATCGAAATTCTACCTCAATATATCCATTTCTGCTTTAGATGAGAGACTACTGCATAGTTTTGTGTCATCAGCAAATTTTCCAATCATGGATCCGATATCAATGTCCAAATCGTTTATATATATCTAGAACAAAATTGGTCCCAAAACCGAGCCCTGTGGCACACCACTCTTTACTTCACACCTCTCAGAGCACTCCTTATTCCCGTTAACCAACTTTCAATCCATTTGGCAAGTTCCCCACCTAGTCCATGTGATTTTAACTTTCTCATTAATCTTCGATGAGGTACTCTATTAAAGGCCTTTGCATAATCTAGATAAATAACATCAACTGGCTCCCATTTATCTATTATTTTGGTTACCTCGTGACTCGCGTTCTATCTTCAACATGTTGGAGTTGTATCATTACTCTTCATGTATAATGACTCTTCCTGTATCATGACTCTTCATGTATCATGACTCTTCCTGTATAATGACTCTACTTGTATCATGACTCTTCCTGCTGCTTTATTTTTTTTAAAAACATACAAGGACTTGAAATGTCTGTTCTGTCGAAGACAAATAATATGGCACTGTGCTGCAATATCTTCTAGCAGGGACTCATTTTGGTTTGGAAATTTTGATCGATTTGTGACTCTTGTGTGTTTCTGTTGTACTGAAGTACATTGTCCCATTCTGTTCTGACAAGTTTAATCTAATCAGAAATAGTCAGCATGGATGTACTAAAGGGATATAGTGCTTAACAAATTTATTAGAATTCATGTAGGATTTTACTAAAATGATAGATAAAGGGGAGCCAGAGGATGTTATTTATCTAGATTAAGCAAAGGCCTTTCATAGAGTACCTCATCGAAATAGTTTAAGTTAAAATCACATGAAATAGGTGGTATAGTTGCCAAGTAGATAGAAAACTGGTTAACAGAAGAAGGCAGAGAGTAGGCATAAATAAGGAGTACTCTGAGTAGTGTGAAGAGAAAAGTGGCGTGCCACAGGGCTCGGTTTTGGGACCAATTTTGTTTTTGATATATATAAACGATTTGGACATTGATATGAGATCCAAGACAACAACTTGGATCGGAGGAATATCTTCTTCTTCTTCTTCTTCTTCTTCTTCTTCTTCTTCTTCTTCTTCTTCTTCTTCTTCTTCTTCTTCTTCGTTCGTTCTTGATCTCCCACTACCAAACCCTAAAAGGATAAGTAGCAGAATGTAGTCCAGAGAACGGAATGCGTTGTGTCGTAGTTTACAGCTTGGCTGCAATATTTTCACCTTTCGGTCCAACACTCCGACTTCAGCAAGCATTTTTTGAGTACCGGGTAAACATTCCCTCTTTGATCCCTTCTCCTTAGTCCTGCTGCCCTGTCATCCAGGATCACCGCGTGGAGGTGTAGAAGGGTCTTGGCAGCTATTGTTCGCTGGCCCTGACACCAGCAGTCAGCTATGGGTCGCTGACCACTGCAGCTCATGCGCTGCTCAGCATCTTGATCCCGGATCGGAGGAATATAATTTCTAGTATTGTAATCCGAGAGAAAACCCTGCAGCATTAGATGAAATGTTGAATTGTCTAGTATTGTAATCCGAGAGAAAACCCTGCAGCATTAGATGAAATTTTGAATTGTCTAGTACATTATCATCATCACAGGTGTCTCAGTCTCCGCAGACATGGCGCATGGCGCCAAGTGAGTCTTGTTCGGTCCTGTCTCCTTCAACGACACTGTCTGCTATGACTGTAATGGCCGATCCGCGAATGACAGTCCGTGCCACAGATTGTACAACAATGCTGAGGAGGCTGGCTTGTCGAGGTGTGACAGTCCGTGCCACAGACCGTACAACCATGCTGAAGAGGTTGGCTTGTCGAGGTGTGACAGTCCGTGCCACAGACCGTACAACCATGCTGAAGAGGTTGGCTTGTCGAGGTGTGACAGCCCGTGCCACAGACCGTACAACCATGCTGAAGAGGCTGGCTTGTCGAGGTGTGACAGTCCGTGCCACAGACCGTACAACCATGCTGAAGAGGTTGGCTTGTCGAGGTGTGACAGTCCGTGCCACAGACCGTACAACCATGCTGAAGAGGCTGGCTTGTCGAGGTGTGACAGTCCGTGCCACAGACCGTACAACCATGCTGAAGAGGTTGGCTTGTCGAGGTGTGACAGTCCGTGCCACAGACCGTACAACCATGCTGAAGAGGTTGGCTTGACGGGGTGTTCCTAGATCTCTTCAGTTTTGATATTTTCTCTGCAGCCAGAATGCCTCTACGGGTGTCAGCAGCGTCTTTCGACTGACTGTCCACAAACATTTCGATCCTGAGCAATTGTTTCCCAGCCCTCGGATGTCGCAGGACTTCATGTCCCCCTTGCATAAGTCCTTAAATCGTAGTGTTGGACGGCCGATTTGTCTAGATCCAATGGTCAGTTGTCCAAAGAGGATATCCTTTTGCAACCTCTCATATGTCATGCGGTAAACATGTAGTTAAGCCGTCGACATCGTGATCAAGTGGTGTGGGTTCGACTCCGGACTCTACCGTCTTATTCACGGGTGCTTGATGCGAAGTCCCCTACATCTCGTAGTCGCCCCTAGTCGTCTTGTCCTTGACTTGCCACTGGGGTCAGGCGGCTCGAGACGAGAAAGTGAGGATAAAACGAAGCGCAGTTAATCCTTACTAAAAATAGGGCTAGCAAATAAATTGGGCCATCATCATCTACGATGGACGGTGGCTTTTGCTTTTTTGTTAAGCATGCTCCATGCATCGAAAACATCACTGGCTCAACAGCGAGTACCAGCTGTTTAAGAAAAACCCTGTTTCTCAATGTTCATCAAATTATTGGACATGACCAGTCAGTCGTCTCACCGGTTGCAGAGTTGACGATGGTTTAAAACAAAACAAAAAGAGGATGATGGTAGACACATTCTGTGGCTTGTTTCTGACACGACTCACATTCTATGGGCTGTTTGTGACACGACTCACTTTCTTTGTTTGAATCGTGTTTAATGTTACAATAGCTATATCAGTCAGACATTTCTGAAATGTTGAATACAAAAAACGAATTGGCGACTTGTTAAGAAAACATCCAATTATTGTCCTAGTGTTATTGGTTCTCTACAATTCATTTTGTTGTCTCTTTTCTATACAATACATTTTGTATAAACAGAAGAGACGAGAATGATTTCTTCGTGTCTCCATTCTTCAAGCTGAACGAATATTCTTTCCCTCTTTTTCAATAAAAATAAAAATATAAAAGCCAAACTAATTTTCTTACAGGACCTTTTGAACAAAAAAAGGCGGCGGGGGTGGATGGGCTAGTTGGGGAGAGGGGGGGGAGTGGATGGGCTAGTTGATTAGGGGGGGGGGAGGTGAAAGGGGGTATATCGGCATATTTTGAAATTATCATCATCATGTTCTCTGTATAACGTCGCTTCCATTACAGCCCGATTGAAAGAAACTCGTTCTCTAGCCAAAACTCCAGCCTCTGCGAAAGCCATGCACAGACATTCCTGGATATCTCGGTCCCATCGTCTTCTCGGTCTACCGCTGCCTCTTTTGCCTGGCATCACACCTTCCGTCACTGTCCTCTCAAGACCACTGTGTCTCTTGATGTAACCAAACTATTTACATTTTGTGGCTAAAATGGAATTGATAAACCAATTCTCTTCTATGCCCAATTTTTGCCGAATGTCTATATTTGTCCTTCTCTCTGTCCAGGGTATTCTGAGGATCTTTCTGTAATTTTGACGAAGGACTTGATTCTCTTTCTAGATGTTTGGATAATGGTCCATGTTTCACAGCCATATGCTGCCAAGGGAAAGACAGGCTCTCAAAACTGTTATTTGTGTCGTTTTGCTGATGTTCTGCCATAAGGTTCCCAGTCTGTTCAGCCTCTGCGTTGACTTGGCTTGTCTCCTTCTGATCTCGTTGGAGCGGTCGCCATTTGTGTTAGACGGGGGTTGGGGGGTGCGGTGGAAGGACGTACGGTAGGGATTTAAATATGGGGAGGGGTGCAGGGAAGAGGGGGGGGGGGGGAACGACTAAATGTGTAATACGTAACTACCCATATCGTCAAGTACTGCAGCTAGTGTGTATATATATATATATACACACAAAACATGAATAATGAATGTGTGCGTGCGTGCGTGCGTGCGTGCGTGCGTGTGTGTGTGTGTGTGTGTGTGCGTGTGTGTGTGTGTATGTGTGTGTTCACAGTGCTTATTCTGGGGTGTATGTGTATTTGAGTGTTTGTTATACGGGAAAGAATACGAAGCAAGTTGATAGGACGAGGTCGCAACCTGATGGTGATGAGTGTGATCGTGCAACTGGGAAACGGCTTACGCATTTTGATTTTTGGTAAGGCGGTGGAAATATTGATTTAGAAAAGGGATTATCTGATGGACAGCTGCTTCCATGGTTTCCTGGATGAAGATGTTGCTGAGCCAAGCACCACTACCATCGAACAAGTTGTAGAGTGTACCTCGGAATTTGAAGTGACCACGACATGAACTTCCCACGACATGAGTGTCCCATGTGATGTGCGTCCCACGACATGAGCGTCCCACGACATGAGCGTCCCACGACATGAGCGTCCCACGACATGAGTGTCTCACGTGATGAGCGTCCCACGACATGAGCGTCCCACGTGATGAGCGTCCCACGACATGAACTTCCCACGACATGAGTATCCCACGACATGAGCGTCCCACGACATGAGTGTCCCACGACATGAGTGTCCCACGACATGAGTGTCCCACGTGATGAGCGTCCCACGACATGAACTTCCAACGACATGAGCGTCCCACGACATGAGTGTCCCACCACACGAACGTCCCACGACATGAGCGTCTCACCACACGAACGTCCCAGTCCGGTGGTGAGCCATCGACTCTCGTGTTGTGTGGAACACAGCTGCTATATCAGAGCTGGAACCAACAAGGGCTCGCTCGTGCTAGGATTGTTTGATTCTGACAAGAAAAGAGAGGGGAGGAAACTGCGTGGGAGGCGACAGACTTGAGGAATATTGAGAACTGTGGTCTGTGGAATAGACTGGTAAGTGGGTGGGGAATGTGCAAAGAGGCGTGTACAGATCTGCATGCCAACCAGATTACTTCTGTTCATACCTCGTCGGGTATACTTGTACAAGAAACTGCCAGGGGGTGGCCTGTTTGAGGGTCGCCATGTCCCATAATATTTCAAGACGGAATTATGAAGGAAATAGATGTCCCAGCTATACGCATCATCCACATTTTGTCTCTCGTGTGACGGTCGAACGTCTCACTCTGTGCCCGAGTCCAGGGGGGGGGGGGTACCTCACTCTGTGCCCGAGTCCAGGGGGGGGGGTACCTCACTCTGTGCCCGAGTCCAGGGGGGGGGGTACCTCACTCTGTGCCCGAGTCCAGGGGGGGGGTACCTCACTCTGTGCCCGAGTCCGGAGGGTGGGGGGTACCTCACTCTGTGCCCGAGTCCAGGGGGGGGGGGGGTACCTCACTCTGTGTCCGAGTCAGGGAAGGCTCTCACCTTTACCTTATCACGTGCAGACTCTAGGACGCGAGCCATTCGCAACTACAGGCCGGGTCTGGTGAACATTGATGTGAGCTCGCAATAAGTATCAGAGAGAGAGACAGGGAGAGAGGGAGGCAGAGAGACAGAACGGGAGCGGAGTAGCATGGATATGGATGGCGCGAGAGGGAGAGGGGCAGGGAGATACTAGGAGAGGGAGAGGAGTAGGGAGGGAGTGGAAAAGAGACAGAGGAAATGAGATGGAGTGAACGAGAGGGAGGGAGAGAATGGGAGGAAGGTGAGAGTGGCGGAGAGGGAGAGGGAGGTATAGGGACTGCCAGGGAGATATAGGGACGGAGAGGGATAGGGAGGTATAGGGACTGCCAGGGAGATATAATGACGGAGAGGGAGAGAGAGAGGTAGGTAAAGGGACGGAGAGGAAGGTATAGGGACGTAGAGTGAGAGGGAGGTATTGGGACGGAGAGGGAGATGGAGGTATGGAGAGAAGAAAAGTGTGACAGAAAGAAAGAGGAAAAAAGACAAAGCGTCTCTTCTGGACCAGCTGGCCTACTAGTTGAGCCCGTCTCTGATTCTCCTGGGCGACACAGAAGGTCACTAGACGAGCAGAGATGAGAGCCACATCTGGACACAAGATCAGCCACGTGGTTGGCCATCAGACAAACAGATGATTGAGATCCCGCATGTTTTGTGATCACGTTAACCCGGGCGGAAACAGGTCGAGAAGGTGGGGAACCTTATTGTCAAGTTCAGATTATTTATTAATCTTTCATACTCAAATTGTGGCCCTCATCGAGTCTTCCATTTATTGTCGGGGGAGAACAGTCGGGGGCTGTCGGGGGAGACTGTCGGAGGAGCCAGTCGGGGGCTGTCGGGGGAGACAGTCGGGGGCTGTCGGGGGAGACAGTCGGAGGCTGTCGGGGGAGACAGTCGGGGGCTGTCGGGGGAGACAGTCGGGGGCTGTCGGAGGAGACAGTCGGGGGCTGTCGGGTAGACAGTCGGGGGAGACAGTCGGGGGCTGTCGGGGAAGGCAGTCGAGGGCTGTCGGGGGAGGCAGTCGGGGGAGACAGTCGGGGGCTATCAGGGGAGACAGTCGGGGGCTGTCGGGGGAGACAGTCAGGGGCTGTCGGGGGAGACAGTCGGGGGCTGTCGGGGGAGACAGTCGGGGGCTGTCGGGGGAGACAGTCGGGGGCTGTCGGGGGAGACTGTCGGGGGAGACAGTCGGGGACTGTCGGGGGAGACTGTCTGGGGAGACAGTCGGGGGCTGTCGGGGGAGACAGTCGGGGGCTGTCGGGGAAGGCAGTCGAGGGCTGTCGGGGGAGGCAGTCGGGGGAGACAGTCAGGGGCTGTCGGGGGAGACAGTCGGGGGCTGTCAGGGGAGACAGTCGGGGGCTGTCGGGGGAGACAGTCGGGGGCTGTCGGGGGCTGTCTGGGGAGACATTCGGGGGCGGTCGGGGGAGACAGTCGGGGGCTGTCGAGGGAGACAGTCGGGGCTGTCGGGGGAGGCAGTCGGGGGCTGTCGGGGGAGACATTCGGGGGAGACAGTCGGGGGCTGTCAGTGGAGACAGTCGGGGGCTGTCGGAGGAGACTGTCGGGGGAGACAGTCGGGTGCTGTCGGGGGAGGCAGTCGGGTGCTGTCGGGGGAGACAGTCGGAGGAGACAGTCGGGGGCTGAAGGGGGCTGTCAGCGGAGACAGTTGGGGATGTTGGGGGCTGTCGGCGGAGACAGTCGGGGGCTGTCGGGGGAGACAGTCGGGGGCTGCCGGGGGAGACAGTCGGGGGCTGTCGGGGGAGACAGTTGGGGCTGTTGGGGGCTGTCGGCGGAGACAGTCAGAGGAGACAGTTGGGGGCTGAAGGGGGCTGTCGGCGGAGACAGTTGGGGATGTTGGGGGCTGTCGGCGGAGACAGTCGGGGGCTGTCGGGGGAGACAGTCGGGTGCTGTCGGGGGAGGCAGTCGGGTGCTGTCGGGGGAGACAGTCGGAGGAGACAGTCGGGGGCTGAAGGGGGCTGTCGGCGGAGACAGTTGGGGATGTTGGGGGCTGTCGGCGGAGACAGTCGGGGGCTGTAGGGGGAGACAGTCGAGGGCTGCCGGGGGAGACAGTCGGGGGCTGTCGGGGGAGACAGTCGGGGGAGACAGTAGGGGCTGTAGGGCGCTGTCGGCGGAGACAGTTGGGAGCCGTCAGCGGAGACAGTCGGGGCTGTAGGGCGCTTTCGGCGGAGACAGTCGGGGCTGTAGGGCGCTGTCGGCGGAGACAGCCCGGGGCTGTCGGCGGAGACAGTCGGGGCTGTCTGAAATTGTCGCTGAACAGCGTCATTGTTTGATCCTGCACAGTTGTCATGTCCTCATGTGTTGCTACAATATTTCTAATAGATTTTGTTTTTACAACTAGACCTAATCTTGCATGCCATTGTTAGACCTAATCTCTCATGATCTTTTTGCTAGATCTAATCTTGCATGCCATTGTTAGACCTAATCTCTCATAATCTTCTTGCTAGACCTAATCTCTCATGATCTTCTTGTTAGACCTAAACGTGTGAGCCCTTCTCAGGTTGTCTGAGGCGCTGGTCTATCACACGTAGACCACAGTTCAAGAAATGTTGAACTAACTATTAAGTTCCACCGCAAACCTCAAACTGTAGGAAACAAGCGTGAAAGACGTGAAAGATTGCTGTGTGTTGTAGTAGCTAATCTACTCTTCGTGAATCCTTTGAAATGTAAATGAATTGTAGTTTCAGTCTGGCACAGCATGCGGGACCTGAACCAGTCATTGTAGCCCTGGTTATTCTCGAGATTGATCATTTGTAATGGCATCTCTCTCGTCTGATGCTGAATTCCTGCACTGGCCCAAAGTCACAAACACGTAGCTACAGAGATATGGGTGCATAGATACACACACAAGAAGACATAAACACCACCCCCGCCTCCGCCGATATTGACAGGTGGCCAGATTTTAGCAGTGACGTATCCTGGTTCCTGATACGCGGAGTGCTACATTCTTAGAATTGAACACTCTTTAAAAATCAATGTTTCTCTAATGACTGTCACACACTATTTGTTCATTACAAATGTATTTGTCCGAGAATATTCAAATATACAAGCGTGTTTTTCTATAATTCCATCTAATAGAATAAATTTAATTTTAAAATGTAAAAAACTATATTTTACAACACTAAATAAACTAATACGAGTCAAACCGGGACTTTTTTTTTGTAATGGCATTTTTTTGTGGTTTTCAAGTAATCAAAATGTCATTTTCTTTCGATATGGTTTGACTTGGCTTCGTTCGTTTTCAATCTCCCGCTACCAAACCCTGAAAGTTCTTAAATAGCAAAATGTATTCCAGAGAACGGAATGCGTTGTGTCGTAGTTTACAGCTTGACTGCGATATTTGCACCTTTCGGTCCAACACATCCGACTTCAGTAAGCATTTTTTGAGTACCGGGTTAACATTCCCTCTTCGATCTTTTCTCCTTAGCCAGTCTGCCCCGCAGGATCACCGCGTGGAGGTGTAGAAGGGTCTTGGCAGCTCTGGTTCGCTAGCCCTGACGCTAGCAGTCAGCTATGGGTCACTGACCACTACAGCTCATGCGCTCTTCTATCTATATCTCCTGCAACGTTTATGCACTGATCTCAGCGTTTAAGTAATGCTTAAAAAAATTTCAGCGTAGAAAGATTTGTCAGAATGTTTTAACCAATTCAGGACAGCCTGACCTCCCATGAATTTATTTAGGGGTAAAAAACAGGTGGAAATCGCTTGGAGCGAGGTCTGGGCTGTAAAGTGGATGTGGCAATACCGAGTTGTTCAATACACGCCCCTGGATTTAAGTCAATATTCCCACGGTCTGTACGTCAAGTCAGTCTGTGGTATAAGAACATATATTCAGTCTGAGGTATAGCAACACATAGATTCAGTCTGAGGTATATGAACGGATAGTCAGTCTGAGGTATAGGAACAGATAGAGTCACTGCAAGGTATAGGAACAGAAAGAATCAGGAACAGAAAGAGTCACTGAGAGGTATTCATTGTGACGTACATGTTTCATTGTGACGGAGATGTATTCATTATGACGGGCAACATTCATTGTGACGTGCATGTTTCATTGTGACGGAGATGCACAGCACTGTATAAAATCAAACAAGCCATTTTCGCACTTGAATTCCAAGCTGGCGGAAGTGGTCTTATTTTAGATTCAAATACCCGTATGTTCAGCCGTTTCTATAGCAACACCCAGTGACAATACAGAAACACATGCGCCCGGTCAGTTTTTTTCCCCTTTAGCTGTTAAACGGGAACTATTTTCTTCAGGCTGAACAGTTCACAAATAGTGCTGTAAATAAAAAAAATCTAAGATGGCCGATAATGTTCTCGCCGCTCCATTTAATTTAAAGACACACGGAATTGTCAGCCATCTATAATTAGGCCTATACGCACGATCAATGTGCTGACTTTTCTACAGTGATGTCACCCCAACAGAGTCGAGTACACCTTATTGTGACATGAACGTTCTACAGCAGGGGATCTCAACCGTTTAAAATTGCGAGCACAGTTCACGTGTAAGATTAAGTGCGCAAGGACCAGGCAATTTAATGGGTTTCACTTTACAAAAATACAATACATTTTAAAAACATTCATTGAGTTAATGACATCCTTGAGCTTGAAAGCCACTCAGAAGTTCAGTGATCCCCAAGTAGAAGTCGCTTGTAGCTACACGCCAGGAGTTCAGTGATCCCCAAGTAGAAGTCGATTGTAGCTACACGCCAGGAGTTCAGTGATCCCCAAGTAGAAGTCGCTTGTAGCCACACGCCAGGAGTTCAGTGCTCCCCAAGTAGAAGTCGCTTGTAGCCACACGCCAGGAGTTCAGTGATCCCCAAGTAGAAGTCGCTTGTAGCCACACGCCAGGAGTTCAGTGCTCCCCAAGTAGAAGTCGCTTGTAGCTACACGTAAACAGTCTTGTACCTGTGAATCAGTTAATCGTGGTTGTTCTTGTGGTATTTTGTAAGCGAGAAAATTTAATCATACAGGTAGGTCGTCCTAAACTTAGCCAAACATTTGAGAGATGCACTCCGCAGTATTTGGAATCGTTTTGTAACTTCTGTTTCTCAAAAAGGTTATGAATTTCTCCTTTTAAAACACATATTTCAGCGCTAAGTAGAATTGGAGATCTATCAGTTCAAGTACCCATGATGCAACACAACGCTGGCCCTGGCCAGCATCGGGGAAACCCCCGAATCAAGCCAGCAGTGCGAAATATTTCAGAACAAAGAGCGGTAAATACGTTTACTGGCAGCAGACGCGCAACTTAACAATTTCAGGTCACCTAACATATAATAGATGGATAGCAACATTACTTGATTGGGTTTGCAAAACAAAGTTGGGATTAAAAAACGGGTCTCATGAGCACTTTTTTTTCCTTGCATGACGCGAGCACCAAATTCATTAAAAGTGAACCAGGGTGCTGGCCAGCACCAGGTTGAGAACGTCTGCTCTACAATAATGTCATCATAACAGGGTCACGTACAGCTCATTATTAAGCGATTTGATTTGAGTGTGGTACACAAGTATCAAGATTTGGTTATAAATAGCATGTTTTGGTACGTGTTTGAATGTGGTACACAAGTATCAAGATTTGGTTATAAATAGCATGTTTTGGTACGTGTTTGAATGTGGTACACAAGTATCAAGATTTGGTTATAAATAGCATGTTTTGGTACGTGTTTGAATGTGGTACACAAGTATCAAGATTTGGTTATAAATAGCATGTTTTGGTACGTGTTTGAATGTGGTACACAAGTATCAAGATTTGGTTATAAATAGCATGTTTTGGTACGTGTTTGAATGTGGTTGAGAATCATTGTGTGCACAGCTGTTTACAGAAAAAATAAATGCGTTACATGCTGGGAGTGAATGAAGTCTAGACAACTGTACATTTATTAAACCAATCAGATTCTGTAGTATATTTTCCTGTGTGTTTCTATTTTCTATGTAGGGCTGGATTTTGTTGATTGGGGCTCTAAGCTAATTGCGGGCACCCTATTTACTCCTAAGTAATAAGTGTCTTATACCACTAACAGTATGGATGTACTGGTGGCATGTGTGTGTGTGTGAGTGTGCGTGTGTGTGTGTGTGTGTGTGCACGTATCCGCGTGTGTTTACATATTTGATGAGTATATGCGTATATTATTTTGATAACTCGACCCGAAATGGGTGCGAAGAATGATAACACTGTAACCTGCCAGCCATGGCCAATGAGACGACTAAGGCGGGTTAAGCATGGTGCTGGCGATTCCATCCATTTGAAACCTTATGCCACAAATACTCAGAACGGGATCTGTTCAAAATGAATCGGACCTTTGACCGGGCGTGGGTTGGGGGTGGGGGGTGTGGGGGAGGTGTGGGGTGGGGGTGTGTGGGGGTGGGGAGGGGGGTGGGAAGATACACTGACTCGCCTGGTGGCCTGAACCAATAATCCTATTGGATGTTCTCTCCTTGAGACTGCACGCGCCTCTACCAGCGCTTCCGCCATTGGTGGAAGCCGTTCACATTTCAGGATGGGCCTCTTTCGGAATAAAGTAAAGCTGGGTCGCGGCGTGTCTTCTCGAGGCTCAACTGGGGTATCTTTCAGCGACCTTTACCGCTTGGGAATCAGTCATAGATCGCAAGGAGACATGTGGGAGAGCGCAAGGAGCCATGTCGGCAGAGTCGCAAGGAGCCATGTCGGAGAGTCGCATGGAGCCATGTGGGAGAGTCGCAAGGAGTCATGTAAGGAGAGTAGCTAGGAGCCATCTGGGAGAGTCGCAAGCAGCCATGTGGGAGAGTCGCCATGTGGGAGAGTCGCAAGGAGCCATGTGGGAGAGTAGCAAGGAGTCATGTGGCAGAGTCGCAAGGAGCCATGTGGGAGAGTCGCAAGGAGCCATCTGGGAGAGTCGCAAGCAGCCATGTGGCAGAGTCGCAAGGAGCCATGTGGGAGAGTAGCTAGGAGCCATGTGGGAGAGTCGCAAGGAGTCATGTGGCAGAGTCGCAAGGAGCCATGTGGGAGAGTAGCTAGGAGCCATGTGGCAGAGTCGCATGGAGCCAAGTGGGAGAGTCGCATGGAGCCATGTGGGAGAGTCGGAAGCCTGAGGAACCATGTGGGAGAGTCGGAAGCCTGAGGAACCATGTGGGAGAGTAGGAAGCCTGAGGAACCATGTGGGAGAGTAGGAAGCCTGAGGAACCATGTGTTTGGCCAGAAAAGTCTGAATCAGATGCCAAGAATGAGTAGTTGTGCTGTCATGATGGAGCTGTCAGGTTGTCATGATGGAGCTGTCAGGTTGTCATGATGGAGCTGTCAGGTTGTCACGATGGAGCTGTCAGGTTGTCATGATGGAGCTGTCAGGTTGTCATGATGGATCTGTCAGGCTGTCATGATGGAGCTGTCAGGCTATCATGATGGAGCTGTCAGGTTGTCATGATGGAGCTGTCAGGTTGTCATGATGGAGCTGTTAGGTTGTCATGATGGAGCTGTCATGATGGAGCTGTCAGGTTGTCATGATGGACCTGTCAGGTTGTCATGATGGAGCTGTCAGGTTGTCATGATGGAGCTGTCAGGTTGTCATGATGGAACTGTCAGGTTGTCATGATGGAGCTATCAGGTTGTCATGATGGAGCTGTCAGGTTGTCATGATGGAGCTGTCAGGTTGTTATGATGGAACTGTCAGGTTGTCATGATGGAGCTGTCAGGCTGTCATTATGGAGCTGTCAAGTTGTCATGATGGAGCTGTCAAGTTGTCATGATGGAGTTGTCTGGCTGTCATGATGGAGCTGTCAGGCTGTCATGATGGAGCTGTCAGAATGTCATGATGGAGCTGTCAAGTTGTCATGATGGAGCTGTCAGGCTGTCAGGATGGAGCTGTCAGGTTGTCATGATGGAGCTGTCAGGTTGTCATGATGGAGCTGTCAGGCTGTCATGATGGAGCTGTCAGGCTATCATGATGGAGCTGTCAAGTTGTCATGATGGAGCTGTCAGGCTATCATGATGGAGCTGTCAAGTTGTCATGATGGAGCTGTCAGGCTGTCATGATGGAGCTGCCAAGTTGTCATGATGGAGCTGCCAAGTTGTCATGATGGAGCTGTCAAGTTGTCATGATGGAGCTGTCAGGCTGTCATTATGGAGCTGCCAAGTTGTCATGATGGAGCTGTCAGACTGTCATGATGAAGCTGGCAAGTTGTCATGATGAAGCTGTCATGCTGTCATCATGGAGCTGTCATGATGGAGCTGTCAGGCTGTCGTGATGGAGCTGCCAAGTTCCCGTTGCCTATACGCCCGCTCACAGATTCGATGGATGACCTCATGAACCCTTTGGTGCGTATTCGTGATGTTCCTCTTCCACTTCCCCCTCTTCCCCACCCCCACAGGGTGGTCAATGACAACAGTCAACATGACTTTGATTTCGCTGCCCACCTGCCACGCTTATTATGGCCTCGGGAATGTTGAATGTCTCCTCTGCCAGGTCTGCGCCTTGGTTTCCTGGTCGTACTCGTAAACCCACGACTCCTCACCAGTGATCTCTGTGTTCAGAAAGTCGTGGTCACCGTTCGCTTAGTCCAGCCTGTCCAGCATGTCCAGCATGTGTAGCAAACCTCAAACTGTAGTGTAGCAAACCTCAAACTGTAGTGTAGCAAACCTCAAACTGTAGTGTAGCAAACCTCAAACTGTAGTGTAGCAAACCTCAAACTGTAGTGTAGCAAACCTCAAACTGTAGTGTAGCAAACCTCAAACTGTAGTGTAGCAAACTTCAAACTGTAGTGTAGCAAACCTCAAACTGTAGTGTAGCAAACCTCAAACTGTAGTGTAGCAAACCTTAAACTTTAGTGTAGCAAACCTAAAACTGTAGTGTAGCAAACCTCAAGTTGTAGTGTAGCAAACCTCAAACTGTAGTGTAGCAAACCTCAAGTTGTAGTGCAGCAAACCTCAAACTGTAGTGTAGCGAACCTCAAGTTGTAGTGTAGCAAACCTCAAACTGTAGTGTAGCAAACCTCAAACTGTAGTGTAGCAAACCTTAAACTTTAGTGTAGCAAACCTAAAACTGTAGTGTAGCAAACCTCAAGTTGTAGTGTAGCAAACCTCAAACTGTAGTGTAGCAAACCTCAAGTTGTAGTGCAGCAAACCTCAAACTGTAGTGTAGCGAACCTCAAGTTGTAGTGTAGCAAACCTCAAACTGTAGTGTAGCACACCTCAAGTTGTAGTGTAGCAAACCTCAAACTGTAATGTAGCAAACCTCAAACTGTAATGTAGCAAACCTCAAACTGTAATGTAGCAAACATCAAACTGTAGTGTACCAATCAATGCTGATCCCCACCTGGTCTGCATGTTCCTCGGATGGTCAGCCGACAGTTCAGCATCCTTAAAGTCCGCGCTTGTTCAATGATCTCGTCATTTCGGCTTCTGCCTACCGGAAGGTGATCCAATCTCATCAATGTACGGCCATCTTTGAAGCGCGTGTTCCACACCTTAGCTCGAGTGATGTCCCTTCGCGCTATCTGAACAGTAGCCCATTAGGATTATTGTCATTGCTTCAAACTCCCCCAAACTCCCCCAAACTCTCCCAAACTCTCCCAAACTCTCCCAAACTCCCACAAACTCCCCCAAACTCTCCCTATGGAATCGTTGTTTGCTAATGACTTAAGTAGCTCATTCGAAGTGCTATGGGCTTGTTTGGGCAAATCTCTCCGTCACTGAGCCTCAAACCACCAAAGGTATTCCATTCTTTAGGCTATGGCACTTCATCAGTTGACATGTTGCCTCCTGTCGTAATGTGGTTTTTTCTTCAGGATCTTCAGCAAATGTGTCCAATGCTTCCATTATTCTGTGATAGCTAGAGACAAGTGACCTCACCATGAGCAGACGGGCACTTATCACTGAGCCACTTTACAACCGGTTCACCACCAACAGCATCAGATACAGCGCCCATCTGTCAGCTGATACGCTCAGACAAAAGTATGTTTTAATCTAATTCAAAGAATTCACTACCTGCAGAAATATTGTCTACATCAGAATGCCCCCCCCCCCCCTCTCTCCCCCAAATTAAATGAGTGCCCAAATCATGGAATGTCAGCTTTGGTCACTCACGGGTTCTGGCTGGTACGCCTGCATGATTCCGTCCCATACTTGACCCATTCTCACGTGACTATCCTTTAAATTCTATATTCCTTCAGAGGTAACAATATTTTGTGTAGGTTCTGACGTAATATGGCCCTTCATTTCGATGGATTGTACATTTATACTGGCTAGATTCTAGTGCACATTCCACAGCTGACCTTCATGGCTTGAGTCTGGTGCACATTCCACAGCTGACCTTCATGGCTTGAGTCTGGTGCACATTCCACAGCTGACCTTAATGGCTAGAGTCTGGTGCACAGTCCACAGCTGACCTTCATGGCTAGAGTCTGTTGCACATTCCACAGCTGACCTTCATGGCTAGAGTCTAGTGTAGAGTGTAAATAAATAGAATAATATCTCTTGTATAATTTCTTCAATGACAACCTACAGTAGCCAATCTAACATCCTTCAGTGGTGTTCAGACAGGGCTAATAGCTCTAAAGGTGATACTAAGTGGTGTTCAGACAGGGCCAATAGCTCTAAAGGTGATACTAAGTGGTGATCAGACAGGGCCAATATCTCTAAAGGTGATACTAAGTGGTGTTCAGACAGGGCCAATAGCTCTAAAGGTGATACTAAGTGGTGTTCAGACAGGGCCAATAGCTCTAAAGGTGATACTAAGTGGTGACCAGACAGGGCCAATAGCTCTAACGGTGATACTAAGTGGTGTTCAGACAGGGCCAATAGCTCTAACGGTGATACTAATTGGTGTTCAGACAGGGCCAATAGCTCTAAAGGTGATACTAAGTGGTGATCAGACAGGGCCAATATCTCTAAAGGTGATACTAAGTGGTGTTCAGACAGGGCCAATAGCTCTAAAGGTGATACTAAGTGGTGTTCAGACAGGGCCAATAGCTCTAAAGGTGATACTAAGTGGTGACCAGACAGGGCCAATAGCTCTAACGGTGATACTAATTGGTGTTCAGACAGGGCCAATAGCTCTAACGGTGATACTAAGTGGTGTTCAGACAGGGCCAATAGCTCTAAAGGTGATACTAAGTGGTGTTCAGACAGGGCCAATAGCTCTAACGGTGATACTAAGTGGTGTTCAGACAGGGCCAATAGCTCTAACGGTGATACTAAGTGGT
Source organism: Ariolimax columbianus (assembly GCA_036924085.1). Taxonomy (NCBI): domain Eukaryota; kingdom Metazoa; phylum Mollusca; class Gastropoda; order Stylommatophora; family Arionidae; genus Ariolimax; species Ariolimax columbianus. The sequence goes on from JAVGWX010000001.1 coordinate 176,916,583, forward strand.
GTTCAGACAGGGCCAATAGCTCTAAACTGGCTAAAATTTGCCACTGAAAGCTGCCCTGCTGCTTTTCCTCTCTTCTTCCCCACGAGTCAAGGATGTATAGCAGCAACCAACCATCCAGAACAGATTGTACATCAGCTTGTCCCTCCATAACGAGTCTGTTCACACTTCTGTAGCATGTGTCCCCTGGTAGATGGGGACGGTAGATTCACAATAACATCTACAGATTTCGTCATCTGAAATACATTGAGCTGCACTTCGCCAACCACTGTTACCACATTTTGCTAATAAGTTCTCATCTGTTGAAAACAGATTGAGCTAACAAAAACTAAGTTTTTACCAGCACGTGCCAACCGGCGAGAAGAAACTGCGACACTCAAGGCGTTATTCACCGACTAATCGTTAATGTGCCGTAGTTAGTTGGCTGGCGTGTATTCTGTCTGTTGGCTGGCGTGTATTCTGTCTGTTAGTTGGCTGGCGTGTATTCTGTCTGTTAGTTGGCTGGTGTGTATTCTGTCTGTCTGTTGGCTGGTGTGTATTCTGTCTGTTAGTTGGCTGATGTGTATTCTGTCTGTTGGTGTGTATTCTGTCTGTTGGCTGGTGTGTATTCTGTCTGTTAGTTGGCTGGTGTGTATTTTGTCTGTTGGCTGGCGTGTATTCTGTCTGTCTGTTGGCTGGTGTGTATTCTGTCTGTTAGTTGGCTGATGTGTATTCTGTCTGTTAGTTGGTGTGTATTCTGTCTGTTGGCTGGTGTGTATTCTGTCTGTTAGTTGGCTGGTGTGTATTCTGTCTGTTGGCTGGCGTGTATTCTGTCTGTCTGTTGGCTGGTGTGTATTCTGTCTGTTGGCTGGTGTGTATTCTGTCTGTTGGCTGGTGTATATTCTGTCTGTTAGTTGGCTAGTGTGTATTCTGTCTGTCTGTTGGCTGGTGTGTATTCTGTCTGTTGGCTGGCGTGTATTCTGTCTGTTAGTTGGCTGGAGTGTATTCTGTCTGTTAGTTGGCTAGTGTGTATTCTGTCTGTCTGTTGGCTGGTGTGTATTCTGTCTGTTGGCTGGTGTGTATTCTGTCTGTTAGTTGGCTGGTGTGTATTCTGTCTGTTGGCTGGTGTGTATTCTGTCTGTTAGTTGGCTGGTGTGTATTCTGTCTGTTGGCTGGTGTGTATTTTGTCTGTTAGTTGACTTGTGTGCATTGTCTTTCCAGTCAACCTTTAATAACGTTATGCATGCCAAAGTGCAACGGGGCAACAATTTTCTTTGTAGACAAAATGAAACGTGTGAATAATATATTGTTTAACATGTTACACATTGACGCAGGCTTCAGCCTACAAAGTACAATGGACACTAGGGTCCGTCTTCAGTGTTTGTATGTGTGTGTGCGTTTGTGTGTATGTGCTGTGCGTATGTGTGTGTGTGTGTGCGTGCGTGCTTGATTATTTGCGTGCGTGTATGTGACAGCGTGTGACCACTATGCTAGATGGCTTACCAATGATGTTGCTGTGTGTGTTGCAGACAATGTCCGACTTCTCGGACACGTCCAGCGTGAGCGACACGCGAGGGTTGGTGGAGGAGAAGCAAGACGGCAAGTCGCGCAGTTCCATCCCTATGACGTCATTCAACTTTATTAACTCCATCATTGGCTCCGGCATTATTGGTAAGTCAAGCATTTAGTTGAAGTCAACTAATCTAGATTCCATGCTGTATAACGGAGAGTTTGACATTTGAGTACAAATATAGACTTTCGCTGCTCAATCTAGGTCACCAAATGTTCTCAAAACGAGAAAAACATCAAACTACATGAACATTTCTTGTCCATTTGATCCAGTGTTTGTCTCTGTGCAGACACGTGATGAAGTCGTAGTGGTAGAGTCATAGAGTGGTAGAGTCGTAGAGTGGTAGAGTCGTAGAGTGGTAGAGTAGTAGAGTGGTAGAGTCGTAGAGTGGTGGAGTGGTAGAGTCGTAGAGTGGTAGAGTTGTAGAGTGGTAGAGTGGTGAAGTGATAGAGTGGTAGAGTGGTAGAGTCGTAGAGTGGTAGAGTCGTAGAGTAGTAGAGTGGTAGAGTCGTAGAGTGGTAGAGTCGTAGAGTGGTAGAGTTGTAGAGTGGTAGAGTCGTAGATTGGTAGAGTGGTAGAGTCGTAGAGTGGTAGAGTTGTAGAGTGGTAGACTTGTAGAATTGTAGTCTTTGAGTGAAAGCATCTTAGAGTCTTAGAGGGGTAAAGTGGTAGATTAATATAGTGCTAGACAGCTCGCATCTTTCGGAAACGGTACCGTCTTCCATGCCCATAATTAACACGCTTCAGTCGACACAGCTGTAAATGGGTACCTATCTTACCGTTCGGGAAGGAAAGAGAAAATTGCAGAGAACTGGCCACCCTACATTCTTGGGCATATTACAACGGCGTTTCTAACACATTATCTTGACAGCAGCGACAGCTGTGGTACTCTACCTGCATGCATGCTACTGTAACGACTGCCTGTCTCTAACCCATTATCCTTAACAGCAGTGACAGCTGTGGTACTCTACCTGTATGCATGCCGCTGTAACGACTGCCTGTCTCCAAGTTTCACACATTCACTTACAGCAACAATAATCCATGTCTAACGCCCTCCCCATGCACTGACAGATGGATAACTTAGTCCTTGAATTCGGCATTCATATCCACGGCAACTGAGGTCTTACGGAAGCCAAGGATAAAGTAGAAGGCATGGATTACACTTGAAATAATCAAGTTATGTGACAAGAGAAGATTAATACATAGGTTGAAGAATACTCTAGATGATATTACGAAATACAGAGAGATAAATGGAAACATAAAGGCCAAGATGAAAAAGACCAAGGCAGAATAGATAATTGCTCAGTGCTCAGATATCGAACAGAATCTGGGAAGAAACGATGCCAAGGAGGCATACAAAATAGTCCAAGGACCTAGTATGGCCTATAAATTGTCGCAATACAACGATTCAGGATAAGAAAGGGAAATGTCTCACAGAAGTCCAAGACATTCGGGCTCATTGGGCAAAGTACTGCTCTGAATTAACTGATAACAAGAGAGGAGAATCAACCGATAACAAGAGGAGAGTCAACCGATAACAAGAGGAGAGTCAACCGATAACAAGAGAGGAGAATCAACCGATAACAAGAGAGGAAGTAACTGAAGCGGTGAAGATGCTAAAAGATGGGAAAGCTATGGGTGTGGATAATACACACACACACACACACTTACACACACACCTACACACACACACCTACACACACACACCTACACAAACGCACAGAAACACACACACACACCCCTACACACACACGCACCTACACACACACGCACCTGCACATACACACACACCTACACATACACACACACCTACACACACACGCACACAAACACACCACACACACACCTACACACACACACCTACTCACACACACCTACACACACACACATGCGGTAGTCCACATGCGCGCGCACATCGATATTCGGCTAGCAGAAGTGACGCAAATATCCGGGGGGGGGGGGGGGGGGGTCATACAATCGAAAAGCCAAAATTCGTTCGAAAGCTAACAGATTTGAGGAGAAAGCAGTTACAAATGAAATTTGTCCACAAATTGACAAAGATTTATGGATGACTAAACAGAGAAACTGAAAGCATAAACAGGCAACAAAACATCTTTACATCAGCGGTTTCACTCAATAAGGAATTGTGCAGCAGAAGACCTAAAACATTGCAAAGAAATAAAAAAAAACAGGTTGTGCAATATTTAACTTTAGAAATCAGTAGATTCTAAAAAAGAAAGTCTAGAGGACAAAGTTAACGTCTAAGACACAAAAGATGATATTAGTTATCAAATACCAAGACCAAATACTATCGAGAAATCAAAATCCCTTAAGAAGAATCATGGATATAATATGGAGAAATAACATCCATATCCAAAAATCGCGCAAGATATTTTTTTTTAGTGTCACAGAAATAAAGTTACGGGATGAAAGCTTCAATCATACTTCAAAGATTAGCGGCAAAAATGGGCCCTAACTATGTGCACGAACATATAAGACAACAGCAATGGACGGTGTACTTCCAGGGACTTTTAAACTCAGGAGCCATTCGGGCTATCACAAACAGAAATAGCTATCACAAACAGAAATAGCTATCACAAACAGAAATAGCTATCACAATAATGGGCAACAAGATATAATAGTACAAATCTTGAAGAACTAAGGCGGTAACAGAAACTGTGTTCATAAGATTTAGGCATAGAGGAAAAATGTTTGTGGACATACTTGAACAATGTATGTGGACATACTTGAACAATGTATGTGGACATACTTGAACAATGTATGTGGACATACTTGAACAATGTATGTGGACATACTTGAACAATGTATGTGGACATACTTGAACAATGAATGTGGACATATTTGAGCAATGTATGTGGACATACTTGAACAATGAATGTGGACATACTTGAACAATGTATGTGGACATACTTGAACAATGTATGTGGACATACTTGAACAATGAATGTGGACATATTTGAGCAATGTATGTGGACATACTTGAACAATGAATGTGGACATACTTGAACAATGAATGTGGACATACTTGAACAATGTATAAGAACAAATGTCGAACCTCAGCCAAACAAAGCTCAGTTTGGTTGACGTAAGGTAATGTACTGATGCATTGATCTGCGCAAGACAATTCTACGAAAGAAGATTATAACATGGCAAGCATTTCAACATAATATTTATTGATCAAGAGAAAGCTTTTGATAGAGTAGATAGAAATACATAATATTTGAGGATTACAGAACATAAGGCAGCTATACATACTGACAAGAACAGCGCGGAGGAGAAACTCAATCATTTTCAGAGTGGACGAGAGAAACGACCTGATTGTGATCGGAGACGTCAACGACAGAACAAGTAGAAATGAGTCATGACACGAAGATTGTCTTAGATGTCACAGCCATTCTTCCATAGGTCGGAACAGTTACGGAAAGAGCTCGTCAAGTTGTGTACCGGACATGGTCTGCTGATCTCGAACAGTCTTCCAACACGAAACTGACCACGGACAGGTCCTCAAGACACGTTTCTCTCCAACACGAAACTGACCACGGACAGGTCCTCAAGACACGTTTCTCTCCAACACGAAACTGACCACAGACAGGTCCTCAAGACACGTTTCTCTCCAACACGAAACTGACCACGGACAGGTCCTCAAAACACGTTTCTCTCCAACACGAAACTGACCCCGGACAGGTCCTCAAAACACGTTTCTCTCCAACACGAAACTGACCACGGACAGGTCCTCAAGACACGTTTCTCTCCAACTCGAAACTGACCACGGACAGGTCCTCAAGACACGTTTCTCTCCAACACGAAACTGACCACAGACAGGTCCTCAAGACACGTTTCTCTCCAAGACGAAACTGACCACGGACAGGTCCTCAAAACACGTTTCTCTCCAACACGAAACTGACCACAGATAGGTCGTCAAGACACATTTTTCTCCAACACGAAACTGACCACGGACAGGTCCTCAAGACACGTTTCTCTCCAACTCGAAACTGACCACGGACAGGTCCTCAAGACACGTTTCTCTCCAACACGAAACTGACCACAGACAGGTCCTCAAGACACGTTTCTCTCCAACACGAAACTGACCACGGACAGGTCCTCAAAACACGTTTCTCTCCAACACGAAACTGACCACAGATAGGTCGTCAAGACACATTTTTCTCCAACACGAAACTGACCACGGACAGTTCCTTAAGACACGTTTCTCTCCAACACGAAACTGACCACAGACAGGTCCTCAAGACACGTTTCTCTCCAACACGAAACTGACCACGGACAGGTCCTCAAGACACGTTTCTCTCCAACACGAAACTGACCACAGACAGGTCCTCAAGACACGTTTCTCTCCAACACGAAACTGACCACAGACAGGTCGTCAAGACACGTTTCTCTCCATCACGGAACTGACCACAGACAGGTCGTCAAGACACGTTTCTCTCCATCACGGAACTGCCAGAGAAAGAATACAAGCATGAATATGAACCTCCACAAACTGAGAGGCGAGTCTGCCAGGGTCGGTTAAGTCCTGATGTGACTATGATGCACGATTCACTCGACAGAGGTGCCACTACTATAGATACTGAATGGGTCTCTTTCAAACTGGCAATGATGGACGCTCTCCAGAAGGTAAGACATAGCTCGAGGCAAACAGGAAGGAACATCCTGGTGGAATTAAGAGGTTCAAGTCCCCCTACAGGTCAACAAGAAATTTTACAAGACATGGCTCATATCAAGGGAGCCTGCCGACTGTGTTTACCAGACTGACAGAAAATATAACGAGCTGATAATCAAGAGGACTAAGGAGAAAGTCTGGCCACAGCATGGTGAACATCTCTCAAATATATGCGAGTCTCTCCCTAGAGACTTCTTCTAGAGCATCAAAGCGATGAAACTGAGGGATGATAGTTACAATCCAACATCATTCATGATGATAAAGACAACCCTACTGAGTAATACCAAGCTTGTAGGCAAACAGGGGTCTGGGGTCTTGTAAACAGACATATCTGGGGTCTTGTAGGCAGACAGGAGTCTGGAGTCTTGTAGGCAGACATGTCTGGAGTTTTGTAGGCAGACAGGAGTCTGGAGTCTTGTAGGCACACATGTCTGGAGTCTTGTAGGCAGACAGGAGTCTGGAGTCTTGTAGGCAGACATGTCTGGAGTCTTGTAAGCAGACAGGCGTCTGGAGTCTTGTAGGCAGACAGGAGTCTGGAGTCTTGTAGGCTGACATGTCTGGAGTCTTGTAGGCAGACATGAGTCTGGAGTCTTGTAGGCAGACATATCTGGAGTTTTTAGGCAGACATGTCTGGAGTCTTGTGGGCAGACATGTCTGGAGTCTTGTGGACAGACCTGAGTCTGGAGTCTTGTGGACAGACAGGAGTCTGGAGTCTTGTAGGCAGACATGTCTGGAGTCTTGTAGGCAGACAGGAGTCTGGAGTCTTGTAGGCAGACATGTCTGGAGTCTTGTAGGCAGACATGTCTGGAGTCTTGTAGACAGACATGAGTCTTGAGTCTTGTAAGTCAAACAGAGAAGATGTATGCACAACTTATCAAACATGGAATGCAGCAGACTGCTGAACCACAGCTCAACGAAGCCAAGTTCGGCTTCCGCGAGTGCAAAGGGTACACCGACCGTTTTTTTGCCCCAAGGCAAATGTGCGAGAAAATGATTGAATAGGCCGAACATCTCAACTTGAATCTATCGACCAAGAGAAAGCTTTGGACAGGGTTGACAGAAATAGACACTAGACGGTGATGGATGAGTATGGGATACGAGTTACTAGACAATGTGTGAGCTTTGTTTAGAGGGGACGAGAGTGGAGTGTGTACTGAGGACGGTGCCATAGACGCCAAGGGTGTGTACTGGGGACGGTGCCTTAGACGCCAAGGGTTTGTACTGGCCTCGCTGCTTTTGAACATTTTTGTGGTTACAACTCTATCAAAAGGACTATCAGGCTGGGACAACACACGATCCAGACCATAATTCCATAAATAAACTACTATTCTCAGATGACCAATGTCTAGAATATACAGATACTCTCTGGACATCCACTTGGGCAATCTTTGGCCCCTCAATGGGATCTAAGGTGACCAGTAGTGGTATGTCGTCTCATGTGGACCTGGAAAGACCTTGAAAAGTGTGGACGTAATGTAGGCCAGACGGGAGATCGCCATCTGAAAACCTTTTCGAGCTTATCACCCGCTACAGCTACGGATGCCTGGCATGACGCTGACTCACCTGCTACAGCTAGCTACGGATGCCAGGCATGACGCTGACTCACCTGCTACAGCTAGCTATGGATGCCTGGCATGACGCTGACTCACCTGCTACAGCTAGCTATGGATGCCTGCCAGGCATGACGCTGACTCACCTGCTACAGCTAGCTATGGATGCCTGGCATAACACTGACTCACCTACTACAACTAGCAACGGATGCCTGGCATGACGCTGACTCACCTGCTACAGCTAGCTACGGATGCCTGGCATGACGCTGACTCCCCTGCTACAGCTAGCTACGGATGCCTGGCATGACGCTGACTCACCTGCTACAACTAGCTACGAATGTCTGGCATGACGCTGACTCACCTGCTACTTGGGAAATATTGATTTGATGAATTGATTTGATTCGAAAGATGAATTGATTGAACAAATTGATTTGGCTGGTTGTTTGGAATGATTGATTTGTCAGATTGATTTGACTGATTTAATTGACTGATTAGTTGGTAGATTTGACTGATTAATCTTTCAGATTTAATTGCCAGATTGATTTGGTGGATCGATTTGACTAATTAATTTGATTGATTTGACTGATTGAATAAGGAGATTGTTTTGACTGATTTATTTGACTGATTTATTTAGCTGATTGACTTGACTGATTGACCGCTCCAAATGAAGCAAAATGCAATCGCTACAGCTGGTCCCGTTTCACAGGAAACCTGCACTGAGTTTTACATTAGCTGCTTAACTAGAAGTGGCTTTATATAATAGGGTTGCTAGTCTCATGAACAACTCCCTCCTGCGACATGCGTGGGTGGAAACAGTGGTCCTATTCTTGTCAACCACAGTACCACTCTGGTGATACATCAGGACTCAAGGAGAATGTGATGTTGGTCGATAGCTTGACAGCCAAGAAAACGCTGGCCCAGGAGGTGGATCGATCAATTGATGGATTGATTAGGTTGCATTGATGTAATAAGTGCACATGGGTGAACTCCGTTAATGACATTGAGCAGTAGCTTTGTGCTGACATGACGACGGCCAGGGTCAGAGCCAACATGCCCTTTCTAACATGAACAAGTTGGGGACACAATTCTCCAACCAACATCATGGATTATGGATTTGTGAGACCAGGCTATCGTCAGGGCCTGCAGCGGTTACAGCGCTTGGTGTGTCGCTGGGACAAGATTCAGGGTTGTATTACAACCATCAGACAGTTTCCGGTTTTATTCTATCAGTCAGTGTGTCTGTCTGTTAGTCTTATGAACACATAAGACAGCCGAACATGTTACTCTCATCAGCAATAATATGTCCCTACCCCCCCCCCCCCCCCTTGCTCAAATAATGCTCAAGTGTGGGTTATCATACCTCGTCTCCGAGCTGACCACACCAGACTTAGACTCTACCTATACGTCACATTCAAGATAATACCTCCAACACATGCTACTGGGGCCTAGCAAACATGACGGCAACACATATACTCCAGGTCTGGCCCGAGTACGCTTATTTCTGGAGGTGGGTGGCCCAGGCTCACTCCCGTCGAGGAGAAACATCACAGCTGTATTAAGACAGCATCGTTTGCAGGGACATCCGGAGTATTAGTCTCATGATCGCAGAATAAGGATCAGACTTTTCGTCAATGAAAACAGAGAGGTAGACAAAAGATCACAGAATTAGCTTATTGTACATGGCATGAGGTAAGACAGTTGATATAAGGGCACACTCTCACCTACATTGGTAAACCAACATGGCGCTGCCTGCATGACTGAAAGCCAGATCTATTGTCAGCTCTCATCAAGCAATACAGGAACACAATACAGTTATTCAATATAGTTAAAAAAGACAATATAGGAATACAATACGGTTAGATAACATGGTGAGGGGACGGCGTGGCCTAGTGGTTAAGTGGCACGGCTCACGACCCGAAGGTGCTGGGTTCGATCCCCATCACAGCACCGGCCGTTACCCAGGGGAAGCAAACCCTTAGAAAATGCAGGAGGAAGCAGACCCTTACATAAAATGCGTGCTGAAGTCGGATGCACTAGGCCGATAGGCGCAAAATAAAAACCACAGTGCAACGCACACCGCCTTGGGGAATAGAAAAATAAGGCGAACGCAAAAAAACACAAAAAAAAACAAACAAAAAAACAAAACAACATAACATGGTTATACAATACTGTTTACAATTCTGTTCCACAACTGACACAAATGATGACCTTCTACTTCAGGTATGCCATTTGCTCTCAGGCAAGCAGGGTTCGGACTCGGTATTATTCTCATTGTGGCTGTGGCGTTTGTAACAGGTAACCCCTGCTTGTGTTACTGTTACTGTTCTGGGTTGTTGCTAGAACTTAACATGTTGTTGTTGTTGTTGTTATTGTTCTTCTTTTTGTTGTTGGTCATGCTATTGTTGCTCGTGTTGTTGTTATTGGTTATATTTGTGTTGCTCTTGTTGGTATTGTTGTTGTTGGTTATATCATTGTTTTTGATCATCTTACTGTTCAGGGTGTTCTTCATTGTTGGTACTGTTGTTGTTGGTACTGTTGTTGTTGGTACTGTTGTTGGTATTATTGTTGTTGGTATTGTTGTAGTTGGTACTGTTGTTGGTTATCTTATTTGTATTCCTGAGGCTGTTCAAAGTTAATCCTTATGCTGACTCCTTCGCTTTTGACTTATTTTCCGTGAGGCAGGTTCTACTGGAATTGTGATCAGATAAAGTTGTACTGGGATTGTTATGAGATAAAGTTGTACTGGAACTGTTATGAGATAAAGTTGTACTGGAATTGTTATGGGATAAAGATGTACTGGAATTGTTATGGGATAAAGATGTACTTTAATTGTTATGGATAAAGTTGTACTGGCATTTTTATGGGATAACGTTGTACTGGAATTGTTATGGGATAACGTTGTACTGGAATTGTTATGGGATAACGTTGTATTGGAATTGTTATGGGATAACGTTGTACTGGCATTGTTATGGGATCAAGTTGTACTGGCATTGTTATGGGATCAAGTTGTACTGGCATTGTTATGGGATCAAGTTGTACTGGCATTGTTATGGGATCAAGTTGTACTGGCGCTTCCTATAACCCAGGGAGTGCTGAAGAATGTAGACGTGATTAAAGCAAGGAAAGAAAAGTCGGCTCCAGCGGCCAGCCAAGCACTATGGACCAAATCAGACTGACTCAAGCCGCCAGCCGAGCCCTATGGACCAGATCAGCTTCAGACCACCTAACAGACACCAACGATTAATAAGACAACAACTGTCCTCCTAAAATGCAACAAGTCATTGAGGCAGCACAATAACCACAACCAATGGTCTCACACCAAATCTGATACACGATCCAAGAAAGACAAGATCACAGACTCATACAAGTTCCACAGATAAACAAGCTGCAAGATCTGCAGACAAGTCAAAGAGTTTCTTTCGGTGAGGGCACAAGAACATGGTACGAGAACATGGCCACAATCCAGAAAGCTATAAGAACACAGAACCAAACAGCAAACATGGTCACAGATCAAGAGTAGACAATTCCTCACCCTTTTAGCCAATAAGCTGTCGTTGATCAACGTTAAATGAGATGTGTCCAAACTTTAGACAGATCAAATATTATTTGTGAAAGAAGGTAGGCATGGACTTTCTGGCTGTAGTGCAATGTTTCTGATCAGGCTCGCCATTTCGGGAATTGGTGTGATGATCACCACCTTACTGGCCAGGCTGCTGCACTATAGACTTTAACTCGGTGAATGAAGTGACTTTAAGGTCCCTACCAGACACTACCATCCCCTACCAGACACTACCATCCCCTACCATCCCCTACCAGACACTACCATCCCCTACCATCCCCTACCAGACACTACCATCCCCTACCAGACACTACCATCCCCTACCAGACACTACCATCCCCTACCAGACACTACCAGACACTACCATCCCCTACCAGACACTACCATCCCCTACCAGACACTACCAGACACTACCATCCCCTACCATCCCCTACCATCCCCTACCATCCCCTACCAGACACTACCATCCCCTACCAGACACTACCATCCCCTACCATCCCCTACCAGACACTACCATCCCCTACCATCCCCTACCAGACACTACCATCCCCTACCATCCCCTACCATCCCCTATCAGACACTACCATCCCCTACCAGACACTACCATCCCCTACCATCCCCTACCAGACACTACCATCCCCTACCATCCCCTACCATACACTACCATCCCCTACCGGACACTACCATCCCCTACCTTCCGCTACCAGACACTACCATCCCCTACCAGACACTACCATCCCCTACCAGACACTACCATCCCCTACCATCCCATACCAGACACTACCATCCCCTACCATCCCCTACCAGACACCACCATCCCCTACCATCCTCTACCAGACACTACCATCCCCTACCAGACACTACCATCCCCTACCAGACACTACCAGACACTACCATCCCCTACCAGACACTACCAGACACTACCATCCCCTACCAGACACTACCATCCCCTACCATCCCCTACCATCCTCTACCAGACACTACCATCCCCTACCAGACACTACCATCCGCAACCAGACACTACCATCCCCTACCAGACACTACCAGACACTACCATCCCCTACCAGACACTACCATCCCCTACCAGACACTACCATCCCCTACCAGACACTACCATCCCCTACCAGAAACTACCATCCCCTACCATCCTCTACCAGACACTACCCTCCCCTACCAGACACTACCATCCCCTACCAGACACTACCATCCCCTACCATCCCCTACCATCCTCTACCAGACACTACCATCCTCTACCAGACACTACCATCCCCTACCAGACACTACCATCCCCTACCAGACACTACCAGACACTACCATCCCCTACCAGACACTACCAGACACAACCATCCCCTACAAGACACTACCATCCCCTACCAGACACTACCATCCCCTACCAGACACTACCAGACACTACCATCCCCTACCAGACACTACCATCCCCTACAATCCCCTACCATCCCCTACCAGACACTACCATCCCCTACCAGAAACTACCATCCCCTACCATCCCCTACCAGACACTACCATCCCATACCAGACACTACCATCCCCTACCAGACACTACCATCCCCTACCAGACACTACCATCCCCTACCAGACACTAACATCCCCTACCAGACACTACCATCCCCTACCAGACACTACCATCCCCTACCAGACACTACCATCCCCTACCATCCCCTACCAGACACTACCATCCCCTACCAGACACTACCATCCCCTACCAGACACTACCATTCCCTACCAGACACTACCATCCCCTACCAGACACTACCATCCCCTACCAGACACTACCATCCCCTACCAGACACTACCATCCCCTACCAGACACTACCAGACACTACCATCCCCTACCAGACACTACCATCCCCTACCAGACACTACCATCCCCTACCATCCCCTACCAGACACTACCATCCCCTACCAGACACTACCATCCCCTACCAGACACTACCAGACACTACCATCCCCTACCAGACACTACCATCCCCTACCAGACACTACCATCCCCTACCAGACACTACCATCCCCTACCATCCCATACCAGACACTATCATCCCCTACCATCCCCTACCAGACACTACCAGACACTACCATCCCCTACCAGACACTACCATCCCCTACCAGACACTACCATCCCCTACCATCCCATACCAGACACTATCATCCCCTACCATCCCCTACCATCCTCTACCAGACACTACCATCCCCTACCATCCCCTACCAGACACTACCATCCCCTACCATCCCCTACCACCCCCTACCATCCTCTACCAGACACTACCATCCTCTACCAGACACTACCATCCCCTACCAGACACTACCAGACACTACCATCCCCTACCATACACTACCAGACACTACCATCCCCTACTAGACACTACCAGACACTACCATCCCCTACCAGACACTACCATCCCCTACCAGACACTACCATCCCCTACCAGACACTACCATCCCCTACCAGACACTACCATCCCCTACCATCCCATACCAGACACTATCATCCCCTACCATCCCCTGCCAGACACTACCATCCCCTACCAGACACTACCATCCCCTACCAGACAATACCATCCCCTACCAGACACTACCATCCCCTACCAGACACTACCATCCCCTACCAGACACTACCATCCCCTACCAGACACTACCATCCCCTACCATCCCCTACCATCCCCTACCATCCTCTACCAGACACTACCAGACACTACCATCCCCTACCAGACACTACCATCCCCTACCATCCTCTACCAGACACTACCATCCTCTACCAGACACTACCATCCCCTACCAGACACTACCATCCCCTTCCAGACACTACCATCCCCTACCAGACACTACCATCCCCTACCAGACACTACCATCCCCTACCATCCCCTACCAGACACTACCAGACACTACCATCCCCTACCAAACACTACCATCCCCTACCAGACACCACCATCCCCTACCATCCCATACCAGACACTATCATCCCCTACCATCCCCTGCCAGACACTACCATCCCCTACCAGACACTACCATCCCCTACCAGACAATACCATCCCCTACCAGACACTACCATCCCCTACCAGACACTACCATCCCCTACCAGACACTACCATCCCCTACCAGACACTACCATCCCCTACCATCCCCTACCATCCCCTACCATCCTCTACCAGACACTACCAGACACTACCATCCCCTACCAGACACTACCATCCCCTACCATCCCCTACCATCCCCTACCATCCTCTACCAGACACTACCATCCTCTACCAGACACTACCATCCCCTACCAGACACTACCAGACACTACCATCCCGTACCATACACTACCAGACACTACCATCCCCTACTAGACACTACCAGACACTACCATCCCCTACCAGACACTACCATCCCCTACCAGACACTACCATCCCCTACCAGACACTACCAGACACTACCAGATACTACCATCCCCTACCATCCCCTACCTGACACTACCATCCCCTACCAGACACTACCATCTCCTACCAGACACTACCATCCCCTACCATCCCCTACCAGACACTACCATCCCATACCAGACACTACCATCCCCTACCAGACACTACCATCCCCTACCAGACACTAACATCCCCTACCATCCCCTACCATCCCCTACCAGACACTACCATCCCCTACCAGACACTACCATCCCCTACCAGACACTACCATCCCCTACCATCCCATACCAGACACTACCATCCCCTACCAGACACTACCATCCCCTACCATCCCCTACCAGACACTACCATCCCCTACCATCCCCTACCAGACACTACCATCCCCTACCATCCCCTACCATCCCCTACCATCCTCTACCAGACACTACCATCCCCTACCATCCCCTACCAGACACTACCATCCCCTACCATCCCCTACCAGACACTACCATCCCCTACCAGACACTACCAGACACTACCATCCCCTACCAGACACTACCATCCCCTACCATCCCTTACCATCCTCTACCAGACACTACCAGACACTACCATCCCCTACCAGACACTACCAGACACTACCATCCCCTACCAGACACTACCAGACACTACCATCCCCTACCAGACACTACCATCCCCTACCATCCCCTACCAGACACTACCATCCCCTACCATCCCCTACCAGACACTACCATCCCCTACCATACACTACCATCCCCTACGATCCCCTACCATCCTCTACCAGACACTACCATCCCCTACCATCCCCTACCAGACACTACCATCCCCTACCAGACACTACCAGACACTGCCATCCCCTACCAGACACTACCATCCCCTACCATCCCCTACCATCCTCTACCAGACACTACCAACCCCTACCATCCCCTACCAGACACTACCATCCCATACCAGACACTACCATCCCCTACCAGACACTACCATCTCCTACTAGACACTACCATCCCCTACCAGACACTACCATCCCCTACCAGACACTACCATCCCCTACCAGACACTACCATCCCCTACCATACACTACCATCCCCTACCAGACACTACCATCCCCTACCATCTGCTACCAGACACTACCATCCCCTACCAGACACTACCATCCCCTACCAGACACTACCATCCCCTACCATCCCATACCAGACACTACCATCCCCTACCATCCCCTACCAGACACTACCATCCCATACCAGACACTACCATTCCCTACCATCCCCTACCGGACACTACCATCCCCTACCAGACACTACCATCCCATACCATCCCCTACCATCCCCTACCATCCCCTACCATCCTCTACCAGACACTACCATCCCCTACCAGACACTACCAGACACTACCATCCCCTACCAGACACTACCAGACACTACCATCCCCTACCAGACACTACCATCCCCTACCATCCTCTACCAGACACTACCATCCCCTACCAGACACTACCATCCCCTACCAGACACTACCAGGCACTACCATCCCCTACCAGACACTACCAGACACTACCATTCCCTACCAGACACTACCATCCCCTACCATCCCCTACCATCCCCTACCAGACACTACCATCCCCTACCAGACACTACCATCCCCTACCAGACACTACCATCCCCTACCAGACACTACCATCCCCTACCAGACACTACCATCCCCTACCATCCCCTACCATCCTCTACCAGACACTACCATCCCCTACCAGACACTACCATCCCCTACCAGACACTACCATCCCCTACCATCCCCTACCATCCTCTACCAGACACTACCATCCTCTACCAGACACTACCATCCCCTACCAGACACTACCATCCCCTACCAGACACTACCAGACACTACGATCCCCTACCAGACACTACCAGACACAACCATCCCCTACAAGACACTACCATCCCCTACCAGACACTACCATCCCCTACAAGACACTACCAGACACTACCATCCCCTACCAGACACTACCATCCCCTACCATCCCCTACCATCCCCTACCAGACACTACCATCCCCTACCAGAAACTACCATCCCCTACCATCCCCTACCAGACACTACCATCCCATACCAGACACTACCATCCCCTACCAGACACTACCATCCCCTACCAGACACTACCATCCCCTACCAGACACTAACATCCCCTACCATCCCCTACCAGACACTACCATCCCCTACCAGACACTACCATCCCCTACCAGACACTACCATCCCCTACCAGAACCTACCAGACACTACCATCCCCTACCAGACACTACCATCCCCTACCATCCCCTACCAGACACTACCATCCCCTACCAGACACTACCATCCCCTACCAGACACTACCATCCCTACCAGACACTACCATCCCCTACCAGACACTACCATCCCCTACCAGACAATACAAGACACTACCAGAAACTACCATCCCCTACCAGACACTACCATCCCCTACCAGACACTACCATCCCCTACCATCCCCTACCAGACACTACCATCCCCTACCAGACACTACCATCCCCTACCATCCCCTACCAGACACTACCAGACACTACCATCCCCTACCAGACACTACCATCCCCTACCAGACACTACCATCCCCTACCATCCCATACCAGACACTACCATCCCCTACCATCCCCTACCAGACACTACCATCCCCTACCAGACACTACCATCCTCTACCAGACAATACCATCCCCTACCAGACACTACCATCCCCTACCAGACACTACCATCCCCTACCAGACACTACCATCCCCTACCAGACACTACCATCCCCTACCATCCCCTACCATCCTCTACCAGACACTACCATCCCCTACCAGACACTACCATCCCCTACCAGACACTACCATCCCCTACCATCCCCTAATATCCCCTACCATCCTCTATCAGACACTACCATCCTCTACCAGATACTACCATCCCCTACCAGACACTACCAGACACTACCATCCCCTACCATACACTACCAGACACTACCATCCCCTACCAGACACTACCAGACACTACCATCCCCTACCAGACACTACCATCCCCTACCAGACACTACCATCCCCTACCAGACACTACCAGACACTACCAGATACTACCATCCACTACCATCCCCTACCAGACACTACCATCTCCTACCAGACACTACCATCCCCTACCTTCCCCTACCAGACACTACCATCCCATACCAGACACTACCATCCCCTACCAGACACTACCATCCCCTACCAGACACTACCATCCCCTACCAGACACCAACATCCCCTACCATCCCCTACCATCCCCTACCAGACACTACCATCCCCTACCAGACACTACCATCCCCTACCAGACACTACCATCCCCTACCTTGCCATACCAGACACTACCATCCCCTACCAGACACTACCATCCCCTACCATCCCCTACCAGACACTACCATCCCCTACCATCCCCTACCAGACACTACCATTCCCTACCATACACTCCAAACACGGCAGCCTAACTATCTACCACACTCCAAACACGGCAGCCCAACTATCTATCAGCACACTCCAAACACGGCAGCCCAACTTAGCACACTCCAAACACGGCAGTACCAGACACTACCAGACACTACCATCCCCTACCAGACACTACCATCCCCTACCATCCCCTACCATCCCTTACCATCCTCTACCAGACACTACCATCCCCTACCAGAAACTACCAGACACTACCATCCCCTACCAGACACTACCATCCCCTACCAGACACTACCAGACACTACCATCCCCTACCAGCACTACCATCCCCTACCAGACACTACCATCCCCTACCATCCCCTACCAGACACTACCATCCCCTACCATACACTACCATCCCCTACCATCCCCTACCATCCCCTACCATCCTCTACCAGACACTACCATCCCCTACCATCCCCTACCAGACACTACCATCCCCTACCAGACACTACCAGACACTACCATCCCCTACCAGACACTACCATCCCCTACCATCCCCTACCATCCTCTACCAGACACTACCATCCCTTACCAGACACTACCAGACACTACCATCCCATACCAGACACTACCATCCCCTAGCAGACACTACCATCTCCTACCAGACACTACCATCCCCTACCAGACACTATTATCCCCTACCAGACACTACCATCCCCTACCAGACACTACCATCCCCTACCAGACACTACCATCCCCTACCAGACACTACCAGACACTACCATCCCCTACCAGACACTACCATCCCCTACCAGACACTACCATCCCCTACCAGCCACTACCATCCCCTACCAGACACTACCATCCCCTACCAGACACTACCATCCCCTACCATCCCCTACCAGACACTACCATCCCCTACCATCCCCTACCAGACACTACCATCCCCTACCAGACACTACCATCCCCTACCAGACACTACCAGACACTAACATCCCCTACCAGACACTACCATCCCCTACCATACACTACCATCCCCTACCAGACACTACCAGACACTACCATCCCCTACCAGACACTACCATCCCCTACCAGACCCTACCATCCGCTACCAGACACTACCATCCCCTACCAGACACTACCATCCCCTACCAGACACTACCATCCCCTACCAGACACTACCATCCCCTACCAGACACTACCATCCCCTACCAGACACTACCATCCCCTACCAGACACTACCATCCCCTACCAGACCCTACCATCCGCTACCAGACACTACCATCCCCTACCAGACACTACCATCCCCTACCAGACACTACCATCCCCTACCAGACACTACCATCCCCTACCAGACACTACCCTCCCCTACCATCCCCTACCAGACACTACCATCCCCTACCAGACACTACCATCCCTTACCATCCCCTACCATCCCCTACCAGACACTACCATCCCCTACCAGACACTACCATCCCCTACCATCCCCTACCAGACACTACCATCCCCTACCAGACACTACCATCCCTTACCATCCCCTACCATCCCCTACCAGACACTACCATCCCCTACCAGACACTACCATCCCCTACCAGACACTACCATCCCCTACCAGACACTACCATCCGCTACCATCCCCTACCAGACACTACCATCCCCTACCAGACACTACCATCCCCTACCAGACACTACCATCCCCTACCAGACACTACCACTTCCTACCAGACACTACCATCCCCTACCATCCCCTACCAGACACTACCATCCCCTACCAGACACTACCATCCCCTACCAGACACTACCAGACACTACCATCCCCTACCAAACACTACCATCCCCTACCAGACACTACCATCCCCTACCAGACACTACCAGACACTACCATCAACTACCAGACACTACCATCCCCTACCATCCCCTACCAGACACTACCAGACACTACCATCCCCTAGCAGACACTACCATCCCCTACCAGACACTACCACTTCCTACCAGACACTACCATCCCCTACCAGACACTACCAGACACTACCATCCCCTACCAGACACTACCATCCCCTACCAGACACTACCAGACACTACCATCCCCTACCAAACACTACCATCCCCTACCAGACACTACCATCCCCTACCAGACACTACCATCCCCTACCAGATACTACCAGACACTACCATCCCCTACCAGACACTACCAGACACTACCATCACCTAGCAGACACTACCATCCCCTACCAGACACTACCAGACACTACCATCACCTACCAGACACTACCATCCCCTACCAGACACTACCAGACACTACCATCACCTACCAGACACTACCATCACCTACCAGACACTACCAGACACTACCATCCCCTACCATCCCGTACCAGACACTACCATCCCCTACCAGACACTACCAGACACTACCATCCCCTACCAGACACTACCAGACACTACCATCACTTACCAGACACTACCATCCCCTACCAGACACTACCAGACACTACCATTACTTACCAGACACTACCATCCCCTACCAGACACTACCAGACACTACCATCCCCTACCAGTCACTACCAGACACTACCATCACCTACCAGACACTACCAGACACTACCATCCCCTACCAGACACTACCAGACACTACCATCACCTACCAGACACTACCATCACCTACCAGACACTACCAGACAATACCATCCCCTACCATCCCGTACCAGACACTACCATCCCCTACCAGACACTACCAGACACTACCAGACACTACCATCCCCTACCAGACACTACCAGACGCTACCATCCCCTACCAGACACTACCAGACACTACCATCCCCTACCAGACACTACCATCCCCTACCAGACACTACCATCCCCTACCAAACACTACCATCCCCTACCAGACACTACCAACCCCTACCAGACACTACCATCCCATACCAGACACTACCATCTCCTACCAGACACTACCATCCCCTACCATCACCTACCAGACACTACCAGACACTACCATCCCCTACCAGACACTACCATCCCCTACCAGACCCTACCATCCGCTACCAGACACTACCATCCCCTACCAGACACTACCATCCCCTACCAGACACTACCATCCCCTACCAGACACTACCATCCCCTACCAGACACTACCATCCCCTACCATCCCCTACCAGACACTACCATCCCCTACCAGACACTACCATCCCTTACCATCCCCTACCATCCCCTACCAGACACTACCATCCCCTACCAGACACTACCATCCCCTACCAGACACTACCATCCCCTACCAGACACTACCATCCGCTACCATCCCCTACCAGACACTACCATCCCCTACCATTCCCTACCAGACACTACCATTCCCTACCAGACACTACCATCCCCTACCAGACACTACCACTTCCTACCAGACACTACCATCCCCTACCAGACACTACCAGACACTACCATCCCCTACCAGACACTACCATCCCCTACCAGACACTACCAGACACTACCATCCCCTACCAAACACTACCATCCCCTACCAGACACTACCATCAACTACCAGACACTACCATCCCCTACCATCCCCTACCAGACACTACCAGACACTACCATTCCCTAGCAGACACTACCATCCCCTAGCAGACACTACCATCCCCTACCAGACAATACCAGACACTACCATCCCCTACCAGACACTACCAGACACTACCATCACCTACCAGACACTACCATCCCCTACCAGACACTACCAGACACTACCATCACCTACCAGACGCTACCATCCCCTACCAGACACTACCAGACACTACCATCACCTACCAGACACTACCATCACCTACCAGACACTACCAGACACTACCATCCCCTACCATCCCGTACCAGACACTACCATCCCCTACCAGACACTACCAGACACTACCATCCCCTACCAGACACTACCAGACACTACCATCACTTACCAGACACTACCATCCCCTACCAGACACTACCAGACACTACCATCACTTACCAGACACTACCATCCCCTACCAGACACTACCAGACACTACTATCCCCTACCAGACACTACCAGACACTACCATCACCTACCAGACACTACCAGACACTACCATCCCCTACCAGACACTACCAGACACTACCATCACCTACCAGACACTACCATCACCTACCAGACACTACCAGACACTACCATCCCCTACCATCCCGTACCAGACACTACCATCCCCTACCAGACACTACCAGACACTACCAGACACTACCATCCCCTACCAGACACTACCAGACACTACCATCCCCTACCAGACACTACCAGACACTACCATCCCCTACCAGACACTACCATCCCCTACCAGACACTACCATCCCCTACCAGACACTACCATCCCCTACCATCCCCTACCAGACACTACCATCCCCTACCAGACACTACCATCCCCTACCAGACACTACCTTCCCCTACCATCCCATACCAGACACTACCATCCCCTACCAGACACTACGATCCCCTACCAGACATTACCATCCCCTACCAGACACTACCATCCCCTACCAGACACTACCATCCCCTACCAGACACTACCATCCCCTACCATCCCCTACCAGACACTACCATCCCCTACCAGACACTACCATCCCTTACCATCCCCTACCATCCCCTACCAGACACTACCATCCCCTACCAGACACTACCATCCCCTACCAGACACTACCATCCCCTACCAGACACTAGCATCCCCTACCATCCCCTACCAGACACTACCATCCCCTACCAGACACTACCATCCCCTACCAGACACTACCACTTCCTACCAGACACTACCATCCCCTACCAGACACTACCAGACACTACCATCCCCTACCAGACACTACCATCCCCTACCAGACACTACCAGACACTACCATCCCCTACCAAACACTACCATCCCCTACCAGACACTAACATCCCCTATCAGACACTACCAGACACTACCATCAACTACCAGACACTACCATCCCCTACCATCCCCTACCAGACACTACCAGACACTACCATCCCCTAGCAGACACTACCATCCCCTAGCAGACACTACCATCCCCTACCAGACACTACCAGACACTACCATCCCCTACCAGACACTACCAGACACTACCATCACCTAGCAGACACTACCATCCCCTACCAGACACTACCAGACACTACCATCACCTACCAGACACTACCATCCCCTACCAGACACTACCAGACACTACCATCACCTACCAGACACTACCATCACCTACCAGACACTACCAGACACTACCATCCCCTACCATCCCGTACCAGACACTACCATCCCATACCAGACACTACCAGACACTACCAGACACTACCATCCCCTACCAGACACTACCAGACACTACCATCACTTACCAGACACTACCATCCCCTACCAGACACTACCAGACACTACCATCACTTACCAGACACTACCATCCCCTACCAGACACTACCAGACACTACCATCCCCTACCAGACACTACCAGACTCTACCATCACCTACCAGACACTACCAGACACTACCATCCCCTACCAGACACTACCAAACACTACCAACACCTACCAGACACTACCATCACCTACCAGACACTACCAGACACTACCATCCCCTACCATCCCGTACCAGACACTACCATCCCCTACCAGACACTACCAGACACTACCAGACACTACCATCCCCTACCAGACACTACCAGACACTACCATCCCCTACCAGACACTACCAGACACTACCATCCCCTACCAGACACTACCAGACACTACCATCCCCTACCAGACACTACCATCCCCTACCAGACACTACCATCCCCTACCAGACACTACCAGACACTACCATCCCCTACCATCCCCTACCATCCCCTACCATCCCCTACCAGACACTACCATCCCCTACCAAACACTACCATCCCCTACCAGACACTACCAACCCCTACCAGACACTACCATCCCATACCAGACACTACCATCTCCTACCAGACACTACCATCCCCTACCATCACCTACCAGACACTACCAGACACTACCATCCCCTACCAGACACTGCCATCCCCTACCAGACACTACCATCCCCTACCATCCCCTACCATACACTACCAGACACTACCATCCCCTACCAGACACTACCATCCCCTACCAGACCCTACCATCCGCTACCAGACACTACCATCCCCTACCAGACACTACCATCCCCTACCAGACACTACCATCCCCTACCAGACACTACCATCCCCTACCAGACACTACCATCCCCTACCAGACACTACCATCCCCTACCAGACACTAACATCCCTTACCATCCCCTACCATCCCCTACCAGACACTACCATCCCCTACCAGACACTACCATCCCCTACCAGACACTACCATCCCCTACCAGACACTACCATCCGCTACCATCCCCTACCAGACACTACCATCCCCTACCATCCCCTACCAGACACTACCATCCCCTACCAGACACTACCATCCCCTACTAGACACTACCACTTCCTACCAGACACTACCATCCCCTACTAGACACTACCAGACACTACCATCCCCTACCAGACACTACCATCCCCTACCAGACACTACCAGACACTACCATCCCCTACCAAACACTACCATCCCCTACCAGACACTACCATCCCCTACCAGACACTACCAGACACTACCATCAACTACCAGACACTACCATCCCCTACCAGACACTACCAGACACTACCATCCCCTAGCAGACACTATCATCCCCTAGCAGACACTACCATCCCCTACCAGACACTACCAGACACTACCATCCCCTACCAGACACTACCAGACGCTACCATCACCTACCAGACACTACCATCCCCTACCAGACACTACCAGACACTACCATCACCTACCAGACACTACCATCCCCTACCAGACACTACCAGACACTACCATCACCTACCAGACACTACCATCACCTACCAGACACTACCATCCCCTACCATCCCGTACCAGACACTACCATCCCCTACCAGACACTACCAGACACTACCATCCCCTACCAGACCCTACCAGACACTACCATCACTTACCAGACACTACCATCCCCTACCAGACACTACCATCACTTACCAGACACTACCATCCCCTACCAGACACTACCAGACACTACCATCCCCTACCAGACACTACCAGACACTACCATCACCTACCAGACACTACCAGACACTACCATCCCCTAACAGACACTACCAGACACTACCATCACCTACCAGACACTACCATCACCTACCAGACACTACCAGACACTACCATCCCCTACCATCCCGTACCAGACACTACCATCCCCTACCAGACACTACCAAACACTACCAGACACTACCATCCCCTACCAGACACTACCATCCCCTACCAGACACTACCATCCCCTACCAGACACTACAATCCCCTACCAGACACTACCAGACACTACCATCCCCTACCATCCCCTACCATCCCCTACCAGACACTACCATCCCCTACCAAACACTACCATCCCCTACCAGACACTACCAACCCCTACCAGACACTACCATCCCATACCAGACACTACCATCCCCTACCAGACACTACCATCCCCTACCAGACACTTCCATCCCCTACCAGACACTACCATCCCCAACCATCCCCTACCAGACACTACCATCCCCTACCAGACACTATCATCACCTACCAGACACTACCATCCCCTACCAGACACTACCATCCCCTACCAGACACTACCATCCCCTACCAGACACTACCATCCCCTACCATCCCATACCAGACACTACCATCCCCTACCAGACACTACCATCCCCTACCAGACACTACCATCCCCTACCATCCCCTACCAGATACTACCATCCCCTACCAGACACTACCATCCCCTACCATCCCCTACCAGACACTACCAGACACTACCATCCCCTACCAGACACTACCATACCCTACCAGACACTACCATTCCCTACCATCCCATACCAGACACTACCATCCCCTACCATCCCCTACCAGACACTACCATCCCCTACCAGACACTACCATCCCCTACCAGACACTACCAGACACTACCATCAACTACCAGACACTACCATCCCCTACCATCCCCTACCAGACACTACCAGACACTACCATCCCCTAGCAGACACTATCATCCCCTAGCAGACACTACCATCCCCTACCAGACACTACCAGACACTACCATCCCCTACCAGACACTACCAGACGCTACCATCACCTACCAGACACTACCATCCCCTACCAGACACTACCAGACACTACCATCACCTACCAGACACTACCAGACACTACCATCCCCTAACAGACACTACCAGACACTACCATCACCTACCAGACACTACCATCACCTACCAGACACTACCAGACACTACCATCCCCTACCATCCCGTACCAGACACTACCATCCCCTACCAGACACTACCAAACACTACCAGACACTACCATCCCCTACCAGACACTACCATCCCCTACCAGACACTACCATCCCCTACCAGACACTACAATCCCCTACCAGACACTACCAGACACTACCATCCCCTACCATCCCCTACCATCCCCTACCAGACACTACCATCCCCTACCAAACACTACCATCCCCTACCAGACACTACCAACCCCTACCAGACACTACCATCCCATACCAGACACTACCATCCCCTACCAGACACTACCATCCCCTACCAGACACTTCCATCCCCTACCAGACACTACCATCCCCAACCATCCCCTACCAGACACTACCATCCCCTACCAGACACTATCATCCCCTACCAGACACTACCATCCCCTACCAGACACTACCATCCCCTACCAGACACTACCATCCCCTACCAGACACTACCATCCCCTACCATCCCATACCAGACACTACCATCCCCTACCAGACACTACCATCCCCTACCAGACACTACCATCCCCTACCATCCCCTACCAGATACTACCATCCCCTACCAGACACTACCATCCCCTACCATCCCCTACCAGACACTACCAGACACTACCATCCCCTACCAGACACTACCATACCCTACCAGACACTACCATTCCCTACCATCCCATACCAGACACTACCATCCCCTACCATCCCCTACCAGACACTACCATCCCCTACCAGACACTACCATCCCCTACCAGACACTACCAGACACTACCATCAACTACCAGACACTACCATCCCCTACCATCCCCTACCAGACACTACCAGACACTACCATCCCCTAGCAGACACTATCATCCCCTAGCAGACACTACCATCCCCTACCAGACACTACCAGACACTACCATCCCCTACCAGACACTACCAGACGCTACCATCACCTACCAGACACTACCATCCCCTACCAGACACTACCAGACACTACCATCACCTACCAGACACTACCATCCCCTACCAGACACTACCAGACACTACCATCACCTACCAGACACTACCATCACCTACCAGACACTACCATCCCCTACCATCCCGTACCAGACACTACCATCCCCTACCAGACACTACCAGACACTACCAGACACTACCATCCCCTACCAGACCCTACCAGACACTACCATCACTTACCAGACACTACCATCCCCTACCAGACACTACCAGACACTACCATCACTTACCAGACACTACCATCCCCTACCAGACACTACCAGACACTACCATCCCCTACCAGACACTACCAGACACTACCATCACCTACCAGACACTACCAGACACTACCATCCCCTAACAGACACTACCAGACACTACCATCACCTACCAGACACTACCATCACCTACCAGACACTACCATCCCCTACCAGACACTACCAGACACTACCATCACCTACCAGACACTACCATCACCTACCAGACACTACCAGACACTACCATCCCCTACCATCCCGTACCAGACACTACCATCCCATACCAGACACTACCAGACACTACCAGACACTACCATCCCCTACCAGACACTACCAGACACTACCATCACTTACCAGACACTACCATCCCCTACCAGACACTACCAGACACTACCATCACTTACCAGACACTACCATCCCCTACCAGACACTACCAGACACTACCATCCCCTACCAGACACTACCAGACTCTACCATCACCTACCAGACACTACCAGACACTACCATCCCCTACCAGACACTACCAAACACTACCAACACCTACCAGACACTACCATCACCTACCAGACACTACCAGACACTACCATCCCCTACCATCCCGTACCAGACACTACCATCCCCTACCAGACACTACCAGACACTACCAGACACTACCATCCCCTACCAGACACTACCAGACACTACCATCCCCTACCAGACACTACCAGACACTACCATCCCCTACCAGACACTACCAGACACTACCATCCCCTACCAGACACTACCATCCCCTACCAGACACTACCATCCCCTACCAGACACTACCAGACACTACCATCCCCTACCATCCCCTACCATCCCCTACCATCCCCTACCAGACACTACCATCCCCTACCAAACACTACCATCCCCTACCAGACACTACCAACCCCTACCAGACACTACCATCCCATACCAGACACTACCATCTCCTACCAGACACTACCATCCCCTACCATCACCTACCAGACACTACCAGACACTACCATCCCCTACCAGACACTGCCATTTCCTACCAGACACTACCATCCCCTACCATCCCCTACCATACACTACCAGACACTACCATCCCCTACCAGACACTACCATCCCCTACCAGACCCTACCATCCGCTACCAGACACTACCATCCCCTACCAGACACTACCATCCCCTACCAGACACTACCATCCCCTACCAGACACTACCATCCCCTACCAGACACTACCATCCCCTACCAGACACTACCATCCCCTACCAGACACTACCATCCCTTACCATCCCCTACCATCCCCTACCAGACACTACCATCCCCTACCAGACACTACCATCCCCTACCAGACACTACCATCCCCTACCAGACACTACCATCCGCTACCATCCCCTACCAGGCACTACCATCCCCTACCATCCCCTACCAGACACTACCATCCCCTACCAGACACTACCATCCCCTACTAGACACTACCACTTCCTACCAGACACTACCATCCCCTACTAGACACTACCAGACACTACCATCCCCTACCAGACACTACCATCCCCTACCAGACACTACCAGACACTACCATCCCCTACCAAACACTACCAT
This sequence comes from Ariolimax columbianus, assembly GCA_036924085.1. Classification (NCBI taxonomy): domain Eukaryota; kingdom Metazoa; phylum Mollusca; class Gastropoda; order Stylommatophora; family Arionidae; genus Ariolimax; species Ariolimax columbianus. Next base: position 176,945,969 of record JAVGWX010000001.1, read on the forward strand.
CCCCTACCAGACACTACCATCCCCTACCAGACACTACCAGACACTACCATCAACTACCAGACACTACCATCCCCTACCAGACACTACCAGACACTACCATCCCCTAGCAGACACTATCATCCCCTAGCAGACACTACCATCCCCTACCAGACACTACCAGACACTACCATCCCCTACCAGACACTACCAGACGCTACCATCACCTACCAGACACTACCATCCCCTACCAGACACTACCAGACACTACCATCACCTACCAGACACTACCATCCCCTACCAGACACTACCAGACACTACCATCACCTACCAGACACTACCATCACCTACCAGACACTACCATCCCCTACCATCCCGTACCAGACACTACCATCCCCTACCAGACACTACCAGACACTACCATCCCCTACCAGACACTACCATCACTTACCAGACACTACCATCCCCTACCAGACACTACCATCACTTACCAGACACTACCATCCCCTACCAGACACTACCAGACACTACCATCCCCTACCAGACACTACCAGACACTACCATCACCTACCAGACACTACCAGACACTACCATCCCCTAACAGACACTACCAGACACTACCATCACCTACCAGACACTACCATCACCTACCAGACACTACCAGACACTACCATCCCCTACCATCCCGTACCAGACACTACCATCCCCTACCAGACACTACCAAACACTACCAGACACTACCATCCCCTACCAGACACTACCATCCCCTACCAGACACTACCATCCCCTACCAGACACTACAATCCCCTACCAGACACTACCAGACACTACCATCCCCTACCATCCCCTACCATCCCCTACCAGACACTACCATCCCCTACCAAACACTACCATCCCCTACCAGACACTACCAACCCCTACCAGACACTACCATCCCATACCAGACACTACCATCCCCTACCAGACACTACCATCCCCTACCAGACACTTCCATCCCCTACCAGACACTACCATCCCCAACCATCCCCTACCAGACACTACCATCCCCTACCAGACACTATCATCCCCTACCAGACACTACCATCCCCTACCAGACACTACCATCCCCTACCAGACACTACCATCCCCTACCAGACACTACCATCCCCTACCATCCCATACCAGACACTACCATCCCCTACCAGACACTACCATCCCCTACCAGACACTACCATCCCCTACCATCCCCTACCAGATACTACCATCCCCTACCAGACACTACCATCCCCTACCATCCCCTACCAGACACTACCAGACACTACCATCCCCTACCAGACACTACCATACCCTACCAGACACTACCATTCCCTACCATCCCATACCAGACACTACCATCCCCTACCATCCCCTACCAGACACTACCATCCCCTACCAGACACTACCATCCCCTACCAGACACTACCAGACACTACCATCAACTACCAGACACTACCATCCCCTACCATCCCCTACCAGACACTACCAGACACTACCATCCCCTAGCAGACACTATCATCCCCTAGCAGACACTACCATCCCCTACCAGACACTACCAGACACTACCATCCCCTACCAGACACTACCAGACGCTACCATCACCTACCAGACACTACCATCCCCTACCAGACACTACCAGACACTACCATCACCTACCAGACACTACCATCCCCTACCAGACACTACCAGACACTACCATCACCTACCAGACACTACCATCACCTACCAGACACTACCATCCCCTACCATCCCGTACCAGACACTACCATCCCCTACCAGACACTACCAGACACTACCAGACACTACCATCCCCTACCAGACCCTACCAGACACTACCATCACTTACCAGACACTACCATCCCCTACCAGACACTACCAGACACTACCATCACTTACCAGACACTACCATCCCCTACCAGACACTACCAGACACTACCATCCCCTACCAGACACTACCAGACACTACCATCACCTACCAGACACTACCAGACACTACCATCCCCTAACAGACACTACCAGACACTACCATCACCTACCAGACACTACCATCACCTACCAGACACTACCAGACACTACCATCCCCTACCATCCCGTACCAGACACTACCATCCCCTACCAGACACTACCAGACACTACCAGACACTACCATCCCCTACCAGACACTACCAGACACTACCATCCCCTACCAGACACTACCATCCCCTACCAGACACTACCATCCCCTACCAGACACTACCAGACACTACCAGACACTACCATCCCCTACCATCCCCTACCATCCCCTACCAGACACTACCATCCCCTACCAAACACTACCATCCCCTACCAGACACTACCAACCCCTACCAGACACTACCATCCTATACCAGACACTACCATCCCCTACCAGACACTACCATCCCCTACCAGACACTTCCATCCCCTACCAGACACTACCATCCCCAACAATCCCCTACCAGACACTACCATCCCCTACCAGACACTATCATCCCCTACCAGACACTACCATCCCCTACCATCTCCTACCAGACACTACCATCCCCTACCAGACACTACCATCCCCTACCAGACACTACCATCCCCTACCATCCCATACCAGACACTACCATCCCCTACCAGACACTACCATCCCCTACCAGACACTACCATCCCCTACCATCCCCTACCAGACACTACCATCCCCTACCAGACACTACCATCCCATACCATCCCCTACCAGACACTACCAGACACTACCATCCCCTACCAGACACTACCATCCCCTACCAGACACTACCATTCCCTACCATCCCATACCAGACACTACCATCCCCTACCATCCCCTACCAGACACTACCATCCCCTACCAGACACTACCATCCCCTACCAGACACTACCATCCCCTACCATCCCATACCAGACACTACCATCCCCTATCATCCCCTACCAGACACTACCATCCCATACCAGACACTGCCATCCCCTACCAGACACTACCATCCCCTACCAGACACTACCAGACACTACCAGACACTACCATCCCCTACCAGACACTACCAGACACTACCATCCCCTACCAGACACTACCAGACACTACCATCCCCTACCAGACACTACCAGACACTACCATCCCCTACCAGACACTACCATCCCCTACCAGACACTACCATCCCCTACCAGACACTACCAGACACTACCAGACACTACCATCCCCTACCATCCCCTACCAGACACTACCATCCCCTACCAAACACTACCATCCCCTACCAGACACTACCAACCCCTACCAGACACTACCATCCCATACCAGACACTACTATCTCCTACCAGACACTACCATCCCCTACCATCACCTACCAGACACTACCAGACACTACCATCCCCTACCAGACACTGCCATCCCCTACCAGACACTACCATCCCCTACCATCCCCTACCATACACTACCAGACACTACCATCCCCTACCAGACACTACCATCCCCTACCAGACCCTACCATCCGCTACCAGACACTACCATCCCCTACCAGACACTACCATCCCCTACCAGACACTACCATCCCCTACCAGACACTACCATCCCCTACCAGACACTACCATCCCCTACCATCCCCTACCAGACACTACCATCCCCTACCAGACACTACCATCCCTTACCATCCCCTACCATCCCCTACCAGACACTACCATCCCCTACCAGACACTACCATCCCCTACCAGACACTACCATCCCCTACCAGACACTACCATCCGCTACCATCCCCTACCAGACACTACCATCCCCTACCATCCCCTACCAGACACTACCATCCCCTACCAGACACTACCATCCCCTACTAGACACTACCACTTCCTACCAGACACTACCATCCCCTACCAGACACTACCAGACACTACCATCCCCTACCAGACACTACCATCCCCTACCAGACACTACCAGACACTACCATCCCCTACCAAACACTACCATCCCCTACCAGACACTACCATCCCCTACCAGACACTACCAGACACTACCATCAACTACCAGACACTACCATCCCCTACCATCCCCTACCAGACACTACCAGACACTACCATACCCTAGCAGACACTATCATCCCCTAGCAGACACTACCATCCCCTACCAGACACTACCAGACACTACCATCCCCTACCAGACACTACCAGACGCTACCATCACCTACCAGACACTACCATCCCCTACCAGACACTACCAGACACTACCATCACCTACCAGACACTACCATCCCCTACCAGACACTACCAGACACTACCATCACCTATCAGACACTACCATCACCTACCAGACACTACCATCCCCTACCATCCCGTACCAGACACTACCATCCCCTACCAGACACTACCAGACACTACCAGACACTACCATCCCCTACCAGACCCTACCAGACACTACCATCACTTACCAGACACTACCATCCCCTACCAGACACTACCAGACACTACCATCACTTACCAGACACTACCATCCCCTACCAGACACTACCAGACACTACCATCCCCTACCAGACACTACCAGACACTACCATCACCTACCAGACACTACCAGACACTACCATCCCCTAACAGACACTACCAGACACTACCATCACCTACCAGACACTACCATCACCTACCAGACACTACCAGACACTACCATCCCCTACCATCCCGTACCAGACACTACCATCCCCTACCAGACACTACCAAACACTACCAGACACTACCATCCCCTACCAGACACTACCAGACACTACCATCCCCTACCAGACACTACCATCCCCTACCAGACACTACAATCCCCTACCAGACACTACCAGACACTACCAGACACTACCATCCCCTACCATCCCCTACCATCCCCTACCAGACACTACCATCCCCTACCAAACACTACCATCCCCTACCAGACACTACCAACCCCTACCAGACACTACCATCCCATACCAGACACTACCATCCCCTACCAGACACTACCATCCCCTACCAGACACTTCCATCCCCTACCAGACACTACCATCCCCAACCATCCCCTACCAGACACTACCATCCCCTACCAGACACTATCATCCCCTACCAGACACTACCATCCCCTACCATCCCCTACCAGACACTACCATCCCCTACCAGACACTACCATCCCCTACCAGACACTACCATCCCCTACCATCCTCTACCATCCCCTACCAGACACTACCATCCCCTACCAGACACTACCATCCCCTACCAGACACTACCATCCCCTACCATCCCCTACCAGATACTACCATCCCCTACCAGACACTACCATCCCCTACCATCCCCTACCAGACACTACCAGACACTACCATCCCCTACCAGACACTACCATCCCCTACCAGACACTACCATTCCCTACCATCCCATACCAGACACTACCATCCCCTACCATCCCCTACCAGACACTACCATCCCCTACCAGACACTACCATCCCCTACCAGACACTACCAGACACTACCATCAACTACCAGACACTACCATCCCCTACCATCCCCTACCAGACACTACCAGACACTACCATCCCCTAGCAGACACTATCATCCCCTAGCAGACACTACCATCCCCTACCAGACACTACCAGACACTACCATCCCCTACCAGACACTACCAGACGCTACCATCACCTACCAGACACTACCATCCCCTACCAGACACTACCAGACACTACCATCACCTACCAGACACTACCATCCCCTACCAGATACTACCAGACACTACCATCACCTACCAGACACTACCATCACCTACCAGACACTACCATCCCCTACCATCCCGTACCAGACACTACCATCCCCTACCAGACACTACCAGACACTACCAGACACTACCATCCCCTACCAGACCCTACCAGACACTACCATCACTTACCAGACACTACCATCCCCTACCAGACACTACCAGACACTACCATCACTTACCAGACACTACCATCCCCTACCAGACACTACCAGACACTACCATCCCCTACCAGACACTACCAGACACTACCATCACCTACCAGACACTACCAGACACTACCATCCCCTAACAGACACTACCAGACACTACCATCACCTACCAGACACTACCATCACCTACCAGACACTACCAGACACTACCATCCCCTACCATCCCGTACCAGACACTACCATCCCCTACCAGACACTACCAGACACTACCAGACACTACCATCCCCTACCAGACACTACCAGACACTACCATCCCCTACCAGACACTACCATCCCCTACCAGACACTACCATCCCCTACAAGACACTACCAGACACTACCAGACACTACCATCCCCTACCATCCCCTACCATCCCCTACCAGACACTACCATCCCCTACCAAACACTACCATCCCCTACCAGACACTACCAACCCCTACCAGACACTACCATCCTATACCAGACACTACCATCCCCTACCAGACACTACCATCCCCTACCAGACACTTCCATCCCCTACCAGACACTACCATCCCCAACCATCCCCTACCAGACACTACCATCCCCTACCAGACACTATCATCCCCTACCAGACACTACCATCCCCTACCATCTCCTACCAGACACTACCATCCCCTACCAGACACTACCATCCCCTACCAGACACTACCATCCCCTACCATCCCATACCAGACACTACCATCCCCTACCAGACACTACCATCCCCTACCATCCCCTACCAGACACTACCATCCCCTACCATCCCCTACCAGACACTACCATCCCCTACCAGACACTACCATCCCCTACCATCCCCTACCAGACACTACCAGACACTACCATCCCCTACCAGACACTACCATCCCCTACCAGACACTACCATTCCCTACCATCCCATACCAGACACTACCATCCCCTACCATCCCCTACCAGACACTACCATCCCCTACCAGACACTACCATCCCCTACCAGACACTACCATCCCCTACCATCCCATACCAGACACTACCATCCCCTATCATCCCCTACCAGACACTACCATCCCATACCAGACACTACCATCCCCTACCATCCCCTACCAGACACTACCATCCCCTACCAGACACTACCATCCCCTACCATACACTACCATCCCCTACCATCCCCTACCATCCCCTACCATCCTCTACCAGACACTACCATCCCCTACCAGACACTACCAGACACTACCATCCCCTACCAGACATTACCAGACACTTCCATCCCCTACCAGACACTACCAGACACTACCATCCCCTACCAGACACTACCATCCCCTACCAGACACTACCATCTCCTACCAGACACTACCATCCCCTACCATCCCCTACCAGACACTACCATCTCCTACCAGACACTACCATCCCCTACCATCCCCTACCAGACACTACCATCCCCTACCAGACACTACTATCCCATACCAGACACTACCATCCCCTACCAGACACTACCATCTCCTACCAGACACTACCATCCCCTACCATCCCCTACCAGACACTACCATCCCCTACCAGACACTACCATCCTCTACCAGACACTACCATCCCCTACCAGACACTACCAGACACTACCATCCCCTACCAGACACTACCAGACACTACCATCCCCTACCAGACACTACCATCCCCTACCAGCCACTACCATCCCCTACCAGACACTACCATACCCTACCAGACACTTTCATCCCCTACCAGACACTACCATCCCCTACCAGACACTACCATCCCCTACCAGACACTACCATCCCCTACCATCCGCTACCAGAAACTACCATCCCCTACCAGACACTACCATCCCCTACCATCCTCTACCAGACACTACCATCCCCTACCAGACACTACCATCCCCTAACAGACACTTCCATTCCCTACCATCCCCTACCATCCTCTACCAGACACTACCATCCCCTACCAGACACTATCAGACACTACCATCCCCTACCAGACACTACCATCCCCTACCAGACACTACCATCCCCTACCAGACACTACCATCCCCTACCAGACCCTACCATCCCCTACCATCCCCTACCAGACACTACCATACCCTACCAGACAGTACCATCCCCTACCAGACACTACCATCCCCTACCAGACACTACCATCCCCTACCAGACACTACCATCCCCTACCATCCCCTACCATCCCCTACCAGACACTACCATCCCCTACCATCCCCTACCATCCCCTACCAGACACTACCATCCCCTACCAGACACTACCATCCCCTTGCAGACACTACCATCCCCTACCAGACACTACCATCCGCTACCATCCCCTACCAGACACTACCATCCCCTACCATTCCCTACCAGACACTACCAGACACTACCATCCCCTACCAGACACTACCATCCCCTACCATCCCCTACCAGACACTACCACTTCCTACCAGACACTACCATCCCCTACCAGACACTACCAGACACTACGATCCCCTACCAGACACTACCATCCCCTACCAGACACTACCAGACACTACCATCCCCTACCAGACACTACCATCCCCTACCAGACACTACCATCCCCTACCAGACACTACCATCCCCTACCATCCCATACCAGACACTACCATCCCCTACCAGACACTACCATCCCCTACCAGACATTACCATCCCCTACCAGACACTACCATCCCCTACCAGACACTACCATCCCCTACCAGACACTACCATCCCCTACCATCCCCTACCAGACACTACCATCCCCTACCAGACACTACCATCCCTTACCATCCCCTACCATCCCCTACCATCCCCTACCAGACACTACCATCCCCTACCAGACACTACCATCCCCTACCAGACACTACCATCCCCTACCAGACACTACCATCCACTACCATCCCCTACCAGACACTACCATCCCCTACCATCCCCTACCAGACACTACCATCCCCTACCAGACACTACCATCCCCTACCAGACACTACCACTTCCTACCAGACACTACCATCCCCTACCAGACACTACCAGACACTACCATCCCCTACCAGACACTACCATCCCCTACCAGACACTACCAGACACTACCATCCCCTACCAAACACTACCATCCCCTACCAGACACTAACATCCCCTACCAGACTCTACCAGACACTACCATCAACTACAAGACACTACCATCCCCTACCATCCCCTACCAGACACTACCAGACACTACCATCCCCTAGCAGACACTACCATCCCCTAGCAGACACTACCATCCCCTACCAGACACTACCAGACACTACCATCCCCTACCAGACACTACCAGACACTACCATCACCTAGCAGACACTACCATCCCCTACCAGACACTACCAGACACTACCATCACCTACCAGACACTACCATCCCCTACCAGACACTACCAGACACTACCATCACCTACCAGACACTACCATCACCTACCAGACACTACCAGACACTACCATCCCCTACCATCCCGTACCAGACACTACCATCCCCTACCAGACACTACCAGACACTACCATCCCCTACCAGACACTACCAGACACTACCATCACTTACCAGACACTACCATCCCCTACCAGACACTACCAGACACTACCATCACTTACCAGACACTACCATCCCCTACCAGACTCTACCAGACACTACCATCCCCTACCAGACTCTACCATCACCTACCAGACACTACCAGACACTACCATCCCCTACCAGACACTACCAAACACTACCAACACCTACCAGACACTACCATAACCTACCAGACACTACCAGACACTACCATCCCCTACCATCCCGTACCAGACACTACCATCCCCTACCAGACACTACCAGACACTACCAGACACTACCATCCCCTACCAGACACTACCAGACACTACCATCCCCTACCAGACACTACCAGACACTACCATCCCCTACCAGACACTACCAGACACTACCATCCCCTACCAGACACTACCATCCCCTACCAGACACTACCATCCCCTACCAGACACTACCAGATAATACAAGACACTACCATCCCCTACCATCCCCTACCATCCCCTACCAGACACTACCATCCCCTACCAAACACTACCATCCCCTACCAGACACTACCAACCCCTACCCGACACTACCATCCCATACCAGACACTACCATCTCCTACCAGACACTACCATCCCCTACCATCACCTACCAGACACTACCAGACACTACCATCCCCTACCAGACACTGCCATCCCCTACCAGACACTACCATCCCCTACCATCCCCTACCATACACTACCAGACACTACCATCCCCTACCAGACACTACCATCCCCTACCAGACCCTACCATCCGCTACCAGACACTACCATCCCCTACCAGACACTACCATCCCCTACCAGACACTACCATCCCCTACCAGACACTACCATCCCCTACCAGACACTACCATCCCCTACCATCCCCTACCAGACACTACCATCCCCTACCAGACACTACCATCCCTTACCATCCCCTACCATCCCCTACCAGACACTACCATCCCCTACCAGACACTACCATCCCCTACCAGACACTACCATCCCCTACCAGACACTACCATCCGCTACCATCCCCTACCAGACACTACCATCCCCTACCATCCCCTACCAGACACTACCATCCCCTACCAGACACTACCATCCCCTACCAGACACTACCACTTCCTACCAGACACTACCATCCCCTACCAGACACTACCAGACACTACCATCCCCTACCAGACACTACCATCCCCTACCATCCCCTACCAGACACTACCATCCCCTACCAAACACTACCATCCCCTACCAGACACTACCATCCCCTACCAGACACTACCAGACACTACCATCAACTACCAGACACTACCATCCCCTACCATCCCCTACCAGACACTACCAGACACTACCATCCCCTAGCAGACACTATCATCCCCTAGCAGACACTACCATCCCCTACCAGACACTACCAGACACTACCATCCCCTACCAGACACTACCAGACGCTACCATCACCTACCAGACACTACCATCCCCTACCAGACACTACCAGACACTACCATCACCTACCAGACACTACCATCCCCTACCAGACACTACCAGACACTACCATCACCTACCAGACACTACCATCACCTACCAGACACTACCATCCCCTACCATCCCGTACCAGACACTACCATCCCCTACCAGACACTACCAGACACTACCAGACACTACCATCCCCTACCAGACACTACCAGACACTACCATCACTTACCAGACACTACCATCCCCTACCAGACACTACCAGACACTACCATCACTTACCAGACACTACCATCCCCTACCAGACACTACCAGACACTACCATCCCCTACCAGACACTACCAGACACTACCATCACCTACCAGACACTACCAGACACTACCATCCCCTAACAGACACTACCAGACACTACCATCACCTACCAGACACTACCATCACCTACCAGACACTACCAGACACTACCATCCCCTACCATCCCGTACCAGACACTACCATCCCCTACCAGACACTACCAGACACTACCAGACACTACCATCCCCTACCAGACACTACCAGACACTACCATCCCCTACCAGACACTACCAGACACTACCATCCCCTACCAGACACTACCATCCCCTACCAGACACTACCATCCCCTACCAGACACTACCAGACACTACCAGACACTACCATCCCCTACCATCCCCTACCAGACACTACCATCCCCTACCAAACACTACCATCCCCTACCAGACACTACCATCCCCTACCAGACACTACCATCCCCTACCAGACACTACCATCCCCTACCAGACACTACAATCCCCTACCATCACCTACCAGACACTACCATCCCCTACCAGACACTACCATCCCCTACCAGACACTACCATCCCCTACCATCTCCTACCAGACACAACCAGACACTACCATCCCCTACCAGACACTACCATCCCCTACCAGACCCTACCATCCCCTACCATCCCCTACCAGACACTACCATCCCCTACCAGACAGTACCATCCCCTACCAGACACTACCATCCCCTACCAGACACTACCATCCCCTACCAGACACTACCATCCCCTACCATCCCCTACCAGACACTACCATCCCCTACCATCCCCTACCAGACACTACCATCCCCTACCAGACACTACCATCCCCTTGCAGACACTACCATCCCCTACCAGACACTACCATCCGCTACCATCCCCTACCAGACACTACCATCCCCTACCATTCCCTACCAGACACTACCAGACACTACCATCCCCTACCAGACACTACCATCCCCTACCATCCCCTACCAGACACTACCACTTCCTACCAGACACTACCATCCCCTACCAGACACTACCAGACACTACGATCCCCTACCAGACACTACCATCCCCTACCAGACACTACCAGACACTACCATCCCCTACCAGACACTACCATCCCCTACCAGACACTACCATCCCCTACCAGACACTACCATCCCCTACCATCCCATACCAGACACTACCATCCCCTACCAGACACTACCATCCCCTACCAGACATTACCATCCCCTACCAGACACTACCATCCCCTACCAGACACTACCATCCCCTACCAGACACTACCATCCCCTACCATCCCCTACCAGACACTACCATCCCCTACCAGACACTACCATCCCTTACCATCCCCTACCATCCCCTACCATCCCCTACCAGACACTACCATCCCCTACCAGACACTACCATCCCCTACCAGACACTACCATCCCCTACCAGACACTACCATCCACTACCATCCCCTACCAGACACTACCATCCCCTACCATCCCCTACCAGACACTACCATCCCCTACCAGACACTACCATCCCCTACCAGACACTACCACTTCCTACCAGACACTACCATCCCCTACCAGACACTACCAGACACTACCATCCCCTACCAGACACTACCATCCCCTACCAGACACTACCAGACACTACCATCCCCTACCAAACACTACCATCCCCTACCAGACACTAACATCCCCTACCAGACTCTACCAGACACTACCATCAACTACAAGACACTACCATCCCCTACCATCCCCTACCAGACACTACCAGACACTACCATCCCCTAGCAGACACTACCATCCCCTAGCAGACACTACCATCCCCTACCAGACACTACCAGACACTACCATCCCCTACCAGACACTACCAGACACTACCATCACCTAGCAGACACTACCATCCCCTACCAGACACTACCAGACACTACCATCACCTACCAGACACTACCATCCCCTACCAGACACTACCAGACACTACCATCACCTACCAGACACTACCATCACCTACCAGACACTACCAGACACTACCATCCCCTACCATCCCGTACCAGACACTACCATCCCCTACCAGACACTACCAGACACTACCATCCCCTACCAGACACTACCAGACACTACCATCACTTACCAGACACTACCATCCCCTACCAGACACTACCAGACACTACCATCACTTACCAGACACTACCATCCCCTACCAGACACTACCAGACACTACCATCCCCTACCAGACACTACCAGACTCTACCATCACCTACCAGACACTACCAGACACTACCATCCCCTACCAGACACTACCAAACACTACCAACACCTACCAGACACTACCATCACCTACCAGACACTACCAGACACTACCATCCCCTACCATCCCGTACCAGACACTACCATCCCCTACCAGACACTACCAGACACTACCAGACACTACCATCCCCTACCAGACACTACCAGACACTACCATCCCCTACCAGACACTACCAGACACTACCATCCCCTACCAGACACTACCAGACACTACCATCCCCTACCAGACACTACCATCCCCTACCAGACACTACCATCCCCTACCAGACACTACCAGACACTACCAGACACTACCATCCCCTACCATCCCCTACCATCCCCTACCAGACACTACCATCCCCTACCAAACACTACCATCCCCTACCAGACACTACCAACCCCTACCCGACACTACCATCCCATACCAGACACTACCATCTCCTACCAGACACTACCATCCCCTACCATCACCTACCAGACACTACGAGACACTACCATCCCCTACCAGACACTGCCATCCCCTACCAGACACTACCATCCCCTACCATCCCCTACCATACACTACCAGACACTACCATCCCCTACCAGACACTACCATCCCCTACCAGACCCTACCATCCGCTACCAGACACTACCATCCCCTACCAGACACTACCATCCCCTACCAGACACTACCATCCCCTACCAGACACTACCATCCCCTACCAGACACTACCATCCCCTACCATCCCCTACCAGACACTACCATCCCCTACCAGACACTACCATCCCTTACCATCCCCTACCATCCCCTACCAGACACTACCATCCCCTACCAGACACTACCATCCCCTACCAGACACTACCATCCCCTACCAGACACTACCATCCGCTACCATCCCCTACCAGACACTACCATCCCCTACCATCCCCTACCAGACACTACCATCCCCTACCAGACACTACCATCCCCTACCAGACACTACCACTTCCTACCAGACACTACCATCCCCTACCAGACACTACCAGACACTACCATCCCCTACCAGACACTACCATCCCCTACCAGACACTACCAGACACTACCATCCCCTACCAAACACTACCATCCCCTACCAGACACTACCATCCCCTACCAGACACTACCAGACACTACCATCAACTACCAGACACTACCATCCCCTACCATCCCCTACCAGACACTACCAGACACTACCATCCCCTAGCAGACACGATCATCCCCTAGCAGACACTACCATCCCCTACCAGACACTACCAGACACTACCATCCCCTACCAGACACTACCAGACGCTACCATCACCTACCAGACACTACCATCCCCTACCAGACACTACCAGACACTACCATCACCTACCAGACACTACCATCCCCTACCAGACACTACCAGACACTACCATCACCTACCAGACACTACCATCACCTACCAGACACTACCATCCCCTACCATCCCGTACCAGACACTACCATCCCCTACCAGACACTACCAGACACTACCAGACACTACCATCCCCTACCAGACACTACCAGACACTACCATCACTTACCAGACACTACCATCCCCTACCAGACACTACCAGACACTACCATCACTTACCAGACACTACCATCCCCTACCAGACACTACCAGACACTACCATCCCCTACCAGACACTACCAGACACTACCATCACCTACCAGACACTACCAGACACTACCATCCCCTAACAGACACTACCAGACACTACCATCACCTACCAGACACTACCATCACCTACCAGACACTACCAGACACTACCATCCCCTACCATCCCGTACCAGACACTACCATCCCCTACCAGACACTACCAGACACTACCAGACACTACCATCCCCTACCAGACACTACCAGACACTACCATCCCCTACCAGACACTACCAGACACTACCATCCCCTACCAGACACTACCATCCCCTACCAGACACTACCATCCCCTACCAGACACTACCAGACACTACCAGACACTACCATCCCCTACCATCCCCTACCATCCCCTACCAGACACTACCATCCCCTACCAAACACTACCATCCCCTACCAGACACTACCAACCCCTACCAGACACTACCATCCCATACCAGACACTTCCATCCCCTACCAGACACTACCATCCCCAACCATCCCCTACCAGACTCTACCATCCCCTACCAGACACTATCATCCCCTACCAGACACTACCATCCCCTACCATCCCCTACCAGACACTACCATCCCCTACCAGACACCACCATCCCCTACCAGACACTACCATCCCCTACCATCCCATACCAGACACTACCATCCCCTACCAGACACTACCATCCCCTACCAGACACTACCATCCCCTACCAGACACTACCATCCCCTACCATCCCATACCAGACACTACCATCCCCTACCATCCCCTACCATCCCCTACCAGACACTACCATCCCATACCAGACACTACCATCCCCTACCAGACACTACCATCCCCTACCAGACACTACCATCCCCTACCATACACTACCATCCCCTACCATCCCCTACCAACCCCTACCATCCTCTACCAGACACTACCATCCCCTACACGACACTACCATCCCCTACCATACACTACCATCCCCTACCATCCCCTACCAACCCCTACCATCCTCTACCAGACACTACCATCCCCTACCAGACACTACCATCCCCTACCATCCCCTACCAGACACTACCAGACACTACCATCCCCTACCATCCCCTACCAGACACTACCAACCCCTACCATCCCCTACCATCCCCTATCAGACACTACCATCCCCTACCAGACACTACCATCCCCTACCATCCCCTACCAGACACTACCATCCCCTACCATCCCCTACCATCCCCTACCATACACTACCATCCCCTACCGGACACTACCATCCCCTACCTTCCGCTACCAGACACTACCATCCCCTACCAGACACTACCATCCCCTACCAGACACTACCATCCCCTACCATCCCATACCAGACACTACCATCCCCTACCATCCCCTACCAGACACCACCATCCCCTACCATCCTCTACCAGACACTACCATCCCCTACCAGACACTACCATCCCCTACCAGACACTAGCAGACACTACCATCAACTACCAGACACTACCATCCCCTACCAGACACTACCAGACACCACCATCACCTACCAGACACTACCATCACCTACCAGACACTACCAGACACTACCATCCCCTACCATCCCGTACCAGACACTACCATCCCCTACCAGACACTACCAGACACTACCAGACACTACCATCCCCTACCAGACACTACCAGACACTACCATCACTTACCAGACACTACCATCCCCTACCAGACACTACCAGACACTACCATCACTTACCAGACACTACCATCCCCTACCAGACACTACCAGACACTACCATCCCCTACCAGACACTACCAGACTCTACCATCACATACCAGACACTACCAGACACTACCATCCCCTACCAGACACTACCAAACACTACCAACACCTACCAGACACTACCATCACCTACCAGACACTACCAGACACTACCATCCCCTACCATCCCGTACCAGACACTACCATCCCCTACCAGACACTACCAGACACTACCAGACACTACCATCCCCTACCAGACACTACCAGACACTACCATCCCCTACCAGACACTACCAGACACTACCATCCCCTACCAGACACTACCAGACACTACCATCCCCTACCAGACACTACCATCCCCTACCAGACACTACCATCCCCTACCAGACACTACCAGACACTACCAGACACTACCATCCCCTACCATCCCCTACCAGACACTACCATCCCCTACCAAACACTACCATCCCCTACCAGACACTACCAACCCCTACCAGACACTACCATCCCATACCAGACACTACCATCTCCTACCAGACACTACCATCCCCTACCATCACCTACCAGACACTACCAGACACTACCATCCCCTACCAGACACTGCCATCCCCTACCAGACACTACCATCCCCTACCATCCCGTACCAGACACTACCATCCCCTACCAGACACTACCAGACACTACCAGACACTACCATCCTCTACCAGACACTACCAGACACTACCATCACTTACCAGACACTACCATCCCCTACCAGACACTACCAGACACTACCATCACTTACCAGACACTACCATCCCCTACCAGACACTACCAGACACTACCATCCCCTACCAGACACTACCAGACACTACCATCACCTACCAGACACTACCAGACACTACCATCCCCTAACAGACACTACCAGACACTACCATCACCTACCAGACACTACCATCACCTACCAGACACTACCAGACACTACCATCCCCTACCATCCCGTACCAGACAATACCATCCCCTACCAGACACTACCAGACACTACCAGACACTACCATCCCCTACCAGACACTACCAGACACTACCATCCCCTACCAGACACTACCAGACACTACCATCCCCTACCAGACACTACCATCCCCTACCAGACACTACCATCCCCTACCAGACACTACCAGACACTACCAGACACTACCATCCCCTACCATCCCCTACCAGACACTACCATCCCCTACCAAACACTACCATCCCCTACCAGACACTACCAACCCCTACCAGACACTACCATCCCATACCAGACACTTCCATCCCCTACCAGACACTACCATCCCCAACCATCCCCTACCAGACTCTACCATCCCCTACCAGACACTATCATCCCCTACCAGACACTACCATCCCCTACCATCCCCTACCAGACACTACCATCCCCTACCAGACACTACCATCCCCTACCAGACACTACCATCCCCTACCATCCCATACCAGACACTACCATCCCCTACCAGACACTACCATCCCCTACCAGACACTACCATCCCCTACCAGACACTACCATCCCCTACCATCCCATACCAGACACTACCATCCCCTACCATCCCCTACCATCCCCTACCAGACACTACCATCCCATACCAGACACTACCATCCCCTACCAGACACTACCATCCCCTACCAGACACTACCATCCCCTACCATACACTACCATCCCCTACCATCCCCTACCAACCCCTACCATCCTCTACCAGACACTACCATCCCCTACACGACACTACCATCCCCTACCATACACTACCATCCCCTACCATCCCCTACCAACCCCTACCATCCTCTACCAGACACTACCATCCCCTACCAGACACTACCATCCCCTACCATCCCCT
The DNA here is from genome assembly GCA_036924085.1 of Ariolimax columbianus. NCBI lineage: Eukaryota > Metazoa > Mollusca > Gastropoda > Stylommatophora > Arionidae > Ariolimax > Ariolimax columbianus. The sequence goes on from JAVGWX010000001.1 coordinate 176,964,684, forward strand.
ACCAGACACTACCATCCCCTACCATCCCCTACCAGACACTACCATCCCCTACCATCCCCTACCAGACACTACCAACCCCTACCATCCCCTACCATCCCCTATCAGACACTACCATCCCCTACCAGACACTACCATCCCCTACCATCCCCTACCAGACACTACCATCCCCTACCATCCCCTACCATCCCCTACCATACACTACCATCCCATACCGGACACTACCATCCCCTACCTTCCGCTACCAGACACTACCATCCCCTACCAGACACTACCATCCCCTACCAGACACTACCATCCCCTACCATCCCATACCAGACACTACCATCCCCTACAATCCCCTACCAGACACCACCATCCCCTACCATCCTCTACCAGACACTACCATCCCCTACCAGACACTACCATCCCCTACCAGACACTAGCAGACACTACCATCAACTACCAGACACTACCATCCCCTACCAGACACTACCAGACACCACCATCACCTACCAGACACTACCATCACCTACCAGACACTACCAGACACTACCATCCCCTACCATCCCGTACCAGACACTACCATCCCCTACCAGACACTACCAGACACTACCAGACACTACCATCCCCTACCAGACACTACCAGACACTACCATCACTTACCAGACACTACCATCCCCTACCAGACACTACCAGACACTACCATCACTTACCAGACACTACCATCCCCTACCAGACACTACCAGACACTACCATCCCCTACCAGACACTACCAGACTCTACCATCACCTACCAGACACTACCATCCCCTACCAGACACTACCAAACACTACCAACACCTACCAGACACTACCATCACCTACCAGACACTACCAGACACTACCATCCCCTACCATCCCGTACCAGACACTACCATCCCCTACCAGACACTACCAGACACTACCAGACACTACCATCCCCTACCAGACACTACCAGACACTACCATCCCCTACCAGACACTACCAGACACTACCATCCCCTACCAGACACTACCAGACACTACCATCCCCTACCAGACACTACCATCCCCTACCAGACACTACCATCCCCTACCAGACACTACCAGACACTACCATCCTCTACCATCCCCTACCAGACACTACCATCCCCTACCAAACACTACCATCCCCTACCAGACACTACAACCCCTACCAGACACTACCATCCCATACCAGACACTACCATCTCCTACCAGACACTACCATCCCCTACCATCACCTACCAGACACTACCAGACACTACCATCCCCTACCAGACACTGCCATCCCCTACCAGACACTACCATCCCCTACCATCCCCTACCATACACTACCAGACACTTCCATCCCCTACCAGACACTACCATCCCCAACCATCCCCTACCAGACTCTACCATCCCCTACCAGACACTATCATCCCCTACCAGACACTACCATCCCCTACCATCCCCTACCAGACACTACCATCCCCTACCAGACACTACCATCCCCTACCAGACACTACCATCCCCTACCATCCCATACCAGACACTACCATCCCCTACCAGACACTACCATCCCCTACCAGACACTACCATCCCCTACCAGACACTACCATCCCCTACCATCCCATACCAGACACTACCATCCCCTACCATCCCCTACCATCCCCTACCAGACACTACCATCCCATACCAGACACTACCATCCCCTACCAGACACTACCATCCCCTACCAGACACTACCTTCCCCTACCATACACTACCATCCCCTACCATCCCCTACCAACCCCTACCATCCTCTACCAGACACTACCATCCCCTACACGACACTACCATCCCCTACCATACACTACCATCCCCTACCATCCCCTACCAACCCCTACCATCCTCTACCAGACACTACCATCCCCTACCAGACACTACCATCCCCTACCATCCCCTACCAGACACTACCATCCCCTACCATCCCCTACCAGACACTACCATCCCCTACCATCCCCTACCAGACACTACCAACCCCTACCATCCCCTACCATCCCCTATCAGACACTACCATCCCCTACCAGACACTACCATCCCCTACCATCCCCTACCAGACACTACCATCCCCTACCATCCCCTACCATCCCCTACCATACACTACCATCCCCTACCGGACACTACCATCCCCTACCTTCCGCTACCAGACACTACCATCCCCTACCAGACACTACCATCCCCTACCAGACACTACCATCCCCTACCATCCCATACCAGACACTACCATCCCCTACCATCCCCTACCAGACACCACCATCCCCTACCATCCTCTACCAGACACTACCATCCCCTACCAGACACTACCATCCCCTACCAGACACTAGCAGACACTACCATCAACTACCAGACACTACCATCCCCTACCAGACACTACCAGACACCACCATCACCTACCAGACACTACCATCACCTACCAGACACTACCAGACACTACCATCCCCTACCATCCCGTACCAGACACTACCATCCCCTACCAGACACTACCAGACACTACCAGACACTACCATCCCCTACCAGACACTACCAGACACTACCATCACTTACCAGACACTACCATCCCCTACCAGACACTACCAGACACTACCATCACTTACCAGACACTACCATCCCCTACCAGACACTACCAGACACTACCATCCCCTACCAGACACTACCAGACTCTACCATCACCTACCAGACACTACCATCCCCTACCAGACACTACCAAACACTACCAACACCTACCAGACACTACCATCACCTACCAGACACTACCAGACACTACCATCCCCTACCATCCCGTACCAGACACTACCATCCCCTACCAGACACTACCAGACACTACCAGACACTACCATCCCCTACCAGACACTACCAGACACTACCATCCCCTACCAGACACTACCATCCCCTACCAGACACTACCAGACACTACCATCCCCTACCAGACACTACCATCCCCTACCAGACACTACCATCCCCTACCAGACACTACCAGACACTACCAGACACTACCATCCCCTACCATCCCCTACCAGACACTACCATCCCCTACCAAACACTACCATCCCCTACCAGACACTACCAACCCCTACCAGACACTACCATCCCATACCAGACACTACCATCTCCTACCAGACACTACCATCCCCTACCATCACCTACCAGACACTACCAGACACTACCATCCCCTACCAGACACTGCCATCCCCTACCAGACACTACCATCCCCTACCATCCCCTACCATACACTACCAGACACTACCATCCCCTACCAGACACTACCATCCCCTACCAGACCCTACCATCCGCTACCAGACACTACCATCCCCTACCAGACACTACCATCCCCTACCAGACACTACCATCCCCTACCAGACACTACCATCCCCTACCAGACACTACCATCCCCTACCATCCCCTACCAGACACTACCATCCCCTACCAGACACTACCATCCCTTACCATCCCCTACAAGACACTACCATCCTCTACCAGACACTACCATCCCCTACCAGACACTACCATCCCCTACCAGACACTACCATCCGCTACCATCCCCTACCAGACACTACCATCCCCTACCAGACACTACCATCCCCTACCAGACACTACCATCCCCTACCAGACACTACCACTTCCTACCAGACACTACCATCCCCTACCAGACACTACCAGACACTACCATCCCCTACCAGACACTACCATCCCCTACCAGACACTACCAGACACTACCATCCCCTACCAAACACTACCATCCCCTACCAGACACTACCATCCCCTACCAGACACTACCAGACACTACCATCAACTACCAGACACTACCATCCCCTACCATCCCCTACCAGACACTACCAGACACTACCATCCCCTAGCAGACACTATCATCCCCTAGCAGACACTACCATCCCCTACCAGACACTACCAGACACTACCATCCCCTACCAGACACTACCAGACGCTACCATCACCTACCAGACACTACCATCCCCTACCAGACACTACCAGACACTACCATCACCTACCAGACACTACCATCCCCTACCAGACACTACCAGACACTACCATCACCTACCAGACACTACCATCACCTACCAGACACTACCATCCCCTACCATCCCGTACCAGACACTACCATCCCCTACCAGACACTACCAGACACTACCAGACACTACCATCCCCTACCAGACACTACCAGACACTACCATCACTTACCAGACACTACCATCCCCTACCAGACACTACCAGACACTACCATCACTTACCAGACACTACCATCCCCTACCAGACACTACCAGACACTACCATCCCCTACCAGACACTACCAGACACTACCATCACCTACCAGACACTACCATCCCCTAACAGACACTACCAGACACTACCATCACCTACCAGACACTACCATCACCTACCAGACACTACCAGACACTACCATCCCCTACCATCCCGTACCAGACACTACCATCCCCTACCAGACACTACCAGACACTACCAGACACTACCATCCCCTACCAGACACTACCAGACACTACCATCCCCTACCAGACACTACCAGACACTACCATCCGCTACCATCCCCTACCAGACACTACCATCCCCTACCAGACACTACCATCCCCTACCAGACACTACCATCCCCTACCAGACACTACCACTTCCTACCAGACACTACCATCCCCTACCAGACACTACCAGACACTACCATCCCCTACCAGACACTACCATCCCCTACCAGACACTACCAGACACTACCATCCCCTACCAAACACTACCATCCCCTACCAGACACTACCATCCCCTACCAGACACTACCAGACACTACCATCAACTACCAGACACTACCATCCCCTACCAGACACTACCAGACACTACCATCCCCTAGCAGACACTATCATCCCCTAGCAGACACTACCATCCCCTACCAGACACTACCAGACACTACCATCCCCTACCAGACACTACCAGACGCTACCATCACCTACCAGACACTACCATCCCCTACCAGACACTACCAGACACTACCATCACCTACCAGACACTACCATCCCCTACCAGACACTACCAGACACTACCATCACCTACCAGACACTACCATCACCTACCAGACACTACCATCCCCTACTATCCCGTACCAGACACTACCATCCCCTACCAGACACTACCAGACACTACCAGACACTACCATCCCCTACCAGACACTACCAGACACTACCATCACTTACCAGACACTACCATCCCCTACCAGACACTACCAGACACTACCATCACTTACCAGACACTACCATCCCCTACCAGACACTACCAGACACTACCATCCCCTACCAGACACTACCAGACACTACCATCACCTACCAGACACTACCAGACACTACCATCCCCTAACAGACACTACCAGACACTACCATCACCTACCAGACACTACCATCACCTACCAGACACTACCAGACACTACCATCCCCTACCATCCCGTACCAGACACTACCATCCCCTACCAGACACTACCAGACACTACCAGACACTACCATCCCCTACCAGACACTACCAGACACTACCATCCCCTACCAGACACTACCAGACACTACCATCCCCTACCAGACACTACCATCCCCTACCAGACACTACCATCCCCTACCAGACACTACCATCCCCTACCAGACACTACCATCCCCTACCATCCCCTACCATCCCCTACCAGACACTACCATCCCCTACCAAACACTACCATCCCCTACCAGACACTACCAACCCCTACCAGACACTACCATCCCATACCAGACACTTCCATCCCGTACCAGACACTACCATCCCCAACCATCCCCTACCAGACTCTACCATCCCCTACCAGACACTATCATCCCCTACCAGACACTACCATCCCCTACCATCCCCTACCAGACACTACCATCCCCTACCAGACACTACCATCCCCTACCAGACACTACCATCCCCTACCATCCCATACCAGACACTACCATCCCCTACCAGACACTACCATCCCCTACCAGACACTACCATCCCCTACCAGACACTACCATCCCCTACCATCCCATACCAGACACTACCATCCCCTACCATCCCCTACCATCCCCTACCAGACACTACCATCCCATACCAGACACTACCATCCCCTACCAGACACTACCATCCCCTACCAGACACTACCATCCCCTACCATACACTACCATCCCCTACCATCCCCTACCAACCCCTACCATCCTCTACCAGACACTACCATCCCCTACACGACACTACCATCCCCTACCATACACTACCATCCCCTACCATCCCCTACCAACCCCTACCATCCTCTACCAGACACTACCATCCCCTACCAGACACTACCATCCCCTACCATCCCCTACCAGAAACTACCATCCCCTACCAGACACTACGAGACACTACCATCCCCTACCATCCCCTACCAGACACTACCATCCCCTACCAGACACTACCATCCCCTACCATCCCCTACCAGACACTACCAGACACTACCATCACCTACCAGACACTACCATCCCCTACCAGACACTACCATCCCCTACCAGACACTACCATCCGCTACCATCCCCTACCAGACACTACCATCCCCTACCATCCCCTACCAGACACTACCATCCCCTACCAGACACTACCATCCCCTACCAGACACTACCACTTCCTACCAGACACTACCATCCCCTACCAGACACTACCAGACACTACCATCCCCTACCAGACACTACCATCCCCTACCAGACACTACCAGACACTACCATCCCCTACCAAACACTACCATCCCCTACCAGACACTACCATCCCCTACCAGACACTACCAGACACTACCATCAACTACCAGACACTACCATCCCCTACCATCCCCTACCAGACACTACCAGACACTACCATCCCCTAGCAGACACTATCATCCCCTAGCAGACACTACCATCCCCTACCAGACACTACCAGACACTACCATCCCCTACCAGACACTACCAGACGCTACCATCACCTACCAGACACTACCATCCCCTACCAGACACTACCAGACACTACCATCACCTACCAGACACTACCATCCCCTACCAGACACTACCAGACACTACCATCACCTACCAGACACTACCATCACCTACCAGACACTACCATCCCCTACCATCCCGTACCAGACACTACCATCCCCTACCAGACACTACCAGACACTACCAGACACTACCATCCCCTACCAGACACTACCAGACACTACCATCACTTACCAGACACTACCATCCCCTACCAGACACTACCAGACACTACCATCACTTACCAGACACTACCATCCCCTACCAGACACTACCAGACACTACCATCCCCTACCAGACACTACCAGACACTACCATCACCTACCAGACACTACCAGACACTACCATCCCCTAACAGACACTACCAGACACTACCATCACCTACCAGACACTACCATCACCTACCAGACACTACCAGACACTACCATCCCCTACCATCCCGTACCAGACACTACCATCCCCTACCAGACACTACCAGACACTACCAGACACTACCATCCCCTACCAGACACTACCAGACACTACCATCCCCTACCAGACACTACCAGACACTACCATCCCCTACCAGACACTACCATCCCCTACCAGACACTACCATCCCCTACCAGACACTACCAGACACTACCAGACACTACCATCCCCTACCATCCCCTACCATCCCCTACCAGACACTACCATCCCCTACCAAACACTACCATCCCCTACCAGACACTACCAACCCCTACCAGACACTACCATCCCATACCAGACACTTCCATCCCCTACCAGACACTACCATCCCCAACCATCCCCTACCAGACACTACCATCCCCTACCAGACACTATATTCCCCTACCAGACACTACCATCCCCTACCATCCCCTACCAGACACTACCATCCCCTACCAGACACTACCATCCCCTACCAGTCACTACCATCCCCTACCATCCCATACCAGACACTACCATCCCCTACCAGACACTACCATCCCCTACCAGACACTACCATCCCCTACCAGACACTACCATCCCCTACCATCCCATACCAGACACTACCATCCCCTACCATCCCCTACCATCCCCTACCAGACACTACCATCCCATACCAGACACTACCATCCCCTACCAGACACTACCATCCCCTACCAGACACTACCATCCCCTACCATACACTACCATCCCCTACCATCCCCTACCAACCCCTACCATCCTCTACCAGACACTACCATCCCCTACACGACACTACCATCCCCTACCATACACTACCATCCCCTACCATCCCCTACCAACCCCTACCATCCTCTACCAGACACTACCATCCCCTACCAGACACTACCATCCCCTACCATCCCCTACCAGAAACTACCATCCCCTACCAGACACTACGAGACACTACCATCCCCTACCATCCCCTACCAGACACTACCATCCCCTACCAGACACTACCATCCCCTACCATCCCCTACCAGACACTAACAGACACTACTATCACCTACCAGACACTACCATCCCCTACCAGACACTACCATTCCCTACCATCCCATACCAGACACTACCATCCCCTACCATCCCCTACCAGACACTACCATCCCCTACCAGACACTACCATCCCCTACCAGACACTACCATCCCCTACCATCCCATACCAGACACTACCATCCCCTATCATCCCCTACCAGACACTACCATCCCATACCAGACACTACCATCCCCTACCATCCCCTACCAGACACTACCATCCCCTACCAGACACTACCATCCCCTACCATACACTACCATCCCCTACCATCCCCTACCAGACACTACCATCCTCTACCAGACACTACCATCCCCTACCAGACACTACCAGACACTACCATCCCCTACCAGACACTACCAGACACTACCATCCCCTACCAGACACTACCAGACACTACCATCCCCTACCAGACACTACCATCCCCTACCAGACACTACCATCCCCTACCAGACACTACCAGACACTACCAGACACTACCAGACACTACCATCCCCTACCATCCCCTACCATCCCCTACCAGACACTACCATCCCCTACCAAACACTACCATCCCCTACCAGACACTACCAACCCCTACCAGACACTACCATCCCATACCAGACACTACCATCTCCTACCAGACACTACCATCCCCTACCATCACCTACCAGACACTACCAGACACTACCATCCCCTACCAGACACTGCCATCCCCTACCAGACACTACCATCCCCTACCATCCCCTACAATACACTACCAGACACTACCATCCCCTACCAGACACTACCATCCCCTACCAGACCCTACCATCCGCTACCAGACACTACCATCCCCTACCAGACACTACCATCCCCTACCAGACACTACCATCCCCTACCAGACACTACCATCCCCTACCATCCCCTACCAGACACTACCATCCCCTACCAGACACTACCATCCCTTACCATCCCCTACCATCCCCTACCAGACACTACCATCCCCTACCAGACACTACCATCCCCTACCAGACACTACCATCCCCTACCAGACACTACCATCCGCTACCATCCCCTACCAGACACTACCATCCCCTACCATCCCCTACCAGACACTACCATCCCCTACCAGACACTACCATCCCCTACCAGACACTACCACTTCCTACCAGACACTACCATCCCCTACCAGACACTACCAGACACTACCATCCCCTACCAGACACTACCATCCCCTACCAGACACTACCAGACACTACCATCCCCTACCAAACACTACCATCCCCTACCAGACACTACCATCCCCTACCAGACACTACCAGACACTACCATCAACTACCAGACACTACCATCCCCTACCATCCCCTACCAGACACTACCAGACACTACCATCCCCTAGCAGACACTATCATCCCCTAGCAGACACTACCATCCCCTACCAGACACTACCAGACACTACCATCCCCTACCAGACACTACCAGACACTACCATCACCTACCAGACACTACCATCCCCTACCAGACACTACCAGACACTACCATCACCTACCAGACACTACCATCACCTACCAGACACTACCATCCCCTACCATCCCGTACCAGACACTACCATCCCCTACCAGACACTACCAGACACTACCAGACACTACCATCCCCTACCAGACACTACCAGACACTACCATCACTTACCAGACACTACCATCCCCTACCAGACACTACCAGACACTACCATCACTTACCAGACACTACCATCCCCTACCAGACACTACCAGACACTACCATCCCCTACCAGACACTACCAGACACTACCATCACCTACCAGACACTACCAGACACTACCATCCCCTAACAGACACTACCAGACACTACCATCACCTACCAGACACTACCATCACCTACCAGACACTACCAGACACTACCATCCCCTACCATCCCGTACCAGACACTACCATCCCCTACCAGACACTACCAGACACTACCAGACACTACCATCCCCTACCAGACACTACCAGACACTACCATCCCCTACCAGACACTACCAGACACTACCATCCCCTACCAGACACTACCATCCCCTTCCAGACACTACCATCCCCTACCAGACACTACCAGACACTACCATCCCCTACCATCCCCTGCCATCCCCTACCAGACACTACCATCCCCTACCAAACACTACCATCCCCTACCAGACACTACCAACCCCTACCAGACACTACCATCCCATACCAGACAGTTCCATCCCCTACCAGACACTACCATCCCCAACCATCCCCTACCAGACACTACCATCCCCTACCAGACACTATCATCCCCTACCAGACACTACCATCCCCTACCATCCCCTACCAGACACTACCATCCCCTACCAGACACTACCATCCCCTACCAGACACTACCATCCCCTACCATCCCATACCAGACACTACCATCCCCTACCAGACACTACCATCCCCTACCAGACACTACCATCCCCTACCAGACACTACCATCCCCTACCATCCCATACCAGACACTACCATCCCCTACCATCCCCTACCATCCCCTACCAGACACTACCATCCCATACCAGACACTACCATCCCCTACCAGACACTACCATCCCCTACCAGACACTACCATCCCCTACCATACACTACCATCCCCTACCATCCCCTACCAACCCCTACCATCCTCTACCAGACACTACCATCCCCTACACGACACTACTATCCCCTACCATACACTACCATCCCCTACCATCCCCTACCAACCCCTACCATCCTCTACCAGACACTACCATCCCCTACCAGACACTACCATCCCCTACCATCCCCTACCAGACACTACCATCCCCTACCAGACACTACCATCCCCTACCAGACACTACCATCCCCTACCAGACACTACCATCCCCTACCATCCCCTACCATCCCCTACCATCCCCTACCAGACACTACCATCCCCTACCAGACACTACCATCCCCTACCATCCCCTACCAGACACTACCAGACACTACCATCCCCTACCAGACACTACCATCCCCTACCAGACACTACCATTCCCTACCATCCCATACCAGACACTACCATCCCCTACCATCCCCTACCAGACACTACCATCCCCTACCAGACACTACCATCCCCTACCAGACACTACCATCCCCTACCATCCCATACCAGACACTACCATCCCCTATCATCCCCTACCAGACACTACCATCCCCTACCAGACACTACCATCCCCTACCAGACACTACCATCCCCTACCATACACTACCATCCCCTACCATCCCCTACCATCCATTACCATCCTCTACCAGACACTACCATCCCCTACCAGACACTACCAGACACTACCATCCCCTACCAGACATTACCAGACACTTCCATCCCCTACCAGACACTACCAGACACTACCATCCCCTACCAGACACTACCATCCCCTACCAGACACTACCATCTCCTACCAGACACTACCATCCCCTACCATCCCCTACCAGACACTACCATCTCCTACCAGACACTACCATCCCCTACCATCCCCTACCAGACACTACCATCCCCTACCAGACACTACCATCCCATACCAGACACTACCATCCCCTACCAGACACTACCATCTCCTACCAGACATTACCATCCCCTACCATCCCCTACCAGACACTACCATCCCCTACCAGACACTAGCATCCTCTACCAGACACTACCATCCCCTACCAGACACTACCAGACACTACCATCCCCTACCAGACACTACCAGACACTACCATCCCCTACCAGACACTACCATCCCCTACCAGCCACTACCATCCCCTACCAGACACTACCATCCCCTACCAGACACTACCATCCCCTACCAGACACTACCATCCCCTACCAGACACTACCATCCCCTACCAGACACTACCATCCCCTACCATCCGCTACCAGAAACTACCATCCCCTACCAGACACTACCATCCCCTACCATCCCCTACCATCCTCTACCAGACACTACCATCCCCTACCAGACACTACCATCCCCTACCAGACACTTCCATTCCCTACCATCCCCTACCATCCTCTACCAGACACTACCATCCCCTACCAGACACTATCAGACACTAACATCCCCTACCAGACACTACCATCCCCTACCAGACACTACCATCCCCTACCAGACACTACCATCCCCTACCAGACACTACCATCCCCTACCAGACACTACAATCCCCTACCATCACCTACCAGACACTACCATCCCCTACCAGACACTACCATCCCCTACCAGACACTACCATCCCCTACCATCTCCTACCAGACACAACCAGACACTACCATCCCCTACCAGACACTACCATCCCCTACCAGACCCTACCATCCCCTACCATCCCCTACCAGACACTACCATCCCCTACCAGACAGTACCATCCCCTACCAGACACTACCATCCCCTACCAGACACTACCATCCCCTACCAGACACTACCATCCCCTACCATCCCCTACCATCCCCTACCAGACACTACCATCCCCTACCATCCCCTACCATCCCCTACCAGACACTACCATCCCCTACCAGACACTACCATCCCCTTGCAGACACTACCATCCCCTACCAGACACTACCATCCGCTACCATCCCCTACCAGACACTACCATCCCCTACCATCCCCTACCAGACACTACCAGACACTACCATCCCCTACCAGACACTATCATCCCCTACCATCCCCTACCAGACACTACCACTTCCTACCAGACACTACCATCCCCTACCAGACACTACCAGACACTACGATCCCCTACCAGACACTACCATCCCCTACCAGACACTACCAGACACTACCATCCCCTACCAAACACTACCATCCCCTACCAGACACTACCATCCCCTACCAGACACTAGCAGACACTACCATCAACTACCAGATTCTACCATCCCCTACCAGACACTACCAGACACTACCATCCCCTAGCAGACACTACCATCCCCTACCAGACACTACCGGACACTACCAGACACTACCATCCCCTACCAGACACTACCAGACACTACCATCACCTACCAGACACTACCATCCCCTACCAGACACTACCATCACCTACCAGACACTACCAGACACTACCATCCTCTACCAGACACTACCAGACACTACCATCACCTACCAGACACTACCATCACCTACCAGACACTACCAGACACTACCATCCCCTACCATCCCGTACCAGACACTACCATCCCCTACCAGACACTACCAGACACTACCATCCCCTACCAGACACTACCAGACACTACCATCACTTACCAGACACTACCATCCCCTACCAGACACTACCAGACACTACCATCACTTACCAGACACTACCATCCCCTACCAGACACTACCAGACACTACCATCCCGTACCAGACACTACCAGACACTACCATCACCTACCAGACACTACCAGACACTACCATCCCCTACCAGACACTACCAGACACTACCATCACCTACCAGACACTACCATCACCTACCAGACACTACCAGACACTACCATCCCCTGCCATCCCGTACCAGACACTACCATCCCCTACCAGACACTACCAGACACTACTATCCCCTACCAGACACTACCATCACTTACCAGACACTACCATCCCCTACCAGACACTACCAGACACTACCATCCCCTACCAGACACTACCATCCCCTACCAGACACTACCATCACCTACCAGACACTACCAGACACTACCAGACACTACCATCCCCTACCATCCTCTACCATCCCCTACCAGACACTACCATCCCCTACCAGACACTACCATCCCCTACCAGACACTACCATCCCATACCAGACACTACCATCCCCTACCAGACACTACCATCCCCTACCAGACACTACCATCCCCTACCAGACACTACCATCCCCAACCATCCCCTACCAGACACTACCATCCCCTACCAGACACTACCATCCCCTACCAGACACTACCATCCCCTACCATCCCCTACCAGACACTACCATCCCCTACAAGACACTACCATCCCCTACCAGACACTACCATCCCCTACCATCCGATACCAGACACTACCATCCCCTACCATCCCCTACCAGACACTACCATCCCCTACCAGACGCTACCATCCCCTACCAGACACTACCATCCCCTACCATCCCATACCAGACACTACCATCCCCTACCATCCCCTACCATCCCCTACCAGGCACTACCATCCCATACCATCCCCTACCATCCCCTACCATCCCCTACCAGACACTACCATCTCCTACCAGACACTACCATCCCCTACCATACACTACCATCCTCTACCATCCCCTACCAACCCCTACCATCCTCTACCAGACACTACCATCCCCTTCCAGACACTACCATCCCCTACCATACACTACCATCCCCTACCATCCCCTACCAACCCCTACCATCCTCTACCAGACACTACCATCCCCTACCAGACACTACCAGACAATACCATCCCGTACCAGACACTACCATCCCATACCAGACACTACCATCCCCTACCAGACACTACCATCTCCTACAAGCACTACCATCCCCTACCAGACACTACCATCCCCTACCAGACACTACCATCCCCTACCAGACACTACCATCCCCTACCATCCCCTACCATCCCCTACCATCCCCTACCAGACACTACCATCCCATACCAGACACTACCATCCCCTACCAGACACTACCATCCCCTACCAGACACTACCATCCCGTACCATACACTACCGTCCCCTACCATCCCCTACCAACCCCTACCATCCTCTACCAGACACTACCATCCCCTACACGACACTACTATCCCCTACCATACACTACCATCCCCTACCATCCCCTACCAACCCCTACCATCCTCTACCAGACACTACCATCCGCTACCAGACACTACCATCCCCTACCATCCCCTACCAGACACTACCATCCCCTACCAGACACTACCATCCCCTACCAGACACTACCATCCCCTACCAGACACTACCATCCCCTACCATCCCCTACCAGACACTACCATCCCCTACCATCCCCTACCAGACACTACCATCCCCTACCAGACACTACCATCCCCTACCATCCCCTACCAGACACTACCAGACACTACCATCCCCTACCAGACACTACCATCCCCTACCAGACACTACCATTCCCTACCATCCCATACCAGACACTACCATCCCCTACCATCCCCTACCAGACACTACCATCCCCTACCAGACACTACCATCCCCTACCAGACACTACCATCCCCTACCATCCCATACCAGACACTACCATCCCCTATCATCCCCTACCAGACACTACCATCCCCTACCAGACACTACCATCCCCTACCAGACACTACCATCCCCTACCATACACTACCATCCCCTACCATCCCCTACCATCCCCTACCATCCTCTACCAGACACTACCATCCCCTACCAGACACTACCAGACACTACCATCCCCTACCAGACATTACCAGACACTTCCATCCCCTACCAGACACTACCAGACACTACCATCCCCTACCAGACACTACCATCCCCTACCAGACACTACCATCTCCTACCAGACACTACCATCCCCTACCATCCCCTACCAGACACTACCATCTCCTACCAGACACTACCATCCCCTACCATCCCCTACCAGACACTACCATCCCCTACCAGACACTACCATCCCATACCAGACACTACCATCCCCTACCAGACACTACCATCTCCTACCAGACACTACCATCCCCTACCATCCCCTACCAGACACTACCATCCCCTACCAGACACTAGCATCCTCTACCAGACACTACCATCCCCTACCAGACACTACCAGACACTACCATCCCCTACCAGACACTACCAGACACTACCATCCCCTACCAGACACTACCATCCCCTACCAGCCACTACCATCCCCTACCAGACACTACCATCCCCTACCAGACACTACCATCCCCTACCAGACACTACCATCCCCTACCAGACACTACCATCCCCTACCAGACACTACCATCCCCTACCATCCGCTACCAGAAACTACCATCCCCTACCAGACACTACCATCCCCTACCATCCCCTACCATCCTCTACCAGACACTACCATCCCCTACCAGACACTACCATCCCCTACCAGACACTTCCATTCCCTACCATCCCCTACCATCCTCTACCAGACACTACCATCCCCTACCAGACACTATCAGACACTACCATCCCCTACCAGACACTACCATCCCCTACCAGACACTACCATCCCCTACCAGACACTACCATCCCCTACCAGACACTACCATCCCCTACCAGACACTACAATCCCCTACCATCACCTACCAGACACTACCATCCCCTACCAGACACTACCATCCCCTACCAGACACTACCATCCCCTACCATCTCCTACCAGACACAACCAGACACTACCATCCCCTACCAGACACTACCATCCCCTACCAGACCCTACCATCCCCTACCATCCCCTACCAGACACTACCATCCCCTACCAGACAGTACCATCCCCTACCAGACACTACCATCCCCTACCAGACACTACCATCCCCTACCATCCCCTACCATCCCCTACCAGACACTACCATCCCCTACCAGACACTACCATCCCCTTGCAGACACTACCATCCCCTACCAGACACTACCATCCCCTACCAGACACTACCATCCCCTTGCAGACACTACCATCCCCTACCAGACACTACCATCCGCTACCATCCCCTACCAGACACTACCATCCCCTACCATCCCCTACCAGACACTACCAGACACTACCATCCCCTACCAGACACTATCATCCCCTACCATCCCCTACCAGACACTACCACTTCCTACCAGACACTACCATCCCCTACCAGACACTACCAGACACTACGATCCCCTACCAGACACTACCATCCCCTAGCAGACACTACCAGACACTACCATCCCCTACCAAACACTACCATCCCCTACCAGACACTACCATCCCCTACCAGACACTACCAGACACTACCATCAACTACCAGATTCTACCATCCCCTACCAGACACTACCAGACACTACCATCCCCTAGCAGACACTACCATCCCCTACCAGACACTACCGGACACTACCAGACACTACCATCCCCTACCAGACACTACCAGACACTACCATCACCTACCAGACACTACCATCCCCTACCAGACACTACCATCACCTACCAGACACTACCAGACACTACCATCCTCTACCAGACACTACCAGACACTACCATCACCTACCAGACACTACCATCACCTACCAGACACTACCAGACACTACCATCCCCTACCATCCCGTACCAGACACTACCATCCCCTACCAGACACTACCAGACACTACCATCCCCTACCAGACACTACCAGACACTACCATCACTTACCAGACACTACCATCCCCTACCAGACACTACCAGACACTACCATCACTTACCAGACACTACCATCCCCTACCAGACACTACCAGACACTACCATCCCGTACCAGACACTACCAGACACTACCATCACCTACCAGACACTACCAGACACTACCATCCCCTACCAGACACTACCAGACACTACCATCACCTACCAGACACTACCATCACCTACCAGACACTACCAGACACTACCATCCCCTGCCATCCCGTACCAGACACTACCATCCCCTACCAGACACTACCAGACACTACTATCCCCTACCAGACACTACCATCACTTACCAGACACTACCATCCCCTACCAGACACTACCAGACACTACCATCCCCTACCAGACACTACCATCCCCTACCAGACACTACCATCACCTACCAGACACTACCAGACACTACCAGACACTACCATCCCCTACCATCCTCTACCATCCCCTACCAGACACTACCATCCCCTACCAGACACTACCATCCCCTACCAGACACTACCATCCCATACCAGACACTACCATCCCCTACCAGACACTACCATCCCCTACCAGACACTACCATCCCCTACCAGACACTACCATCCCCAACCATCCCCTACCAGACACTACCATCCCCTACCAGACACTACCATCCCCTACCAGACACTACCATCCCCTACCATCCCCTACCAGACACTACCATCCCCTACAAGACACTACCATCCCCTACCAGACACTACCATCCCCTACCATCCGATACCAGACACTACCATCCCCTACCATCCCCTACCAGACACTACCATCCCCTACCAGACGCTACCATCCCCTACCAGACACTACCATCCCCTACCATCCCATACCAGACACTACCATCCCCTACCATCCCCTACCATCCCCTACCAGGCACTACCATCCCATACCATCCCCTACCATCCCCTACCATCCCCTACCAGACACTACCATCTCCTACCAGACACTACCATCCCCTACCATACACTACCATCCTCTACCATCCCCTACCAACCCCTACCATCCTCTACCAGACACTACCATCCCCTTCCAGACACTACCATCCCCTACCATACACTACCATCCCCTACCATCCCCTACCAACCCCTACCATCCTCTACCAGACACTACCATCCCCTACCAGACACTACCAGACAATACCATCCCGTACCAGACACTACCATCCCATACCAGACACTACCATCCCCTACCAGACACTACCATCTCCTACAAGCACTACCATCCCCTACCAGACACTACCATCCCCTACCAGACACTACCATCCCCTACCAGACACTACCATCCCCTACCAGACACTACCATCCCCTACCATCCCCTACCAGACACTACCATCCCCTACCATCCCCTACCAGACACTACCATCCCCTACCAGACACTACCATCCCCTACCATCCCCTACCATCCCCTACCAGACAGTACCATCCCCTACCAGACACTACCATCCCCTACCATCCCCTACCAGACACTACCATCCCCTACCAGACACTACCATCCCCTACCAGACACTACCATCCCCTACCATCCGATACCAGACACTACCATCCCCTACCATCCCCTACCAGACACTACCATCCCCTACCATCCCCTACCAGACACTACCATCTCCTACCATCCCATACCAGACACTACCATCCCCTACCATCCCTTACCATCCCCTACCAGACACTACCATCCCATACCAGACACTACCATCCCCTACCATCCCCTACCAGACACTACCATCTCCTACCAGACACTACCATCCCCTACCATACACTACCATCCCCTACCATCTCCTACCAACCCCTACCAATCTCTACCAGACACTACCATCCCCTACCAGCCACTACCATCCCCTACCATACACTACCATCCCCTACCATCCCCTACCAACCCCTACCATCCTCTACCAGACACTACCATCCCCTACCAGACACTACCAGACAATACCATCCCGTACCAGACACTACCATCCCATACCAGACACTACCATCCCCTACCAGACACTACCATCTCCTACAAGCACTACCATCCCCTACCAGACACTACCATCCCCTACCAGACACTACCATCCTCTACCAGACACTACCATCCCCTACCAGACACTACCATCCCCTACCAGACAATTCCATTCCCTACCATCCCCTACCATCCTCTACCAGACACTACCATCCCCTACCAGACACTACCATCCCCTACCAGACACTACCATCCCCTACCATCTCCTACCAGACACAACCAGACACTACCATCCCCTACCAGACACTACCATCCCCTACCAGACCCTACCATCCCCTACCATCCCCTACCAGACACTACCATCCCCTACCAGACAGTACCATCCCCTACCAGACACTACCATCCCCTACCAGACACTACCATCCCCTACCAGACACTACCATCCCCTACCATCCCCTACCATCCCCTACCAGACACTACCATCCCCTACCATCCCCTACCATCCCCTACCAGACACTACCATCCCCTACCAGACACTACCATCCCCTTGCAGACACTACCATCCCCTACCAGACACTACCATCCGCTACCATCCCCTACCAGACACTACCATCCCCTACCATCCCCTACCAGACACTACCAGACACTACCATCCCCTACCAGACACTACCATCCCCTACCATCCCCTACCAGACACTACCACTTCCTACCAGACACTACCATCCCCTACCAGACACTACCAGACACTACGATCCCCTACCAGACACTACCATCCCCTACCAGACACTACCAGACACTACCATCCCCTACCAAACACTACCATCCCCTACCAGACACTACCATCCCCTACCAGACACTACCAGACACTACCATCAACTACCAGATTCTACCATCCCCTACCAGACACTACCAGACACTACCATCCCCTAGCAGACACTACCATCCCCTACCAGACACTACCGGACACTACCAGACACTACCATCCCCTACCAGACACTACCAGACACTACCATCCCCTACCAGACACTACCATCACCTACCAGACACTACCAGACACTACCATCCTCTACCAGACACTACCAGACACTACCATCACCTACCAGACACTACCATCACCTACCAGACACTACCAGACACTACCATCCCCTACCATCCCGTACCAGACACTACCATCCCCTACCAGACACTACCAGACACTACCATCCCCTACCAGACACTACCAGACACTACCATCACTTACCAGACACTACCATCCCCTACCAGACACTACCAGACACTACCATCACTTACCAGACACTACCATCCCCTACCAGACACTACCAGACACTACCATCCCCTACCAGACACTACCAGACACTACCATCACCTACCAGACACTACCAGACACTACCATCCCCTACCAGACACTACCAGACACTACCATCACCTACCAGACACTACCATCACCTACCAGACACTACCAGACACTACCATCCCCTACCATCCCGTACCAGACACTACCATCCCCTACCAGACACTACCAGACACTACCATCCCCTACCAGACACTACCATCCCCTACCAGACACTACCAGACACTACCATCCCCTACCAGACACTACCATCCCCTACCAGACACTACCATCACCTACCAGACACTACCAGACACTACCAGACACTACCATCCCCTACCATCCTCTACCATCCCCTACCAGACACTACCATCCCCTACCAGACACTACCATCCCCTACCAGACACTACCATCCCATACCAGACACTACCATCCCCTACCAGACACTACCATCCCCTACCAGACACTACCATCCCCTACCAGACACTACCATCCCCAACCATCCCCTACCAGACACTACCATCCCCTACCAGACACTACCATCCCCTACCAGACACTACCATCCCCTACCATCCCCTACCAGACACTACCATCCCCTACAAGACACTACCATCCCCTACCAGACACTACCATCCCCTACCATCCGATACCAGACACTACCATCCCCTACCATCCCCTACCAGACACTACCATCCCCTACCAGACGCTACCATCCCCTACCAGACACTACCATCCCCTACCATCCCATACCAGACACTACCATCCCCTACCATCCCCTACCAGGCACTACCATCCCATACCAGACACTACCATCCCCTACCATCCCCTACCAGACACTACCATCTCCTACCAGACACTACCATCCCCTACCATACACTACCATCCCCTACCATCCCCTACCAACTACTACCATCCTCTACCAGACACTACCATCCCCTACCAGACACTACCATCCCCTACCATACACTACCATCCCCTACCATCCCCTACCAACCCCTACCATCCTCTACCAGACACTACCATCCCCTACCAGACACTACCAGACAATACCATCCCGTACCAGACACTACCATCCCATACCAGACACTACCATCCCCTACCAGACACTACCATCTCCTACAAGCACTACCATCCCCTACCAGACACTACCATCCCCTACCAGACACTACCATCCCCTACCAGACACTACCATCCCCTACCAGACACTACCATCCCCTACCATCCCCTACCAGACACTACCATCCCCTACCATCCCCTACCAGACACTACCATCCCCTACCAGACACTACCATCCCCTACCATCCCCTACCAGACAGTACCATCCCCTACCAGACACTACCATCCCCTACCATCCCCTACCAGACACTACCATCCCCTACCAGACACTACCATCCCCTACCAGACACTACCATCCCCTACCATCCGATACCAGACACTACCATCCCCTACAATCCCCTACCAGACACTACCATCCCCTACCATCCCCTACCAGACACTACCATCCCCTACCATCCCATACCAGACACTACCATCCCCTACCATCCCCTACCAGACACTACCATCCCATACCAGACACTACCATCCCCTACCATCCCCTACCAGACACTACCATCTCCTACCAGACACTACCATCCCCTACCATACACTACCATCCCCTACCATCCCCTACCAACCCCTACCAATCTCTACCAGACACTACCATCCCCTACCAGACACTACCATCCCCTACCATACACTACCATCCCCTACCATCCCCTACCAACCCCTACCATCCTCTACCAGACACTACCATCCCCTACCAGACACTACCAGACAATACCATCCCGTACCAGACACTACCATCCCATACCAGACACTACCATCCCCTACCAGACACTACCATCTCCTACAAGCACTACCATCCCCTACCAGACACTACCATCCCCTACCAGACACTACCATCCCCTACCAGACACTACCATCCCCTACCAGACACTACCATCCCCTACCAGACACTACCATCCCCTACCATCCCCTACCAGACACTACCATCCCCTACCAGACACTACCATCCCCTACCAGACACTACCATCCCCTACCATCCCCTACCAGACAGTACCATCCCCTACCAGACACTACCATCCCCTACCATCCCCTACCAGACACTACCATCCCCTACCATCCCCTACCAGACACTACCAGACACTACCATCGCCTACCAGAGACTACCATCCCCTACCATCCCCTACCAGACACTACCATCTCCTACCAGACACTATCATCCCCTACCAGACACTACCATCTCCTACCAGGCACTATCATCCCCTACCAGACACTACCATCTCCTACCAGACACTATCATCCCCTACCAGACACTACCATCCCATACCAGACACTACCGTCTCTTACCAGACACTACTGTCCCCTACCAGACACTACCATCCCCTACCAGACACTACCATCCCCTACCAGACACTACCATCCCCTACCAGACACTACCATCCCCTACCAGACACTATCATCCCCTACTAGACACTACCATCCCCTACCAGACACTACCAGACACTACCATCCCCTACCAGACACTACCAGACACTACCATCACCTACCAGACACTACCAGACACTACCATCCCCTACCAGACACTACCAGACACTACCATCACCTACCAGACACTACCATCACCTACCAGACACTACCAGACACTACCATCCCCTACCATCCCGTACCAGACACTACCATCCCCTACCAGACACTACCAGACACTACCATCCCCTACCAGACACTACCATCCCCTACCAGACACTACCAGACACTACCATCCCCTACCAGACACTACCATCCCCTACCAGACACTACCATCACCTACCAGACACTACCAGACACTACCAGACACTACCATCCCCTACCATCCTCTACCATCCCCTACCAGACACTACCATCCCCTACCAGACACTACCATCCCCTACCAGACACTACCATCCCATACCAGACACTACCATCCCCTACCAGACACTACCATCCCCTACCAGACACTACCATCCCCTACCAGACACTACCATCCCCAACCATCCCCTACCAGACACTACCATCCCCTACCAGACACTACCATCCCCTACCAGACACTACCATCCCCTACCATCCCCTACCAGACACTACCATCCCCTACAAGACACTACCATCCCCTACCAGACACTACCATCCCCTACCATCCGATACCAGACACTACCATCCCCTACCATCCCCTACCAGACACTACCATCCCCTACCAGACGCTACCATCCCCTACCAGACACTACCATCCCCTACCATCCCATACCAGACACTACCATCCCCTACCATCCCCTACCAGGCACTACCATCCCATACCAGACACTACCATCCCCTACCATCCCCTACCAGACACTACCATCTCCTACCAGACACTACCATCCCCTACCATACACTACCATCCCCTACCATCCCCTACCAACTACTACCATCCTCTACCAGACACTACCATCCCCTACCAGACACTACCATCCCCTACCATACACTACCATCCCCTACCATCCCCTACCAACCCCTACCATCCTCTACCAGACACTACCATCCCCTACCAGACACTACCAGACAATATCATCCCGTACCAGACACTACCATCCCATACCAGACACTACCATCCCCTACCAGACACTACCATCTCCTACAAGCACTACCATCCCCTACCAGACACTACCATCCCCTACCAGACACTACCATCCCCTACCAGACACTACCATCCCCTACCAGACACTACCATCCCCTACCATCCCCTACCAGACACTACCATCCCCTACCATCCCCTACCAGACACTACCATCCCCTACCAGACACTACCATCCCCTACCATCCCCTACCATCCCCTACCAGACAGTACCATCCCCTACCAGACACTACCATCCCCTACCATCCCCTACCAGACACTACCATCCCCTACCAGACACTACCATCCCCTACCAGACACTACCATCCCCTACCATCCGATACCAGACACTACCATCCCCTACCATCCCCTACCAGACACTACCATCCCCTACCATCCCCTACCAGACACTACCATCCCCTACCATCCCATACCAGACACTACCATCCCCTACCATCCCCTACCAGACACTACCATCCCATACCAGACACTACCATCCCCTACCATCCCCTACCAGACACTACCATCTCCTACCAGACACTACCATCCCCTACCATACACTACCATCCCCTACCATCCCCTACCAACCCCTACCAATTTCTACCAGACACTACCATCCCCTACCAGACACTACCATCCCCTACCATACACTACCATCCCCTACCATCCCCTACCAACCCCTACCATCCTCTACCAGACACTACCATCCCCTACCAGACACTACCAGACAATACCATCCCGTACCAGACACTACCATCCCATACCAGACACTACCATCCCCTACCAGACACTACCATCTCCTACAAGCACTACCATCCCCTACCAGACACTACCATCCCCTACCAGACACTACCATCCCCTACCAGACACTACCATCCCCTACCAGACACTACCATCCCCTACCAGACACTACCATCCCCTACCATCCCCTACCAGACACTACCATCCCCTACCAGACACTACCATCCCCTACCAGACACTACCATCCCCTACCATCCCCTACCAGACAGTACCATCCCCTACCAGACACTACCATCCCCTACCATCCCCTACCAGACACTACCATCCCCTACCATCCCCTACCAGACACTACCAGACACTACCATCGCCTACCAGAGACTACCATCCCCTACCATCCCCTACCAGACACTACCATCTCCTACCAGACACTATCATCCCCTACCAGACACTACCATCTCCTACCAGGCACTATCATCCCCTACCAGACACTACCATCTCCTACCAGACACTATCATCCCCTACCAGACACTACCATCCCATACCAGACACTACCGTCTCTTACCAGACACTACTGTCCCCTACCAGACACTACCATCCCCTACCAGACACTACCATCCCCTACCAGACACTACCATCCCCTACCAGACACTACCATCCCCTACCAGACACTATCATCCCCTACTAGACACTACCATCCCCTATCAGACACTACCGTCTCTTACCAGACACTACTGTCCCCTACCAGACACTACCATCCCCTACCAGACACTACCATCCCCTACCAGACACTACCATCCCCTACCAGACACTACCATCCCCTACCATCCCCTACCAGACACTACCATCCCCTACCAGACACTACCATCCCCTACCAGACACTACCATCCCCTACCATCCCCTACCAGACAGTACCATCCCCTACCAGACACTACCATCCCCTACCATCCCCTACCAGACACTACCATCCCCTACCATCCCCTACCAGACACTACCAGACACTACCATCGCCTACCAGAGACTACCATCCCCTACCATCCCCTACCAGACACTACCATCTCCTACCAGACACTATCATCCCCTACCAGACACTACCATCTCCTACCAGGCACTATCATCCCCTACCAGACACTACCATCTCCTACCAGACACTATCATCCCCTACCAGACACTACCATCCCATACCAGACACTACCGTCTCTTACCAGACACTACTGTCCCCTACCAGACACTACCATCCCCTACCAGACACTACCATCCCCTACCAGACACTACCATCCCCTACCAGACACTACCATCCCCTACCAGACACTATCATCCCCTACTAGACACTACCATCCCCTATCAGACACTACCGTCTCTTACCAGACACTACTGTCCCCTACCAGACACTACCATCCCCCACGAGACACTACCATCCCATACCAGTCACTACCGTCTCTTACCAGACACTACTGTCCCCTACCAGACACTACCATCCCCTACCATCCCCTACCAGACACTACCATCCCCTACCAGACACTACCATCCCCTACCATCCCCTACCAGACACTACCATCCCCTACAAGACACTACCATCCCCTACCATCCCCTACCAGACACTACCATCCCCTACCAGACACTACCATCCCCTACCAGACACTACCATCCCCTACCAGACACTACCATCCCCTACCAGACAATACCAGACACTACCAGAAACTACCATCCCCTACCAGACACTACCATCCCCTACCAGACACTACCATCCCCTACCATCCCCTACCAGACACTACCATCCCCTACCAGACACTACCATCCCCTACCATCCCCTACCAGACACTACCATCCCCTACCATCCCCTACCAGACACTACCATCCCCTACCAGACACTACCATCCCCTACCAGACACTACCATCCCCTACCAGACACTACCATCCCATACCAGACACTACCGTCTCTTACCAGACACTACTGTCCCCTACCAGACACTACCATCCCCTACCATCCCCTACCAGACACTACCATCCCCTACCAGACACTACCATCCCCTACCATCCCCTACCAGACACTACCATCCCCTACCAGACACTACCATCCCCTACCATCCCCTACCAGACACTACCATTCCCTACCAGACACTACCATCCCTTACCAGACACTACCATCCCCTACCAGACACTACCATCCCCTACCAGACACTACCATCCCCTACCAGACACTACCATCCCTTACCAGACACTACCATCCCATACCAGACACTACCGTCTCTTACCAGACACTACCGTCTCTTACCATCCCCTACCATCCCTACCAGTCACTACCGTCTCTTACCAGACACTAGCGTCCCCTAGCATACCTCATTGACCCCAAATTTTAACATTATTCATTGACCCCCAACATTTAGATATTGAAACCAGTGAAACGTTTGAGGTCAATGAGAGAGTACAGCGCCAGAGTAAGCCAATGATAATCCAACATTATCAGTCAATCAATATAAGGCGGTGTGGCAAGCAAGGTCTTAACGGTGTTTCTTGTTCTTCCAGATCTTGGAATCAATAACTATCATCCTGGGCTCCTTTGTTGACGCGGTTGTTGCTGGAGGCGGGTTGAGGAGGATGATGGTATATGGTGCGTGTCTGCCAATGATTTAATTGAGGGGACGGGTGGGTGGGGGGGGGGGGAGGTATGGAAGTTGTGGTTCTATCCTGTCTTGATATTAACAAACGTTGACCCGAAAAACAAGGCAGAAACATGGCGTCTTTTACACGAGGTGAAGTATATAAATATATAAGGTGGGTGTTTAACAAGCGTAATATGCCAAAGTTTCCGTACTTACACTTTCTCTAATGAAATGGGGGGGGGGGGGGAAGAGGCGTTAGGCCAGCCAAAATGGGGTGTACTTAATTTATGCCTTTGAACCTTCATTTACATTCATAGCGCATAGTAGGGCATTTGATTATATAACACTTGGCACAGCGTGACATTTGGCTGTATTACACTTGGCACAGCGTGACATTTGGCTGTATAATACTTGGCACAACGTGACATTTGGCTGTATAACACTTGGCACAGCGTGACATTTGGCTGTATAACACTTGACATGGTGTGACATTTGGCTGTATAACACTTGGCACAGCGTGACATTTGGCTGTATAACACTTGACATGGTGTGACATTTGGCTGTATAACACTTGGCACAGCGTGACATTTGGCTGTATAACACTTGACATGGTGTGACATTTGGCTGTATAACACTTGGCACAGCGTGACATTTGACCGCATGGAGTATATTGTCGTATTATGACGCTTGATGGAGTCGACACATAATCCATTCTGCCCTTACTTTCTAATCGGTGATTTCTGAAAATATAATAATTAATAAGCGCAGTGATTCTGTAGAAAGGAGTTCTCATACAAATGGTGGTAGAAACCGGAAATCATGACTAGTTCCTTACTGTGTACTGATCCTGTGTGATTAGTTCCCTGTTATAGAACAGCGAAACATGGACTCTGTATGCGTAACACGAAACAAATCTAAATGCTTTCCACATGCGCTGCCTGAGGCACATACTTGAAATTTCATGGAGCGACACAGTGACTAACAACGACGTTTTGGACCGTGCAAACATTTCCAGTTTAGTTACGATCCTTCGCCAGCGCCGCTTGCGGTGGCTTGGTCACGTGTGCAGAATGGAAGATTGGCGAATACTAAAAGATATCCTAAACGGAGAGCTGACCAGGGGCAAGCGAAACCTAGGCAGTCTCTTCCTCCGCTACAAAGATGTTTGCAAGGGTGACCTGAAAGCGTTGGATATGAACACCTTCAACTGGGAGGAACTTGCCAAAGACAGCTCCGGCTGGAGGCAGGCTTTGTGTGTTGGTCTGCAGGCAGGGGAAGACAAGATGTGTGAAGATGCAGACTCCAGGCGTGTGCGACAAAAGCAAGGGCAACAACTGACTACCTCTCTCTAGCGTGGTCCATTGTCTCTCGAGACTGACAGGATGCCAATCAATCAATCAATCAATCAATCAATCAGTTATATTTCTAGCTTTCACAAATTGATCGAGCCTACTTCATATATTGATTATGTACATAGACCAATTGACCTGATCTGCTACATAGACTGACAGCCTATCTGTGCACGCGCATGGGATAAATACCGTGTTTGAACTGGTCAATTAGACGTTGAAATATATGGGTTTAAATATTCATTCTACCACTATTAGAAAATTGGAGCATGGAGTTGATGGTCTGGTTTTCTTCCATAATAACTGGCATTCATGTCATTATACCTTTTACTTTTGTCATGCAATCATGTTTTCAAGAAGTTTTCTGAGCCTGGCATTTGAATAATAATAATATAATGTTCGATAAGACATGAGTGGCCCGCTGTGGCGATCGACCACTGCCATAAGACATAAGTGGCCCGCTGTGCCGATCACCCACTGCCAAAAGACATGAGTGGCTTGCTGTGCCGATCAACCACTGCCATAAGACATGAGTGGCCCGCTGTGGCGATCGACCACTGCCATAAGACATGAGTGGTCCGCTGTGCCGATCAACCAGTGCCATAAGACATGAGTGGCCCGCGGTGCCGATCGACCACTGCCATAAGACACGAGTGGCCCGCTGTGCCGATCAACCAGTGCCATAAGACATGAGTGGCCCGCGGTGCCGATCGACCACTGCCATAAGACATGAGTGGCCCGCTGTGCCTATCGATTACTGCCATAAGAAATGAGTGGCCCACTGTGCCGATCGACCACTGCCATAAGACATGAGTGACCCGCTGTGGCGATCGACCACTGCCATAAGACATGAGTGGCCCGCTGTGGCGATCGACAAGAAAGGACACTCCGACCTGCAATTGTCATTAAACTTTCAACATCCGGGGATGGAACCGCCGCCTTTTGGTCTCACGGTAAGGGTGTCATTCAAGGTCGTTGTGAACTCCTTGAGGCGGGGCCAAGTACTTCGTCGACTTAGGACCGGTGTGGCGAGGGTTAAGGACATCACTCCGCGTGTGAGCGGTGTGTCTTGGACAACCGGGAGGGCCCAATCTCTCCTGGTCGATGTGATTCTCTAGTATTGGACCATGTGTACTTTCCTACCCACACCAAAACCGGTACTGTCGGCAAACAGGACAAAGGGCGAGCATCTCGCCAAGTTTACCTTGCGCACTGAGCCGTGGAAACATAACATAGGGAAATACTATTTCAAATAGTCGATGACTTTGCCAAGATAACAGGAGAGGAAAAACACCACAAAATAGACGAACTGATGAATCCAAATGGGGTACAATAATCTTACCTTTAACCCCGTGTTATGGAATCTCGGCACATCGTTTAAAGATGAACAACTTTTGCTACGAGTCGATAGGACAGTGTAGCAGGGCGACAAGATTACTTCTTGTACTGGTCAGACCTGTGGGATTGGCATACTAGTGGGTCAGACAGACCTGTGGGTCAGACAGACTGTGGGTCAGACATGTGGGTCAGACAGACATGTGGGTCAGACATGTATGGGGGTCAGACAGACGTGGGGGTCAGGCAGACCTGTGAGATTGGCATACTAGTGGGTCAGACAGACCTGTAGGTCAGACAGACCTGTGGGTCAGACAGACTGTGGGTCAGACAGACATGTGGGTCAGACAGACATGTGGGTCAGACAGACATGGGGGTCAGGCGGACCTGTGGGATTGGCATACTCGTGGGTCAGACAGACCTGTGGGTCAGACAGACTGTGGGTCAGACAGACATGTGGGTCAGACATGCATGGGGGTCAGACAGACGTGGGGGTCAGGCGGACCTGTGGGATTGGCATACTCGTGGGTCAGACAGACTGTGGGTCAGACAGACATGTAGATCAGACATACATGTGGGTCAGACAGACCTGTGGGTCAGACCTGTGGGATTTGCATACTCGTGTGTCAGACAGACCTGTGGGTTAGACAGACTGTGGGTCAGACATGTGGGTCAGACAGACATGTGGGTCAGACATACATGTGGGTCAGACAGACCTGTGGGATTTGCATACTCGTGGGTCAGACAGACCTGTGGGTCAGACAGACTGTGGGTCAGACAGACCTGTGGGTCAGACAGACGTGGGTGTTAGACAGACTGGGCGGGGGGGGGGGGGTCCAGACAGACATGTAGATCAGACAGACATGTCATTGGTCATATAACGAATCAGCGCGTGCAGCTTGATTATGTAAATGAGGGAGACTGCCAGAGTATACTATTGGTGGGGCCTGTTGGTAATTTCAGTCGTAAATTGTGAGTATTCCAGGCCATCTTGGAAGACTGGCAATCAATAGAGGATCTCAGTTTCTTGCCACTTCCTGTTTCCTCTAGAAGCCTGGACGTTTATCAATTACTCGCCTCTGCCTGATGTTTACCTAATCACGGTCGGTGTGGACTTAATAGCTTCTCCACTGGGAGGCCACCGTGTGCACAGTCGAATCAATAACAGGACGCCTTAAGGCAGAACACAAACACAAACACACAAACACAGACACAAACACACAAACGCACACACACACAGACACAAACAGACACACACACATCTATACACGAAGAATACGCATACAGACACGCAGAAACACACATACACGCAATAACACACTCATACACATACACACATAACAACTACACATAGACACACCTACACACAGACACATCTACACACAGACACATACACAAATAGATACACACGCACATAGACACACAGACACATACATACGCTCACAGACACACATGCACACACAAAGAGACACAAACACATACAAATACATACACCCACAGGCACACACACACAGAGACACAAACACATACAAATACATACACCCACCCGCACACACACACACAGAGACACAAACACAGACACATATATGGACACACAGATACACACACGCGCGAACATACAACTACTCTAAGGCAGATGTTAAGAGGATGAAAGAGGCAGCGAGCCACATAATCTGGAAAGATATTGTCGTAGGAACAGATGTTGAACAAGAGTGGGAGAATTTTAAAACAGTTCTAGAAAAGCTAAAAGAGGAATGTGTTCCATGTAGGGAGGTAAACCGCAAGCGTAAAAAGTGGATAACTAGATTTGTAGTGAAATGTAGAAGAGCTAAAAATAAAGCATTAAAAAATATATAGAGGCAGGTAAATAAAAAAAACTAAATGTAAAATATTTGGACAAGCAGAACATAGCTCCGAAAGTGAATAAAACAGCAAATACAGACTTCGAAAAAAAAAAAAAACTTGTTCAGAGGATCAAGACTGACAGTAAAAGCTTCTTTTCTTATGTTAGAAATAAACAAAGAACGAAAGACAAAGTAGACCCTCTCATAGACAGTACAGAGAAAATAATAAGTGAGAATAGGGAGGCAGCTAATCTACTCAATCAGTACTTTGGCACAGTCTACACAAAAGAGGACTGCTCCAAGATCCCAGAGCCTATAGATATTTTTCAAAGAGACATGGAGACAGCTGGATTAAGATCAATTCTGTATTACAGAGGAAATGGTTTTTAAAAAATTGGAGGAGTTGAAAGTGGATACATGTCCAGGTCCAGATAGTATTCATCCAAAATTGTTGTTTGAAATTAGAGACCAACTAGCAAAACCATTGGCTATATTATGTTCTCAATCACTTACAAAAGGGATTGTTCCACTGGATTGGAAAGATGCAGGAGTGATCCCCTTATTCAAAAAAGGCAAAAAAGCAGATCCAGCAAATTATAGACCGGTGAGTTTAACGAGCATAGTCTGTAAATTGTTAGAGTCAATAATCAAAGAAAACATTGTAATGCATTTAGACAAATTTAATCTAATCAGAAATAGTCAGCATGGGTTTACTAGAGGGAGATCATGCTTAACAAATCTATTAGAATTCACGGAGGAGGTTACTAAAATGATAAATACATAAATAGATAAAGGGGAGCCAGTGGATGTTATTTATCTAGATTTTGCAAAGACCTTTGATAGAGCACCTCATAAAATATTATTTTGAAAGTTAAAATCACATGGAATAAGTGGGGAAGTTGCCAAATGGATTGAAAATTGGTTAACGGGAAGAAAGCAGAGGGTGGGCATAAATGAGGAGTACTCTGAGTGGTGTGAAGTGAAAAGTGGTGTGCCACAGGGCTCAGTTTTGGGACCAATTTTGTTCTTGATATATATAAATGATTTGGACATTGATATGGGATCCATAATTGCAAAATTCGCCGATGACACAAAACTATGCAGTAGTGTCTCATCTAAAGCAGAAGTGGATATATTGTGGTCGGATTTAGATAAAATTTAAGAATGGTCTTTAATCTGGCAAATGGAGTTTAATGTAGATAAATGTACAGTCATCCACATGGGTAGATCCAATATGGAACATAATTACAGAATGGGAGAAAACAATATTAGAAAGATAGATAAGGAAAGGGACCTAGGGGTTATAATAGATCATACAGGAAAGGTGAGTGAGCAAGTTCAGGTAGCAGTAAAAAAAGGCAAATGGAATGTTTGGTATAATAAAAAGAAATATTAAACATAGGGACAAGGAAGTGATAGTCAAACTGTATAAAGCTTTAGTTAGACCTAGATTGGAGTACTGTGTACAGGTGAGAAGTCCTTATCATAGAGGGGATATGAACATGTTGGAAAGAATACAAAAAAGAGCGACAAAGCTGATAGTGGGATTCCAGAATTACAGTCATGAGGAAAGACTCCGAAAAACCGTCCTACAGTGTCTCGAAGAGAGAAGAATTCGTGGAGACTTAATACAGGTTCACAAGATGATCAGAGGAACAGATAAATTAGACTATAACAAGTTTTTTTCAAAAATACAACCACCCACTAGAACAAGAGGGCATAGCTACAAGTTGACTAAAGAGAGGTCCAGATTAGATATAAGGAAATATTTTTTTAGTCAGAGAGTGGTGAATGGTTGGACTGAATTTCCACAGGACGTAGTGGAGGCAGGGACAATTAATGCATTTAAGAATAAATTAGATGCACATAGCTTTTAGAGCAAGGTAATTCAAATGAAACTGGTTGGATACAGACTCTGCAGTCTTCTAAACCAGTATAAAGACGTTAATTTAAGAGACACACACGCAGACACACACACACACGCAGACACACACACCCACACAGACACACACACACACACACACACACACACACACAAACAGACGCGCACACACAGACAGACACACACACGCACAGACAGACACACACACACACACAAACACACGCACATACGCACACAGACAGACAGACACACACACACACAAACACACACGCACACACACAGACATACACACACACACGCGCGCACATACACACACACGCACACACACAGACAGACACACACACACATACACACACACACACGCACACACACAGACAGACACACACACACACACGCACACACACAGACAGACACACACACACATGCGCACACACACTCACACACACGCGCGCACTAGAGTGTATTAGTTGCTGGTCACAATGATACATATTATATGAGAGTATAGCATCCCCCACCCCTTCACACACAACACAAACACACAACACAAACACACAACACAAACACACACCACAAACACACAACACAAACACACAACACAAATACACAACACAAATACACAACACAAACACACAACACAAATACACAACACAAACACACAACACAAACACACAACACAAACACACAACACAAACACACAACACAAACACACAACACAAATACACAACACAAATACACAACACAAACACACAACACACAACACAAACACACGCACACACACATACAGACAATCAATTTCTAACAACACAATGAACACACATTTACACACACACAGATCAGCAGGGAGAACTTACTTCTGTAGAAGACAGTAGCCGACTCAGAGGTCAATGATGGATATGAAGCCAGAACCTTAGTGGCCCCTGGAACATTCTCAAACAGAATCTGAGTCGAGAGGGAGAGCAGCTACAACAAGGGAGGACCAGTCCAGTGACAATATAGTTCTGGTCACTTATTCCCCACCTATCGGCCGTACTGACCATTAGAAATCAATAAAACAACCAATCAGACAGTTTCCGGTGACCAGCTAAATCTGGGGTCCTCAACCTTTGTCTGAACCCATGCAGGCTTTCACCCTGTTTCAGAATGTTCTTCCCCCTTCCAAAATTGTCTTATTCAAAAGAAACATTCCAAATAATATACATGCACAATTGACCAACTTTAACCTAATATCTATATATATGTATCCCAAGGCATTCTGACTCGCTGGGCAGAGTATTGATCTGAATTATATAAGCATGAGGGTAATATGTTAGAGGAGAATGAACCGATAACAAGAGAGCAAGTACCTGAAGGTGAAGATGCTAAAAAAGAGGAAAGCTGTAGGCGTGGATAATATCCCAGCAGAGATCCTACAAGTGGGAGGGGAGGTAATAATTGAGGTTCTGACATACATCTGTAACAGAAGTTGGCGGACAGGAGAGTGGCCAACCATCTGGATGAAATCAGTGGTTTTACCGATGCCTAAATCAGGGAACCTAAAGATGTGACAGAACTATAGAACAATTAGCCTCATTAGTCATCCTAGAAATGTTCTCTTAAGAATAATCCTCAACAGGTTAAAACCGCAGGCAGAGAATTTCATTGCCAAAGAGCAAGTAGGGTTTCGAGCGGGAAGAAGTACCACTGAACAGATATTTAATCTGCGGATATTGATTGAGAAATACTTAGAGTATCAACAACACATATCATGTCTTCATCGATTTTAAAAAGGCGTTCGAAAGAGTATGGCATTCGGCGCTATGGACAACAATGAACCATTAAAAGATTAATAGTAATATTGTGAAGGTAATTGAGAACCTTTATGAGAAGGCGTCAAGTGCAGTTTCTGTAGACGGAATACTAGGTGGATGGTTCCACACGTCTGTTGGGGTGAGACAGGGTTGTATACTCTCTCCAACACTCTTCAATGTATTCTTGGAATTAATAATGGAGGCAGCCTTGGAGGGACATGTTGGTACGGTCAGAAAAGGTGACAAGACGATTACAAACCTACGATTGTCAGATGATATCGATGGTCTGGCAGGCACGGAAACGGAACTCCAGGAGCTGATTAGTAAATTGGACAGAGCGGCGCATAGCTTTGGCATGGAGATAAATGCAGAGAAAACAAAGCTGAGGACTTATAACGCAGAAGGATTTACCGGTTCAAGTATCTGGGATCACTGATCAGTGACGAGGGCTCGCAGCCTGAGATAATTGACAGAAAAGCACAGACAACAGCGGCGCTTACGCGTTTGCACTCAGCATAAAAGTTAGACTAATGAGCTCATTGGTGCTCTCAGTATTTGTGTATGCCTGTGAGACTTGGACCATT
Organism: Ariolimax columbianus; assembly: GCA_036924085.1. NCBI lineage: Eukaryota > Metazoa > Mollusca > Gastropoda > Stylommatophora > Arionidae > Ariolimax > Ariolimax columbianus. The sequence goes on from JAVGWX010000001.1 coordinate 177,001,587, forward strand.
ACTGCGGATATCCAGTACAGAACACATGCAATAGAAATGAGGTGCTTTAGAAGACTCTTAAATCTTACATATAAGGATGGTGACACGAACGTAGAAATACGACGAGGGGTGAAAATAAAAAACGCAATTGGGCCTTTTGAGGATCTGTTCGTGGCTTTCAAAAGGCAAAAGATGGCTTGTTATGGGCACATCACGATGTCCAGCGGAATTATAAATTCGATACTGCATGGTTCCGTACCAGGAAAGAGAGGACGAGGACGTCCAAGGAAAAGATGGGCAGACAACATCACTGTGGTGAAGCCTTTGTCCCGGTGAGGCACGACAGAGAGAGATGGCGTTTAGTTATTAGAGTGTCTCCAAGTGTGCTCCAACGACCTGATGGGTTACGGGATGAACTGAACTGATATCTATGTGTACATATATACCGAATATTCGAGTCACGTACCCTAGCAATGGTCGCTACGACTATCTCCGCTTCATTCTCACGTGTGGAATTGACGCTCTCATATTGTGACGTAGTTCAGGAAAATAAAATAGAATGAGTCTACATTTATCACCCCCTCCCCCACCCAGAAGGCCAGTTAGTTTAATTCGAGGATTGTCGTTCATATATTATTCGATGTTTTCTTCATAAAGTTGACTAGAAGTACACGTCATCTGTTAACATTGTTACATTCATGTGGACCCCGGCACGTCATCTGTTAACATTGTTACATTGATGTGGACCCCGGCACGTCATCTGTTAACATTGTTACATTCATGTGGACCCCGGCACGTCATCTGTTAACATTGTTACATTCATGTGGACCCCGGCACGTCATCTGTTAACATTGTTACATTGATGTGGACCCCGGCACGTCATCTGTTAACATTGTTACATTCATGTGGACCCCGGCACGTCATCTGTTAACATTGTTACATTGATGCGGACCCCGGCACGTGATATGTTGACATTGTTACATTCATGTGGACCCCGGCACGTCATCTGTTAACATTGTTACATTGATGTGGACCTCGGCACGTGATATGTTAACATTGTTACATTGATGTGGACCCCGGCACGTGATATGTTGACATTGTTACATTGATGTGGACCCCGGCACGTGATATGTTGACATTGTTACATTGATGTGGACCCCGGCACGTCATCTGTTAACATTGTTACATTGATGTGGACCTCGGCACGTGATATGTTAACATTGTTACATTGATGTGGACCCCGGCACGTGATATGTTGACATTGTTACATTGATGTGGACCCCGGCACGTGATATGTTGACATTGTTACATTGATGTGGACCCCGGCACGTCATCTGTTAACATTGTTACATTGATGTGGACCCCGGCACGTCATCTGTTAAGATTGTTACATTAATGTGGACCCCGGCACGTCATCTGTTAACATTGTTACATTGATGTGGACCTCGGCACGTCATCTGTTAACATTGTTACATTGATGGGGACCCCGTCACGTCATCTGTTAACATTGTTACATTGATGTGGACCCCGGCACGTCATCTGTTAACATTGTTACATTGATGTGGACCCCGGCACGTCATCTGTTAACATTGTTACATTGATGTGGACCCCGGCACGTCATCTGTTAACATTGTTACATTGATGTGGACCCCGGCACGTCATCTGTTAACATTGTTACATTGATGTGGACCCCGGCACGTCATCTGTTAACATTGTTACATTGATGTGGACCCCGTCACGTCATCTGTTAACATTGTTACATTGATGTGGACCCCGGCACGTCATCTGTTAACATTGTTACATTGATGTGGACCCCGGCACGTCATCTGTTAACATTGTTACATTGATGTGGACCCCGGCACGTCATCTGTTAACATTGTTACATTGATGTGGACCCCGGCACGTCATCTGTTAACATTGTTACATTGATGTGGACCCCGGCACTGCCATCCCTGTCCTCACTGCCTTGTGGACCTCTTTACTGGAAAAGGTTCCGGGATAAATTCTGACGAATATCTGGAGTTGGTGCCGCTAAACAAAGTCTAGTGCTGGTTTCATCTTCTGGAAACTCATGCGACGCCTCTGATTCCCTGCTGGATCGAGTCGTTTTCCTGAATCAGCTGGCGACGAAGAGAGGGAACGTCTCTACCATGCTGACTGGGCTGATGTCCGTACCATGTTGACTGGGCTGATGTCCGTACCTTGCTGACTGGGCTGATGTCCGTACCATGTTGACTGAGCTGATGTCCGTACCATGCTGACTGGGCTGATGTCCGTACCTTGCTGCCTGACTTCCCGTACCCTGCTGCCTGTGCTGATGCCTGTACCTTCTGCCGGGACTGATGCCCGTACCCTGCTGCCTGGGATGCCCGATACCTGTAATACACAGGTGACGCCAGAAAGACACGGGTTATCAATGACGAACTGAAAATACTGGATGTGGACATTGTAGTGGATGTGGACATTGTAGTGGATGTGGACATTGTAGCGGATGTGGACATTGTAGCGGATGAGGACATTGTAGTGGATGTGGACATTGTAGTGGATGTGGACATTGTAGTGGATGTGGACACTGTAGTGGATGTGGACATTGTAGCGGATGTGGACATTGTAGCAGATGTGGACATTGTAGTGGATGAGGACATTGTAGAGGATGTGGACATTGTAATGGATGTGGACATTGTAGTGGATGTGGACATTGTAGTGGATGTGGACATTGTAGTGGATGTGGATATTGTAGCACTCCAAGAATCTCGGTTAGCGGGCTCGGGGACAATGAACGAGAAAGACTACCTATTCTACTGGCAAGAGAAAGACTCCAACAAAAAGAGAGAGCACAGACTTCACAGTGAACAAGTCTTGACTACATATGGTTGAACCAGACACAAATGGTTCAGGGTGCATGCTTATACTCCGCCATTATACCACTGTAAGTCCGTCACCCATGTCAGCGCAGACGCATATACCTTATGCTCCTTACCCGAGGCTAAAGATGAGTTTTGCGAGAATTAATCAGCAGTTGTTATATTCATACATAGTCAAGAACAGTTTGTTCAGCTAGGTGAGTTCAGAGCAAGGACCAAATACACTCCAGTGAATGAGTTGACAGCTGTCAGTGACTGCTTGCGCGAAGATCAGCGAGCCAAAGTGGAGTCAAAGTAACATCATTATATAATCAGTCGTGACCGAAATGGGTTACATTTCAAGTCTCATCTTCCCATAGTGACTCCTGACTGAAACATGATCAGCTCACTTCACTTGGATTATTTTCTAGCAGATCGCACTCTCTTCTGGTATCCTGTTCACAAAAATCGATATTTTTGTGTAATTATATTTTAAAAAACATAATTTCCTCCCTTATTCCTTTCTATTCCTTCACGCCTCTACTCAAAACTGGAAACCAAACTATTCTTAAACACATATAAATGACTTTATTTTCATAATAAAAAGGAAGAAATATTTTATAAATCATCATCATCAGGTGCCCTGCCGGTTGGTTTTGACGATCACAGACCTCCACCCACTTCTATCACGTGTGTCGTTTACCAACTCTGCTGTTGATTGTCGCTCGTGCCATTCTCTCAGGCTGTCGAACGTCTTCTCTCTCAGCCTTCCTCTGTCTCTCAGGCTATCCAGCATCTTCTATCTCTGCCTTCCTCTGTCTCTCTTTCCTGCTCTCTTTCCCCTTGTCACAACGTGCTCCAAGCCGCCTCTTCTCATAGCATGTCCAAAATAGAATGACTGGTTGTTCTGATCTGTGCAATAAGTTGTGTCTGTGTTTGGGCCTCTTCGATCACTGTATCACTAATCTTCAAAACACAACAAAACTAACTAAAGGAAACGTTCTTGTTCTTGCTCCTTTGTTCCGCGTTCATCTTGTGGACTTCGAATTCTTGTTCTTACTCCTTTGTTCCGCGTTCATCTTGTGGACTTCGAATTCTTGTTCTTACTCCTTTGTTCCGCGTTCATCTTGTGGACTTCGAATTCTTGTTATTGCTCCTTTGTTCCGCGTTCATCTTGTGGACTTCGAATTCTTGTTCTTACTCCTTTGTTCCGCGTTCATCTTGTGGACTTCGAATTCTTGTTATTGCTCCTTTGTTCCGCGTTCATCTTGTGGACTTCGAATTCTTGTTATTGCTCCTTTGTTCCGCGTTCATCTTGTGGACTTCGAATTCTTGTTATTGCTCCTTTGTTCCGCGTTCATCTTGTGGACTTCGAATTCTTGTTATTGCTCCTTTGTTCCGCGTTCATCTTGTGGACTTCGAATTCTTGTTATTGCTCCTTTGTTCCGCGTTCATCTTGTGGACTTCGAATTCTTGTTATTGCTCCTTTCTTCCGCGTTCATCTTGTGGACTTCGAATTCTTGTTCTTGTTCCTTTGTTCCGCGTTCATCTTGTGGATTTCGAATTCTTGAAGTTTGTCTGCAATTCCTGCCGGCTCGTCTCGTGGTCACGAAATATGTGACAATTCCAATTGTTCTCGTTCAGCGGTTCTTCTTCTTCTTATTGTTATCGTTCGCCGTGATATTTCCTGTTACATCTACACGTGTCCCAGCTCTATGATTAAGGCTGCCGTTCTTTGGGGCTTCCAAACAGCTGTGTGCGGATATTTGTCTCGGTAGGCAGTGCTCAGTACGCAATTGGCCAAGCATATAAAAGTCTTGCAGGATATGTTCGGATGTCTGTGCTGCCTGCACACATACACATTGACGATGGAGCCAATTTTAATCTGTGCAAATGGCTATTCAATCTGCCATGTCCCATTCTTAGGTGGAACAGGATCATTTGTTCTGCTCAATCAAGACAGTGATAGTTGTCTTTCGTTTGGTCAACTTTCCTGATTGTTTGGATAAGTGTCTTCTTTTCTTGGAAGGTGTTTGTTTGTTTGTTTTGATAAGTGTCTTCTTTTCTTGGAAGGTGTTTGTTTGTTTGTTTGGATAAGTGTCTTCTTTTCTTGGAAGGTGTTTGTTTGTTTGTTTGGATAAGTGTCTTCTTTTCTTGGAAGGTGTTTGTTTGTTTGTTTGGATAAGTGTCTTCTTTTCTTGGAAGGTGTTTGTTTGTTTGTTTGGATAAGTGTCTTCTTTTCTTGGAAGGTGTTTGTTTGTTTGTTTGGATAAGTGTCTTCTTTTCTTGGAAGGTGTTTGTTAGTTTGTTTGGATAAGTGTCTTCTTTTCTTGGAAGGTGTTTGTTTGTTTGTTTGGATAAGTGTCTTCTTTTCTTGGAAGGTGTTTGTTTGTTTGTTTGGATAAGTGTCTTCTTTTCTTGGAAGGTGTTTGTTTGTTTGTTTGGATAAGTGTCTTCTTTTCTTGGAAGGTGTTTGTTTGTTTGTTTGGATAAGTGTCTTCTTTTCTTGGAAGGTGTTTGTTTGTTTGTTTGGATAAGTGTCTTCTTTTCTTGGAAGGTGTTTGTTTGTTTGTTTGGATAAGTGTCTTCTTTTCTTGGAAGGTGTTTGTTTGTTTGTTTGGATAAGTGTCTTCTTTTCTTGGAAGGTGTTTGTTTGTTTGTTTTGTTCGTGTTGTGCTCCCTCTTTTGCCAACTTGTCTGCTGTCTCATTTCCTGGCAGGCCACAGTGTGATAGTATCCACTGTAACACTACCCTTCTTTCGGCTTTTAGTTCGCCCAAGACTTTCTTAACCTCTGAAAGTTTATCATTTTTGAGGGCTTGCAGAACTGACATGACATTTGTAAGGAATACAACCTGCTGACAGAACTGACATGGCATCTGTAAGGAATACAACCTGCTGACAGAACTGACATGGCATCTGTAAGGAATACAACCTGCTGACAGAACTGACATGGCATCTGTAAGGAATACAACCCCCTGACAGAACTGACATGACATCTGTACGGAATACAACCTGCTGACAGAACTGACATGACATCTGTAAGGAATACAACCTGCTGACAGAACTGACATGACATCTGTAAAGAATAGAACCTGCTGACAGAACTGACATGACATCTGTAAGGAATACAACCTGCTGACAGAACTGACATGACATCTGTAAGGAATAGAACCTGCTGACAGAACTGACATGACATCTTTAAGGAATACAACCTGCCGACAGAACTGACATGACATCTGTAAGGAATACAACCTGTTGACAGAACTGACATGACATCTGTAAGGAATACAACCCGTTGACAGAACTGACATGACATCTGTAAGGAATAGAACCTGCTGACAGAACTGACATGACATCTGTAAGGAATACAACCCGTTGACAGAACTGACATGACATCTGTAAGGAATAGAACCTGCTGACAGAACTGACATGACATCTGTAAGGAATACAACCCGTTGACAGAACTGACATGACATCTGTAAGGAATAGAACCTGCTGACAGAACTGACATGACATTTGTAAGGAATACAACCCGTTGACAGAACTGACATGACATCTGTAAGGAATACAACCTGCTGACAGAACTGACATGACATCTGTAAGGAATACAACCTGTTGACAGAACTGACATGACATCTGTAAGGAATAGAACCTGCTGACAGAACTGACATGACATCTGTAAGGAATACAACCTGCTGACAGAACTGACATGACATATGTAATGAATAGAACCTGCTGACAGAACTGACATGACATCTTTAAGGAATACAACCTGCCGACAGAACTGACATGACATATGTAAGGAATACAACCTGTTGACTGAACTGACATGACATCTGTAAGGAATACAACCCGTTGACAGAACTGACATGACATCTGTAAGGAATAGAACCTGCTGACAGAACTGACATGACATCTGTAAGGAATACAACCCGTTGACAGAACTGACATGACATCTGTAAGGAATACAACCTGCTGACAGAACTGACATGACATCTGTAAGGAATACAACCTGCTGACAGAACTGACATGACATCTGTAAGGAATACAACCTGCTGACAGAACTGACATGACATCTGTAAGGAATAGAACCTGCTGACAGAACTGACATGACATCTTTAAGGAATACAACCTGCCGACAGAACTGACATGACATATGTAAGGAATACAACCTGCTGACAGAACTGACATGACATCTGTAAGGAATACAACCTGCTGACAGAACTGACAAGACATCTGTAAGGAATACAACCTGCTGACAGAACTGACATGACATCTGTAAGGAATACAACCCCCTGACAGAACTGACATGACATCTGTAAGGAATACAACCTGCTGACAGAACTGACATGACATCTGTAAGGAATAGAACCTGCTGACAGAACTGACATGACATCTTTAAGGAATAAAACCTGCCGACAGAACTGACATGACATCTGTAAGGAATACAACCCGTTGACAGAACTGACATGACATATGTAAGGAACTGAACCTGCTGACAGAACTGACATGACATCTGTAAGGAATACAACCTGCTGACAGAACTGACATGACATCTGTAAGGAATAGAACCTGCTGACAGAACTGACAAGACATCTGTAAGGAATACAACCTGCTGACAGAACTGACATGACATCTGTAAGGAATACAACCCCCTGACAGAACTGACATGACATCTGTAAGGAATACAACCTGCTGACAGAACTGACATGACATCTGTAAGGAATAGAACCTGCTGACAGAACTGACATGACATCTTTAAGGAATAAAACCTGCCGACAGAACTGACATGACATCTGTAAGGAATACAACCCGTTGACAGAACTGACATGACATATGTAAGGAACTGAACCTGCTGACAGAACTGACATGACATCTGTAAGGAATACAACCTGCTGACAGAACTGACATGACATCTGTAAGGAATAGAACCTGCTGACAGAACTGACATGACATCTGTAAGGAATACAACCTGCTGACAGAACTGACATGACATCTGTAAGGAATAGAACCTGCTGACAGAACTGACATGACATCTGTAAGGAATAGAACCTGCTGACAGAACTGACATGACATCTGTAATGGATATACAACCTGCTGACAGAACTGACATGACATCTGTAAGGAATACGACCTGCTGACATCTGCTTGTTGTGTAGCTAACCATTTCTGTAGCAATAATTAATGACTGTATTCCAGCCGAGAAGTTTGAACATAATTTTCCAGTGGATGAACTTGTGGTTTCATTTTCTTTATCTGGGTAGACAATGTAGATTTCTGCGCCTCTATTTTTCAGTGCTCTTGTTGCTGATCCATCATTACATACCTGGATCCTTGCTTCTCTGGGGTACAGTTCAGTGCTCGATGTCGTACAGACAATACTTACTGCTTACGTCTGATAGACGTCTGGTCTGCGTAGCTGGGCGGTCATTCAAATATATGTCTGTCGATGTCGGCTCGAGACAATAACTGCAAGGATCTAGGAGTTTCACTCAGTTTGTAATTCTGCGCTCAAGATAAAATCTGCGAGCTCAAGAAATTTCTTTCAGCGCAAGATCTGCATGTCCGATTCTCGAGAGAAGATTACTTGATACGGGGACTTCGATGCTTACTGAAAGTCCCTCCCCATTTGTTCCTGGTTGGTAAGAGACTAATCACGTAATCAAAACTTGGCCTGCTACCAACCGTACTTAGTTTCTACGTTTACCTCCTAAACCGTCCCCCTTGACAACAAAATCATTTCTCTTGTTCCAACTCCCCTATCTTCATTAAAGTAATGGTACATTTAGGACAACAGACTCAGTCTGACATCAAACTTGCACGTGCTTGGTTCATGCTGGCCCAAGTTAGGCAATGACCGTGTGACCAGCTACTACCTTCGCAATAATAGCAACTGTGTTTACGTTGTCCTCAATTTTTGTCTGATCACAAAGCGGCCCATCTGGTCGTCCGAGCCACAGACATTGGGGACCAGAAAAATCTGGGAAATAAAGGCCGCCGGCGTGATGCTGTTTGTTTGTTTCATCCCCAACAGAAAAACAACATAAACCGCTACACTCATTGTCAGGAGGCATGCATCGACCACGCGGTCTTCTGTTGTTGTTGTGATCTAACACAGGCAGACTTCTACAAGGAATAGATCAAGTGATCTAACACAGGCAGACTTCTACAAGAAATAGATCAAGTGATCTAACTCAGGCAGACTTCTACAAGGAATAGATCAAGTGATCTAACACAGGCAGACTTCTACAAGGAATAGATCAAGTGATCTAACACAGGCAGACTTCTACAAGAAATAGATCAAGTGATCTAACTCAGGCAGACTTCTACAAGGAATAGATCAAGTGATCTAACACAGGCAGACTTCTACAAGGAATAGATCAAGTGATCTAACACAGGCAGACTTCTACAAGAAATAGATCAAGTGATCTAACTCAGGCAGACTTCTACAAGGAATAGATCAAGTGATCTAACACAGGCTGACTTCTACAAGGAATAGATCAAGTGATCTAACACAGGCTGACTTCTACTACAAGGAATAGATCAAGTGATCTAACACAGACAGAACGTCTACAAGGAATAGATCAAGTGATCTAACACAGGCTGACTTCTACAAGGAATAGATCAAGTGATCTAACACAGGCTGACTTCTACAAGGAATAGATCAAGTGATCTAACACAGGCTGACTTCTACAAGGAATAGATCAAGTGATCTAACACAGGCTGACTTCTACTACAAGGAATAGATCAAGTGATCTAACACAGGCAGAACGTCTACAAGGAATAGATCAAGTGATCTAACACAGGCTGACTTCTACAAGGAATTGATCTAATTGAACAAATTAATACAGATCGGCAAGTGTATCAAGTCAATGAATGTGATTTGAGAGTGAGCGATGGAAAAGAGTAATAATTCATCCTCGAACATATAAACTCTGGCCACATCACTCAATCCTCCTCCAAGGTATTGGGATTGAAAGGCGGATCAAAAGCTTCTCTTGCTATCCGCGTCAATAATTGAAGCGTTCTGTTGTCCATGTTGATGGAAACATTTTCAGCTTATTAGAAAAGTTCGATAAACAGTTCAATCGATCGATATGGGATTACAACTAAAAGGATGGTTTGGTGTTTTTTTTAAATCTCAGAAAAGATCTGGTTTCCCGGCTGTAAAAATGTGTACCTTACTCTGACATGTTTTAGGGAAGGCACGCTGTCAGAAAACCTGTCTCCTCATTTGATAATGCCGAAGACCCATCATACACTAGTCTTCCACACTTATTCATCGATAACCGTGTTTGCTCATGTACGACGCCTGTTTTCTGGATGAAGCTATATTGTAACAACTCGTCTGGTAGTCCAAGCAGGTGCTTGCCATCAAACCTTTCTCTGTTTTCTTCTTTCTTCTTTCTGTTTTCTTCTTTCTGTTTTCCTCTTTCTGTTTTCTTCTTTCTATTTGAGATTAATCAGCTGTTGGTTATAATTTTTGGAGGAGGGGAAGAGAAATAGATTGAGAGAGAGAAAGGGAGAGAGACACAGAGAGACAAAGAGAGAAAAAGAGAGATGAAGAGAGAGGATGGAGGGGTAGAAATCGTAGTATATGCGAAGTGAGCTATAATTATAATTACGTTGAGCTGGATTGATTAGCACACGCCTTCCACATTGTCGGCTACCTGTCACTGATTGATCTCTGGACACGCCTTCCACATTGTCGGCTACCTGTCACTGATTGATTAGCACACGCCTTCCACATTGTTGGCTACCTGTCACTGATTGATCTCTGGACACGCCTTCCACATTGTCGGCTACCTGTCACTGATTGATCTCTGGACACGCCTTCCACATTGTCGGCTACCTGTCACTGATTGATCTCTGGACACGCCTTCCACATTGTCGGCTACCTGTCACTGATTGATCTCTGGACACGCCTTCCACATTGTCGGCTACCTGTCACTGATTGATCTCTGGACACGCCTTCCACATTGTCGGCTACCTGTCACTGATTGATCTCTGGACACGCCTTCCACATTGTCGGCTACCTGTCACTGATTGATCTCTGGACACGCCTTCCACATTGTCGGCTACCTGTCACTGATTGATCTCTGGACACGCCTTCCACATTGTCGGCTACCTGTCACTGATTGATCTCTGGACACGCCTTCCACATTGTCGGCTACCTGTCACTGATTGATCTCTGGACACGCCTTCCACATTGTCGGCTACCTGTCACTGATTGATCTCTGGACACGCCTTCCACATTGTCGGCTACCTGTCACTGATTGATCTCTGGACACGCCTTCCACATTGTCGGCTACCTGTCACTGATTGATCTCTGGACACACCTTCCACATTGTCGGCTACATGTCACTGATTGATCTCTGGACACGCCTTCCACATTGTCGGCTACCTGTCACTGATTGATCTCTGGACACGCCTTCCACATTGTCGGCTACATGTCACTGATTGATCTCTGGACACGCCTTCCACATTGTCGGCTACCTGTCACTGATTGATCTCTGGACACGCCTTCCACATTGTCGGCTACCTGTCACTGATTGATCTCTGGACACACCTTCCACATTGTCGGCTACCTGTCACTGATTGATCTCTGGACACACCTTCCACATTGTCGGCTACCTGTCACTGATTGATCTCTGGACACACCTTCCACATTGTCGGCTACCTGTCACTGATTGATCTCTGGACACACCTTCCACATTGTCGGCTACCTGTCACTGATTGATCTCTGGACACACCTTCCACATTGTCGGCTACCTGTCACTGATTGATCTCTGGACACACCTTCCACATTGTCGGCTACCTCTCACTGATTGATCTCGTGTATATTATTTCTGCTATACCTTCGCTTTGTTCGCCCGTCTGGTCTTGGTAAGGACCTTTGCCCGTCTGGTCTTGGTAAGGACCTTTGCCCGTCTGGTCTTGGTAAGGACCTTTGCCCGTCTGGTCTTGGTATGGACCTTTGCCCGTCTGGTCTTGGTAAAGACCTTTACCCAGTCTAGTCTGTCTCCATAAAGACAAACCGAACATAATAATCGTCCTGTCTTTATATCCCTTTGTCCTACTACAAGATCACTCGAGGTCATCTTGTTCATGGTCAGGTAAAATATACTGGCCAAGACCCCCACTTCACTCCCTGGAAACGGGGTGTTTTTCTGTCGACCTAGGCAGGTGGGGAATCCAAGCATAGCATAACCGTATGGAGGACCACTTCATCAGCACGCTCGGAATGTGAGGAAAGCTACATCAACCCACCACGTAAGTCCCCTTTCAGGGCACAACTAAGGGTCATTAACATCATTCTATCGGGTGCGGGCAAATTGCTGCGGCTCACTGACCAGAACCGCACGCCAAACAATAATGACACCCCCACCCCCCACCCCACACCAGGCTGTTTAAAAATGACTATACTCTCCGACCAGTGATCTTAAAAACGGAACGTAAAAATAACACACCTGTACAATCAAGATATCAAACATATAATCAGTTACTACACAGTTACCACACAGTGCCGACAAAAGGGAATTGATTTTGCCAAATCTCTGATAGTAAAGCGTGAACAGCTGTTCGGATCGGATCAAACTCAGCCAAGCGAAGACAGACTCAGTCAGCGTCTCTGATAATGAGAGACAGCTGTGGTCGGCTATTCTCCGTGATTAAAAGCATGTAAAGGGATCGTGGGGATGGAGGTGGAGGTGTATGGCAGGTACAATTTAACAAGACATTAGCAGTTGATAATGAATTGTAACATGTTGTTACACAGTGCCAATGCCAAACAAAAAATCGACAGTTATAATGGGCTTGCCATAAGTCTTTACCCTGACCATGAAGGAGTAGAAGGAGAAAGTTCAAATTTGGCACAGTGCTTATTTCTTCTCAATGTATCCACTACCCGAATTTATGCATTTATGCCATCTTTGCGTGACTTTGAAAAGAGCTTCTGAATAAAGGAACCTATTTTTCGAACTAAACCAGTTATCACAAGCCAGTGTGACATCTTCGTCACTGTCACAATGATTTCCTTTCAGTTGTTTTTAAAGTTTTGAGAAAAGAAAAAAGTCTGATGGAGCTAAATCCAGAAAATATGGTGGGCGTGGAAGAACTTCAATGTTCCAATCATTGACTGTTTGCAGCACAAGTCTCGCTTTATAAGAGGGCTCATTGTCTTGGAGCGAAGCAGAATTTGAGTGTGCGCTATCCATCGTTTTCTGGTCACAGTCTTTTTTAGTTTGGTAAGGAGATCTGCATAATATTGCTCATTAACCGTGTTGCCATGAGGCAGGTAATCTTTCAATATAACATCTATGACGTCCCAAAAAAACCAGTCAGCATCACTTTTCTTGCAGATTTCTGTGCTCTTGGCTGGACATGTGTTGGTGAGCCCGGGGCTTTCCACTGCATACTGCAAATTTTGGATTCTGGGTCATAATGGCGAACCCAAGTCTCATCTACTGTCAACATGGTCGGCAACATGTTTTCAACCGACACATTTTGAGCAACTGGCCACATCAATCAACCCTCGTTTGTTTCTGTTCACATGTCAGCTGACGCAGGACCCAGCGGTGTTGTGTAAAATTCTAAAAACTGTACTTTCATTCAGTTTGCTGACCTAGATATCTCTGCAATTGTCATTTTCCTATCCTGGTCAATGATTTTCTTCACTCTTGCAGCATTTTCATCGCTGCACTCTGAGGATGGTCTTCCTGGTCTTGGAACACGGGAACGACCACACTTAAACTGTCTACACCAGTTTTTTTACAGAACCACACGAAGGACAGAATTCCTCAAACACTGGTTCCATCTCCCTGAGTATTTCTGTAGGTGCTTTCCCGTCAACATCAAGAATGTTATCACAGTTCTGGCCTCTGATTTCTCCATTGTTCTGACAAACCGTTAGAGTAGCAGATCCAGTCAATAAGATGTGTTGCGCCATGCACCATACCGGGTAAACCCGTCGAGGAGGGAAATTCATACTTCTCAAGTCCAGTACCATTTGAATGAGCTACATATGTGCCAAATTTGAACTTTTACTTCTTGAAACTAATTCATAGTCAGGGTAAAGATTTATGACAAGCCGTCATAGTCATGGTAAATACTTATGACAAGCCCCTTGTGTTGTCCTACTTTTTATGAAATATGATCTTTGGATGATTTCTGAATTCTATGTCTCGATAACAGTGTGTGTTGTGAATTTGTCATGAACCAATTTCTGTTCTTAAAGAACACGGCCTAACATCCATTGGCAATCGAAACATGAAAGCTGGTTCACGTGGTTACGCCTCACGTGAGTGGCAAAGGAGACAGGAAAGCTATGGTTCACGTGGTTACGCCTCACGTGAGTGGCAAAGGAGACAGGAATACATTACTAATTTGAAGAAATCTTTGTACGGTCAGGAGAATGTACTTTCCATTGCAAATAACAGTTCAAATAATTCTCTTTGTGTGAGCTATCCCATTCGTGAAAAACAGTTCAAAATCATTTTCTGTCAATAAGTGCTTCAATGAAGCTGTTAACGTGTTTTTTCCCGATAAAAGCACTTTGTTTGAACAAGTAAGTGTATCGCCCGGAATTGTCGGAAGATTCCTAAATAACATGGCGAAGATGTCACGAGACGCTTAATAAAAAACGAGTTAAATTTGGAGACATTCTCTGTTGGCTTAGGTGAGGCACACGATTTGGAGACATTCTCTGTTGGCTTAGGTGAGACACACAATTTGGAGACATTCTCTGTTGGCTTAGGTGAGGCACACGATTTTGGAGACATTCTCTGTTGGCTTAGGTGAGGCACAAGATTTGGAGACATTCTCTGTTGGCTTAGGTGAGGTACAAGATTTGGAGACATTCTCTGTTGGCTTAGGTGAGGCACACGATTTGGAGACATTCTATGTTTACTTAGGTGAGGTACAAGATTTGGAGACATTCTCTGTTGGCTTAGGTGAGGCACAAGATTTGGAGACATTCTCTGTTGGCTTAGGTGAGGCACAAGATTTGGAGACATTCTCTGTTGGCTTAGGTGAGGCACAAAATTTGGAGACATTCTCTGTTTACTTAGGTGACGCAGCAGATTTGACCAACATAGAGCAGTTTGTTATCTTAGAAGTGGCATTGGCAAATTCTTGAACATCACGGGCAATATGTTAACTGTACAATCACTCAGTGGCACCATTACAGACGAGGGCATTTTCAAATAGCTTGAGTGTTTGACCCTCTGCGTCCTTATATTTTTCAGGTTTGATTCATAGTCTACGAAAGGTTGCCTATAGACTTGACCAAGTGAACCACCTCTTCCTGTTCTATAGCCTTCACCGTGTTGACCACCTCTTCCTGTTCTATAGCCTTCACCGTCCGGACCACCTCTTCCTGTTCTATAGCCTTCACCGTGTGGACCACCTCTTCCTGTTCTATAGCCTTCACCGTGTGGACCACCTCTTCCTGTTCTATGTGGTCGGTAGACAGCTCCGCTTGACGCTATTTGAGACATGACAGGCATTTGACGGTTTCCCACCAGCCAGCCCACGAGAGTTCATGCTCCCCCGTCACCCGAGAGTTCATGCTCCCCAGAGTTCATGCTCACCAGCCCACGAGATTTCATGCTCCCCAGCCCACGAGAGTTCATGCTCCCCAGTCCACGAGAGTTCATGCTCCCAGCCCACGAGAGTTCATGCTCCCATAGAGTTGTTTGACACATTTTTTGAATCTGCTTGGACAGCATATAATATATTGTACGAGGTGTGTTCACAAAGTACTCAACCGTTGGGCCGAAAAAATATAATTCCTCCCCTGGAGGTTTGAAGCCCGAATCCTCTCCAAAATACTTTCTTTGGGACTCCACACACTTCTTCCAGGGGGAAGCCCGACATTTTTGGAAACTTTTCAGGAAGGCCTCTTTGGGAATGGAGTACATCTGGGTCACCGCATGTCTTCTCGGGACTCAAACCGAGTCCCTTTCGGCGGACTTGTCAGCTTAGGGGACAGAAAAATATCGCAAGAAGTCATTTCTGAGGAATAGAGAGACTGGCAAACCAGAGGAATGTTGTGTTTGGCTAAGAAAGTCTGAACCAGATGCTAAGAATGGGAGGGTGTGTTTTCATGATGGCGCTTCCCGTTGTCCACAAATCAGGTCGTTTTCGTCGAACTCCATCACCATGGCGACGGATGACCTCCAGGTAGTACCCTTTGGTAATGTTTTGACCTTGTGGTACGTGCTCGTGATGCACAGCCCTACGGTCAAGATGACCTTGACATTGCTGTGCACCTGCCTCTATTTTTCAGACTCGAGGATGATGATGAATATCTCCACCGTGACGACTGTAGCTTGGTATTCGGATCCTACACATAAACCCACGACCCACCACCAGTGATCACAGTACTCGAGAAGTCGGGATTGCCGTTTACACAGTCCAACATATCATGTGAGACTTACAGCCGGAGTTACTTCAGACACTCAGCATATTCCAATGCTCGCTTAAAAACAATGCTTATTCCCACCCTATGCACAAGTTCTCAGGTGGCGACAAGACGGTCACGTAAGACCAAGTTCCGTACTTGATTATTTCGGCTTGTTGAGGACATAACGGAACGTGATCCTCTCTCCAGTAAGCAGCGGCCATCATTATAATCATAATTATTGCATTTAAGAATAGATTGGATGCACCTAGCTTTTAGAGAAAGGAAATGTTAAAGAAACTGGTTGTTTGTAGACTTTGCAGAGTCTTCTAAACCAGTATAAAAACGTTAAGTATAATGTTTGCCGAGGAATAACATTGATTATCTCAGCTTCCCTTTAGACAAAATTATTCAAATTTTGGATACAACTGGCAGATCACCATTTCCTAATGGTGAATATTTTTTTCTTGCCCACAAACATATGGTATCAATTTTTGTTTTCCTCGTGGTATACAAAACCGAGCTCTCCTAATGAAACTTGTGTTTTGAAAGGATTACTCCTTCATAACAGTGAGTATTTTTAGAAATTACATTTTCCACGTGTTTCACAAAGTATCTCTAACTTCAACACATTAGTTGTGAACACAGTTCGATTGAGCCTTCCTGTGTGTTCAATTTGTCAATAGTGCAAAAGCTTAGTATAATTAATTGTTAGCGCCTGCGGCTACACTGAGTATGAAAGCCAAGTTCCTTACACTCCATAAAACTACATTGAAGATGTATCAATATTCCTGTAAAGAAGCTAAGCGCTGTAAACTATAGCATCGTATCTCAAACCCTGAAAAGAGATCTATTCACGCTTTAAGTTTAAACGGTCATTTGATCGATTGTTCCAGAACTATAGAATTTGTGTTCTATCAAGACTAGTATGCAAGCAAGAAAGAAAACGATAGATAGTTTTGACAGGGATGTGATTAGAAGAGAGATTTCTAGAATATTTGATTCCAAAGAGACAGTGACACTAAGGAAACTGGAGTCTGAGACCACACGATGACATTGATGTACCTAGATCTGGGTTGTGGAGTCTGAGACCACACAATGACATTGATGTACCGAGATCTGTTGAGTCTGAGACCACACAATGACATTGATGTACCTAGATCTGGGTTGTGGAGTCTGAGACCACACAATGACATTGATGTACCGAGATCTGTGGAGTCTGAGACCACACAATGACATTGATGTACCGAGATCTGTGGAGTCTGAGACCACACAATGGCATTGATGTACCGAGATATGTGGAGTCTGAGACCACACAATGACATTGATGTACCGAGATCTGGGTTGTGGAATCTGAGACCACACAATGGCATTGATGTATCGAGATCTGGGTTATGGAGTCTGAGACCACACGATGACATTGATGTACCTAGATCTGGGTTATGGAGTCTGAGACCACACGATGACATTGATGTACCGAGATCTGGGTTATGGAGTCTGAGACCACACAATGGCATTGATGTATCGAGATCTGTGGAGTCTGAGACCACACAATGACATTGATGTACCGAGATCTGTGGAGTCTGAGACCACACAATGGCATTGATGTACCGAGATCTGTGGAGTCTGAGACCACACAATGACATTGATGTACCGGTATCTGGGTTGTGGAGTCTGAGACCACACAATGGCATTGATGTATCGAGATCTGGGTTATGGAGTCTGAGACCACACTATGACATTGATGTACCTAGATCTGGGTTGTGGAGTCTGAGACTACACGATAACATTGATGTACCGAGATCTGGGTTATGGAGTCTGAGACCACACAATGGCATTGATGTATCGAGATCTGGGTTATGGAGTCTGAGACCACACGATGACATTGATGTACCGAGATCTGAGTTATGGAGTCTGAGACCACACGATGACATTGATGTACCTAGATCTGGCTTGTGGAGTCTGAGACCACACGATGACATTGATGAACCGAGATCTGGGTTATGGAGTCTGAGACCACACGATGACATTGATGTACCTAGATCTGGGTTGTGGAGTCTGAGACCACACGATGACATTGATGTACCTAGATCTGGGTTGTGGAGTCTGAGACCACACGATGACATTGATGTACCGAGATCTGGGTTATGGAGTCTGAGACCACACGATGACATTGATGTACCTAGATCTGGGTTGTGGAGTCTGAGACCACACGATGACATTGATGTACCGAGATCTGGGTTATGGAGTCTGAGACCACACGATGACATTGATGTACCTAGATCTGGGTTGTGGAGTCTGAGACCACACGATGACATTGATGTACCTAGATCTGGGTTGTGGAGTCTGAGACCACACGATGACATTGATGTACCTAGATCTGGGTTGTGGAGTCTGAGACCACACGATGATATTGATGTACCTAGATCTGGGTTATGGAGTCTGAGAACACACGATGACATTGATGTACCTAGATCTGGGTTGTGGAGTCTGAGACCACACGATGACATTGATGTACCGAGATGTGGGTTATGGAGTCTGAGACCACACGATGACATTGATGTACCTAGATCTGGGTTGTGGAGTCTGAGACCACACGATGACATTGATGTACCTAGATGTGCGTTGTGAAGAACTGTAAGATGCATAGGCTTTACCTTTAGAAAGTTTGCTAGCGGGATAAACGTCATCTGTGAGAAGCCGCATCTAGTATCCATGAGAAGCCACATCTAGTATCCATGAGAAGCCACATCTAGTATCCATGAGAAGCCACATCTAGTATCCATGGGAAGTACACGATATGCGTAAACAATGTTATAATATTGTGGATGTGGATGAAACTTGGATAAACGCTCACCACACAAGGGAAAATGAATGGCAGTCAGCGAATGGATGATTAAAAGATTAGTAACAAGCCGCAGAGGTCAGCGCTTTGATAGCAGCACATGTAGGTAGCAGACATTATGGGCTGGTGAAGAATGTGGAACTTGTATTTCCTTCAAATTGTACGGACAATCGGGACTATCATACCGAGATGAATGGAAACATATTTAGAGATTGGATTGAAAAAAACTGTTCTTCCGCCCTCTGATAAACCCTCTTGTCTGATAATGGACAATGCATCATACCACAACGCAGGAACACAAGAAGACAAAATCCCGACATCATCCAGTACAACAGATGCAAGATTCGGCTCACACAAGAACACAAACCATTTAACGAAACGTGTCTAAAACCTGGTTTGCTTTATCTTGTCATGCAAACATAAAAGAAACAAAATAGTTCATATAGACACGTTGATCCAAGAGCATGGTCATATGTGTTTGAGACTGCCATCTTACCTTTCACACTTAAACGCAATTGTTTGAGACTGCCACCATTCACACTTAAACCCAACTGTTTGAGACTGCCACCATTCACACTTAAACCCAACTGTTTGAGACTGCCACCTTAGCTTTCACACTTAAACCCAACTGTTTGAGACTGCCACCATTCACACTTAAACCCAACTGTTTGAGACTACCACCTTAGCTTTCACACTTAAACCCAACTGTTTGAGACTGCCACCATTCACACTTAAACCCAACTGTTTGAGACTGCCACCTTAACTTTCACACTTAAACCCAACTGTTTGAGACTGCCACCTTAGCTTTCACACTTAAACCCAACTGTTTGAGACTGCCACCTTAGCTTTCACACTTAAACCCAATGGTTTGAGACAGCCACTTTACCATTCACACTTAAACCCACCTGTTTGAATTAATGATTCGATTGATAGTTTACAGATACAGACAGACTGACATTATAGAAATAATTCTATAGATGATAGCTTACAGATAACGCTAATGTACTGCGGTCTGTAGATCTCAAAATATCTATGTAGCGGGTCAGTAAGGCTTGACATATGTCTCAAGGGCTGCACGAGATTAGACGGGATGAAAAAAAAAAAAATCGGCACACCTGTTTACATGCGGGGTGGGCACTCTGAACTACATACGGGGACGGCACACCTGTTTACATGCGGGTCGGCACTCTGGTCTACATACGGGGACGGCACTCTGGTCTACATACAGGGACGGCCCTCTAGTCTACATACAGGGACGGCACTCTGGTCTACATACAGGGACGGCCCTCTAGTCTACATACGGGGACGGCACTCTGCGCGTGAGGACAGCATTTGGCCCGTGTACCAGGACGGCACTCTCGCAGATTGCTTGAAGCAGTGTTTTTAAATGAATGTCTCCAAGTCTTGTGGGGAGTGCCATGGAGCACGAGCAATATAATCAAGCAAGAAGTTTCCCGGACAACGCATTCTCATTTCTCCTCACAGCCACACCTACACAGTCACACAGCCACACCCACACAGCCTCACCCCCACAGCCACACTCACACAGCCACATCCTTACAGCTACACCCACCTTCCAGTCCTGGTGTTCCCGCTAAAACAGTCTCCCCGGAAGGTGTTGTCCCAACCAAGCCCAGAGGTCACACCCCCATGTCCGCTACTCGAACGTTGGTGAGTCCGTCTAGTGCTTACACCTGCTGATATCACACAATCTCTCGCCTTCTGCGATATATTGAGTTTGGGAATGAGGGCAACGTCACACGGTACTGGATCATAGGAGTAGGTAGGGTAGGGACATGGTGGGGACATGATAAAGACATGATATATATGTAGTATGGTAATGGTATGGACATGTATGGTCATGTTATAGACAAAGTATGGACATAGTTTAAAAAAACAATCAGTTATATGTCTGCTAGTCAGAAGATGTCACATAAAGCGCAGCGAACAGATGGTTGTCATGGCGAAGAAACCAGAAGGGCACTCCTCAGGGGTAGTTTACGTCTGATGGTAGATGTTTAGGTTGTCCTCTCAAGATGTCCCTAGCTGGCTCGATTGTCTGGCTCAGATGTCTCTAGCTGACTCAGATGTCCCTGGCTGACTCAGATGTCTCTGGCTGGCTCAAATATCTCTGGCTGGCTCAAATATCTCTGGCCTACTCAGATGTCTCTAGCTGACTCAGATGTCTCTAGCTGACTCAGATGTCCCTGGCTGACTCAAATATCTCTGGCCTACTCAGATGTCTCTAGCTGACTCAGATGTCTATAGCTGACTCAGATGTCCCTGGCTGATTCAGATGTCTCTAGCTGACTCAGATGTTCCTGGCTGACTCAGGTGTCTCTGGCTGGCTCAGATGTCTCTAGCTGACTCAGGTGTCTCTGGCTGGCTCAGATGTCCCTGGCTGACTCAGATGTCCCTGGCTGACTCAGATGTCTCTAGCTGACTCAGATGTCCCTGGCTGACTCAGATGTCTCTGGCTGACTCAGGTGTCTCTGACGGGCTCAGATGTCTCTAGCTGACTCAGATGTCCCTGGCTGGCTCAGATGTCCCTGGCTGACTAAGATGTCTCTAGCTGACTCAGATGTCCCTGGCTGGCTCAGATGTCCCTGGCTGACTAAGATGTCTCTAGCTGACTCAGATGTCTCTGGCTGACTCAGGTGTCTCTGGCTAGCTCAGATGTCTCTGGCTGACTCAGGTGTCTCTGGCTAGCTCAGATGTCTCTGGCTGACTCAGGTGTCTCTGGCTAGCTCAGATGTCTCTGGCTGACTCAGGTGTCTCTGGCTTGCTGAGATGAAATCCCCAGACATGTTAGAGCTTAACCCGAGCTTGTTTCCCTGTTTGTTATGGACACATTCCTCAGGCGGTAGACATGATTTCCCCCAAGGAAGCGGTCGTTGGACATCTGAAGGGAGTCTTCACTTAGGGGTCCCCAGGGTAGGAGGTACACCAACCTGTGTCCATACTCCCATCCATCACGATCATGTCTCCGGGGTGTTGCAATTGTTTTACTTGGACTCAACTTCTTGTGACTCTGGTCGTCCGACATGTGACATTTGTCTTGCATGTGACTTTTGTCTTACTTGTGACTTTTATCTTACCTGTGACGTTTATCTTACTTGTCACTTTTGTCTTACATGTGACTCTGGTCGTCTTACATGTAACTTTTGTCTTACTTGTGACTTTTATCTTACTTGTGACTTTTGCCTTATATGTGACTTTTGTCTTACATGTGACTTTTATCTTACTTGTGACTTTTATCTTACTTGTGACTTGTATCGTACTTGGGACTTTTGTCTTACTTGTGACTGTTTCCTTACTTGTGACTTTTGTCTTACATGTGACTCTGGTCGTCTTATATGTAACGTTTGTCTTACTTGTGACTTTTATCCTACTTGTGACTTTTGTATTACTTGTGACTTTTTTATTACTTGGAACTTTTATATTACTTGTGACTTGTGTCTTACTTGTGACTTTTGTATTACTTGTGACTATTGTATTACTTGTGACTTTTGTATTACTTGTGACTATTGTATTACTTGTGACTTTCGTATTACTTATGACTTTTGTACTACTGGTGACTTTTGTAGTACTTGTGACTTTTATATTACATGTAACTCTTGTCTCACTTGCGACTTTCCTCACTTAACCATTCCTTCCTCACTTAACCATTCCTTCCTTCCTCACTCAATCATTCCTTCCTTCCTCACTCAACCATTCCTTCCTCACTCAACCATTCCTTCCTCACTTAACCATTCCTTCCTCACTCAACCATTCCCTCCTCACTTAACCATTCCTTCCTTCCTCACTCAATCATTCCTTCCTTCCTCACTCAACCATTCCTTCCTCACTCAACCATTCCTTCCTCACTTAACCATTCCTTCCTCACTCAACCATTCCCTCCTCACTTAACCATTCCTTCCTTCCTCACTCAATCATTCCTTCCTTCCTCACTCAACAATTCCTTCCTCACTCAATCATTCCTTCCTTCCTCACTTAACCATTCCTTCCTCACTTAACCATTCCTTCCTTCCTCACTCAACCATTCCTTCCTTCCTCACTCAACCATTCCTTCCTCACTCAACCATTCCTTCCTTCCTCACTCAACCATTCCTTCCTCGCTTAACCATTCCTTCCTTCCTCACTCAACCATTCCTTCCTCACTCAATCATTCCTTCCTTCCTCACTCAACCATTCCTTCCTCACTTAACCATTCCTTCCTTCCTCACTTAACCATTCCTTCCTCACTCAACCATTCCTTCCTTCCTCACTCAATCATTCCTTCCTTCCTCACTCAACCATTCCTTCCTCGCTTAACCATTCCTTCCTTCCTCACTCAACCATTCCTTCCTCACTTAACCATTCCTTCCTCACTTAACCATTCCTTCCTCACTTAACCATTCCTTCCTTCCTCACTTAATCATTCCTTCCTTCCTCACTTAATCATTCCTTCCTTCCTCACTCAATCATTCCTTCCTTCCTCACTCAACCATTCCTTCCTTCCTCACTCAACTGCAGTAATCAGACTTGTTGGTTGCGTTATTTGAGCATCTGCGTCCCATTGGAAAGATAACGGGTGCGCTCATGGATAACATCCATAACACGCTCCAGTCAACCTAGCTGTAAATGAGTAGCTAACTTACAGTTATTTAATAGAAATCAACAGTTGTAACCCTGTGCTCCGCTTGTATGAAAACGATGGACTCCGATGATGATGGCCACTTACATAGCTCACAAATACAGGTGACATACAGTTGAAATATCTAGCTGGCATATCTAGTTGACATAAACAGTTGACATACCGTTGACATGCATATAGGATGTGTTTATTTTGATCTTCGCTTTTCTTTTCTCGATATACATTGTATTATTTAAACGTCTCTCTCTTTCTATCTCCATTTCTTTCTCTCTCTCTTTCTCTCTCTCTTCCAGTAACCGTTATGTCAGCTCGCTAAAATTATCTAACATTTGATTGTACGTATCTGATCCAGTATGGACAGAAGTCCTCAGACGTGACAGACGATCAATAAGCTCTTGACATTGAGCAGACACATCACAATTTCACTGAATAAAACATGCACGTGCTTCCTGTGAGGATGAGAAGAGTCCAGTCCATGGTGAAGATAGTAAACGAAGGCATGCCGTTGAAAGAGCTAATGACTAAACTGTAATCGCAAAGCCTAAGAACACAATCACAACGATTGCAAATAGCTACACAGAAATGATGAAGGTAGACACATCGCTCAGCGTTCATTCACCAAGAAATAGGAGAACTACCAGCAACATCATGAGGACGGTAGAAAATGGAAAACACGAGGATCAGAGGCAGACACAGATGTGAAATATCAGTAGAAGGACGTTATGGCTTACCAATAAGTCACCAGCAGATCTGATTACTTGCCGACCCGCTCCTCGGCCGGGGTTGTACAGCTGCTGGACCCAACTTGCCGACCCGTTCCTCGGCCGGGGTTGTACAGCAGCTGGACCCAACTTGCCGACCCGTTCCTCGGCCGGGGTTGTACAGCTGCTGGACCCAACTTGCCGACCCGTTCCTCGGCCGGGGTTGTACAGCAGCTGGACCCAACTTGCCGACCCGTTCCTCGGCCGGGGTTGTACAGCTGCTGGACCCAACTTGCCGACCCGTTCCTCGGCCGGGGTTGTACAGCTGCTGGACCCAACTTGCCGACCCGTTCCTCGGCCGGGGTTGTACAGCTGCTGGACCCAACT
The DNA here is from genome assembly GCA_036924085.1 of Ariolimax columbianus. NCBI lineage: Eukaryota > Metazoa > Mollusca > Gastropoda > Stylommatophora > Arionidae > Ariolimax > Ariolimax columbianus. The sequence goes on from JAVGWX010000001.1 coordinate 177,026,382, forward strand.
TGCCGACCCGTTCCTCGGCCGGGGTTGTACAGCTGCTGGACCCAACTTGCCGACCCGTTCCTCGGCCGGGGTTGTACCGCTCCTGGACCCAAATTCGTCTCCACCGATCTATATCCTGGGATATGAAGGTCCTGTGTGTAATAAGCTTGTAACATAGCGTCGATGCTGTAGTGGCGTGCAATGCAGTCTGACCAACGCATTGGAGGTCTACCCCACTTTGTTTGTTTCCGTTTCGATGGCACCAGACTGCTGTCGGCTCCAGTGCTGATCCTTCTTCTGAGTGTGTGGCCTGCCCACCGATGTTCAGCCTTGTTTGCGTCAACAATTACATCGCTCGCCAGTGATAATTGTCTCCAGTCGGAATTGTGAAGGTTCTGCATGCGCTGGTTGTGGAGAGTAAGCTCCACCTTGTGACTCTCAAGCGAAACCTGGATCATTCGTAGTTTGTTCTCTATCGCTTCTGTTGTCCATGTTTCATCAGCATAGCACATTCGAGTGGCGGGGTGGAGTTGAAGGTAAAAGCGCATATGGTCAGATCCCAGCAGCTTTCCAGAACAGTCTAGATGGACGAGAAGGCTGTCCAGCACGTGCGGCTCGCCGTCTGGTTCTAAATTATTCTGCAAGTTGAGGGGGCGTCCAAAATAGCAGCATTCATGACGTCTTCCAAATGTGTCCCATTAAATAAATGATATAAAACATAAATCATTGATTGACGTCTAGAGCGTGCAGACATCTTGAAACTGAGATAGAAAAATGCGAAGCTCACTATCTCAAAACCTTGGACACGGGGCCATGACACGGATCCAAGACACGGATCTAGGACACGGAGCCAGGACACGGAGCCAGGACACGGGGCCAGGACACGGGGCCATGGCACTGAGCCAGGACACGGAGCCAGGACACGGGGCCATGGCACTGAGCCAGGACACGGAGCCAGGACACGGAGCCAGGATACGGAGCCAGGACACGGGGCCATGGCACTGAGCCAGGACACGGAGCCAGGACACGGAGCCAGGATAATATTAGAGGTTCCAGGGACAACGGAGAAAAGTGAGCAGTCAGCAACGGAACAAACAATCCACGTTCTGCAGGAGCTCAAAGGACCGTACCCTAGCAACTCCTGGACACACGTGTACGCGGATCGGCCACGAAGAGCCGAAACAATGGGAGGCAGTAGTATCTATATCGCACACTCCAACGGCGACACAGAAGACCAGCACACCAACATGAGAGACCAATTTCAGAGCTGAAACAACAGCTGTACATGTAAAACTCAGATTCTTATGAGCCAAAACATAACTACCAGAAAAACGGTCATTCTAACAGAATTCAGAAATCTACTCATAGCTATATCAAACTTTAAACAAGATGGACTCTCCAACGAAACAAAATATAACATCAGATTGCTGTCCCCCCAAAAAAACACACAAAAAACACAGATCTAGTCCTACAATGGATTCCGGCCCACTGTAGCATCCTTGGAAACGAGAGGACAGATACGCTCGCAAAAGCCGGAAGTGGCAACCCACCCACACCACCCACAGGTATACAAAAGCAAAGGCACTCATCAAACGGTCCATGAGGACAGAATGGAGAGACCAGCACAAAGGCACTCATCAAACGGTCCATGAGGACAGAATGGAGAGACCAGCACAAAGGCACTCATCAAACGGTCCATGAGGACAGAATGGGTAGACCAGCACAAAGGCACTCATCAAACGGTCCATGAGGACAGAATGGGTAGACCAGCACAAAGGCACTCATCAAACGGTCCATGAGGACAGAATGGGTAGACCAGCACAAAGGCACTCATCAAACGGTCCATGAGGACAGAATGGGTAGACCAGCACAAAGGCACTCATCAAACGGTCCATGAGGACAGAATGGGTAGACCAGCACAAAGGCACTCATCAAACGGTCCATGAGGACAGAATGGGTAGACCAGCACAAAGGCACTCATCAAACGGTCCATGAGGACAGAATGGAGAGACCAGCACAAAGAATACAAACCAGAAAGTGACAGCATAGACAAACTTGGCAGAGATGGGCAGACACAGATCTTCAGACTCAGAACGGGACATTGCAGACTCACGGCCCACCTCCACAGAATCGGTCTTAGAGACACCGCCACGTGCCATTGTGGAGCACCCAAGCTAACACCAGACAATAAACTGAACGATTGTCCCCCTTATACAGACTAAAGAGAGGCAGTCTGGGGGAGCGACCATGCTAAAAAAAAACTGTGGCGATGGGGTGGGTTGATGTTAATGCGGTGAAGACCTCAAGCACAGCCTCTTTCGTGAATCTCCCCGGACTAGTAGCATATCATCAGTTGATCGAAGAAGAAGAAGAAGACAATTGAGAACTGAAGATGTCCCTGGCCTTCTTGTGCACGGCTCATGGTGATAGTTGCTTTTCTGTTTCCTTACTGATGGACTGAAAATAATTACGCTCTTCAGAAGTTGCAGATCTGAAACCCGATAATAAATACGGTTTATGTTTGGTTAAATTGGATGTGGAATAAAACTTCAACATACATACTGCGCTGGGACTATCGAGTGAACGGCTTCTTTTCATCAGCGTCTCTCCCTTCCCCTTCTCCCCCCACCGCCCGCACACCCCCGCAAGGTGAACACTAACAATTCTGTAATTATAGTTTTATTGTTTTGCGTTGGCTAATAAAACATGGAGACTTGTTGAAAATTGTTTATGACTGGTATTGATAGCGATTTGACTGTCCAATCAAACTGTTATGGACTTAAGGAAGAAACAGTTCACCAGCTGGTTATTTGCACGGTTTGAATGTATCGATTTATTTCTATCAACAGACTACTCCATTTTGTTGCTGGTGGAAAGCGGACATCTCTCCAACACAGACACCTATCAGGTATAGCCTAGGCGTATTCTGTTTTGGTAGACCGGACACTGTCATGTTAGGCACGATATTGTCATATCGTAGTATCGTGTTTGCTGATTTTTGTATTTTGTTATGTTTTGTTATTGTTAAAAGCATTTAGGCCTGAGTGCACACGCACGCACGCGCACACACACGCACACACATACACTCACACACTCCCACAGACACACACATACACCGTCCCCTCATCAGCTCGCCAGGTTGTTGCGGTATTGTTGTTGATTGTGGTCGTTATTGTGTTGTTTACCTCAGCTGGTTATTGGACAGGCTCTTTTTTTTTGTATGTGCTATCATTTCAACCGTAAATTGACCGCCACATTGTTTTCTTGTTATTCATCGGGTGATCCGGAATGCGGCTCCTTTCAGACTTGTAGTCCCACGCGGTATTCAAGAAATGTTCATAAATAGCCACGTTTCATTAGCCAGTAATTATTTATGAGAAACTAAACAGAAGTCGATTACTGAGAAAAATATGATGGAAAACGTTAATTTTGGGAAACTGTTTGGCTCAAGTGACCATCAAATCACCCGTTGGGATCGTATTGCAGGGAAAGAAGTAAACATAAACACGCGAACATACGACTACTCTAAGGCGAATGTTAAGAAGATGAAAGAGGCATGTCCAGGTCAAGATGGTATTCATCCAAAATTTCTGTTTGAAATTAGAGACCAATTAGCAAAACCATTGGCTATATTATTTTCTCAATCACTTGCACAAGGGATTGTTCCACGGGATTGGAAAGATGCGGGAGTGATCCCCTTATTCAAAAAGGGCAAAAAGGCAGATCCAGCAAACTATAGACCTGTGAGCTTAAAGAGCATAGTCTGTAAATTGTTAGAGTCAATAATCAAAGAAAACATTGTAATGCATTTAGACAAATTTAATCTAATTAGAAATAGTCAGCATGGGTTTACTAGAGGGAGATCATGCTTAACAAATCTATTAGAATTCATGGAGGAGGTTACCAAAATGTTAGATAAAGGGGAGCCAGTGGATGTTATTTATCTGGATTTTGCAAAGGCCTTTGATAGAGTACCTCATCAAAGATTATTTCGAAAATTAAAATCACATGGAATAGGTGGGGAAGTTGCCAAATGGATTTAAAATTGGTTAACGGGAAGAAGGCAATGGGTGGGTATAAATAAGGAGTACTCTGAGTGGTGTGAAGTGAAAAGTGGAGTGCCACAGGGCTCGGTTTTGGGACCAATTTTATTCTTGATATATATAAATGATTTTGACATAGGTATGGGATCCATGATTGCAAAATTCGCTGATGACACAAAACTATGCAGTAGTGTCTCATCTAAAGCCGAAGTGGATATATTGAGGTCGGATTTAGATATAATTCGAGAATGGTCTGTAATCTGGCAAATGGAATTTAATGTAGATAAATGTACAGTCATGCACATAGGTAGATCCAATATGGAACATAATTACAGAATGGGAGAAAACAATATTAGAAAGATAGATAAAGAAAGGGACTTAGGAGTTATAATAGATCATACATGTAAGGTGAGGGAGCAAGTTCAGGTAGCAGTAAAAAAGGCAAATGCAATGTTAGGGATGATAAAAAGAAATATTAAACATAGGAGCAAGGAGGTGATAGTCAAACTGTATAAAGCTTTAGTTAGACCTAGATTGGAGTACTGTGTACAGGTGTGGAGTCCTTATCAGAGAGGGGATATAGACACGCTGGAAAGAATACAAAAAAGAGCGACAAAGCTGATAGTGGGATTCCAGAATTACAGTTATGAAGAAAGATTAAAAAGAACTGGCCTTCAGTGTCTAGAAGAGAGAAGAATTCGTGGTGACTTAATACAGGTTTATAAGATGATCAGAGAAATGGATAAAGTAGACTATAACAAGTTTTTTAAAGTACAACCACCAACAAGGACAAGAGGGCACAGCTACAAGTTGACTAAGGAGAGGTCCAAATTAGATATTAGGAAGTATTTCTTTAGCCAGAGAGTTGTGAATGCTTGGAATGCATTGCCAAGTGAGGTGGTGGAGGCTGGGACGGTCAATGCATTTAAGAACAGATTGGATGCGTACAGCTTCTAGAGCAAGATGATGTAATTAGAACTGGTTGTATACAGACTCTGCAGAGTCTTCTAAACCAGTATAAAGACGTTAAGTTAAGTTTGAGCCACATAATCTGGAAAGATATTTTCCGAGGAACAGATATTAAATAAGAGTGGGAGAGTTTTAAAACAGTTCTAGAAACGCTAAAAGAGGAATGTGTTCCATGTAGGGAGGTAAACCCCAAGTGTAAAAAGTGGATAACTAGATTTGTAGTGAAATGTAGAAGAGCTAAAAATTAAGCAGGGAAAAATATATATAGAGGCAGGCAAATCAAAAGATACATATTTAAATTATTTGAACAAACAGAACATAGCCAAGAAAGTGAATAAAACAGCAAAAATAGACTTCGAACACAAACTTGCTCAGAGGATCAAGACTGACAGTAAAAGCTTCTTTTCTTATGTTAGAAATAAACAGAGAACGAAAGACAAAGTAGGCCCTCTCATAGACAGTACAGGGAAAATAATAAGTGAGAATAGGGAGGCTGCTAATCTGCTTAATCAGTACTTTGGCACAGTCTATTCAAAAGTGGACTGCTTCAAGATCCCAAAACCTACAGATATTTTTCAAAGAGACATGGATACAGCGGGATTAAGATCAATCTGTATTACAGAGGAAATGGTTTTTATAAAATTGGAGGAGTTGAAAGTGGATAAATGTCCAGGTCCAGATAGTATTCATCCAAAATTGCTGTTTGAAATGAGAGACCAACTAGCAAAACCGTTGGCTATATTATGTTCTCAAACACTTGCAATAGAGATTGTTCTACGGGATTGGAAAGATGCAGGAGTGATCCCATTATTCAAAAGAGGCAAAAAATCAGATCCAATAAATTATAGACTGTTGAGTTTAATGTCCATAGTCTGTAAATTGTTAGAGTCAATAATCAAAGTAAACATTGTAATGCATTTAGACAAGTTTAGTCTAATCAGAAATAGTCAACATGGGTTTACTAAAGGGAGATCGTGCTTAACAAATCTATTAGAATTCATGGAGGAGGTTACTAAAATCATAGATAAAGGGGAGCCAGTGGATGTTATATTTCTAGATTTTGCAAAGGCCTTTGATAGAGTACCTTATAAAAGATTATTTCAAAAGTTAAAATCACATGGAATAGGTGGGGAAGTTGCCAAATGGATTGAAAGTTGGATAACGGGAAGAAGGCAGAGGGTTGGCATAAATAAGGAGTACTCTGAGTGGAGTGAAGTGAAAAGTAGATTGCCACAGGGCTCGGTTTTGGGACCAATTTTGTTCTTGATATATATAAACGATTTGGACATTGATATGGGATCCGTGATTGCAAAATTCGCTGATGACATAAAACTATGCAGTAGTGTCTCGTCTAAACTGAAAGTGGATATATTGAGGTCGGATTTAGATACAATTCAAGAATGGTCTGTAAGCTGGCAAATGGAGTTTAATGTAGATAATTGTACAGTCATCCACATGGGTAGATCCAATATGGAACATAATTACATAATGGGCAAGAACAATATTAGAAAGATAGATAAGGAAAGGGACCTGGGCGTTATAATAGATCATACAGGAAAGGTGAGTGAGCAAGTTAAGGTAGCAGTGAAAAAGGCAAACGCAATGTTAGGTATAATAAAAAGAAATATTAAACATAGGAGCAAGGAAGTGATAGTCAAACTGTATCAAGCATTAGCTAGACCTAGATTGGAGTACTGTGGACAGGTGTGGAGTCATTATCATAGAGGGGATATAAACATGCTGGAAAGGATACAAAAAAGAGCGACAAATCTGATAGTGGGATTCTGGAATTACAGTCATGAGGAAAGACTCAGAAAAACCGGCCTGAAGTGTCTCGAAGAGAGAATAATTTTAGGTGACAATACAGGTTTATAACATAATCAAAGGAACGGATAAATTAGACTATAGCATGTTTTTCAAAATACAACCACCTACAAGAACAAGAGGACATAGCTACAAATTAACTAAAGAAAGGTCCAGATTAGATATTAGGAAATATATTTCAAGTCAGAGAGTGGTAAATGATTGGAATGCAGTAGTAGTGGAGGCAGGGACAATTAATGCATTTAAGAATAGATTGGATGCACATAGCTTTTAGAGTAAGGTAATGTAAATGAAACTGGTTGTATACAGACTCTGCAGAGTCTTCTAGACCAGTATGAAGACGTTAAGTTAAGTTAAGTGAACTATCACATAAATCACATGCAATGTTTTCTAATCGGATGCTCAACAGCTTGTTGCCTCCCTGGGGTAACGTTTAAGCCCCTAAACATCACAGAGATTTGAAGGGCGGCAGTATTTCCATTTGACCAATCAAGTTTGATGAGTACAATTATAGATTCGATTTGACCAACTAGACAAGGAGTTGTTATTTGGTCATGTCAGGATCGATTCTTCTTTTCACGATTATATGATAGATCGCAGCTCCGTTTGACCAATCAAATGAGAGATTGTTGATTTTTTAACACTCAAATATGAAATTGTTTGACCAATCAAATGAGAGCTTAGGGGACGGCGTGGCCTAGTGGTTAAATGGCACGGCTCACAACCAGAAGGTGCTGGTTCGATCCCCATCACAGTACCGGCCGTTACCCCGGGGAAGCAAACCCTTAGAAAATGCAGGAGGAAGCAGACCCTTACATAAAATGCATGCTGAAGTCGGATGCACTGGGCCGACAGGCGCAAAATAAAAACAACAGTGCAACGCACAACACCTTGGGGATTAGAGAAAAATAAGGCAAACACACACCCAAAAAAAAATTAAATTTCAGATTGTTGATTTTTTAACAATCATGTATATAATTGTTTGACTAATCAAATAAAAATGACTGTCTCACCAAGACTGAGGTTTACCCTGTTTATCTCATCCAGGACATGGTCTTGGTTGCATTCGGACGGCCTGGTTTCTACTTCCTGACCGTGCTCCAGTTCCTCTATCCATTCATTGGTGAGTTCTGAGAGCGTTACACCTGTGGTATACAGGTGTGAGTGTGTCTGTGCGAGCGTGTGTGTGTGCATGTGTTGGTTTGTGTGTGTGGGTGTGTGTTGTATGTGTTTGTGTGTGTGGGTGTGTTGGTTTGTGTGTGTGGGTGTGTGTTGTATGTGTTTGTGTGTGTGGGTGTGTGTTGTAAGTGTTTGTGTGAGTGCATGTGTTGGTTTGTGTGTGTGGGTGTGTGTTGTAAGTGTTTGTGTGTGTTGGTTTGTGTGTCATTGTAGTACTGACATTTAGGTGGCGGTTGTGGTAATGATAAGCGTGTGGATTGTGGTAGTGATAGATGTGTGTGGGTTGTGGTAGTGATAGATGTGTGTGGGTTGTGGTAGTGATAGATTTGTGTGGGTTGTGGTAGTGATAGATGTGTGTGGGTTGTGGTAGTGATAGATGTGTGTGGGTTGTGGTAGTGATAGATGTGTGTAGGTTGTGATAGTGATAGATGTGTGTGGGTTGTGGTAGTGATAGATGTGTGTGGGTTGTGGTAGTGATAGATGTGTGTGGGTTGTGGTAGTGATAGATGTGTGTGGGTTGTGGTAGTGATAGATGTGTGTGGGTTGTGGTAGTGATAGATGTGTGTGAGTTGTGGTAGTGATAGATGTGTGTGGGTTGTGGTAGTGATAGATGTGTGTGGGTTGTGGTAGTGATAGATGTGTGTGGGTTATGGTAGTGATAGATGTATGTGGGTTGTGGTAGTGATAGATGTGTGTGGGTTGTGGTAGTGATAGATGTGTGTGGGTTTTGGTAGTGATAGACATGTGTGTGGGTTGTGGTAGTGATAGATATGTGTGGGTTGTGGTAGTGATAGATGTGTGTGGGTTGTGGTAGTGATAGGCATGTGTGGGTTGTGGTAGTGATAAGCATGTGTGGGTTGTGATAGTGATGGACGTGTGTGGGATGTGGTAGTGATATATGTGTGTGGGTTGTGGTAGTGATAGATGTGTGTGGGTTGTGGTAGTGATAGATGTGTGTGGGTTGTGGTAGTGATAGATGTGTGTGGGTTGTGGTAGTGATAGATGTGTGTGGGTTGTGGTAGTGATAGATGTGTGTGGGTTTTGGTAGTGATAGACATGTGTGTGGGTTGTGGTAGTGATAGATGTGTGTGGGTTGTGGTAGTGATAGATGTGTGGTGGTTGTGGTAGTGATAGGCATGTGTGGGTTGTAGTAGTGATAGGCATGTGTGGGTTGTGATAGTGATGGACGTGTGTGGGTTGTGGTAGTGATAGATGTGTGTGGGTTGTGATAGGGATGGACGTGTGTGGGTTGTGGTAGTGATAGATGTGTGGTGGTTGTGGTAGTGATAGGCATGTGTGGGTTGTAGTAGTGATAGATGTGTGTGGGTTGTGGTAGTGATAGGCATGTGTGGGTTGTGATAGTGATGGATGTGTGTGGGTTGTGGTAGTGATAGAATGTGTGTGGGTTGTGGTAGTGATAGATGTGTGTGGGTTGTGGTAGTGATGGACGTGTGTGGATTGTGGTAGTGATAGATGTGTGTGGGTTGTGATAGGGATGGACGTGTGTGGGTTGTGGTAGTGATAGATGTGTGGTGGTTGTGGTAGTGATAGGCATGTGTGGGTTGTAGTAGTGATAGGCATGTGTGGGTTGTGATAGTGATGGACGTGTGTGGGTTATGGTAGTGATAGATGTGTGTGGGTTGTGGTAGTGATGGACGTGTGTGGGTTGTGGTAGTGATAGATGTGTGGTGGTTGTGGTAGTGATAGGCATGTGTGGGTTGTGATAGTGATGGACGTGTGTGGGTTGTGGTAGTGATAGACGTGTGGGTTGTGGTAGTTATAGATGTGTGGAGTTGTGGTTGTAATAGACGTGTGGGTTATGATAGACATGTGTGGGTTATGGTTGTGATAGACGTGTTTGGGTTGTGGTAGTGATAGATGTGTGTGGGTTGTGGTAGTGATAGATGTGTGTGGGTTGTGGTAGTGATAGACGTGTGTGGGTTGTGGTAGTGATAGACGTGTGTGGGTTGTGGTAGTGATAGACGTGTGTGGGTTGTGATAGTGATAGACGTGTGTGGGTTGTGGTAGTGATAGACGTGTGTGGGTTGTGGTAGTGATAGACGTGTGTCGGTTGTGGTAGTGATATACGTGTGTGGGTTGTGGTAGTGATAGACGTGTGTGGGTTGTGGTAGTGATAGACGTGTGTGGGTTGTGGTAGTGATAGACGTGTGTGGGTTGTGGTAGTGATAGACGTGTGTGGGTTGTGGTAGTGATAGACGTGTGTGGGTTGTGGTAGTGATAGACATGTGTGGGTTGTGGTAGTGATAGACGTGTGTGGGTTGTGGTAGTGATAGACGTGTGTGGGTTGTGGTAGTGATAGACGTGTGTGGGTTGTGGTAGTGATGGACGTGTGTGGGTTGTGGTAGTGATAGATGTGTGTGGGTTGTGGTAGTGGTGGACGTGTGTGGGTTGTGATAGTTATAGATGTGTGGAGTTGTGGTTGTAATAGACGCATGGGGTTATGATAGACATGTGTGGGTTATGGTTGTGATATTGTATAGTCAGGTCTTGCTATGCAAAGGTTTTACTTGTTTGTGAATTCTCCAGTAATGTCAATCACCGGAAAACCAATGTATCTGATAATGCATTGTAATGGGCTAAGTTCCAAGCCTCTGCATTTTTTTTTGGAGTTCGCCTTATTTCTCTTTTCCCCAAGGCGGTGTGTATTGCACTATGTCTTTATTTTGCGCCTGTCGGCACAGTGCATCCGACTTCAGCATTTATTTTATGTAAGGGTCTGCTTCCTCCTGCATTTTCTAAGGGTTTGCTTCCTCCTGCATTTTCTAAGGGTTTGCTTCCTCCTGCATTTTCTAAGGGTCTGCTTCCTCATGCATTTTCTAAGGGTTTGCTTCCTCCTGCATTTTCTAAGGGTTTGCTTCCTCCTGCATTTTCTAAGGGTTTGCTTCCTCCTGCATTTTCTAAGGGTTTGCTTCCTCCTGCATTTTCTAAGGGTTTGCTTCCTCCTGCATTTTCTAAGGGTCTGCTTCCTCCTGCATTTTCTAAGGGTTTGCTTCCTCCTGCATTCTTTAAGGGTTTGCTTCCTCCTGCATTTTCTAAGGTGTGCTTCCTCCTGCATTTTCTAAGGTGTGCTTCCTCCTGCATTTTCTAAGGGTCTGCTTCCTCCTGCATTTTCTTAGTGTTTGCTTCCTCCTGCATTTTCTAAGGTGTGCTTCCTCCTGCATTTTCTAAGAGTTTGCTTCCTCCTGCATTTTCTAAGGGTTTGCTTCCTCCTGCATTTTCTAAGGGTTTGCTTCCTCCTGCATTTTCTAAGGGTTTGCTTCCTCCTGCATTTTCTAAGGGTTTGCTTTCACGGAGTAACGGTCGGTGCTGTGATGGGGAATGAACCCAGCACCTTCGGCTCGTGAGCCATATCACTTAACCACTAGCCCACGCCGTCCCCTAACTCTGCATACAAACATTGTTCAATTATGAAAGGATTAAAAACGCATTACTTACATGTGTGCTAGTCAACATATTTCTATTTCACAAATTGAAAACACAATTTGAAAATAAAAGACTTTTTATGTTTGTCCAAAGCTGGTCTAGTTTAGTATTACACATCCTGGAGAAGTAATACATGAAACAGATCTTAGCTCTGTAGATTTTTATTAGGGATGGTATTTTAGACATGTTTTATTTAAGTTAGAAAGGGTAGGCGCATTGATAGTCAGTAGCTATTTATTGTTTATTACAGAATTAAAACTATCCAGGCTAGCTAGTACAGATGTACTCAAATCTGGACATCAATAATGCTTGCAATGCAAAGCGTTGGTTTCCAAGCCACGCAGGTGTTAAAAACTACGTAACCTTACATAACGCCTAGCCGCCTAGACGCTTGTTACAGAATGATAGGTAGGGACGAATGCTATTAACTGGTTTTTATAAAATCTCAAAGAGAACACATAGGCGCGAGATCTGGAAAAAGCGGGAGATGTAGCTTGCTAAGGAGGCCAGATCATAGTCAGTTGCAGGGAAAGTTTTGGAGAGCGAAGGTCAGTTGGAGGGAAAGTTTTGCAGAGCGAAGGTCAGTTGGAGGGAAAGTTTTGGAGAGCGAAGGTCAGTTGCAGGGAAAGTTTTGGAGAGCGAAGGTCAGTTGGAGGGAAAGTTTTGGAGAGCGAAGGTCAGTTGGAGGGAAAGTTTTGGAGAGCAAAGGTCAGTTGGAGGGAAAGTTTTGGAGAGCGAAGGTCAGTTGGAGGGAAAGTTTTGGAGAGCGAAGGTCAGTTGCAGGGAAAGTTTTGGAGAGCGAAGGTCAGTTGGAGAGAGAGTTTTCCAAAGCGAAGATCGCAGAGACAAATTTTCAGTTTCCAAAGCAAAGAGAACAGATTGATATTCTAGAACGAAGATCTGAGAAAATCATCAGTCAGCAGCAAGCTGAGAACAAGTTGTCATCAGTCGGCAGCGAGCAACAAGAATAGGACCGTCTTGATAACGGTGAAGAGAAAAGAAGAAAGCAGATATAGTTTCGGAGTCCAGAGAGAAAGAGGGAGAGAGAGAGAGAGAGAGAGAGGTTTCGACAGACAATCTTTCACCTCGTGAGCCCAGATGTTGAGCAGCTTATCCAGGAGAGGTAACTAGTAATGACATTGATGTTTCTCAATAGCAAGTGGTAGAACCAGATATAGTGGTGCGTCACGAGGAACACGCACGAGATAGTCATCTTAAATACTACTTTATTTGCAATGCTGAAGAGAATTCAACGTCTAACAGAATTCTCTCAGAGAGATATTTGACTATCACAGCAATCCAACTCTTCAACGATCACTACAAGCCACAGACGACGAGGAGAATAGGACCACGGACGAAATCCCCTAGGTTAAAGAACAGACACGAATCTTCCATCCTGTGGCAATCCATATAACGATTTGTCTATCAAATTACAGTTCATCTAAAGTTACAGTTCGTCGATCAAATTACAGTTCGTCTAAAGTTACAGTTCGTCGATCAAATTACAGTTCGTCTAAAGTTACAGTTGAACTTTCAAGTAACTGTTCGTTTTTCAAGTGGTAGTTTGTAAGCAAGTTTCTTTTATTTTAGTTTAGCTCATATTTTCTACAGCCAGCCAGGTTTTGTTTTAAAGTGAAGATTGGAGAGTCAAGTTGTGAAGGGGTAGAATTAAATTTGTCATTGTTGTGTTTTAATTTCAATTAGTGTTATAGTTATTTGTTTGGAGTGAGAATATAGTCAGTGCAGACCCCTAGCACCAGTTGTATGAGATCTTGGTGAGTGAGTGGTAGACACTACATTGTTGTATGAGATCTTGGTGAGTGAGTGGAAGACACTACATTGTTGTATGAGATCTTGGTGAGTGAGTGGGAGACACTACATTGTTGTATGAGATCTTGGTGAGTGAGTGGTAGAGTTAATTTGCTGGAAGTGAGAATATAGTTATTGCACCCCCATGCACCATCTGCTGCGGTAGTTGAGCTAGCTGGAGCTGCTATATAAAGTGTTTATTACTTTGATTGTGTCTTCCTATCTGCCATATTTTAAAATAACGGACAGATGGACATTTATATAACTCTATAACCGTGCTCTGTTAGCATCAGTAACATACGGTGTGTGTTGTCTATAGCTGTAGACATATTGTGAAGGTCCTTCGTTTGAGCTGAAATGAGAAGAAATTGTATGTCCTCATCAACGTGTTGTCATTTGTGTTACGAGGTCAACTGATGTGCTATCCTCCTTGTTCCTCACTTGACACACCAGCTATAAATCTATCAACTGATGTGCTATCCTCCTTGTTCCTCACTTGACACACCAGCTATAAATCTATCAACTGATGTGCTATCCTCCTTGTTCCTCACTTGACACACCAGCTATAAATCTATCAACTGATGTGCTATCCTCCTTGTTCCTCACTTGACACACCAGCTATAAATCTATCAACTGATGTGCTATCCTCCTTGTTCCTCACTTGACACACCAGCTATAAATCTATCAACTGATGTGCTATCCTCCTTGTTCCTCACTTGACACACCAGCTATAAATCTATCAACTGATGTGCTATCCTCCTTGTTCCTCACTTGACACACCAGCTATAAATCTATCAACTGATGTGCTATCCTCCTTGTTCCTCACTTGACACACCAGCTATAAATCTATCAACTGATGTGCTATCCTCCTTGTTCCTCACTTGACACACCAGCTATAAATCTATCAACTGATGTGCTATCCTCCTTGTTCCTCACTTGACACACCAGCTATAAATCTATCAACTGATGTGCTATCCTCCTTGTTCCTCACTTGACACACCAGCTATAAATCTATCAACTGATGTGCTATCCTCCTTGTTCCTCACTTGACACACCAGCTATAAATCTGCTGGAGTTCAGAAATGTTTTGAATATTGAATCAAATGGTGCAATCAAAGCTGGCAATGGGTTGTACAAGTGAATTGTTATTTACTGAGCTATCGCTAAAACCAGGCTATGGTGTATACGTGTACACAAGTTGTGACATATCGCGACAGTCAGTTACAATGTCAGGACAAATCAGGATATAGAAAACTTTCAAACTCTCAAAAAGGCACGAGGCGTGTTCAAATGAAATTATCCCGTGCTGTGCACGTGGACATAAGCGCAGGAAGTTTGATGACATCACATTTGGCTTAATCAGCAGATACTAATGCCCAAGTGTGCACGTGTGAATTACCTTTGCATTCATAGGTCATGTAGACCGCTGACAAAATGGCGGGTGTGATACGTAATCCATCCAGGATTGATCAGCAAGCATTGGTTCAGTTCCTAACAGCTGAAGTATGTCGACCAGTCGACATTCACCACAGAATACTTGGAATGTATAGTGACAAAAATCTCAAAGACAACAGTGAAAGACGGGGCGGATGTTTCGGGAAGTACGTGAGTTAACGAAACATCTTCTGTTACCAGATCAGGTGCATATTGTTGCAACAGAAGAGACAATCGCTGCTATTGATGCAGCAGTACAGGTGGATAGTCCGCAGAGCTCACGGTTTGCTGGCATAAGACATCGGTGTGTCGCTTGGGACAGTTCAAATGGTGGTTAGGAAGAAACTGAATATTGGAAAGAGTGTTCACAATAGGTACCACAGACGCTGATCTACCACCATAAGGAATAACGCATGGGGTAGAGTTTGAACCACTTGCTGCGTTACGAGGTGGAAGAGGATGAGTCGTGGTGTCACCACTTTGGATCCATGCAGCAAAACGGCAAGCATGCAATGGAAGCATCCCAGATCAGCAAAACCAAAGAAATTCAAATCCCAAGTTTCTGCTGGTAAGGTTATGCTGACCTCATTTTGTGATCATCAAGACTTTTCGGACAGCATCCGACGTCGACCCAAGCAATGGGATACATGTGTGAATGCTAGCTTCATCACAGTTGTTTTGTTTAGTTCATTCAAGACTTTTCGGACAGCATCCGACGTCGACCCAAGCAATGGGATACATGTGTGCTTGCTAGCTTCATCACAGTTGTTTTGTTGAGTTCTGCCACACCTGCTGATGTTCCTTTCATTTGTTTGTAATAAATCCACTGGTGCGGGCTCCATTTGAACACGCTTCCTATCTGAATGAGATAGTGAGGTTGGAATGATGAGTAGGTCAACCAGACCAACCCACTCTAATCTTAACCTCAACCTTAACCTCAACCCTAACCTTAACCTTAACCTCAACCCTAACCTTAACCTCAACCTTAACCCTAACCTTAACCTTAACCTCAACCCTAACCTTAACCTCAACCCTAACCTTAACCTCAACCCTAACCTCAACCTCAACCTTAACCTTAACCTTAACCTCAACCCTAACCCTAACCTTAACCTCAACCCTAACCTTAACCTTAACCTCAACCTCAACCCTAACCTTAACCTCAACCTCAACCCTAACCCTAACCTTAACCTCAACCCTAACCTTAACCTTAACCTCAACCCTAACCTTAACCTCAACCTCAACCCTAACCTTAACCAAAGTTTGACTGTTTCTTCTGCTCTGAAATTGACAGTAAATATGAACGATATATAACCTTGAACTTTACCGTGACCTTTTACTCCCATAGCGACCCACCTTGCCCCAGCCTCCCCTACTTCCTGTGGCAATGCATTCTAAAAATTCATCACTTATTGTGATGTTTACTGCCGGAAGTAAACACTGACTAGACTCACTCGCACGCTGACCCTCACTCATTCACTTAAATCACTCATTTCATCAAACTTAGTCAGCTAACGCACCCATAAACTTACTGACTGACTGGAACTCTGCCACTTGCTCACTCAATAAACACACACACACGTTCACTCAACTTACCCATTGAAACTCCGTTAACTGACTGACTGACTGCTCACTCATTCATTCATAACCTGACTTACTCAGTCAGGCACGCACTTACTCACTCAATCATTGAATCAATTCAATCAATTCACTTATTCACTCCCTCACTAATTCACTCACTCGCTCACTCACACACTCACTCACTCATTCAATCAACGAATCAATTGACTCTCAATCAATCAATTATTCAATTAACTCACTCAATCAATCACTTGATTAATCAATTCTCTCACACTCACTCATTTGCTCAATCAATGAACTCACTCACTCATTCATTCGTTCACTCACTCACTCATTTGATCACTTAATCAATGAATTCACTCACTCATTTGATCACTTAATCAATGAATTCACTCACTCATTTGCTCACTTAATCAATGAATTCACTCTCATTTGCTCACTTAATCAATAAACTCACTCACTCATTCATTCATTCACTCACTCACTCATTTGCTCACTTAATCAATGAACTCATTCACTCACTCACTCATTTGCTCACTTAATCAATGAATTCACTCACTCATTTGCTCACTTAAATCAATGGATTCACTCACTAATTTGCTCACTTAATCAATGAATTCACTCACTCATTCATTCATTCACTCACTCATTTGCTCACTTAATCAATGAATTCACTCACTCATTTGCTCACTTAATCAATGAATTCACTCACTCATTCATTCACTCACTCAAAGCCCAAACTCACTTGCTCATACAAAGATACACCCATTAATTCAGTGGCCAGCTTGATGTTATCAATAGAATCACTAACAGAGATAGACCTGTTATCAACACCAAACGGAGTTATCAACACTGATCTGAGTTATCATCACCAAACTGAGTTATAAACACTGATCTGAGTTATCAACACCAAACTGAGTTATCAACACTGATCTAAGTTATCAACACCAAACTGAGTTATCAACACTAATCTGAGTTATCAACACTAATTTGAGTTATCAACACCAAACTGAGTTATCAACACCAAACTGAGTTACCAATACTAAGATGATTTATCAACACAAAACTGAGTTATCAATACCAAACCGAGTTACCAATACTAAGATGAGTTATCAACAACAATAAACAACTCTGCTGACAACATGTAGATGAGGTGTGTCCACCTGGAGACTAAACCTGGCTTGTTGACCTTCACTATCAAACATCATCATCATGTTACTTGTCTCTTGCAGCCATGGTTAGTTACAACATCATCATCATGTTACTTGTCTCTTGCAGCCATGGTCAGTTACAACGTCATCATAGGGGACACGATAACAAAGGTCATTGGCTGGCTGGGAGGAGAGAGTAAGTGCGTCCTTCTCATTGAGGAGAGAGTAAGTGGGTCCTTCTCATTGAGGAGAGAGTAAGTGGGTCCTTCTCATTGAGGAGAGAGTAAGTGGGTCCTTCTCATTGAGGAGAGAGTAAGTGGGTCCTTCTCATTGAGGAGAGAGTAAGTGGGTCCTTCTCATTGAGGAGAGAGTAAGTGGGTCCTTCTCATTGAGGAGAGAGTAAGTGCTTCCTCCTCATTGACTTTCTGTTTTGTCCAATTATTCTTGTCTGTTATAGATACAGAATAAGCTCATTTCGCAGTACGACAGAGAACTCAGTTTTATAGACAAGTTTCCATCAATGCTGTTTGGGTTTGCTATTCTCATTGGATTTATTGTTTAACCCTGATGAATACTTTTTGGTAGGTTATTTTTGTAAATGTGTCTACACTGAACTGATTCATACTTGTTGATGTTTGTATGGGCATGAGTGAAACTGAGACCACACTCAGACAATGACATACTGCCAGAATGTACATGTAGGTGAGACCACACTCAGACATAGATACACTGCCAGAATGTAGCCACACAGGACGTGTAGGTGAGACCACACTCAGACATAGATACACTGCCAGAATGTAGTCACACAGGACGTGTAGGTGAGACCACACTCAGACATAGATACACTGCCAGAATGTAGCCACACAGGACGTGTAGGTGAGACCACACTCAGGCATAGATACACTGCCAGAATGTAGCCACACAGGACGTGTAGGTGAGACCACACTCAGACATAGATACACTGCCAGAATGTAGCCACACAGGACGTGTAGGTGAGACCACACTCAGACATAGATACACTGCCAGAATGTAGTCACACAGGACGTGTAGGTGAGACCACACTCAGACATAGATACACTGCCAGAATGTAGCCACACAGGACGTGTAGGTGAGACCACACTCAGACATAGATACACTGCCAGAATGTAGCCACACAGGACGTGTAGGTGAGACCACACTCAGACATAGATACACTGCCAGAATGTAGTCACACAGGACGTGTAGGTGAGACCACACTCAGACATAGATACACTGCCAGAATGTAGTCACACAGGACGTGTAGGTGAGACCACACTCAGACATAGATACACTGCCAGAATGTAGTCACACAGGACGTGTAGGTGAGACCACACTCAGACATAGATACACTGCCAGAATGTAGCCACACAGGACGTGTAGGTGAGACCACACTCAGACATAGATACACTGCCAGAATGTAGTCACACAGGACGTGTAGGTGAGACCACACTCAGACATAGATACACTGCCAGAATGTAGTCACACAGGACGTGTAGGTGAGACCACACTCAGACATAGATACACTGCCAGAATGTAGTCACACAGGACGTGTAGGTGAGACCACACTCAGACATAGATACACTGCCAGAATGTAGTCACACAGGACGTGTAGGTGAGACCACACTCAGACATAGATACACTGCCAGAATGTAGCCACACAGGACGTGTAGGTGAGACCACACTCAGACATAGATACACTGCCAGAATGTAGCCACACAGGACGTGTAGGTGAGACCACACTCAGACATAGATACACTGCCAGAATGTAGCCACACAGGACGTGTAGGTGAGACCACACTCAGACATAGATACACTGCCAGAATGTAGCCACACAGGACGTGTAGGTGAGACCACACTCAGACATAGATACACTGCCAGAATGTAGCCACACAAGACGTGTAGGTGAGACCACACTCAGACATAGATACACTGCCAGAATGTAGCCACACAGGACGTGTAGGTGAGACCACACTCAGACATAGATACACTGCCAGAATGTAGTCACACAGGACGTGTAGGTGAGACCACACTCAGACATAGATACACTGCCAGAATGTAGCCACACAGGACATGAAGGTGAGACCACACTTAGCTAAATTTACACTGTCAACATGTAGCCAGACAATTTACACTGTCAACATGTAGCCAGACAGGAGGTGTATGTGAGACCAGCAGGAAAGGAGTTAATGTGCCGTTGCAACCTTTTGTGTGAACAATCAACCAAGAAAATGTATGTCTTTATATTCCATTTGAGCCATGCCGACTGATGTCGATGACCACATTAGTCCACAACTGACTGTACCTTGCCTTGTTTACCAATTCTGTTGTCAGTTATTGACCCTCTTCCAAGTCATGAGTCCAGCATTGTTGTCAGTTATTGACCCTCTTCTAAGTCATGAGTCCAACATTGTTGTCAGTTATTGACCCTCTTCTAAGTCATGAGTCTAGGATGTCGACCATCTTCTATCTTTGTCCATTTCTCTCAATTTTCTGTCAATTATCACTGCTGTTTTGCTTGATCCCCAATCTGACCTACCTAACACATCTTCGCTGTCACAGTGAGTCTATTGCTTCTGTTTGATGTGTTTAATGTTTATCCTCGTGTTTGGCGTTTGTCCTGACGTTTGTGCTGTTGTGTCGTAGTTGTTGCGATATCTGCACCATTTTGGACTGACACATCCGATTTCAGCAAGACTTTTGGATCAGGCTGTCTGTCCCTTTTTGATCACTTATCTCTTAGCCAGGCTGCATCAGTCTGTTTCCAGGGTTGCCCCTTGGAGGTGGGGTAGAGTTGTGATCAGTTATGGGCCACTGACCCTGACACAAGCATTAAGCTATGAGTTGCTGGCTGATGTCAGCTCATTTATTGTGCTCGCTTCCCTCAGTTCATTCTCATGTGCTGGTTTGGCTGTCGGTAAGATTCTAAACATTTATTCTGAACAACTAAATCTCTGCTGTCACTAGTGATATAATCATTTGTTTGTTCATTGTCTGTACACAACATTCTTCTTCTGTTTCTCCTTTTTCTTGTCTTCTTTTTCTTTGAGTCATAGGACAACCACCACTTTCACTGTACCAACTCTATTGTCTGTTATTATTGCCACTGTACCAAAACTGTTTGTTATTACTGCCACTGTACCAACTCTTGTCTGTTATTACTGCCAATGTACCAACTATCGTGTCTGTTATTACTGCCACTGTACCAAGTCTTGTCTGTTATTACTGCCACTGTACCAACTACCTTGTCTGTTATTACTGCCACTGTACCAACTACCTTGTCTGTTATTACTGCCACTGTACCAAGTCTTGTCTGTTATTACTGCCACTGTACCAACTATCGTGTCTGTTATTACTGCCACTGTACCAACTCTTGTCTGTTATTACTGCCACTGTACCAACTATCTTGTCTGTTATTACTGCCACTGTACCAACTCTTGTCTGTTATTACTGCCACTGTACCAACTCTGGTCTGTTATTACTGCCACTGTACCAACTACCTTGTCTGTTATTACTGCCACTGTACCAACTACCTTGTCTGTTATTACTGCCACTGTACCAACTCTTGTCTGTTATTACTGCCACTGTACCAACTCTATTGTCTGTTATTACTGCCACTGTACCAACTCTTTGTCTGTTATTACTGCCACTGTACCAACTCTATTGTCTGTTATTACTACCACTGTACCAACTATCTTGTCTCTATTTGCTGCCAGATCAATCACTACTGCACTCTGTACTAGGCAATCGCCAGTTTGTCATTCTGATGGTGAATATTGTTATAATTCTGCCCTTGTCGCTGTATAAGGATATTGCCAAGCTGGGGAAGGTAATCCATGTTGTGTTGTTCTTCTTATCATTGTTTCGATGCTGTTATCTTTTTTTGTTGGCGAACTGAGATGCTAGTCCGATCAGGCACAACATACTGACCAGGATGTTACTTCAGGGTCAGGCACAACATACTGACCAGGATGTTACTTTCAGGGTCAGGCACAACATACTGACCAGGACGTCGCTTCAGGGTCAGGCACAACATACTGACCAGGATGTTACTTCAGGGTCAGGCACAACATACTGACCAGGATGTTACTTCAGGGTCAGGCACAACATACTGACCAGGACGTTGCTTCAGGGTCAGGCACAACATACTGACCAGGACGTCGCTTCAGGGTCAGGCACAACATACTGACCAGGACGTCACTTCAGGGTCAGGCACAACATACTGACCAGGACGTCGCTTCAGGGTCAGGCACAACATACTGACCAGGATGTTACTTCAGGGTCAGGCACAACATACTGACCAGGATGTTACTTCAGGGTCAGGCACAACATACTGACCAGGACGTCGTTTCAGGGTCAGGCACAACATACTGACCAGGACGTCCCTTCAGGGTCAGGCACAACATACTGACCAGGATGTTACTTCAGGGTCAGGCACAACATACTGACCAGGACATTGTGTCATAGTTATGCACACCATATTGACCAAGACCGCTATCTCTCTTCCATGTAGCCTTTCCTGGACAGCAGTCTGGCTGACGAGATATGGATCGATGTGATCCCAGTAGTAGTGAGTGCCATGCAGATAAATCCAAATATAGCACAACCGACTGGAGGACTGTGGTCCACCTTCATCAGCACGCACAGGATGCGAGGAAATATACTACAACCCGCCACTTAATACCTTATCAGGGTCCACAAAAGAGTAAACATACTCATTGTGGCCATTAAACAACAACATCTTATTTGTCAGCTTTAAATTTGCAATCAAAATTTAATATTGGAATAAGAAAGAATGAACATTCATACAGAGTTATGGAAGACCCTAAAGATTGGACTTAGTGGAAAGATGTTGAAAATCCTGCTAACGGTTTATCAGGGTAATCAGGATGTCCTGAGTAAATCCTATCAACAGATACAAGATTTCGTACAAATCAGAGAAAGAAGCCACTTTGTTTGGCATGATATGAGACCAAACTTTTAGAATCAATTTCAGCAAAGTTGATGAACAAAAACGGTAAAGAAGATGATAAAGAGAGAGAGATGGCACTAGACAATGTTACTATCATAGTTCGGGGCAAATCAACAACAGAATCACTGAAGAACACCAGAAACTTGTTTAGAAGCACCTAGATAGTAGTTAACTCAACGTCTTTATACTGGTTTAGAAGACTCTGCAGAGTCTATATATAACCAGTTTCATTTACATTTCCTTGCTTTAAAAACTATGGGCATCCAATCCATTAATAAATGTCCCTGCCTCCACTACTTTCTGGGGCAAGATTTTCCAAGTATTCACCTCTTTCTGACAAAAAAAATGTTTCCTATCTAATCTGGGCCTTTCTTTAGTTAATTTGTAGCTGTGCCCTCTTGTTCTTGTAGGTGGTTGTATTTTGAAGAACTTATTATAGCCTAGTATAATTTGTCCTTTCCTTTGATTATCTGATAATCCTGTATTAAGTCTCCTAGAATTCACAGTACGTTAGAAATATTGAACCATTTTGCTCTAAAACTGGCTGTGAACCATTTTGCACTAAGCTGTGAACCATTTTGTTCTAAAACTGTCTGTGGCATAAAAAACGAACTTTATGTAACAGCTAATGATGTTCTTACACAACTAAATTGATTTATAATTTGTATAAATATTTGGGTCAAGGTTGGAACTTTGAAATGAATATCCGAGCCATATGTAATGGTTGGTCAGAAAATAAAGAGAAAATGAATGCACAGTTTAACAGTAGCAGCTATCTGCACAATTCATAACGACTGACAGACAGCAGCGTACATGAAATATTGAACTTTGAAACTATCTCACATGAAATTCTGAGCTGAACTTTGAAACTATCTCACATGAAATACTGAGCTGAACTTTGAAACTATCTCACATGAAATTCTGAGCTGAACTTTGAAACTATATCACATGAAATACTGAGCTGAACTTTGAAACTATCTCACATGAAATACTGAGCTGAACTTTGAAACTATATCACATGAAATACTGAGCTGAACTTTGAAACTATCTCACATGAAATACTGAGCTGAACTTTGAAACTATCTCACATGAAATACTGAGCTGAACTTTGAAACTATCTCACATGAACTATCAGTATATTCATTGCTGGAACATTTGTTTAGATTGTTTTATTAACATGGCCAAACAAGTTGTTTGTTCTAATAGCTGGAACAGATTTTCTGGTTGTGTCTTCACTCTTATTAACATGTCCAAACAAGTTGTTTGTTCTAATAGCTGGAACAGATTTTCTGGTTGTGTCTTCACTCTTATTAACATGGCCAAACAAGTTGTTTGTTCTAATAGCTGGAACAGATTTTCTGGTTGTGTCTTCACTCTTATTAACATGGCCAAACAAGTTGTTTGTTCTAATAGCTGGAACAGATTTTCTGGTTGTGTCTTCACTCTTATTAACATGGCCAAACAAGTTGTTTGTTCTAATAGCTGGAACAGATTTTCTGGTTGTGTCTTCACTCTTATTAACATGGCCAAACAAGTTGTTTGTTCTAATAGCTGGAACAGATTTTCTGGTTGTGTCTTCACTCTTATTAACATGGCCAAACAAGTTGTTTGTTCTAATAGCTGGAACAGATTTTCTGGTTGTGTCTTCACTCTTATTAACATGGCCAAACAAGTTGTTTGTTCTAATAGCTGGAACAGATTTTCTGGTTGTGTCTTCACTCTTATTAACATGGCCAAACAAGTTGTTTGTTCTAATAGCTGGAACAGATTTTCTGGTTGTGTCTTCACTCTTATAGCTGTGAAAATTTTCTGCTTTTTCCTCTGTAAGAAAACGTGTTTTTGATGGTCAAAATGGTGTCAGTAAATGCATACTAAAACCGTGTTCTGTTCTCCCTCTGTTTCAGGATTATATTTTTAGCTCAGGCTGCTGTTACATATTTTACCATAATTTTTGTGTGTTAAACATGAAAATAATTGTTCTCATACATAAATATGCTGAACTGCATGAGCTATCAAATGAAACCACTTTGTGCCTTTCCTTAAAGAAGAATAGACAAATAGTAGTACAAAGATATTATTAGTACATTTAACAAAACTAATTAATTTGAAAAAAAAGTTTGAAATTCCTGAAATAAAACTCTGTGCAGGTCTGAAACTCTTTACATTAATCCTCTCTGATAGAATATCCATGTACGCATGCATGTACGAGTGATATAATTTATACACACCATGTACAAGTTGTTATCATTTTCTGTCAGTAAATAAAGACTTTGATGCTGAGACATGGACACTAACAAAATCACTGGACGACAAATTGAGAGTGACCCAGGCCTCGTTTGAGAGACACTTGGTCAGAATCACTCTCTGGAACCAACGCATACAGACACCCCACAATTCCAACATATGACTATTGTCCTTGGTGAATGATGCGGTAATATATGCAGACAAGGTAAAACATAGACAGACAGGTCACATGTTGCGACAAAATGATGGAGCATGGCGACAGCAATCTGAAGGAAACCCCGGGAACCCCTCCAATGTGTTGGTCAGACTGCCTTGCTGTACGCTGGACCACGGGGACCCCTCCAATGTGTTGGTCAGACTGCCTTGCTGTACGCTGGACCACGGGGACCCCTCCAATGTGTTGGTCAGACTGCCTTGCTGTACGCTGGACCACGGGGACCCCTCAATGTGTTGGTCAGACTGCCTTGCTGTACGCTGGACTACAGGAACCCCTATAATGTGTTGGTCAGACTGCCTTGCTGTACGCTGGACCACGGGGACCCCTCCAATGTGTTGGTCAGACTGCCTTGCTGTACACAACAACATTTGAGAAGCCTCTGGAGGAGGGCTTACTATCCACTGGACTTCCGTGGCTCAAGACAGGGTACGCTGGAGACGAAGTTGGAACCCACAGCTACGCTGAGGAGTGGATCATCAAAATCAAGAAATAAATATTTGGCGTCCATTTATATCTTTGAAGTTGCTTGCGTGAAAAAAACTCAGCAAGAAAAACTATATATAAAATGTATTACACAATTGCATACAAATATTATTTCCTCTCATGAAACTTGACAAAACAATTATTTGTATGGAGGTAGGACTTATTAGCACTGCAATCAAATATTGTCCACACCTGTACTCGAGGGCTACTGCTAATGCTGCAGTTTCTCTGCTTGTTCAAATCTTGTTTAATCTGGCTTGAGCCACCTAGTCTATTCACTTGATTACTTACCTGATTTCCATGTGTGATTCTAGATGGGATTGACTTGGAATCTGCACCAGCAACATGTCAAAGTTTATTTATCTGGTGTCTTTTAAAATGAAGCAGGATCTGCCATTTTCTACTCGAGGTAGAGGTATTATTTTGTGACTCTGGCAACTCCATGTAGAGATATTATGTTGAGTGACCTGGCAACTCAAGGTAGAGGTATTATGTTGAGTGACCTGGGAACTCGAGGTAGAGATATTATGTTGAGTGACCTGGTAACTTGAGGTAGAGGTATTATCTTGAGGGACCTGGCAATTCTAGGTAGAGGTATTATGTTGTGGGGCCTGGAAACTCACGGTAGAGGTATTATGTTGTGGGGCCTGGCAACTCAAGGTAGAGGTATTATGTTGTGGGGCCTGGCAACTCAAGGTAGAGGTATTATGTTGTGGGGCCTGGCAACTCAAGGTAGAGGTAGAGGTATTATGTTGAGTGACCTGGCAACTCAAGGTAGACATATTATGTTGAGTGACCTGGCAACTCAAGGTAGAGGTATTATGTTGAGTGACCTGGGAACTCGAGGTAGAGATATTATGTTGAGTGACTTGGCAACTTGAGGTAGAGATATTATGTTGAATGACCTGGCAACTTGAGATAGAGATATTATGTTGAGTGACCTGGCAACTTGAGGTAGAGATATTATGTTGAGTGACCTGGTAACTTGAGGTAGAGGTATTATCTTGAGGGACCTGGCAACTCTAGGAAGAGGTATTATGTTGTGGGGCCTGGCAACTGAAGGTATAGGTAGAAGTATTATGTTGAGTGACCTGGCAACTCAAGGTAGACATATTATGTTGAGTGACCTGGCAACTCAAGGTAGAGGTATTATGTTGAGTGACCTGGGAACTCGAGGTAGAGATATTATGTTGAGTGACTTGGCAACTTGAGGTAGAGATATTATGTTGAATGACCTGGCAACTTGAGATAGAGATATTATGTTGAGTGACCTGGCAACTTGAGGTAGAGATATTATGTTGAGTGACCTGGTAACTTGAGGTAGAGGTAGAGGTATTATCTTGAGGGACCTGGCAACTCTAGGTAGAGGTATTATGTTGTGGGGCCTGGCAACTGAAGGTATAGGTAGAAGTATTATCTTGAGGGACCTGGCAACTTAACCTAGAGGTAGAGGTATTATGTTGTGGGGCCTGGCAACTCTAGGTAGAGGTAGATGTATTATCTTGAGGAATCTGGCAACTTAACCTAGAGGTAGAGGTATTATGTTGTGGGGCCTGGCAACTCTAGGTAGAGGTAGATGTATTATCTTGAGGGACCTGGCAACTCTAGGTAGAGGTAGAGGTATTATCTTGAGGGTCCTGGCAACTTAACCTAGAGGTAGAGGTATTATGTTGTGGGGCCTGGCAACTCTAGGTAGAGGTAGATGTATTATCTTGAGGAATCTGGCAACTTAACCTAGAGGTAGAGGTATTATGTTGTGGGGCCTGGCAACTAAAGGTAGAGGTATTCTGTTGCGGGAGGTGGGCATGAACACAATTAGGCTATTCCATGATATGGATATGATGTGAAGTGATGGTGATATGTCTAACATTTGATTTTTTCTATTTTGTTGTTCAGTGGGCTTTTCTGTCCATTCTCCTGATCTCCTTCATCATGGTTGCCATCATCATCAGACTGAGCACTTTTATAGGAAAAATGTGAGTTCTGACTGAATGTAGCTGTTACTGTCTATTATCAGTTCTGACTAAATGTAGTTGTTATTGTCTATTATCAGTTCTGACTAAATGTAGTTGTTATTGTCTATTATCAGTTCTGACTAAATGTAGTTGTTATTGTCTATTATCAGTTCTGACTAAATGTAGTTGTTATTGTCTATTATCAGTTCTGACTAAATGTAGTTGTTATTGTCTATTATCAGTTCTGACTAAATGTAGTTGTTATTGTCTATTATCAGTTCTGACTAAATGTAGTTGTTATTGTCTATTATCAGTTCTGACTAAATGTAGTTGTTATTGTCTATTATCAGTTCTGACTAAATGTAGTTGTTATTGTCTATTATCAGTTCTGACTAAATGTAGTTGTTATTGTCTATTATCAGTTCTGACTAAATGTAGTTGTTATTGTCTATTATCAGTTCTGACTAAATGTAGTTGTTATTGTCTATTATCAGTTCTGACTAAATGTAGTTGTTATTGTCTATTATCAGTTCTGACTAAATGTAGTTGTTATTGTCTATTATCAGTTCTGACTAAATGTAGTTGTTATTGTCTATTATCAGTTCTGACTAAATGTAGTTGTTATTGTCTATTATCAGTTCTGACTAAATGTAGTTGTTATTGTCTATTATCAGTTCTGACTAAATGTAGTTGTTATTGTCTATTATCAGTTCTGACTAAATGTAGTTGTTATTGTCTATTATCAGTTCTGACTAAATGTAGTTGTTATTGTCTATTATCAGTTCTGACTAAATGTAGTTGTTATTGTCTATTATCAGTTCTGACTAAATGTAGTTGTTATTGTCTATTATCAGTTCTGACTAAATGTAGTTGTTATTGTCTATTATCAGTTCTGACTAAATGTAGTTGTTATTGTCTATTATCAGTTCTGACTAAATGTAGTTGTTATTGTCTATTATCAGTTCTGACTAAATGTAGTTGTTATTGTCTATTATCAGTTCTGACTAAATGTAGTTGTTATTGTCTATTATCAGTTCTGACTAAATGTAGTTGTTATTGTCTATTATCAGTTCTGACTAAATGTAGTTGTTATTGTCTATTATCAGTTCTGACTAAATGTAGTTGTTATTGTCTATTATCAGTTCTGACTAAATGTAGTTGTTATTGTCTATTATCAGTGTATTGTGTGGTCTTGTGTACTTTCAATTCTTTACCTTAGTTATTAGTTTGGCTCTTGTTGTCATGGTTATTGTTGTGATAGAGGAGTGTGTGTGTTTCTATAACCTCAAGAGATATTCAGGATGTAGTTTAGCTGGGTCTCCTATGCCATTAAGGTTAAAGGGCAGGGGTCAATTCAAGGGAGCCACAATCTTCTTGTTCTGAATGCAGCATAGAACAGTCAAGGACCAAGCAAGGCAAACATGATTCAAGTTTGAGGCACTAGACCACAGGCCTAACGAAGCAGTGAAACATGTTTCTTTAATGAAGGCTAAATCAGCAATTTTTTGGATCAGTTTTTGACATCCCTTGACAGCCATTTCTGCTGTGCCATCATTTCCTTCCTGGCTGATTTCTATATTAATCATCTTTGACTGAGTTCACACAGTCACTTCCAGTAATCATTAATCTGAGTTCCTACTTATCAGTAACTTGTTCAACTCTTCATTCACTACATTTTCTTCTGCTTCTATCTTGAACTTTTACTACTGTCCTTCATCACCACCATCACCACCATCACCACTACCACCATCGCCACTACCACCACCACCATCACCACTACCACCATCACCACTACCACCATCACTACTACCACCATCACCACTACCACCATCACCACTACCACCACCATCACCACTACCACCATCACCACTTCCACCATCATCCCCACTACCACCATCACCACTACCACCATCACCACTACCAACATCACCACTACCACCATATCCACTATCACCATCACCACTACCACCATTTCCACCATCACCACTATCATCACTACCCCCATCACCACTACCACCATCTCCATTATCACCATCATCACCACTAACACCATCACCACTACCACCATCACTACTACCACCATCACAACTACCACCATCACTTCTACCACCATCACAACTACCACCATCACCACTACCCCCATCACCACTACCACATCACCACTACCACAATCACCACTACCACCATCACCACTACCACAATCACCATCACCGCTACCACCATCACCCCTACCACCATCACCACTACCACCACTACCACCATCACCCCTACCACCATCATCACCATCACCACTACCACCATCACTACTACCCCCATCACCACTACCCCCATCACCACTACCACCATCACCACTACCACCATCTCCATTATCACCACCATCACCACTACCACCATCTCCATTATCACCAATACCACCATCACCACTACCACCATCACTTTTACCACCATCACCACTACCACCATCACCACTACCACCATCACCACTACCACCATCACCACTACCACCACCATCACCACTACCACCATCACCACTACCACCATCACCATCACTACTACCACCATCACCACTACCACCATCACCACTACCACCTCCATCACCACTTCCACCATCATCCCCACTACCACGATCACCACTACCACCATCACCACTAGAACCATCACCCCTACCAACATCACCACCATCACCACTACCACCATCACCACTACCACCATCACCACTACCACCATTATCATCACCATCACCACTACCACCATCACCACTACCACCATCACCACTACCACCATTACCATCACCACTATCATCCCCATCACCACTACCACCATCACTACTACCACCATCACCACTACCACCATCACCACTATCACCCTCCTCACCAACATAAAAAAGGTTCACGTATAAATGACTCAACATAGTAGAGAACTGGCTTTGAGGTGATGGATGAGACCAGAGAGAACACTATCTTCCATATTACATGCTAAACTATATCAAAACTGTGTCAGATAATATTTTATATCAAAACTGTGTCAGATAATATTTCATATCAAAACTGTGTCAGATAATATTTCATATCAAAACTGTGTCAGATAATATTTTATATCAAAACTGTGTCAGATAATATTTTATATCAAAACTGTGTCAGATAATATTTCATATCAAAACTGTGTCAGATAATATTTTATATCAAAACTGTGTCAGATAATATTTCATATCAAAACTGTGTCAGATAATATTTCATATCAAAACTGTGTCAGATAATATTTCATATCAAAACTGTGTCAGATAATATTTCATATCAAAACTGTGTCAGATAATATTTCATATCAAAACTGAAAATGGAACAAACAGAAAAACATTTCCTTTTGCCAAAAAGAAGCCCAACTAAACTATAAAAGAGTCTAGATTTTATGTGTGTTTTAGTAAAACACTAACTTTAATGCAGTAAGAAAACAAAAAGAGGAATGTCAGACATTCTAGCTTGACAAACATACATTCACTTTCCATGACCTTTCTCTGACCTTCACTCTCCATGACCTTTCTCTGACATTCACTTTCCATGACCTTTCTCTGACCTTCACTTTCCATGACCTTTCTCTGACCTTCACTTTCCATGACCTTTCTCTGACATTCACTTTCCATGACCTTTCTCTGATCAATAGTGTAACTCTTCATAGAAGGAGCTTTACATTAAATAATGGACTAGAGAAATACTCTGGGCATGAAACACTTTCTAGAGTCACTAATTGTTCTATGGAAGGCTGCTAAAAGTGTCATGAGCACCAGGCGAGGACATGACTCAAAAGTCTGTTGGGTTTGCAACTTTGGCAGCCATTATAATAAAAAGCTGCGTACTCCATGCTTAACTATTTTTATGTCTTACTCTCGTCGTACTCTCATGTTTTACTCTCATGACTTACTCTCGTCTTACTCTCATGTCTTACTCTCATGTCTTACTCTCATGTTTTACTCTCATGTCTTACTCTCATGTTTTACTCTCTTGACTTACTCTCATGTCTTACTCTCATGTTTTACTCTCTTGACTTACTCTCATGTCTTACTCTCTTGACTTACTCTCATGTCTTACTCTCATGTTTTACTCTCATGTCTTACTCTCATGTCTTACTCTCATGTCTTACTCTCTTGTCTTACTCTCTTGTCTTTCTCTCATGTCTTACTCTCTTGTCTTTCTCTCATGTCTTACTCTCATGTCTTACTCTCTTGACTTACTCTCATGACTTACTCTCGTCTTACTCTCATGTCTTACTCTCATGTCTTACTCTCATGTTTTACTCTCATGTCTTACTCTCATGTTTTACTCTCTTGACTTACTCTCATGTCTTACTCTCTTGACTTACTCTCATGTCTTACTCTCATGTCTTACTCTCATGTCTTACTCTCATGTCTTACTCTCTTGACTTACTCTCATGTCTTACTCTCATGTCTTACTCTCATGTCTTACTCTCATGTCTTACTCTCTTGACTTACTCTCATGTCTTACTCTCATGTTTTACTCTCATGTCTTACTCTCATGTTTTACTCTCTTGACTTACTCTCATGTCTTACTCTCTTGACTTACTCTCATGTCTTACTCTCTTGACTTACTCTCATGTCTTACTCTCTTGACTTACTCTCTTGACTTACTCTCATGTCTTACTCTCGTCTTACTCTCTCGTCTTACTCTCTCATCTTACTCTCGTCTTACTCTCATCTTACTCTCTCGTCTTACTCTCTCGTCTTACTCTCGTCTTACTCTCATGTTTTACTCTCATGTCTTACTCTCTTGTCTTTCTCTCATGTTTTACTCTCATGTCTTACTCTCTTGTCTTTCTCTCATGTCTTACTCTCTTGTCTTACTCTCTTGTCTTTCTCTCATGTTTTACTCTCATGTCTTACTCTCATGTCTTACTCTCTTGTCTTACTCTCTTGTCTTACTCTCATGTCTTACTCTCTTGTCTTACTCTCTTGTCTTTCTCTCATGTCTTTCTCTCATGTCTTACTCTCTTGTCTTTCTCTCATGTCTTACTCTCTTGTCTTTCTCTCATGTCTTACTCTCTTGTCTTTCTCTCTTGTCTTACTCTCATGTCTTACTCTCTTGTCTTACTCTCTTGTCTTACTCTCATGTCTTTCTCTCATGTCTTACTCTCTTGTCTTTCTCTCTTGTCTTTCTCTCTTGTCTTACTCTCTTGTCTTTCTCTCTTGTCTTTCTCTCATGTCTTACTCTCTTGTCTTTCTCTCATGTCTTACTCTCTTGTCTTTCTCTCTTGTCTTTCTCTCTTGTCTTTCTCTCTTGTCTTTCTCTCTTGTCTTTCTCTCATGTCTTACTCTCTTGTCTTTCTCTCTTGTCTTTCTCTCATGTCTTTCTCTCTTGTCTTACTCTCTTGTCTTACTCTCTTGTCTTACTCTCTTGTCTTTCTCTCTTGTCTTACTCTCTTGTCTTTCTCTCTTGTCTTTCTCTCATGTCTTACTCTCTTGTCTTTCTCTCTTGTCTTTCTCTCTTGTCTTTCTCTCATGTCTTACTCTCTTGTCTTTCTCTCTTGTCTTTCTCTCATGTCTTTCTCTCTTGTCTTTCTCTCTTGTCTTTCTCTCTTGTCTTTCTCTCATGTCTTACTCTCTTGTCTTTCTCTCTTGTCTTTCTCTCATGTCTTACTCTCTTGTCTTTCTCTCTTGTCTTTCTCTCTTGTCTTACTCTCTTGTCTTACTCTCTTGTCTTTCTCTCTTGTCTTTCTCTCATGTCTTACTCTCTTGTCTTTCTCTCTTGTCTTTCTCTCTTGTCTTTTTCTCTTGTCTTTCTCTCTTGTCTTTCTCTCATGTCTTACTCTCTTGTCTTTCTCTCTTGTCTTTCTCTCTTGTCTTTCTCTCTTGTCTTTCTCTCTTGTCTTTCTCTCATGTCTTACTCTCTTGTCTTTCTCTCTTGTCTTTCTCTCGTGTCTTTCTCTCTTGTCTTACTCTCTTGTCTTTCTCTCTTGTCTTTCTCTCATGTCTTACTCTCTTGTCTTTCTCTCTTGTCTTTCTCTCATGTCTTACTCTCTTGTCTTTCTCTCTTGTCTTTCTCTCGTCTTTCTCTCTTGTCTTACTCTCTTGTCTTACTCTCATGTCTTACTCTTTTGTCTTTCTCTCTTGTCTTTCTCTCATGTCTTACTCTCTTGTCTTACTCTCATGTCTTACTCTCTTGTCTTTCTCTCATGTCTTTCTCTCTTGTCTTTCTCTCATGTCTTTCTCTCATGTCTTTCTCTCTTGTCTTTCTCTCTTGTCTTACTCTCTTGTCTTTCTCTCTTGTCTTTCTCTCATGTCTTTCTCTCTTGTCTTTCTCTCATGTCTTTCTCTCTTGTCTTACTCTTTTGTCTTACTCTCATGTCTTTCTCTCTTGTCTTACTCTCTTGTCTTACTCTCTTGTCTTTCTCTCTTGTCTTACTCTCTTGTCTTACTCTCATGTCTTTCTCTCTTGTCTTACTCTCTTGTCTTACTCTCTTGTCTTTCTCTCTTGTCTTTCTCTCTTGTCTTTCTCTCTTGTCTT
The DNA here is from genome assembly GCA_036924085.1 of Ariolimax columbianus. Taxonomy (NCBI): domain Eukaryota; kingdom Metazoa; phylum Mollusca; class Gastropoda; order Stylommatophora; family Arionidae; genus Ariolimax; species Ariolimax columbianus. The sequence goes on from JAVGWX010000001.1 coordinate 177,060,190, forward strand.
ACTCTCTTGTCTTACTCTCTTGTCTTTCTCTCTTGTCTTACTCTCATGTCTTTCTCTCTTGTCTTACTCTCTTGTCTTTCTCTCTTGTCTTACTCTCTTGTCTTTCTCTCTTGTCTTACTCTCTTGTCTTACTCTCATGTCTTTCTCTCTTGTCTTACTCTCATGTCTTTCTCTCTTGTCTTACTCTCTTGTCTTTCTCTCTTGTCTTACTCTCTTGTCTTTCTCTCTTGTCTTACTCTCTTGTCTTACTCTCATGTCTTTCTCTCTTGTCTTACTCTCATGTCTTTCTCTCTTGTCTTACTCTCTTGTCTTTCTCTCTTGTCTTACTCTCTTGTCTTACTCTCATGTCTTTCTCTCTTGTCTTACTCTCATGTCTTTCTCTCTTGTCTTACTCTCTTGTCTTTCTCTCTTGTCTTACTCTCTTGTCTTACTCTCTTGTCTTTCTCTCTTGTCTTACTCTCTTGTCTTACTCTCTTGTCTTTCTCTCTTGTCTTACTCTCTTGTCTTTCTCTCTTGTCTTACTCTCTTGTCTTTCTCTCTTGTCTTACTCTCTTGTCTTACTCTCTTGTCTTTCTCTCTTGTCTTACTCTCTTGTCTTACTCTCTTGTCTTTCTCTCTTGTCTTTCTCTCTTGTCTTACTCTCTTGTCTTACTCTCTTGTCTTTCTCTCTTGTCTTACTCTCTTGTCTTACTCTCTTGTCTTACTCTCATGTCTTACTCTCATGTCTTACTCTCTTGTCTTACTCTCTTGTCTTACTCTCTTGTCTTACTCTCTTGTCTTTCTCTCTTGTCTTACTCTCTTGTCTTTCTCTCTTGTCTTACTCTCTTGTCTTTCTCTCTTGTCTTACTCTCTTGTCTTACTCTCATGTCTTTCTCTCTTGTCTTTCTCTCTTGTCTTTCTCTCTTGTCTTACTCTCTTGTCTTACTCTCTTGTCTTTCTCTCTTGTCTTACTCTCTTGTCTTTCTCTCTTGTCTTTCTCTCTTGTCTTTCTCTCTTGTCTTACTCTCTTGTCTTACTCTCTTGTCTTTCTCTCTTGTCTTACTCTCTTGTCTTTCTCTCTTGTCTTACTCTCTTGTCTTACTCTCTTGTCTTACTCTCTTGTCTTTCTCTCTTGTCTTACTCTCTTGTCTTACTCTCTTGTCCAGACTCTTGTGTTCCTTCTTTCCATCACGCACAGTTTGTTCATTTATATGTCTGTCTGTCTGTTGTCTGTCTGTCTGTCTGTCTGTTGTCTGTCTGTCTGTCTGTCTGTCTGCGATATCTGCTCTTCCCTAATGTTATCTGACTGTTGTCCATCTACAGACCAGCAACAGCTGATGCGTGGCAGTTTGCTAACTACAACATCTCTCAGGCTGTGGGAATCATGGCTTTTGGTAATTTGGATTGTTTGGATTGCTTTTGGATTGTTGTTACACACATAATATAGCACCAGATTTTTACATCCAAATTCCTAAAAATAGTGCACGAATAAAATTACCCAGGAGGCAAATAATAATAATAGCTGTCCATCGTTGTCGATGAGGACCGCCGACATCATCCTTGTCACAGATTTCCCTGTTGGGTGTGTATGCGCATGTGGCTGAACAGACCAATGCGAGCACGAAAACATCTGCTACATATCGGGCACACGAGGTTTGTAGAAGGGGATGGTGTTCCCGCTGCTCGGGATTTCCGCGTCTCGCGTCTGTTTTGGGCTTTCACAACACGGTCATCTTCACCGGCAGCTACACCCGATTTGACTGCGCTTCTCCAGTCAGATCTGTTTTTCGCAAGACATTCCCAGGTGTCGAAGTCTATCTGGCAACTTTTTAGTGAGTCCTTCAGACCGTCTTTAAAACGTTTCTTTGGGCGCCCTCTCTCGCGCCATCCGTCTCTCAGCTCGCCGTAGAGAAGCTTCTTTGGGAGCCGCTCGTCTGACATACGGACGAGATGTCCGGCCCATCCTAATCGTGCTTTTTCTAGCAGTGCATGTATGCTGGGCATGTTAGCCCTCGAAAGAACCTCGATGTCAGTGACACGATCTTGCCATCGGATGTGGAATATTCGCCTCAGGCAACCTGTCTGGAAGTGGTTTAACCTCCTTGCATGTCCAGAGTATACAGTCCAGCTTTCGCAAGCGTATAGTAGGGTTGGAATGATGGTTGCACGGTAGACTTTCAATTTGGTCTTGACGCTGATGCCACGACGTGCCCAGACCATCGAGCGCATTCTACCAAAGGCTGTGCTGGCCTTTGCTATTCTGCTTGCCACCTCATCGTCTAGGCTGACAGATTTCGACAGCGTGCTGCCCAGATATGTGAATTTGTCTACGGCATTCAACGTCTGCCCGCTGACTGTAGTCTCTGGTTTTGTGTACGGCATGCCTGGTGCTGGTTGGTACATGACCTCTGTTTTTTTGGCATTTATGGTCAGGCCAAAATTTTCGCATGCGGCAGAGAACTGGTCCATTCCAACCTGCATGTTCAGTTCTAAGTTGCTCATTAGAGCACAGTCGTCAGCAAATACAAGTTCCCTGATTATGTCGCCAGCCACTTTGGTTTTGGCCTTCATTCTTCTGGAATTGAGTAACTTGCCATCTGTGCGGTACTTTATGGGTATTCCAAGCTCCAATGATCTGAAGGCGTCTGTCATCGTGGCCGCGAACATCATGCTGAACAAATTCGGGGCGAGTACACATCCTTGTTTTACTCCGTTTGATACTAGAAACGTTTTAGAGATTGCACCGCTGTCCAGTACACGAGCACACATGCCTTCGTGTAGCTGTTTCACCATTGTTATGAACTTGTTGGGGCAGCCAAACTTAGACATTATCATCCACAGCCCTCCTCTGTTTACTGTATCAAATGCCTTTGTCAAATCAATAAATGGGGTGTTCAGGGCCTGATTTTGCTCTCGACACTTCTCTTGTACTTGGCGAGCGGCAAAAATCATGTCCACTGTTTCTCTTCCGGCTCTGAATCCACATTGGCTTTCTGGGAGGTGGTGGCTTTGTTCAAGGTGTTTGTTGAGCCTGTTTAGCAGTAAGCGTGCTAGGATCTTGCCTGCTTCGGAAAGTAGCGATATTCCACGATGATTGTCGCATTCCTGACGATTGCCTTTTCTTTTGTATAGGTGAACGATTGAGGCGTCCTTTAGCTCCTGCGGAATTTTACCTTCAGCCCACATGTGACAGAAGAGTTCAGTGATCCTTCTGGTGAGGGATAGGCCAGCTGTCTTATATACCTCTGCTGGTATTGCATCAGCTCCTGGAGCTTTTCCTATAGATAGTGAACTGATTGCCCTGTCGACTTCCTCCACAGTAATGACTTCATCCAACGCCAGGTTCAGTTCCACCTGCGGCATTCGCCGGATGGCCTCTTTATTTATGGACGATGGGTGGTCTAGTATTTTGCAGAAGTGGTCTGCCCATCTGTCTAGAATCTGAACCTTATCTGTTAGCAGTACCCCATCCGCACTGCGAACTGGAGTATTACTAGAGGGCTGCGGGCCGTAGAGAGCTTTCAGTGCCTCGTAAAACCGTTTGGTGTCATGACGCTCGGCGAACATCTCAATTTCGTCAGCTCTTTTGCTGAGCCAGGAGTCTTGCATCTCTCTAAGCCTGGTCTGGACAGCTTTGCGAGCAGTATTGAACGCAGCTTTTGCTGCCGGAGATGGTGTGTCCCTCTGGTATTCCCTGTGCGCTTCATGTTTTGCATCGAGAAGGCCCTGTATTTCTAGATCGTTCTCATCAAACCAGTCCTTATGCTTGCGCGTGATTGGGCCAATGTGTTTAACAGCTGTATCGTAGAGTGTGTTTCTCAATGATGCCCAGTTCTCTTCGATGTCGTTCTTTTCAAAACGAAGCTCAGACAGTCTACCCTCAAGCTCTTCCTGGAAGCCTCCTCTCGTGGGTTCTTATTTCAACTGAGAGACATTTAGCCTCCTCGGTGGTTTCTTTCCCTGGGGGCGCATTTTGGGCTGGATCTTGAAGTTTAGCTTGGCAATGACAGGTCGATGGTCGGTCCAACATTCTGCACCACACATGCTCTTCATTACCATAGCATCCGCTCGATCCCTACGTCTGATGATAATATAGTCAATGAGGTGCCAGTGGCGGGACCTTGGGTGCATCCATGTGGCTCTATTTCGGACAGGTAGTCGGAAAGCTGTGTTTGTAATGAGTAGTTCATTTGCGGCACATGTCCTCAGAAGGAGCAGTCCGTTACTATTGCATTTTCCGATACCATGTCTGCCAATGGTCCCCTCCCATGCTGTATGGTCTGTGCCAACCCTAGCGTTAAAATCACCGAGGATGACCAGTTTGTCAGATTTGGGGACTGCAGCGATGAGCGCCTCAAGGTCCTCATAAAACTTATCTTTTGTTTCCTGAGGATTTGTCATTGTGGGTGCGTATGCACTGATGAGTGTTGCATGGCGTCCTCCTTTTAGGGGGAGACGCAGTGTAATCAGGCGGTCATTAATTCCTCTGGGCATGCTTGTGAGCTTGTCGACCATGTTGGTCTTGATGGCAAAGCCAACTCCAGCTTCACAGCGTTCTTCTTTGCTGCGGCCGCTCCAGAAGAAAGTATAACCAGCGCCTTCTTCTGTGATCTGCCCTTCCTCTGCCAGTCGTGTCTCGCTCAGGGCAGCTATACAGATGTTGTATCTAGCCAGTTCCCCGGCGATCAGTGCTGTCCGTCGTTCGGGTCTGTTTGCTTTGGTGTTGTCCAGTAGCGTGCGGACATTCCATGTTGCAAGCGTCATGGGTAGTTTTCGTGATCGTTTTCTGCCTGTTCCGCCGCTGCAGTTTGGGGGCCCTGCCAGTTGCGAGCTGCTAGTCAGGGTGTGATCTGTAGGGTGATGTCGTGAGTTGCGCAATATGTTTATAGTGAGGGAGATGTGCGCAGGATCTTCCTCACTCTCTCGTCCGGACTCAACATGTTCTAGAGGCAAGACATTGTCAAGACTTCTAGTGAAGGGTTCGGATGCAGACAGTATGGTGTCAGCGTGTGCCTCATTATCTCGGTAGCCCTTCCCTTCTCTTTTATCGCTGGGGTGGAGCTTTGAGGTATCAGTTTCTGAGTGCATTTGTTTGTGTATTCTTCTTCCACCTCTCGTTCCTCTGGTCTTCCGCCTTGATTGTATACTTGTGAGTTCCGATGCCTCCTCGGTTAAGTGTATTTTCAGCACACGCAACAGATGTAGATCTGAGTTTGAAGGGACGTAGTGTGCTGATCGAAGCGCGATGAGCTCCTTTCTGAAGTACCGTATGTTTGACGGGGTCAGGATGACCTCCTTCGTTTCAGTGTTCATGCTTCGTTATCTGGGTCACGATACAGCACGGAGCGACACTAGCCTTTGACCGGGTCAAGTTTCGGCCAGGCTTTGTCCCATTGAAACTGTACACATTAGTCTACCTTTCACGACTAAAAATACACTGTTATATACTTCGTTGCATCACTTCTTTCACATTAGTATGCTTAATTTATAAGTCGGCACATTTATATCCAGGAATTACGTTAATAGTCCGAGAGTTATCATAGAAAACACAAACAAAACACCGTTTTATCAAGAGGGAAATCGACTGCGACCATGTCCGGCGCCATCTTGACCCAGGAGGCAAATACAGAACAGGAAATTACCAACGAATTGCTCTTTGCAGACGACCAATGTTTGATTTCCCCCCCCCCCCCCCCCCCCCACCAATAAACAAAATCTACAATGTCATATTGACTCACTCTACTTAAACTGTCAAAGGTACGATATGAATATCAATACACCAAAAACATGGGAACGAATATAGGTAGAAAACACACCACACTTAATATTCATGTCAATGAAACATAAATATAGCAGGTACAAGAATGTAGGTATTTGGGAGCTGTTTTTACTGAGGATGGCAGACTCCACGGAGAGATAGAGACGAGAATGCAGAGGGCAAACGCTGTCACATACCAGCTGTCTCCGCTACTAAGACACCCCAAGACTTCTCTGTAAGCAATTGAAGCCGAAGATAAATAGTATCTTCATCCCAACCCTGTGCTACCAGTGCCAGACATGGACATTGAATAAGGCACAGGAATGAAAGTTTGTCACCTGCGAAATGCGGTGCCTACGAAAGGTCACTAACAACACCAGAAGAGACAGAATCACAAATTCGAATATTCGGGAGAAGGTTGGAACAATTCCCTGTCTAAAGTACATCGAGCAACATAGAATGAGTTGGTATGCAACCAGACCATATTGTTCATGCAACCAGACCATATTGTTCATGCAAACAGACCATATTGTTCATGGAACTAGACCATATTGTTCATGGAACCAGACCATATTGTTCATGGAACCTTCTACAGGAGAACATCAGGAAGAAGGACGAGAGGTAGACCCAGGAAAAAGTGGATAGACAGCGTAAACGAGACCTGTCGTAAAATGGGGAAAAATATTAATCGGGCCATGAGAGAGTTGAAAGACAAATACATACCAGGACACTGGGCTACAACCCAGTAGAAAGTGAGATGACACTGGACTACAACCCAGTGGAAAGTGAGATGACACTGGGCTACAACCCAGTAGAAAGTGAGATGACACTGGACTACAACCCAGTGGAAAGTGAGATGACACTGGACTATAACCCATTAGAAAGTGAGACGACACTAGACTATAACCCAGCAGAAAGTGAGACGACACTAGACTATAACCCAGTGGAAAGTGAGATGACACTGGACTACAACCCAGTGGAAAGTGAGATGACACTGGACTATAACCCATTAGAAAGTGAGACGACACTAGACTATAACCCAGCAGAAAGTGAGACGACACTAGACTATAACCCAGTAGAAAGTGAGACGACACTAGACTATAACCCAGTAGAAAGTGAGACAACAAAAGAAGAAAAAGTATACGGAGTGTACATAAAGAGTTTAATTGTCTGTCTATGTATGTACAGGAAGTTGTATTTCATGAATGTGCATATACATGAAGAATTCTGTTTGTCTGTCTGTGTATGAGATATGTTAAAAAAGTTCCAGAAGGTTTTGTACATTAGTACATCAGTTCCTCCATCACTTCCACTTCTAGAAGTTCCATCCTCTATTAGTACATCACTTCCTCCATCACTTCCACATCCTCTATTAGTACATCAGTTCCTCCATCCCTTCCACTTCTAGAAGTTCCATCCTCTATTAGTACATCAGTTGCTCCATCACTTCCACATCCTCTATTAGTACATCAGTTGCTCCATCACTTCCACTTCTAGAAGTTCCATCCTCTATTAGCACATCACTTCCTCCATCACTTCCACATCCTCTATTAGTACATCAGTTCCTCCATCCCTTCCACATCCTCTATTAGTACATCAGTTCCTCTATCACTGCCATGTCTGGAAGCAGTCTGGTTACTGTGAGGATCTCGCAAAGGTCCATCTATGAATTGTCCTTAATTTCATCAATGGTCTGAGATTGTTGATCTTGCAAGGTTTCAGTTTGATAAATAAAAAGGATTGGCTGATGAGGCCAATACAGGCTGGGGAAGTATGTTTATTATTGGTTTTGCAACAAATTTCTGAACGTGCAGGGATGTGTGGTATTGTCATGATGGTTGAACCAGAAGTAGCTTCTCCGCAGGTTATGGATTTATGTTGTTTTCCCTGAGATGTTTCAGCACTTCTAAATCATGCTAGCAATGAACTGTTTGTCTCTTGGTGAGAATTTATTGTTCACAACAATCTTGTCAGGGTGATTTTCACATTAGACCTGACCTGTCGAGCTAATTATTGGTCTAGACAAATTCTTCCAAATCCAAACACACTGCAAGAACTGCATATTCTTCTCGGTGTTGGGTCCCTAGGCTCGTGTTTCATCACTGATTATTATTTTCTTCATGAAGTTATCATCCTCGCTAACACAGTCCAGATGTTGACGGACACAACACGTTTGACTTTCTGATTTTGTGTTAGGATTCATGGACGAACTTCGCAACCACCTGCTGCATATGTCATTTCTCTGTTAGGGTTAGGGTTAGGGTTGTTAGGGTTAGGATGCCATGGCATCATCCTATAGAGACGTTGCTATCTTCTTCTATTTCCTGAACTATCAGATGATGATTGGAGTGTACCTTCATATGATCCTGGGTAACATGAGCATTGTTAGATGATTGTGGCGGGGAAGGGGGGGGGGGGGGTTGTCCCGAATAAAACTTGTCATCTGTGGACTGTTGACCGTCCTTAAATTGCTTAAATCATCTGTCACAACACACATGACTCACACATAGGTCCATACAAACCACAACACACATGACTCACACATATGTTCATACAAACCACAACACACATGACTCACACATAGATCCATACAAACCACAACACACATGACTCACACATAGATCCATACAAACCACAACACACATGACTCACACATAGGTCCATACAAACCACAACACACATGACTCACGCATAGATCCATACAAACCACAACACACATGACTCACATATAGATCCATACAAACCACAGCACACATGACTCACACATAGATCCATACAAACCACAACACACATGACTCACACATAGATCCATACAAACCACAACACACATGGCTCAAGCATGTATCCCTAGAAACCTTGAGAAAATCAGATGTCTGGAGGCATGTAAAACACATGTAAACAGTCAGATACAGACAGTAAACACAGTCTACACACATGTAAACAGTCAGATACAGACGGTAAACACAGTCTACACACATGTAAACAGTCAGAGACAGACGGTAAACACAGTCTACACACATGTAAACAGTCAGTTACAGACGGTAAACAATTAGACAAGAGAAACGGAGGATACAGCAGGTTACTTAAGAAAATCATCACTCGGAAGCTTCACTGACTGGAACTTTTTGAACAGACGTTATATGTACATAAAGAGATGAATTATCTTATCTTAACTTAACTTAACATAATGTTGTTGTGTTTGTGTCTACATGTTGTGTTTGTGTCTACATGTTGTTGTTTTTGTGTCTACATGTTGTGTTTGTGTCTACATGTTGTTGTTTTTGTGTCTACATGTTGTTGTTTTTGTGTCTACATGTTGTGTTTGTGTCTACATGTTGTGTTTGTGTCTACATGTTGTGTTTGTGTCTACATGTGGTGTTTGTGTCTACATATTGTTATGTTTGTGTCTACATGTTGTTGTACACCTTTTAAGTTCATCTTTATTTAGGCCATCAGAAGGATGTAATATCACACATGCTCCGCTACATCATGCAGTGATGATGGGAACTCCCTATGTACACATTTGGCTGTATATATTTATATGAACAGTTGTATTGTCCATCTGTGTACGCGAACAATTGTGTTCTTATGTCTTGGTAAGCCATAGAATGTTACTTAAACACCTTACTCTGACTGGAGCATAGACTTACAGCTATCCTCACCTTACTCTGACTGAAGCATAGACTTACAGCTATCCTCACCTTACTCTGACTGTGTTTGGTTCGGCAGCCTACATGTGCCACCACAGCATGTTCCTGATCCAAGCCTCCCTGGAGAACCCCACCAAGAAACGATGGGGCTTCGTGACACACTTCAGCGTCCTCTTCGCCATGATCATGCTGCTCATTTTAGGTGTTACAGGCTACGTTGCTTTCACTGGCTTGACAGAAGGTGGGAGCTAAGCTCTGTGTTGTAGTCAGGTGTGACAGAAGGTGGGAGCTAAACTCTGTGTTGTAGACAGGTGTGACAGAAGGTGGGAGCTAAACTCTGTGTTGTAGTCAGGTGTGACAGAAGGTGGGAGCTAAACTCTGTGTTGTAGTCAGGTGTGACAGAAGGTGGGAGCTACACTCTGTGTTGTAATCAGGTGTGACAGAAGGTGGGAGCTAAACTCTGTGTTGTAGTCAGGTGTGACAGAAGGTGGGAGCTAAACTCTGTGTTGTAGTCAGGTGTGACAGAAGGTGGGAGCTACACTCTGTGTTGTAGTCAGGTGTGACAGAAGGTGGGAGCTAAACTCTGTGTTGTAGTCAGGTGTGACAGAAGGTGGGAGCTAAACTATGTGTTGTAGTCAGGTGTGACAGAAGGTGGGAGCTAAACTCTGTGTTGTAGTCAGGTGTGACAGAAGGTGGGAGCTAAACTCTGTGTTGTAGTCAAGTGTGACATAAGGTGGGAGCTAAACTCTGTGTTGTAGTCAGGTGTGACAGAAGGTGTGAGCTAAACTCTGTGTTGTAGTCAGGTGTGACAGAAGGTGGGAGCTAAACTCTGTGTTGTAGTCAGGTGTGACAGAAGGTGGGAGCTAAACTCTGTGTTGTAGTCAGGTGTGACAGAAGATGGGAGCTAAACTCTGTGTTGTAGTCAGGTGTGACAGAAGGTGTGAGCTACACTCTGTGTTGCAGTCAGGTGTGACAGAAGGTGGGAGCTAAACTCTGTGTTGTAGTCAGGTGTGACAGAAGGTGGGAGCTAAACTATGTGTTGTAGTCAGGTGTGACAGAAGGTGGGAGCTAAACTCTGTGTTGTAGTCAGGTGTGACAGAAGGTGGGAGCTAAACTCTGTGTTGTAGTCAGGTGTGACATAAGGTGGGAGCTAAACTCTGTGTTGTAGTCAGGTGTGACAGAAGGTGGGAGCTAAACTCTGTGTTGTAGTCAGGTGTGACAGAAGGTGGGAGCTAAACTCTGTGTTGTAGTCAGGTGTGACAGAAGGTGGGAGCTAAACTCTGTGTTGTAGTCAGGTGTGACATAAGGTGGGAGCTAAACTCTGTGTTGTAGTCAGGTGTGACAGAAGGTGGGAGCTAAACTCTGTGTTGTAGTCAGGTTTGACAGAAGGTGGGAGCTAAACTCTGTGTTGTAGTCAGGTGTGACATAAGGTGGGAGCTAAACTCTGTGTTGTAGTCAGGTGTGACAGAAGGTGGGAGCCAAACTCTGTGTTGTAGTCAGGTGTGACAGAAGGTGGGAGCTAAACTCTGTGTTGTAGTCAGGTGTGACAGAAGGTGGGAGCTAAACTCTGTGTTATAGTCAGGTATGACAGAAGGTGGGAGCTAAACTCTGTGTTGTAGTTTGTAGTCAGGTGTGACAGAAGGTTGATGCTAAACTCTGTGTTGTAGTCAGGTGTGACAGAAGGTGGGAGCTAAACTCTGTGTTGTAGTTTGTAGTCAGGTGTGACAGAAGGTTGATGCTAAACTCTGTGTTGTAGTCAGGTGTGACAGAAGGTGAGAGCTAAACTCTGTGTTGTAGTTTGTAGTCAGGTGTGACAGAAGGTGGGAGCTAAACTCTCTGTTGTAGTCAAGTTGATGTAGCAGCTAAACTGAAGGTCTGGACAAGATAAGTCTGTGACGATATGTAAAAACATAATTTGCATAGACCATATACTGGTATAAATTAACATAGGCCATTTACTGGCATAAAGAAATTATACTGCTCACAGAAAGTATAAAATATTGTCAGTTAGAATTTATTATTTGAGGGCAGGGTACTTTTGTAAGTTATGATGGTAAGGTGAACATGACAGGCATGCACTGCCTGACTCTCAAGTGCAATTTGATGCTGTCTGAGTGGCACACGTTGAGCTAGCCAATTCATCAAAAAGCAGAGGTGGGTTCCATTGCAAAATTTCACACATGTTTTTTTCATCCAAATGCATGCAACTTGTGCTGTGCTCGCTGAGCACTACTCACGACGAACAGGTTTAGATTGACTTAGCAGCAGAAACATTTCTTTCCTTCGGAACCTCAGTGTTTCAGTCAGTTGTCTGCAGACTGAGACTTTCTGATTTGCCTCAAGACCGACTTCTCGTGACTCAGAACTCGGACTCAAAATGTTACTCAACTACAGCAGTATCTTCAACACATCGCTAGGATCATTCAAGAGTCATCTGGCTGCTGCCTCTATAAACGCCCTGTACCGAGTCTGGAACAATCAGATACTTTCACTGAAAAGCAAGCTGCAAATTGACGTAATCTGTGTCATCTCCATCCCATTGTACAGTCCCGAAACATGGAAATTTCTGCAGAGTGATCAGACGCACATTGAAGCCTTCCACATGCGCAGCTAGAGGTGAATTCACTGACTTGGTTTCAAATAGCGAAGTCCAGCTGAAATCAAATGTGGTGGACCAGGTGAGGTGCAGATATTGCAGCCTTGCTGTAAACTATGACAGTATGGACGCCGAAGAAGAAATGGGGGAGTCACCCAGTGGACAGGCCTTGAGAGCACTCTCACCATGCTAAGCTGTTGCTATTTGGTCTGCTGGCTTTGTGTGAGGATGTCGATACCCATCAGCTCCTAAAGCTGGCTTGTGTGAGGATGTCGATACCCATCAGCTCCTAAAGCTGGCTTGTGTGAGGATGTCGATACCCATCAGCTCCTAAAGCTGGCTTGTGTGAGGATGTCGATACCCATCAGCTCCTAAAGCTCCTGTAGAAGAAGAAAAACCAGATATAATAGGAGTAACAGAATCATGGACATATGAAGAGATTGCAGATAGTGAACTTGAAATTGAGGGATATACGATGTTAAGGAAAGATAGGATAGTTGGAGACAAGACTAAGGGAGGTGGCGTTTTAATATACTGTATAAATTCTGTTAATATAACGATCAAAGATTATTTATCATGTGGTAACAAAAATGAAAGTGTATGGGGAGAAATAGAAAGTGGGGGTGAAAAAACAGTGATTGGAGTGTGCTATAGATGTCCATCAAGTCAAAAAGAGGAAGATGAGGAGCTGATTAGTAGCATAGCAAAGGCAAGTGAAGGGAAATTATTATTAATGAGAGATTTCAACTTTCCAGAAATAAAATGGGATATGGCAGAAGCACGTGTAGAGTCAAAACCTTTTGTTAAGTGCATAACTGACAATTTTTTAATTCAACATGTAGAAGCAGCCACCAGAGGCAAAAACATACTCGACCTAGTTTTTACTACAGAGGAAAATATGATTGAAAACGTTACCGTTGGGGAACTGTTTGGCTCTTGTGACCATCAAATCATCCGTTGGGATCTTATTGCAGGGAAAGAAGTAAACATAAACACGCGAGCATACGACTACTCTAAGGCAGATGTTAAGAGGATGAAAGAGGCAGCGAACCACATAATCTGGAAAGATATTGTCGTAGGAACAGATGTTGAACAGGAGTCGGAAAGTTTTAAAACAGTTCTAGAAACGCTAAAAGAGGAATGTGTTCCATGTAGGGAGGTAAACCCCAAGCGTAAAAAGTGGATAACTAGATTTGTAGTGAAATGTAGAAGAGCAAAAAATAAAGCATGGAAAAAATATATAGAGGCAGGTAAATCAAAAGAAACATATTTAAAATATTTGGACAAGCAGAACATATCTCAGAAAGCGAATAAAACAGCAAAAATAGACTTTGAAAAAAAACTTGCTCAGAGGATCAAGACTGACAGTAAAAGCTTCTTCTCTTATGTTAGAAATAAACAAAGAACGAAAGACAAAGTAGGCCCTCTCATAGACAGTACAGGGAAAATAATAAGTGAGAATAGGGAGGCAGCTAATCTGCTCAATCAGTACTTTGGCACAGTCTACACAAAATAGGACTGCTCCAAGATCCCAGAGCCTATAGATATTTTTCAAAGAGACATGGATACAGCGGGATTAAGATCAATCTGTATTACAGAGGAAATGGTTTTTAAAAAATTGCAGGGGTTGAAAGTGAATAAATGTCCAGGTCAAGATGGTATTCATCCAAAATTGCTGTTTGAAATTAGAGACCAACAAGCAAAACCATTGGCTATATTATGTTCTCAATCACTTGCAAAAGGGATTGTTCCACGGGATTGGAAAGATGCAGGAGTGATCCCCTTATTCAAAAAGGGCAAAAAGGCAGATCCAGCAAACTATAGACCTGTGAGCTTAACGAGCATAGTCTGTAAATTGTTAGAGTCAATAATCAAAGAAAACATTGTAATGCATTTAGACAAATTTAATCTAATTAGAAATAGTCAGCATGGGTTTACCAGAGAGAGATCATGCTTAACAAATCTTTTAGAATTCATGGAGGAGGTTACTAAAATCATAGATAAAGGGGAGCCAGTGGATGTTATTTATCTAGACTTTGCAAAGGCCTTTGATAGAGTAACTCATCAAAGATTATTTCGAAAGTTAAAATCACATGGAATAGGTGGAGAAGTTGCCAAATGGATTGAAAATTGGTTAACGGGAAGAAGTCAGAGGGTGGGCATAAATAAGGAGTACTCTGAGTGGTGTGAAGTGAAAAGTGGTGTGCCACAGGGCTCGGTTTTGGGACCAATTTTGTTCTTTATATATATAAATGATTTGGACATTGATATGAGATCCATGATTGCAAAATTTGCTGATGACACAAAACTATGCAGTAGTGTCTCATCTAAAGCGGAAGTGGATATATTGATGTTGGATTTAGATAAAATTCGAGAATGGTCTGTAAGCTGGCAACTGGAGTTTAATGTAGATAAATGTTCAGTCATCCACATGGGTAGATCCAATATGGAACATAATTACAGAATGGGAGAAAACAATATTAGAAAGATAGATAAGGAAAGGGACCTAGGGGTTATAATAGATCATACAGGTAAGGTGAGTGAGCAAGTTAAGGTAGCAGTGAAAAAGGCAAATGCAATGCTAGGTATGATAAAAAGAAATATTAAACTTAGGAGCAAGGAAGTGATCGTCAAACTGTATAAAGCTTTAGTTAGACCTAGATTGGAGTACTGTGTACAGGTGTGGAGTCCTTATCATAGAGGGGACATAAACATGCTAGAAAGAATACAAAAAAGAGCGACAAAGATGATAGTGGGATTCCAGAATTACAGTTATGAGGAACGACTCAGAAAAACCGGCCTACAGTGTCTCGAAGAGAGAAGAATTCATGGTGACTTGATACATGTTTATAAGATGATCAGAGGAATCGATAAATTAGACTATAACAAGTTTTTTAAAATACAGCCACCTACAATAACACGAGGCCATAGCTACAAGCTGACTAAAGAGAGGTCCAGGTTAGATATTAGAAAATATTTTTTTAGTCAGAGAGTGGTATCTGCTTGGAATGCATTGCCAGGGGAGGTAGTGGAGGCAGGGACAGTTAATGCATTTAAGAATAAACTGGATGCGCATAGCTTTTAGAGCAAGGTGATGTAAATGTAACTGGTTGTATACAGACTCTGCAGGGTCTTCTAAACCAGTATAAGGACGTTAAGTTAGGTTAAATTAAAGCAGGCTTGTGTGAGGATGTCGATACCCATCAGCTCCTAAAGCTGGCTTGTGTGAGAATGTCGATTCCCATCAGCTCCTAAAGCTGGCTTGTGTGAGAATGTCGATACCCATCAGCTCCTAAAGCTGGCTTGTGTGAGGATGTCGATACCCATCAGCTCCTAAAGCTGGCTTGTATGAGGATGTCGATACCCATCAGCTCTTAAAGCTGGCTTGTGTGAGAATGTCGATACCCATCAGCTCCTAAAGCTGGCTTGTGTGAAGATGTCGATACCCATCAGCTCCTAAAGCTGGCTTGTGTAAAGATGTCGATACCCATCAGCTCATAAAGCTGGCTTGTGTGAGGATGTCGATACCCATCAGCTTCTAAAGCTGGCTTGTGTGAGGATGTCGATACCCATCAGCTCCTAAAGCTGGCTTGTGTGAGGATGTCGATACCCATCAGCTCCTAAAGCTGGCTTGTGTGAGGATGTCGATACCCATCAGCTCTTAAAGCAGGCTTGTGTGAGGATGTCGATACACATCAGCTCCTAAAAGCTGGCTTGTGTGAGGATGTCGATACCCATCAGCTCCTAAAGCTGGCTTGTGTGAGGATGTCGATACCCATCAGCTCCTAAAGCTGGCTTGTGTGAGGATGTCGATACCCATCAGCTCCTAAAGCTGGCTTGTGTGAGGATGTCGATACCCATCAGCTCTTAAAGCAGGCTTGTGTGAGGATGTCGATACCCATCAGCTCCTAAAGCTGGCTTGTGTGAGGATGTCGATACCCATCAGCTCCTAAAGCAGGCTTGTGTGAGGATGTCAATACCCATCAGCTCCTAAAGCTGGCTTGTGTGAGGATGTCGATACCCATCAGCTCCTAAAGCAGGCTTGTGTGAGGATGTCGATACCCATCAGCTCCTAAAGCAGGCTTGTGTGAGGATGTCGATACCCATCAGCTCCTAAAGCTGGCTTGTGTGAGGATGTCGATACCCATCAGCTCCTAAAGCAGGCTTGTGTGAGGATGTCGATACCCATCAGCTCCTAAAGCAGGCTTGTGTGAGGATGTCGATACCCATCAGCTCCTAAAGCAGGCTTGTGTGAGGATGTCGATACCCATCAGCTCTTAAAGCAGGCAATAGACATCAAGGATGGGAAGCAACCCCCTTCCACCCCATAATCTCCTGTGGACACAGACACAAGAACATTTATCTACACTGATGACACAGCTGTTACTGCCCAGGGAAAAGGGTTTGAAAAGGTTGAAATAAACTGTCAAGTTCTCTCAATACCCTTACAGAATACTACCACAAGACCCACCTTAAACCAAATCCCAGTAAAACCCAGGTATGTGCCTACCACCTCAGAAACAGAGAGGCAAAAAGAAAACTTCAGATTAGGTGGGTAAGGGCAGGAGCTTGAACACTGCACGGCTCCCAAATATCTAGGCGTGAGGTTAGACCGCACACTGTCCTACATGACGCACTGTCAGGAAACAAAGCGTAAGATATACGCAAGAAATAATATCATCAGAAAACTGACTGGCACAACAATGGGGGGCACAGCCATCAGTCCTTCGGATATCTGCACTTGCCCTGTGCTTTTTCGTAGCTGAATAATCTGCGCCAGTCTGGAAATACTCTGTCCACCGCAAAACTAGTTGATGCACCAATAAAGGAGGAGGAGGTCAGATAGTATCAGGGTGTCTAAAACCCACCCCCCAATGATAAAATATACCCCATAATTGGCATAGCACTACCCAAGATTCTAAGAAGTGTCAATGCAGAATCGAACAAGAAAAACAGGAGCATGACACAAGACACCCAATGTTTGGACACCAGGTACAGAGCACAAAACCAAATGAATTGATGTAGGCCCCAGAGATAGAACTTTGGGAGGAACCTGTCCCTGGACATCATCTACCCTACACAACATGGAAGTCGCTGAACAGACTCCGAACTGGTGTAATAATGATGTAAGAGGTATATGAAACGATGGGGATACACAGATGATGATACATGTGACTGTGACGCAGTACAGGACCCAGACCACCTGATGACCTGCCCCAACCTCCAGAAAACATGCAATAGGTGCGACATGCTGGAACTGAATGCATGATGTATAACGTGGTGCTTAGACACGAAAAGTCAGTAAGTTTCCAGTATTTTCTTTTCTGTTTGTAATCACTATGACCTACATTTGTACTCACATTGACCTACATTTGTACTCACTTTGACCTACATTTGTACTCACTTTGACCTACATTTGTACTCACTATGACCTACATTTGTACTCACTATGACCTACATTTGTACTCACTTTGACCTACATTTGTACTCACTTTGACCTACATTTGTACTCACTATGACCTACATTTGTACTCACTATGACCTACATTTGTACTCACTATAATCTACATTTGCACTCACTATGACCTACATTTGCATTCACTATGACCTACATTTGCATTCACTATGACCTAGGTGACCTGCTGGAAAACTACTGTCGTGACGACATCCTTATGAGCGTCTGCCGTTTGTGCTTTGCTATCACAATCATGTTGACCTACCCTGTGGAGTGTTTTGTCACCAGAGAAGTGAGTTGGTGCTACGTTGTTGGCAGGATAAACATCGTAGTTCAGACTTGTTCATGATGGTGTGACTTTACTCAAGTGTGTGTGTGTGTCTGTGTGCGGTGTGTGTCTGTGTGTGTGCATGCGTAGATGCAGTACCAAGTTAGCTGATGTACAATCTATTTGAACCATTATATCATTAATAATCGTGCGAAAGTCATTATGTAGTTACGATTGAAAACAATTAAAAACGGATCATTTTTTGTACTAATCATACAAAAGTTTTTACTCGTCACAGATGAACAGATGAGCGTTTTTTATCAAACCCTAGTGATAGCCTTCAAGGAATGATAAGATGTAAATAGAAAAGTATATATATACAAAACTGCAGTTAGAGATCAAAAGGAAGCAAAATCAGCAATTACACAAGTATGTTTTATTGTTTGAGCATAACTACAATTGATCACTTGTATTTTGTTTGCTGAGCATTTTCTTGTCTGTATTACATTTCCCATTATGATTGTGCTGAATTGTATATATTTAGAACCAATCTGTCAGCCCGTTTGAGCTGACAACCTGTACACCGAACAAAACAACCTGTACACCTAAAAAAACAACCTGTACACCTAATCAGAAAAACCTTGGAGAGAGGATCCATTACAAGGGCATATCAGTCAATGGGTAACAACGGGCTATTTAGAGAACAAGAAATGAGATGCAAACTTTGAAACAATTTATTATTGAATTTACATTGTCCTTTTATTTCTCAAAATAATTTCCACCATCATTGATTCACTTATCATTTCATTTTATCAGTGCACCAAAACCTGCAGAATGGAACTCTTGGCTCTGCTTTCTCAGCCACATTTTCATGTCACTTCCAACTTCGTCATCCTTTACAAAATGTCTCCTGCCACGATGGGATCATGCATTATGCTGTAGGTTAAAGTATGCAAACTGTGAAGACTCTATTGCAGTTGCTACCCTGTCTAACATTACTAACCTGTCAGCCTGAATAATCTTCCCCACCCTGCCTCAGAGATGTTGCTGTTGTAATCTGAACAGGATGGCAGGTCGGGCAATTTATTGACCCAGTTATGCACTGTTTTACACAACTGAAACATCTCACCATAAACACGAAGCATTTTCTTACGAATATCTTTTGTACAAATTTCTTTTGTCCAGAACAAGTGCACAACAGCGCACTGTTCTTTAATTGTACACTGTGAGCAAGGATGTCATTTTTGTGTCTCACCTGTGCACATGCATGCAACACCTAGCGCCTGTTACCTACAGTAAACACAAAGCTGGATGTTGCTGCCTCCTAATGACATCTTTAGAAACCACCAACTACATTTTCAGCTATCTCAAACCAGTTTGTGACTGATTTACTGACTTATCATCTACAAATCAGTATCAACATGCTTTAGTTGACCCATCAATCATTATCGGCATGCTCTAGCTAACTCAGCCATCATCGTCATTCAAGAAATGAATCATAAATCAAGAATATTTGTATCTACATAATTGATCCTACATGTCATAAAGCTAGGCATTTATATTTCTCAGCGTGTTTGATTGCAGGAAACACATGCGCTGTTAGTACTTTTCAAAATGCTATGAGAGGTTTTCTCTGTGTATCTTTCCCATCATTGAAAATGAAAGTTCACAATTTGTGTTACAGTGATGTCAAGTAAGGCCTGCTCTTAATACAGTTATAATGCCATAAAGGACTTGATCCCAATCAGTAGGAAACTTCTCAGACATCTACACTTAACCAAATCAGTAGGAAACTTCTCAGACCTCTACACTTAACCCAATCAGTAGGAAACTTCTCTGACGGCTTAGCCATAAAAAGATGAAAGCATTTCTTGTCAATCTATGTTAGGTGAAACAAAAAACCACAGAAAAAAATGTATATAAACACTTTGCATTGTAATTTATAAAGTATAACCATACCAGTACACCTCTTTCATTGCTAATTGATTCCAGCAGATAGAGTACATAGAAAGTTATAGATCTATGCTAGGTGAAGTCGAATGTCATAAACAGGGACGTTGGCTCTTTTCAAATAGTTCCTATCAAATTATTTAAATGATTTTGTGGTTCCAGCCGGTTGTCAAAAAATGGCCTTTGCCCAGAGCTAGATATAGAATTAGAAACATGGTTCAGTCAACTTACAACCAGTCTTAGGACTGACCAACCAGAGGATAGGGTCAAATGGAGAGACATGGTTCAGTCAACTTACAACCAGTCTTAGGACTGACCAACCAGAGGATAGGGTCAAATGGAGAGACATGGTTCAGTCAACTTACAACCAGTCTTAGGACTGACCAACCAGAGGATAGGGTCAAATGGAGAGACATGGTTCAGTCAACTTACAACCAGTCTTAGGACTGACCAACCAGAGGATAGGGTCAAATGGAGAGACATGGTTCAGTCAACTTACAACCAGTCTTAGGACTGACCAAGCAAATGATTAGAGACATGGTTCAGTCAACTTACAACCAGTCTTAGGACTGACCAACCAGAGGATAGGGTCAAAGGGAGAGACATGGTTCAGTCAACTTACAACCAGTCTTAGGACTGACCAACCAGAGGATAGGGTCAAATGGAGAGACATGGTTCAGTCAACTTACAACCAGTCTTAGGACTGACCAAGCAAATGATTAGAGACATGGTTCAGTCAACTTACAACCAGTCTTAGGACTGACCAACCAGAGGATAGGGTCAAATGGAGAGACATGGTTCAGTCAACTTACAAAAAGTCTTAGGACTGACCAACCAGAGGATAGGGTCAAATGGAAAGACATGGTTCAGTCAACTTACAACCAGTCTTAGGACTGACCAAGCAAATGATGATGATGATTAGATCTTAAAACCACAAGCTGATCCATAAACAAAAACTTGCATTATTAACTGAAATCTTAATCAAAAGTCAACGATAACATTATAAGATGTATATATACGAACATTGGTTTACGTCAGTGGCCAGTAGAATCAGATATTGATGCTTCTAGACATGATGATCCATTGAGAATCCTAGACAGTACAGCTGGCAACTTGTTGTGTCAGGAAGATTATCATCATCCTGTAGCATATCTTTTTCAGAAAGTCGCTTTGATAACAGCCGATCTGTAAGACTTTCTGTCTTTGGCCAGTTCTACCACAGAAAGTTGCTCTGATAACAGCCGATCTGTAAGACTTTCTGTCTTTGGCCAGTTCTACCACAGAAAGTTGCTCTGATAACAGCCGATCTGTAAGACTTTCTGTCTTTGGCCAGTTCTACCACAGAAAGTTGCTCTGATAACAGCCGATCTGTAAGACTTTCTGTCTTTGGCCAGCTCTCCTGCATCTGTCACAGCCATCCTCAGAAACACTTCAATGTCCTATGTTTATCTTCTCCTTGGTCTGCATTTGCCTGACTTGCCAGGTACCATACCCTCCGATATAATTTTTTCTAGACCATTGTGACGTTTGATCTGTACAAAGTATTTCAGTTTTCTAGACTTAAAATTGTTTAGTAGCCAATTTGGTTCTATATCCAGCTCCTTTAGGATTTCTGTGTTCTTCTGACTTGCTGTCTATGGTACTTTGAACATGTTGCTGTAACATGTTAGCTTAAAAAAGTCCAATCATCCTCTTTAGTGTTGGTGAAGTTGTCCATATCTTATATCAGCACTCTGCCACTGGTAAGGTGCTAGTCTCCGGGATCATTATTTTTGTAATCCTGTTAATGTTCTGCCACAGCTTTCTCGTGTTAGTTAACCTCTGCACTGCCATGGCCACTCTCCTTCTTACTTCTGTTTATCAATCTCTCTTTGTCAATCTCTGTCAATCTCTGTTTTGTCAATCTCTGTTTGTCAATCTTTGTCAATCTCTGTTTTGTCAATCTCTGTTTGTCAATCTCTGTTTGTCAATCTCTGTTTGTCAATCTCTGTTAGTCAATCTCTGTTTGTCAACCTCTGTTTATCAACCTCTGTTTGTCAATCTCTGTTTGTCAATCTCTGTTTGTCAATCTCTGTTTATCAATATCTGTTTGTCAATCTCTGTTTATCAATTTCTGTTTGCCAATCTCTGTTTATCAATCTCTGTTTATCAATCTCTGTTTTGTCAATCTCTGTTTTATCAATCTATGTTTATCCATCTCTGTTTATCAATCTCTGTTTGTCAATCTCTGTTTGTCAATCTCTGTTTATCAATCTCTGTTTGTCATTCTCCATTGTTGCTTACAATTGAGCCAAAACTTATGACATTCGTAACTTCTTGCTGCTCTTGGATAACTTTAGGTCTGGTTGTTGCCTAATCATTATCTTGGTTTTGCTGATGTATATATTTTGTTCTTGACTGTGGTTTAGCTAACATGATTGTTTCAGACCCAAAGCACTTTCCGAAAGAACAACTGCATCATTTGCATATCTTAGCTCTGGTATTTCATTCCAACCAATTGTGAACGGGCCGAACGTTTCAGAATTTTTTTGTCATTTTGAACAATGCTCAAGAAGTTTTCAGTTTACTGCCTTTTGCACCTCAAACCAGTTCAATGTCTCTTTAGGTTCTCTGACTGTTGCTTGTTCTTGATAGTGTTTCAATTGGTTGAATCAAATGCATTGGGGACCTCATGCCTTGCTTGATTCTCCATAGCCTTTCATATCGCACAGTGAAAAGCTGTGGTGAAATCTGTGTTGTTGTTGTTGAATGCCCATAATGAGTGACTTTATTCTTTTGTAAGCCAATAAGTGGTGTGTTGTCGTAGCTGTCCTCACATCTTGAACGTGCTGATCAAGCTAGACTGTAGTCTTCCAGGCGGTTGTGTTATGCTTGACTTTGTGTGTCTTACTCACTACTATGTGCATCACGTCGATCCTCCACCACAGTGGCCATCTGCCTTACAACAGACTGTTTACAGGAAGAACTGTGAAAGTGAGGTGGTGGTCTTGGTCAGCACGTTTTGCCTGACCCTGACTAACATGTCTGATCAGAATGTTTTACCTGACCCCGACTAACATGTCTGATCAGTATGTTTTACCTGACCCTGACTAACATGTCTGACCAGTATGTTTTACCTGACCCTGATGTTAGTTTGTACCGTACTCTCTGCACTTTTTAATAATGTTTTTTATGTTAAGCATGTGATCCCTCATACCTCTAAATAAATAAATGTTCACCTAGGCATCTGAGGCCCGTTGTGTCGATCGATCGCCACCATGACTAGTCAAAATGGCGGTCTGCCAGAGTTCTTCTATAGCAGGGGAGGGGGGAGGGGGGAAGTTGCTATCTGTATTTCGGGGACGGCCTCTCCTGCACTTCCAGCCGGCTGGTTGGATGCCCTTAGCACTTTGAGCTGCCTTGAGAAGGATCTGGTGAGCTGGAATTTTCTGATCCAGGTGAACAACATGTCCAAACAGGGGAAGGCGACGACAGTCCAGGACTTCCGATACAGATGAGAGATTGGTCTTAGTAGAAACCTCAACATTACGAACAAGATTGTACCAACAAATTCCAAGAATACGCCGCTGATTGCACACATGAAAGGACTCGAGTCTTGAGATGTCCTTTTTCAGCAGAGTCCAGGTATCGGCTCCATACAATAGCACTGAAATCACACACGACTGGTCAATACGCAGCTTCGAACTCAGGAATAATCTACCTTTGTTCTACACACCATGGAGGTCATTTATCACCAAGGCAGCGAGACCAATCCGTCTAGATATATCTGGATGGACTACTGCGTCCATCAAAAGACATTGTGCTTCCGACATAAGAAAGTTCATCTACACTCTCCACTGTGTGACCGCGAACTGCTATGTTCTGGGACCTTGTATCAGAGCCAAGATACTGAATTTTGGTCTTCGCTCATGAGATTGACACTCCAATATTTTGAGCTGTACTATCCAGATACTCAAGAAACTGTTGCAGTGCTGTGCTATCCGGGCTTAGCAGGGCTATGTCATCCATGTAGTCGAGGTCAGTAATGTACTTTTGGTCAATGGTGATTCCATGGTGCGGAGAGCTAAATCGGTAAAGAAGCCAGTCAACATCCCAACAGAAGAGATCAGGAGCAAGGTTGCAGCCCTATTTGGCCCTCGCTGATGTAGGGAATCATTCAGAGAGAGTGCGCCAGAGACAGATTCTGACACTGGTATTCATATACAACTCTTTAATCAAGTCTAGAAGCGGAGAAGGTGTTTCAATGCCTTCCATGGCTTTCCACGGCGCTGATCTGTTCACGGAATCGAATGCAGCCTTTAAGTCCACGCACGCAGCACAAAGGTGGCGAGTAAAACACAGGTGTAACTCTGCCAGGAGATGGAGCATGAGGATGTCATCTACTGTTGATCATCCCAGCATGAAACCCGACTCGTACCTCTGCCGCGTCTAAATCCTACCTGTGCCATGTTAAGCATGTGATCTCTCATACCTCTGCCTCATCTAAATCCTGCCTGTTTCATGTAATTCCTTGATGTGTGAGTCTACCCTCTTCTTGATGATTCAAAGGAGAATTTTGCTAGGATGATTATGAGAGCAATGGTTCAGTAGTTAGTGCATGGCTTCAGATCACCATTTTTGGGGAGTGGGATATACACAGATGTTTTCCATGTTCTTGGCCAAATCATGCTGTGTCAGATCTTCCTGCCCAGCTCCTAGTAAATCTTAATGCTGGCCTCTCCTCCTGTCTGTATAAGTTCAGTCGATACACCATCATATCCCAGTAATTCAGCTTTCTTCAAGCTCTCTTTGATCTGGTTCGTAGGTGTTATGATCAGGCTTCTTCCATTGTGTTTGTACATGTCTCTGCAGCATTGCTCCATCTCTTGAGTAGACCTCAGCTCTCTGTCTGTGGACTACCATCACCATTATTTATTACATGTAATGCCGGTTTTAATGTGCCGAATGCTTGGAGTAACAAGAATGGATAGAATCAGAAATGAAGATATAAGAAGCCAAGTTGGTACAACACCAGTGCTAGTCAAGAGGCAGAAAACCAATAGGTTCGGCCATGTGACACGTCAAACACCAGATAGTATCCCTCGGAAAACAATGCTATTCAAATACAAGGGATACAAAGCCAAGGGCTAGCCATGCAAAAGATGGATAGCAGAAATAACAGAAGCTGTAAAGCTCCCCGTGTACGAATCACATACCAGAGCCCGGTCAAGAAACCTCTTTATAACCTGACACTGAAAGGAACAAGCAGGATAAAAAAGAGAAAATAATAAATGAATGACGCTTTGAACTTGCCAGTTAGTGTTCTGATATCTTTGAAATGGTCTTCTTTCCCTTGCTTGTCTGAGCAACTTATCTGTTCTACTGCGTGTGTCCAGTATATGTTGCTTCTTATCCTTCAGAATCTCTCTTCTGATTTTTCTTGTGCTGTTTCTGTATTATTGCACTCTATCTAACATCGTTTGAACTTTTTTCTTTCTTCTTTGAGTCTGAAGGTTTCTTCTCTGATGTGCCATTTCCTGGCTACTTTTCTACTTGCAAATGAGATGAGAATATCTATTGCCAGTGTGGCACATTCATCAGATGTCATAACTTCCTGTACTGCCATAATGACCTCAAATTTATTTTTTACTTCTATGGGATAGTCTTGCAATATAAAACTGACCTCATAGTGTATTAGCCTAGTGCTTTTCATCAGCTGTTTTAGCCTTATCTTGAAGTTTGTGACTAGCACCTTGTGGTCTGAGTTGCAGTCTGTACCTGGTAATGTCTTCGAAGATGCTGCTCTTGAACTCCATCTTTGTTGTTTTAGAATGTAATCTATTTGCTTCCTGCGTTCCCCATCTGGTGAAGTCCACATATAGTTGTTTAGGATGTTGTTGAAAAAGTGTATTTGGGATGGAGGTGTTGTTTTCTAGGCAGAACATCTTTAATGCTTCCCCTCTTTTGTTTCTGTGCCCCAACCAATAGGGTTCTTTCTTCTTTCTTTGCTCTTTTCCTTCATTCCAATTTCTGCACTGAAATCCCCCCATGGTTATCATGATGTCTCTACTTTCTGTATTGTCTCTTGTACATCATTTATAAGACCGGTCTACTCCTCTGATGCTGCTGCTGCTGTTATGTTGGTGCGTTAACCTGTACTGTTACAATATTTCTGTTATTACTTTAATCTAAGACAATTTCTGTATCTAATAAGGACTGGACCCAAAAACAATCTGTGTTTAGAGTGTATGACTCAACATTAAATTTTAGTGACACCCCCCCCCCCTTTCCTCCTCCAAAACTTGTATGGAAATCATGTACGGCCAAACATCGGGAATTAGCTAAAAACAGTACAAATTGCGAGATACTGTGCTAGTTGACAGACATGTTAGTGAAATAGCTAAAAACAGTACAAATTGCGAGATACTGTGCTAGTTGACAGATATGTTAGTGAAATAGCTAAAAACAGTACAAATTGCGAGATACTGTGCTAGTTGACAGACATGTTAGTGAAATAGCTAAAAACAGTACAAATTGTGAGATACTGTGCTAGTTGACAGACATGTTAGTGAAATAGCTAAAAACAGTACAAATTGCGAGATACTGTGCTAGTTGACAGACATGTTAGTGAAATAGCTAAAAACAGTACAAATTGCGAGATACTGTGCTAGTTGACAGACATGTTAGTGAAATAGCTAAAAACAGTACAAATTGTGAGATACTGTGCTAGTTGACAGACATGTTAGTGAAATAGCTAAAAACAGTACAAATTGCGAGATACTGTGCTAGTTGACAGACATGTTAGTGAAATAGCTAAAAACAGTACAAATTGTGAGATACTGTGCTAGTTGACAGACATGTTAGTGAAATAGCTAAAAACAGTACAAATTGCGAGATACTGTGCTAGTTGACAGACATGTTAGTGAAATAGCTAAAAACAGTACAAATTGTGAGATACTGTGCTAGTTGACAGACATGTCAGTGAAATAGCTAAAAACAGTACAAATTGCGAGATACTGTGCTAGTTGACAGACATGTTAGTGAAATAGCTAAAAACAGTACAAATTGTGAGATACTGTGCTAGTTGACAGACATGTTAGTGAAATAGCTAAAAACAGTACAAATTGTGAGATACTGTGCTAGTTGACAGACATGTTAGTGAAATAGCTAAAAACAGTACAAATTGCGAGATACTGTGCTAGTTGACAGACATGTTAGTGAAATAGCTAAAAACAGTACAAATTGTGAGATACTGTGCTAGTTGACAGACATGTTAGTGAAATAGCTAAAAACAGTACAAATTGTGAGATACTGTGCTAGTTGACAGACATGTTAGTGAAATAGCTAAAAACAGTACAAATTGCGAGATACTGTGCTAGTTGACAGACATGTTAGTGAAATAGCTAAAAACAGTACAAATTGTGAGATACTGTGCTAGTTGACAGATATGTTAGTGAAATAGCTAAAAACAGTACAAATTGCGAGATACTGTGCTAGTTGACAGACATGTTAGTGAAGCATCTTTGGACTCAATTTTCATATTTTATCTTGTAACTAAAAGTTAAAAATGAAGTAGCTTTAAAATGGTTCTAATGTTGTTGTTTGCAGGTGGTAGAGAATGCAGTTTTCCCATCCAATCCAGAAGCCCCCTTGTGGAGACATATCAGCGTCACTTCCGTCATAGTTGCACTCACAGCTGCCATCTCTATGGCAACAGACTGTCTTGGATTTGTGTTAGAACTGAATGTAAGTTATTATTGACTTTAGTTACCATAGTTACCTTTCTGAATCTTAAACCCAACTGTCCATTGTCCATTCTGGTCTGGCTTGTTGTTGTTGTTGCTGCTGCTGATGCTGCTGCTGCTGCTGTGGTGGAACTTGTGCTGGCTAACTGTTAACCTCTCTCACAGTCAATGCAAAGTTGAGGAATGAAGATGTGGCTATTCTACCACCCTGCAGCTATAAGAGTAGAGTCAGAAGTGATAACCGTCTTGTTTGAAATTGCACCATCTCTTCTTAGCGTGGTATTTTGTAAACACACAGGATGGGATGAAACAGCATACACTCCATGCATCATCATCATGGAGAACTCTTCAGACATGCAAGGCTAAATTAGTATGCACCATTTAATGACTCCCTCAGAGAATCATCACAACTTAACATTGAACTGTCCGTCCCAGGCAGCCATCCTTTACTAGGTCATCCTTCAGACATCCAGCTAAACAAATGCTTGGCTTGAGATTAGGGCCCAGGTTGTTCTCCTCTCCAAGGCATACATATAATGTTGGAAGCTCTCATGATGTTACAACACACAACAGTTCTAATGTTGGAAGCTCTCATGATCTTACAACACAAGACAGTTCTAATGTTCGAAGCTCTCCAGATGTTACAACACACAACAGTTCTAATGTTGGAAGCTCTCCAGATGTTACAACACAAGACAGTTCTAATGTTGGAAGCTCTCCAGATGTTACAATACAAGACAGTTCTAATGTTGGAAGCTCTCCAGATGTTTCAACACAAGACAGTTCTAATGTTGGAAGCTCTCCAGATGTTTCAACACAAGACAGTTCTAATGTTGGAAGCTCTCCAGATGTTTCAACACAAGACAGTTCTAATGCTGAGCTACTCTGGTTCAAAGACGTGGTCCCTGATCGTTTTTAGGAAGTTTGAGGTTTCAGCGGTTGCCAATTTGGTTCATAATTCAGAGGTGATTCAGAGTCTTGGTTGTTGATCTAACACTTTCATTCACACATGTGCATCATGAGTTCCTTTCTATCCCAAATTTTTTGTAAAACATCTATCAAGCGTCACTCCTCTATCAAGGGTCTCGGAAGACTTTGACAAATTATTTAGATTCAACAGATAGGGGAGGCAATTGAATGGGAATATGTCAATCTAACATTTACAAATTGTTATATTTGCATTGATGACACAGCCTTAATAACGACAAGTAGTAACGACAAGTAGTAGTAACAAGTAGTAATGACAAGTAGTAATGACAAGTAGTAACGACAAGTAGTAATGGCAAGTAGTAACGACTAGTGAGTTCAAGTTAATAGAAACGTTGACCTGGTATAACAAGGAAATCAAAGTTCACATTTTGTTATGTCATATGTAACATGAAAAAAACTACGGCTTTGAAACAGTGCCAACAACAAAAATCACAACTCTAAAGGTACAGACTTTCATATGTAGGTCCTGGTGCAGAATGGAGAGGTTGAAATGGTATGATAGGATCACTGATGTGGAACTGTTGGACAGAACCAGACAGAATAGAGAGATTGAAATGGTATGATAAGATCACTAATGTGGAACTGTTGGACAGAACCAGAGAAGATGTGAAGAAATGAAACAATGTATAGCACGCACATTGAGGAAACTAGCTGTAGTGGAGTAGATAGAAAGAAGAAATGAGTTCGATACAATCATAAAGAAAACAAGCAACACCAGGTACATACTCGTTAAGCACCTGCATGCTACTGAGAGCTGGAAAGATTTCATTGCTAATTGTTGAGAACCACGACCGCAGACACTTGTTTAACATGAGAGTGGCATCATCTCAATTTCTCTTCCTGTTATAACATTAATAGTTTCATTTCTTATGACAATCTATGTATTTTAATTTATCCGTGTAAATATGTTATCCACTTTTGCAATCTTCTAGGGTGTCATGGCAGCAGCACCACTAGCCTACATATTTCCTGCTGCCTGTGTCATGAGGCTAAGACAGGAGCCAGTTTTTTCTCGCCGAAATATTGCAGCCATTCTGCTGATGGGCTTTGGTATTGTTGTCGCTGTAGTTGGGTTTATAATGGCCATTATAAACATGGCCCAGGGCCCTAGTTGTAGCCACGGAAAAGAACCTATATACTGTCTAGCAAGAGAGAACATGACAGACTTCACTACCACTATCTCGGCTACAACAATAGGATAAGAGTGTGGGCTGTAGCACACATCCAATCATGACTACCAGGCATACCCTGATTTTGTTGCTGTTTCATGTTGTAACAGCTGACAGCATTAGCTAGGATACCTGGCTGGGTAACAAATGTGAACTAAATATCTGAGGCAGATTTGCCATTGGAATTGACTAGCCAAGGGTAAAATTGGATGAATCTTATCTAATATTGTCATTAGAATTGACTAGCTAAGGGTAAAATTAGATGAATCATCTAATATTGTCATTAGAATTGACTTGCCAAGAGTAAAATTAGATGAATCTTTTCTAATATTGTCATTAGAATTGACTTGCCAAGGGTAAAAGTAAATGAATCATCTAATATTGTCATTAGAATTGACTAGCCAAGGGTAAAATTAGATGAAACTTTTCTAATATTGTCATTAGAATTGACTAGCTAAGGGTAAAATTAGATGAATCATCTAATATTGTCATTAGAATTGACTAGCTAAGGGTAAAATTAGATGAATCATCTAATATTGTCATTAGAATTGACTAGCTAAGGGTAAAATTAGATGAATCATCTAATATTGTCATTAGAATTGACTAGCTAAGGGTAAAATTAGATGAATCTTTTCTAATATTGTCATTGAAGTTAACCAATCAAGATATTGAGTTGATGTCTTCATTTATCAAAGCTATTTAATTCAAATAGACCAGAATAGAATGGACAGGTTTATGTTTCATATTGTTATTGACTGTGATTATGTGAATGGATACAATATAGCAGGGGACATTGTTCTAGTTTTTGTGAATGTAATATGAATTTCTGCTTATAGTTTTCAATGTGTCAGGAAATAAGAGAAGGCCTTATACAACCATCTCTTGTTATTGATATCACAAACTGATATGTCTCGTTGGTCTTTGTGATGAAGTGGTCAAGCCGTTTGCCTCATGTTCAGACAGTCAGGGTTCAATTCAAGCTCCGTCGGTCGGCTCGTGATGTCAATTTTTTCCAGAGATCCCTGGGTTCATTGATGGAGCCATGGAGTTCGTGCTTTGTGCGATGCTCTGCGGAAAGAGACAGAACCATATGTGGAGGCAGGCAATGAAGTCCAGCCTTTAACCTTTAACTGATATGTCTACGGCTGACACATATATCTTAGAACTGGCCTCATAGAAAAGTATTTATTTTCTGTGAATTTCTAAAGGACAATTATTGTGCTAAAATCTGGACAGTTCTTGTGGACAGTTCTTGTGGACAGTTCTTGTGGACAGTTGGGTGCTAGACCTAGTTAGATTAACAAGAATGATTGGGGAGACATTACAGTTGCTATAGATTGTTTGTTACTAACTGATAGAAATGACATTACATGATAAATGATGTTAGTTTATCATGCCAGATTGGACAGTGCCGGATCGACTTCGGGTTCTGATAAGTCATTTCCTTAGCACCATGTTTTAAAACATGGCTCCATTTTTCTTGTGACCAAACATTTTTAAGAATAATGTATGTGATGTCCAAGTTTAAAACAAATCTTTGTAATGAGCATTTCAAGCCCATTCTCATAATTGGGTCATGGAACTTGAAACCTCAGTTTGGTGATATATTTACATGAAGAAATCAGTTCCATCACTGCCAATAATCTTCTTGAACAAAACATCATGATTTGTTGGTTGTCATGGAGATTTTCCATTGCCAGTTCAGGTTTTATTTCTGGAATTTATGTGTGTCCTACTATTTTACTTGGTGGGTATGTACCTGTTATTTGTTAAGCAGTCAGGAAAAATGAATACTGGGATATTTCTGCGTTGGAATTCTCTCTGATATTCCTTATGGACTTGTATTAATAGAATGTATTTTTGTTTGACTTTTATTGGTGGCTGCAGGTTAATTTAGAATTTCTTTAATTTGTTTGACTTAAGCTCCTTCTCGAAGTGGCATGAATAGTTTCCTTTTTGTGAATCACAAATCTGGGCAAATTCTTATTTGAGGTAAACATTAGAAACATTTCAGCAAACAAAATGAATATTGTGCTTTTCTAGCCTGCCAGTTAAGTCTATGAGCCTTTCATCAGAACATTTGCAATGGTTGAAAATGTTTACTCATTTGTAATGATTTTCCGTTGTAAATATAGCACCCTTTCCAAGTCATTATGACATTCTTATTGTTTCTAGAATCTTCTTCTTCTTCTTCTTCATCGTACGCAGTCAGACAGTAACCATTATTATTTCGAAAAAAGCGGCGGTCATCCTGAGGCTGTCGACACTGCCATGGAGCTTGTCTTGTGGTTCCACTGGTGATGGCCACATCTGCTCTCTCTGATCCGCGTATGTCGGGCAGTTCTGCAGCAGATGCTCAGCGGTCATTTTCCCGGTACCACACGGGCATTCGTCGGTACCACCTATCTTCAATTTGTTGAATAGGTGGTACCTCAGTCTATTGTGGCCAGTGCGAAGTCTGAAGACAACGACCTGCTCTCTTCGGTTCAACTGGTAATAGGCATCGTTTTTGGTGTAACCAGTATGTTCGGTTTCCCATTTGGTCATGTGTCTGGCTTTAACTTCATACGTCATACTAGAATCTGTTTGTGGTAGTCTTGCACCTTCTTTTGCCAGTCTGTCTGCATCCTCGTTACCTTGAATGTTGCAGTGTGATGGGACCCACTGTACCACTACCCTTTTTGGTGCGGACTGCTGGCACAGTTTGCAGAGTGCTGCTCTTAAGTCATTAAGCTCAGTGTTTTTCTGGCTTTTTAGTGCTGTGACTACGGCGAGAGCATCTGTAAGCAGGACTATATGGCTTTCATTTTCACTGTGTGTCACCATTTCTTCCACTGCCGCCCTCAGTGCCTCTGCCTCCGCTCTGAAATTGCTTGTGTACTTACCAGTAGCGAATGACAGTGTTATTTTTCTGCCATTTGGTAGGTTCAGGAATGCTCCTGCTCCTCTGTTCTGTGCAGTGTTTGTTACAGAGCCGTCGGTGTATGCATGGGTCCAGTCCATGCTTGGGTAGTTTTTCGATATAAAGCTTAGGGTAGTATCTCTCCTTTCTTTTTCAGTCTGGCAGTTTTTGTTTCCAATACCTGGTATATTTTCTACCACCTCTGGAAATATATCCTGTCTCCAGGTAGGTTTTCGTACAGTAGGGATGGGCTTTGGTGTTGTTAGTGCGTTTATGGGATTTTCGTGCATCTTTGCTTTGGCTATTTCTGCAAAGTTTCTCCGCTTTAGTTTCCCATTTCCCAAATTGTTTAGTCTCTGGTGCATTGGATGTTCAGTCAGTCTTCGGAGTTTCTCTGACTGCAGCTGGGCTCTGCAGTCTCTTCTATCGGTCATGGATTGCAGTTTTGTGATCTTTTCGAGTTCTACAATTGGTGTTGACTTCATGCCTCCTGTTATAACTCTCATGGCTTGGTTTTGAAGTTTGCTAACTTTATCGAAGTTCGCCTTTGCTGCTGTTGTCCATGCCGCAATGGTTTCTGGAATCAAATCTGACTAATTACCCATAAAAGACCAAAATAAAACTTATTCAAGCATTTATTAGCCTCATTTGATTAGCTTTGGCCTTCCAACAAGTGTGTCACATGTCATGTGACTCTCGCACTGACAAGAATGAAAACTGTTCTACACTGACAATATCTGGTTCAGTCTGCCATGGCAGATCTTTCATATCAATTAGTACCAGCTGATCTAAACCCATAAACCAGATCGATTCACGAAAAAACGCTGCATGAACAAGTACATGTCTGTAAAGTGTGAGTGTGTGTGGCTGAGTGTGTGTGGCTGAGTGTGTGTGGCTGAGTGTGTGTGTGTATGAGTGAATGGTTGTGTATGGGTGAGTGTATATGGGTATTGAGAGAGAGGGTGTGGAAGGGGGTAGTGATGAATCAATGAGCAGTAATGTAAATGCCCAAACAAGTGATTAAAACTCATAACTAAAACACATACACACATCTTCTAAATATGATGTGAGATTAACAGTCGATATGTTGAGATTTGTTGAGCTGGTTGGATACCTATTTTTGATAGCCAAATCGTCATACATTTTTGAATGACTGTTAGAAAGCCGTGCCAGCATTGATTTGATCTTTTGTTATTGGAGTCCCTGATGTTTTGTTATTGAAGTCCCTGATATTTTATTATTGGAGTCCCTGATATTTTATTATTGGAGTCCCTGATGTTTTTGTTATTGGAGTCCCTGATGTTTTGTTGTTGGAGTCCCTGATGTTTTTGTTATTGGAGTCCCTGATGTTTTGTTGTTGGAGTCCCTAATGTTTTGTTATTCGAGTCCCTGATGTTTTGTTATTGAAGTCCCTGATATTTTATTATTGGAGTCCCTGATGTTTTGTTGTTGGAGTCCCTAATGTTTTGTTATTGGAGTCCCTGATGTTTTGTTATTGAAGTCCCTGATATTTTATTATTGGAGTCCCTGATATTTTATTATTGGAGTCCCTGATGTTTTTGTTATTGGAGTCCCTGATGTTTTGTTGTTGGAGTCCCTGATGTTTTTGTTATTGGAGTCCCGGATGTTTTGTTGTTGGAGTCCCTAATGTTTTGTTATTCGAGTCCCTGATGTTTTGTTATTGAAGTCCCTGATATTTTATTATTGGAGTCCCTGATGTTTTGTTGTTGGAGTCCCTAATGTTTTGTTATTGGAGTCCCTGATGTTTTGTTATTGGAGTCCCTGATGTTTTGTTGTTGGAGTCCCTAATGTTTTGTTATTGGAGTCCCTGATGTTTTGTTGTTGGAGTCCCTGATGTTTTGTTGTTGGAGTCCCTAATGTTTTGTTATTGGAGTCCCTGATGTTTTGTTATTGGAGTCCCTGATGTTTTGTTGTTGGAGTCCCTGATGTTTTCTTATTGGAGTCCCTGATGTTTTGTTGTTGGAGTCCCTGATGTTTTGTTGTTGGAGTCCCTGATGTTTTGTTGTTGCAGTCCCTGATGTTTTCTTATTGGAGTCCCTGATTTTTTGTTATTGGAGTCCCTGATGTTTTGTTGTTGGAGTCCCTGATTTTTTCTTATTGGAGTCCCTGATGTTTTGTTATTGGAGTCCCTGATGTTTTGTTGTTGGAGTCCCTGATTTTTTCTTATTGGAGTCCCTGATGTTTTGTTATTGGAGTCCCTGATGTTTTGTTGTTGGAGTCCCTGATGTTTTGTTGTTGAAGTCCCTGATGTTTTGTTGTTGGAGTCCCTGATGTTTTGTTGTTGGAGTCCCTGATGTTTTGTTGTTGGAGTCCCTGATGTTTTGTTGTTGGAGTCCCTGATTTTTTCTTATTGGAGTCCCTGATGTTTTGTTATTAGAGTCCCTGATGTTTTGTTATTGCAGTCCCTGATGCTTTGTTGTTGTAGCCCCTGATGTTTTGTTGTTGGAGTCCCTGATGTTTTGTTGTTGGAGTCCCTTTTTTTTTCTTATTGGAGTCCCAAATGTTTTGTTATTGGAGTCCCAAATGTTTTCTTATTGGAGTCCCTGATGTTTTGTTGTTGGAGTCCCTGATTTTTTCTTCTTGGAGTCCCTGATGTTTTGTTATTAGAGTCCCTGATGTTTTGTTATTGCAGTCCCTGATGTTTTGTTGTTGGAGTCCCTGATGTTTTGTTGTTGGAGTCCCTGATTTTTTCTTATTGGAGTCCCTGATGTTTTGTTGTTGGAGTCCCTGATGTTTTGTTGTTGGAGTCCCTGATGTTTTGTTATTGGAGTCCCTGATGTTTTGTTGTTGGAGTCCCTGATGTTTGACAAATGTTGGCCAGATACTCAGATTAACAAAAAAGCATATTTACATCATTTTTAGCAATAAACTCTTTATGTACACAAACTTTTCAAAACTTTTTGGGCCTGTACATTAGAGCACATGAACAAAATGTGTACAAATTACAGGTATCCCATAAAAGTGTAGATTAATGTTGATTCGTACATGGTTCAATAATGACATGCTCTGTCATGCCATGTTAGATTGGATGCATATGGTTATTTTTAGATCAAGTGGAGTAGTTGGTGCATTATGTCATGTTGTGCCATGTCATGTTGTGCCATGTCATGTTGTGCCATGTCATGTAATGCCATGTCATGTTGTGCCATGTCATGTTCTGCCATGTCATGTTGTGCCATGTCATGTTGTGCCATGTCATGTTCTGTCATGTTATGTTTTGTCACATTATCCCATCATATCATGTGTCATGTTACATTGTCCCACCATGTTGACCACATGTCCAATCTGTGAGGCCACCAAAGCTGCTGTAGAGCAGCATGTTTCAATCAAAAAGTTAGCATGAGATATTGTAGCACAAACTGTACAAGCTGAACAAGACTATTGAAATGAAATAAAAGGTTGACACTTTGGCTGCCTCCCGTTCAGACTTGATGAGCTGAAGTCACTAGACTTACTAGACCGAGCCAGCTTCTGAGGATCAGTTGATCTCCTGTTGTAATTGCCTGTATATATTGTGCTATCAAATCCATTTGATGTCTGTTTTTGTCATTTACGCGTGTGCTGGGAAGCGTGTCATGTCAACAATGTCATAATTGTCATGATATTATTATTATTATAAACATATAAATATGACATCGATGTTATCTCCAAAAGCTGAGACAATGATGTCAACTTGACCTTGAGGTGATGTTTTCATTTGAGGTCAAGTTGAAGGTTTTGTTTGCACTATTATGAGTTCTCAACACTTCCGTCTCCACCAGTGGTGACCAGCCTTGCTGTGGGGGTCACCTCACCATCAACCCACCGGTGGTAACCAGCCTTGCTGTGGGGGTCACCTCACCATCAACCCACCGGTGGTAACCAGCCTTGCTGT
Organism: Ariolimax columbianus; assembly: GCA_036924085.1. Lineage (NCBI taxonomy): Eukaryota > Metazoa > Mollusca > Gastropoda > Stylommatophora > Arionidae > Ariolimax > Ariolimax columbianus. The sequence continues at coordinate 177,096,526 of JAVGWX010000001.1, forward strand.
GGGGGTCACCTCACCATCAACCCACCGGTGGTGACCAGCCTTGCTGTGGGGGTCACCTCACCATCAACCCACCGGTGGTGACCAGCCTTGCTGTGGGGGTCACCTCACCATCAACCCACCAGTGGTGACCAGCCTTGCTGTGGGGGTCACCTCACCATCAACCCACCAGTGGTGACCAGCCTTGCTGTGGGGGTCACCTCACTCATCTACACTCCATGACTGGACACCACTCCTTTACAACACTCCATGGTAGAAGATGAAGGACTAGTATGAGTAATTTCTGAACATAATATTTTCCAATTTGTTGTTTTACCACAGCATTATCTGAAGGTCAAGGTTCTTGTTGCGGTCAGTTATCTGAATGGCATGTTCTGAGATGGATATTATATAATATACATACATGAAGAAATAAATAGATCAAAACTGCATTTGTACTGAAGGTTAAACGTAGATAAAAAAAATACATGTAGGTGAGGACTCAGTGACTGCACCAGGACTAAAATAAAGCTATACCAACATTACGACAACAATACCGTTGTCAGGGACAGCAGACGAACAAGTCTCAACAAAAAACAAGACATCATGTGAAATGTGTGGTTTTAAGTTGGCTGTCATACCAGGAAAGTGTGACACATGGTATGCCAGTTATGAAATAGGGATATTATCCACTTCCACATGCACTACCTGTGGAAACTGCTGGGGATTAGATGGCGGGACATGGTGCCAAATATAGATGTGTTTACACGATCGGGTATGTCCAGTTAATTCCCTATGATATGTGCAGCACAGCTGGGATGGGCTGGCCATGTAAGCATGTTAGATCAATGTCTACCAAAAGAGCTGCTCCGCAAGTCAGCTCACATCAAGTCTTCTTCAACCCTGGTGGAAGGAGGTGTCCTATTTCCCTGTACAAAGTGCAACAGACAATTCAAGGCTCAGATTATTCTTATTTAGCCATCTTTGAACTCAAAAGAACAGTTTTCAGTGAATACTGATAAAGTGGTCCTCATCGATAACGATGGACGAACAACTATGGAGTGGACCCAACCAGAAATGATCATTACCTATACGTGTTTTGATTGACTTGTATACATTTAGTATTACTAGATATGAAAAATAAAAATGCACATAGTCTATTAAATGTACAACTGTCAGATTTTATTTAAGTGTACAAATTTAAGGCTTTCAGCAAGTGTAGAAATTGTAATATTCTCAACTAGTACACAAAATGTAAGACTCTCAACTAGTGTTCATGTACAAGCCTTTTAGCAAATGTAAGAAATTAAACAAGTATACAAATGTAATTACTTTAGCAATTGTACAAATGAAAGGTTTCCAAGAAATGTACAAATGTAACATTTTCATCAAGTGTAGATATTAAAATTTAGCAAGTGTGCAAATTAAGACTTTCAACAGGTGTACAATTGTAAGACTTTCAACAGGTGTACAATTGTAAGATTTTCAACAGGTGTACAATTGTAAGATTTTCAACAGGTGTACAGTTGTAAGACTTTAAAAAAAACATATTGTATTTGTGTTTTGTTTAGAAATATAGACCTAGCATGCATCTGAAGGTCACAGAAAAATAGTTGTCACACCTGGCCTTCAAAGTGCTTCTGGTGGTTTTGCCATGCAATATTCTCTGAGAAATATCCAAACTCATCAAACACAAGTTGTTCTATAACATTTTCAGATTTGATGGAAAGCAATACTTCAATAGTTGATATTGTTTGAGTGTATTGGTAAACATTTCCAATATTCAATGTCAGCCTAATTGTCAGAGTTCTAGCCCTCACATGCATCTGGCTGAAACACCTGTAGGCGTCAGGTAGAGAGTTTGACAGCAATGCACTGACATTAATTAATCTATATAAGGTCTCTTCTTGCCACATGGGTGCCATAGGGTAGCTGCAGTACACCACCGCGTGTCCTTTCTTCTATTTCTATGTCCAGCCCAGTGGTGTTTCCTATTGTTTGTGTAACACAGTATACCTTTTACATGCAACATTTTGTTACCATGTAGGTCAGCGGTTCTTATTCTGTAGTCCTCGAATCCCTCGGGGTCTGTGAGGTCATCTCGTTTGAAGAAATGTTATGAGCTTTCACATTTAAAATCAAAAGAAATATATATTAACAAAAAAAAAGGACAGAAACGAGAACAAATACAGCAGAAGCTAAACTAGCCAACGTTCACACGATGAGATAAATATAGATTAAACAGACCTGGGGATTTGAGCAAGTAAAATAAGTAACCAGCAATCACAGTAGGATTGTCATCCATGATTGCTGACTTCTGAAAACACTAGCACTGAACTGAATATCAAAGGAGGCGGAACAGACATAGACAATAGACTAAACTGAAAGATAGATAAGTTTTCTGCGGTCTGAGAAATTGAAGATAGAACCAGCCTCATTGATCATGTCCTAAATCATGAGAAGAAGTAAACTCTGTAAGATGTTTGGCTGAGACAATCTTGGGAAAGATCACATAAATAACATTGCATTGAATGTAAGATACATTTGGCTGAGCCTCAGGATGGAATGCTGCCTCATTGAATGTAAGATACATTTGGCTGAGCCTCAGGAAGAAATGCTGCCTCATTGAATGTAAGATACATTTGGCTGAGCCTCAGTTTGGAATGCTGCCTCATTGAATGTAAGATACATTTGGCTGAGCCTCAGTTTGGAATGCTGCCTCATTGAATGTAAGATACATTTGGCTGAGCCTCAGTTTGGAATGTAAACATGCTGATAATGATGTCAGTGCATCCTGTTTAATGCAAAATAAAGTTTCTTCCAATCATCCCGAAAAGTGCTGTTATTATATCCAGAAACATCTGTAGATTGCCTTCACGTGTACAGGCTGAGAAAATAACCAACGATCTCAGTGTATGTTATGACATATTGTCCAACCATGTAACCATCATAAGTAGGACGAGGTCTTGATAGAAAACTCTGAGAACATGGCTCGAAGAGCATCAGTTTTGTTCAAAAGTCAGCAGCTGAAACTTTGGGGAAGTCAGAAAATGAACAAACTGCAACTGCTTGTAACGATAAAAATGCAGTGAGAGCCTGATTTAAAGCTGCTTAACTAACAGCAACAACTGGAAAACATCACACAATAACTGAAGATCTTATATTACCAGGTGAACAAAATAATGGTTTCGGCTTTGATTAATGAACAAGTTGCCAAGGACCTTCCCTTAATACCTTTGTCAAAGGGCTTGGCTTGGCTTCGTTCATTCTCAATCTCCCACTACCAAACCCTGAAAGGGCTTAAGTAGCAGAATGTAGTCCAGAGAACAGAATGCGTTGTGTCATAGTTTACAAAGCCTTTATGTGTGTCACCACAGACACTCGACACCCTCTGTACAGTAGTATCTCAGACATCAAGGGATCAAGAATCAAGAGAAGGGCGTCATGGATGGTACAGGCTGAGACAACAATCGGACACGTCACTCCAGATGAGACGATAGCCAAAGGAGAAGAATGGGTCCACACTGGAGATAGAATGATAGAGTACCAGAGAGTCATCATAACCTTAGACATAGGGGAAGAATGGGTCCACACTGGTGATAGAATGATAGAGTACCAGAGAGTCATCATAACCTTAGGCAAGGAATGCAGCGAACGGAACAACGAGAGAGCAGAGCACGAGGTAAACCAGCTGATAACTGAGAACACGCAGGAGAGTGACGCTGTCATATACACCGACGGATCAGTGCTGCGCAGTGGGACATCAGGATGGGGTTTCTCGGCTAGAGTGAGAGGAGAGTTCATGGCTGAGCGCAGTAGGGCATACGTATCAACAACCTCAAGTATGAGAATGGAGACGGAAGCAGTGACCTCAGCCCTGAAATGGATATCTGAGACTTCTATAACAAGGGCAGTCATCGTTACAGACCCGCACTGTTGAGGCCTCAAACCTCCATGGGTTGACATGGACCTACTGTCCTGCTCATGCTGGAGTTCAGGGCAATGAAAGAGGTGACATCACAAGCTCCCATCATGGGCACATTAGTGATGGATCAAAGTGACATTTTAAAATGAATCAGTGACCGCCTGTTAGATGAGGACACCGCAATAGATGAAGCAGCAATCCCCAGGCTGCGAAGTTTTGACATTAAACGAGGTTCGAGCGGAGTATGGCGCATGAGAGGACGGGGCAGAAGAGTGTACAACCAGCGAGCTATAGTGGCCATCAGCATCCATACCCTACACCATTTGCTGAGAGAGAGACTAAGCACCTATGTGTATGCCCGGAGTGCAGTGACGTCGATTCGTAGAAACATAATCAGCCAATGTCAAGGAACAGTTGTTAGAAAGAGTTTGTATGTTCCTCTATATCGTTCTGGAACTGAATGAAAGCACAGACATAACACGCTCTGGAACTGGATGAAATAACAGACATAACATGCTCTGGAACTGGATGAAATAACAGACATAACACGCTCTGCAACTGGATGAAATAACAGACATAACATGCTCTGGAACTGGGTGAAATAACAGACATAACACGCTCTGGAACTGAATGAAAGCACAGACATAACACGCTCTGGAACTAAATGAAATAACAGACATAAAATGCTCTGGAACTGGAAGAAAGCACAGCCATAACATTGACTGTATTGTGCTATTTTAGAAATGAGCACCATAAAAATATTTTCGAAGCATACTTGACTTGCAGGATGATTAAGGAAATCATACCACCTGTGACTTGGTACCGTTGCAGCATACACAGGGAAGCATTAGCTGCTAGAAGATACCAGAACAAATCTAAAACAGGGAGGCATTAGCTGCTAGAAGATACCAGAACAAATCTAAAACAGATCAACATTAGCTGCTAGAAGATACCAGAACAAATCTAAAACAGATCAACATTAGCTGCTAGAAGGTACCAGAACAAATCTAAAACAGATCAACATTAGCTGCTAGAAGGTACCAGAACAAATCTAAAACAGGGAAGCATTAGCTGCTAGAAGGTACCAGAACAAATCTAAAACAGGGAAGCATTAGCTGCTAGAAGATACCAGAACAAATCTAAAACAGATCAACATTAGCTGCTAGAAGGTACCAGAACAAATCCAAAACAGGGAGGCATTAGCTGCTAGAAGATACCAGAACAAATCTAAAACAGGGAAGCATTAGCTGCTAGAAGGTACCAGAACAAATCTAAAACAGGGAAGCATTAGCTGCTAGAATGTACCAGAACAAATCTAAAACAGGGAAGCATTCGCTGCTAGAAGGTACCAGAACAAATCTAAAACAGACCTTGAATGACCATGTCAATTTAATTAAACGCAAATCAGTTAATCGAAAACTTTTTGAGTGGCTTTGCAAAGATATTGACAGTGAACACCAAGTTTTATTACATTTTGAAGTCCGTTGGCCATCTTGAGGTCAAGTTTTGTCTCGTTCTGGGGAATTGAGAGATGAGGTAAGGATATTCATCACAGAGAAGCAGTTCCACATCAGTGATTGTTTGAGAAATTTTACTAGTTACTAAAGTTAGCATATTTGTCAGATATTTTCACTAAATATGCACAACTTAAATCTACAAGCAGAAGAAGTTAGTTTTTTTTTAAGTTCACAACAAGATCGAAGAAATGATTTAAAAGTTGGAATTGTGACATCATCATCTGTTGAATCGTAAATATGAGGCATCTCCAAAACTCATAACTTTTCTTGGTTCCACTTACAAGGAGTTCTCCGAGGCTACACATCACTGATCGCATGACATTTAGAAGATTTGCAACATAGTTTCTGAGAATATTTTCTTGTTTCATGCAAGCAAAAACTACAGTAACGATCCATTTTCAGTTAATGAGTATTAAGTAGGAAAGTGGCTTACAGTAACAGAGGAAGACAAACTCATAGAAATATCGGATGGTGCTCTGAAATTACAGTTCAAGAAACAGTCTCATACAAATTTCAGGGCACCCATAGAAACATATTTTCCGGAACTATGGAAGAGGGCTTTGAAAGTATTGATATCTTTCGTAATGGCATACTTGAATTAAAAATCATTCTCTGCTCTCGTTTATTTTAAATATAAGTATAGAAACTGTTTGAAAAACGTAGAGAGAAATCAGAATACAAGTTTCAGCTAATATCCCTGATATAACAAGGCTTGTAAGTGAAATGTAGTAGCAGTCTTCTCATTAACTAAAGAAAGTTAACAGTTCAACTGAATTAACAAGCAATTCTGTCTCTAGGGCCCTCTTCTAAGCATTGGAGGGTTTGATTAAACATGAGAGAGTTTGCATTATTTTATTTTCTTGTTTATTATCAATACATTTCCATGAGTTTTTCAACTTTGAGTTTGTTTATTAATGTAAACACAGAGATACTAATGTAAACACAGAGATAATTAACATAGAAAGTAACGTGATGGTTAAGAAGCGTTGGTTCTCTATTTATCACGTTAGGTACCAGGTATCTCTCCTCTAGCAGAATGCGGTAGGAATACTCAATCGAAAAGGTCGGCATGACATGAATAATTATGACAAAGTAAGTAGAAGTAGTAATCTGTCGACGAGAGCGCATAGCTTCAATCGACCGTGTCCACGATACATAGCTGCAGTCCATGATGCAGAAAGTGAGTCGTTCCTTGAAGGTGTGGGGGTGAGGCCATGTTGGCGAGAGCTATTCGCCAACTTAGAGATGTCCATGGTTTCAACGTTTGGGATCCGATCGTACCAGTGTAGAACTATAATGCACCTCTGGGCTGCACATGTGGAAAGCTTTGATGCGATGCGTATCTGGTCATGTTACACAGGGTAGTTCAGGTCTCACAGGGCAGGGATGACACAGGTTGTGTAAATAAAACGGCTAATTAGGACACACGTTGCGATGCAGAGCTTATTATTGACCATACACTTATGATCATGTATGTGTGAGAGGACATAGCTGACCATATACTTATGTTCATGTATGTGTGAGCGGACATAGCTGACTATATACTTATGTTCATGTATGTATGAGCGGACATAGCTGACCATATACTTATGTTCATGTATGTGTGAGATGACATAGTTGACTGTATATTTATGTTCATGTATATGTGAGAGCTTATTGTTGACCGTATACTTATGTTCATGCATATGTGAGAGCTTATTGTTGACTGTATACTTATGTTCATGTATTTGTATTTGATATTTTATCTGTAACCAAATAAATCTCTATTTGTGTGATGTAACTTGTTTATGTTGGTAATTTGTAGTAACTATGTTCATGAGCCTTTTATTGTGCTCTTAAACGATAGTAGAAAACAGTCAAATGTGAGAGCTGTGAATATGTGGGAACTGAGACCCTAGTCCAGTCAGTCATAACATAATGACCAGGACGTCGCGTCAGGGTCCAGGCACAATACACTGACCAGGACATCGCATCAGTGTCCAGGCACAATACACTGACCAAGACCACAATCTATCTTCCATGTAGTGCTCCCTGGAAACAGGCTGTTTTCCAGGCAGCATGGCTGACGAGATGTTGATCGATGTGATCCCCGTAGTAGGGAGTGCCACGCAGATGAAACTAAACATGGAACCGCTTAGAGGACCGCGGTACACCTTCATCATCATGCTCTGCTACTACAACCCGCCACTTAATGTCCTTTTCAGGGCGCACAAAAAAGTAAACTTACTCATTGTGGGCATTAAACAACAACAATAACAACAACAAAAATAACAACAACAACACCAACAAAAACACCAACGCCAACAACAACACCAACATCAACAACAATCATGAATATGATCATATCCATATGCCACATGGAAACAATAGCAAGCAGACGATGCAGACAAACTCTTTAGTCTGTATACTACAGTTATTATAACGGACATACCAGATAGGCTAACGACATCGTTGTTAGCGAGAGAGAGAGAGAGAGAGAGAGATAGATAGATCGATATATATATATATAGAGAGAGAGAGAGATAAAGAGAGAGAGAGAGAGAGAGTAAACATGTATATGATCCGGTTTAGTTTGAGCAGGAATGAAAACGTTGCCATGCTGGTTAATGGATTACGCTCGATTGATCATACATAAGTCATGAGTTATCTGATTGCTTTCATTATTCATTTGGCGGTGGTAGCAGGCGGTCAACATGGGAGGGCCACCATTTCAACAAAGATGCCCCTCGGGAAGTCTATTTGATTGGTACCGACACACCTCCGATACAGGTAGTCCACTTTGCAGATTTAATATTCTTCGGCCCATCCACTCACCTTGATACTGAGATTGTTTCATCTTTTCATAGCTTATGGTTCCGGTGGACTCTCCCCAACAGCTGGTGGCTTATGGTTCCGGTGGACTATCCCCAACAGCTGGTGGCTTATGGTTCCGGTGGACTCTCCCCAACATCTGGTGGCTTATGGTTCCGATGGACTCTCCCCAACAGCTGGTGGCTTATGGTTCCGGTGGATTCTCCCCAACAGCTGGTGGCTTATGGTTCCGGTGGACTCTCCCCAACAGCTGGTGGCCGATGGTTCCGGTGGACTCTCCCCAACATCTGGTGTCTTATGGAACCGGTGGACTCTCCCCAACAGCTGGTGGCTTTAAATCAGAAATTGCTTTCACTTTGACGAGCTGCACACATTTCATAAGCCCATGATTTTCTAGTTTAAGGGCACTCGAACCTCGAACCTCGCCCCTTCTAGTTTGAGGACACCCAAAACTCGCACATCGCCCTTCTGGTTTGAGAGAATGATACGGAATTCCCATTGAAACATCGTTTTATATTGCAATGCAAATCAGATCATCAGAAGACATAATTACGACACATTATGTCTAATAATAATACTGCAGTCAACGTTCAACCCCTCAATGAGGTTTCTGGGCCCATGGCTAGTTACAACTTGGATCTTGGACAAAGTTCTGACGCTAATGGTCTCCCGCGCGCTCTTGAGCGGTGTTTAGAGACATCTTCTTCTCATGTCCCATATTAGATGCTGTCTCTTCTACCGAAACCACATTAGGACCCTGACCCTGACACACTTACTACCAAAACCACATTAGGACCCTGACCCTGTCACACCTTACTACCGAAACCATATTAGGACCCTGACACACTTACTACCAAAACCATATTAGGACCCTGACTCTGTCACACCTTACTACCGAAACCATATTAGGACCCTGACACACTTACTACCGAAACCACATTAGGACTCTGACGCTGTCACACCTTACTACCGAAACCATATTAGGACCCTGACACTGGAACACCTAAACTACCGAAACCATATTAGGACCCTGACACACTTACTACCGAAACCAAATTAGGACCCTGACGCTGTCACACATAACTACCGAAACCACATTAGGACTCTGACCCTGACACACTTACTACCGAAACCAAATTAGGACCCTGACGCTGTCACACCTTTCTACCGAAACCACATTAGGACCCTGACACATTTACTACCGAAACCACATTAGGACCCTGACACATTTACTACCGAAACCACATTAGGACCCTGACACATTTACTACCGAAACCACATTAGGACCCTGACACATTTACTACCGAAACCACATTAGGACCCTGACACATTTACTACCGAAACCACATTAGGACTCTGACCCTGACACACTTACTTGTCTTGTCTAGGCTCCTGATTTGTTAATAGTAAACTTGGCGGAGATTATTTATAATTCAATGTTTAATTAATATTCACGCCTGGAAGAAATCTTTGTACAAGAGCAAAGAAACATTTACACTTTTACGCCTAAAATTTGAAGCTAATAGACATATCTTTGTCACATTAGCAGCAGCAGTAGTAGCAGTAGCAGTAGTAGTAGTTATGTTAGCAGACCAGTCATGAATCAATCAAAGCCTGTCGTTCCTCTCGGGCATAGGCCATCATCAACATCTCGCCAGAGATGATGTAAGGTGTTCCTGTCTGACACGCAATGCGTCTTCCCAGAAAGCTAACCAATATGGAGATGATAGTGTCGGTTGGGACACTCTCAGTTGATCAGACTGCTAAGTTTGTTTCCAGGGGCGAGGACGTGAGGTAGGGGTCTTGTTCAGTATGTTTCACTTGACAATAATTGCACTTCGCGGCCACAGTGGATCTTTAAATAGATATTTACCCGAGACCCTGCATTCTTTGTTGGGCAGTCTGTTGTCAAGAAAGATCAGCACTATTTTAAACCTTATCCAATCCATTAATGTGAATTGTTTCCCTTGAATGCTGAGATTGGGTATTGGCACAGAGAACTGTAGTCCAGGTAGCAGTAAGGACTAAACACATCAGGAGCTAGAACTTAAAGAAATTGCTGATTCAAGTAGTGAATACAAGTCAGGTAGATAGGAGATTAGCCCTGAGAAAATGGAAACAATGATACGAGAAGGCATCAAATCAAACAGTATGTCTGAACCAATCCAGGACAGTATGTCTGAACCATTCCAGGACATCTTATTTCCCTTCGTCATCAGTGCTGAAATACTGACCTCCCAGGAATTCTGTTAGGGGTCTAAACAGGTGGAAATCGCTTGAGGCGAGGTCTGGCCTGTAAGATGGATGTGGCAATACCACCTCCCAGCCGAGTTGCTGCAGATGGTACGTAGTGCGGTGAGCCGTATGAGGTTGAGCGTTATCCTACAGAAGTAGGACAACCTTTGTGATCAAACCCATGGTGCACTATATGACCGCAAACGTTGATGCATAAAAGTGTTCACCGCACTCAGAGAAAGACTTGCCTCTTGTTTTTTGTTTTACTTTTTATTTTTTTAAATTAAAATTATTTTTTTCTTTTTTGCGTTCGCCTTATTTCTCCAATCCCTCAAGGCGGTGTGCGTTGCACTGGGGTTTTTCTCTTGCGCCTGCTGGTCCAGTGCATCCGACTTCAGCATGCATTTTATGTAAGGGTCTGCTTCCTCCTGCATTTTCTAAGGGTTTGCTTCCCCGGGGTAACGGCCGGTGCTGTGATGGGAATCGAACCCAGCACCTTCAGTTTGTGAGCCGTGTCACTTAACCACTAGCCCACGCCGTCCCCTTGCATCTTGTGAATAATAGTGTTCACCGAACCCAGAGAAAGACTATTGCCTCTTTTTCACCGAACCCAGAGAAAGACTATTGCCTCTTTTTCACCGTACCCAGAGAAAGACTTGCGTCTTTGTCACCGTACCCAGAGAAAGACTTGCCTCTTGTGAATAATAGTGTTCACTGTACCCAGAGAAAGACTTGCCTCTTGTGAATAATAGTGTTCACTGTACCCAGAGAAAGACATGCCTCTTGCTCAACTTAGCAACAAGTTACGCGTCGATTTTCCAGGATAAGGCGTTCCACAATCTGGATATTCACAGGAATGACTGTGGTGAGCTGATAGCCACCACGGTCAGGATCATCACTCACGAATGTACGGACGCCTGTAAAACGTTTACACCATTCAAATATCTTACTGTGACTGAGCGTCTCATCACTGTATTGTGACTGCAATCTTCTGTAAATTCCCGCAGGTTTCACACCTTCATCACAACACGCTGTTCAATGCTAGCCGTAACAGTGTTGTCCGCCATTTTATTTCTCTGTCACTTGACTGGCCCATGGCAAATAGAGCACCTAGCAGTAATAGGACACAAGTGCCCCTAACTAATGATGCAGTTTCAGCACGCTATATAAGGTGTGTGTTGGACAACCTGTGACTAAGGAATGGAGACAAAGAAACACAAAAACGAGTATTAACAGCGGGAACATACTCCAATAACATCTGTTCGGTGGATGTACAGGCACCGAAGGCTGCTGATGTGCTTGTAATCCACGATGGAGGTATCCACCAAGAAAGCACTATATTCCTAATTGTTGACTCGGCGGCTCTAAAACAGCATACAGACGGAGATCTATTGATCCCACCCCCTGTAATATATAAGGCAAGGAAGCTGCAAATACACTAGCAACGTATGGAGGAGTTTCCCTACAAACAGACCTGAGCATCCAGTATAATGAGGCCATGACCATTAGCAAAACCAACTGCAGGGAAAATTGGTTGATCAGCTGTCCCACTTTCAAGAAGAAGACAACTACTATGTTTTAAATAGAGAAGAGCAACTTGTTATCTGCAGACTGAGAACTGGGCACAATAGACTCATAGGTCATCAAAATTAAGACTGGATAGGTGTCCATATGAGGAGCATACCTTGACCGTGAAACACATCCTACAAAGCTGCATACTGATCATGGAAGAGAGAACATTACTGGCCTCGAGAGACATATTTATAAGACAAAAAAGCTGTATGGAGGTAAAACAGCCTTACAAACAAAAGTGTCCTTTGTAAGAGAAACCGGGACCTTGATCTGAATGTGAACGAAAAAGTAGAAGAGTATGAAAGAAGGAAGAGGAGAAGAAGAAGAAGAAAAAAAAGAAGAAGAAAAAGAAGAAGAAGAAGAAAAAGAAAACTATTGACATCCATACGTGCGACTCACAAATAAAAGATTCGACTGATCAGGTTTTATGTATACATGTCTTTGCTGTGTATTTAGAAACTTGGACAACGGAACAAACGATTGATGAAGAGGATTGATGCCATTTGGTAATGGGGATGTCTAGCAGAATGGGATACATGCCATGGAAAGAAAATAATACAAATTAGGAAGTCTTGGTAGAATTAACGGGTCAAAGAAGGTGATAATTGACACCAGAGTGAAGATATTTTGGTAACAGAGAATACCTTGGTGAAAATAATATTGGGTAGAAATGATGAGGGCCGATGTGCCACCGGTCAACAACGCTGTAAGTGGTATGATAACATCAAACGATGGACGGAAAAATCCTGGTAATCTACAATCTACAATCAGGGCAAGAAACAGAGGACTTTGAAGATCCATTGCAGTCGACCTTCAATATGGAGATGGCGCCTGAACTGACCAGCCGACCTTCAATGTGGAGATGGCGCCTGAACTGACCAGCCGACCTTCAATGTGGAGATGGCGCCTGAACTGACCAGCCGACCTTCAATGTGGAGATGGCGCCTGAACTGACCAGCCGACCTTCAATGTGGAGATGGCGCCTGAACTGACCAGCCGACCTTCAATATGGAGATGGTGCCTGAACTGAGCACTGTGATGCCACAGACTACCCAAATCATTGACTGATAAACGATTCTATAAACAATGCGTTCTCATCCACAATTAAATACAGGGCCAGCAGTCATTGGCGATAATTTCTCTTGGCAACTGCGTCTCTATAACATTTCACAAAGTTAACATATTTCTATTGAAGACTTCCCTGAAGTAATTAACCGGGCCTGAACCTGGTATATAGAAGGGCATTTAGTGAAACGGCGATTGAAAACCGCATTATATGCGACCGAAGATGGCGGTAAGCCGGAAGCTGGTGTGAGATAATGCTTGTCAAGCCGGCAAAAAAGAAAACATTTCTTATACAGAGTGAAGGAGAGGGGAGAGAGAGATAGAGATAGATAGAGATAGAGAGAGAGAGAGAGAGAGAAGGAGAGAGAGAAGGAGAGAGAAAGAGAGAAGGAGAGAGATAGAGATAGATAGAGATAGAGAGAGAAGGAGAGAGAGAAGGAGAGAGAGAAAGAGAGAAGGAGAGAGAGAGAAAGAGAGAGAGAGAGAAAGAGAGAGAGAGAAAGAGAGAGAGAGAAAGAGAGAGGGGTGAAGAGAATGTTAATGTGGGGACAATTATGGTAATTAAAAAAGAAATGAATAAATTTAAAATAAGAAGGCAACGGTAGTTCCGCTCAGATGTACACAAGAAACGACGAATAAAAGCAGTCAACTACATTTCTAACCGTATACTTTTTTTAATGAACAAAGTTCTTCAAGGTAAATAAAAGTGGACGGACATAGTGAAATATGGCAGTGAATTCATGAAATACAACAAACGACCAATAATCCAAGACGTGACCAGGTGAACGTGACATTTAAACTGTGTGCCACATCTCAACGCTCATTGGCTCACTTTCGTGGTTGACCATATTGCCGTGCTATGGAATAATGGAGTGGTTAAAAATAGAAATGACACACTCACAGTGACCTTTCGGGTTTGAACTTTTTTGTTCACATTATTTTCAGATTATGTTCAGAATTTCACATATTTTCAGATTATGTTCAGCATTTCACATATTTTCAGATTATGTTCAGCATTTCACATATTTATAGATAATGCTCAGCATTTCACATATTTATAGATTATGTTCAGCATTTCACATATTTTCAGATTATGTTCAGCATTTCACATATTTATAGATTATGTTCAGCATTTCACAAATTTATAAATTAGTTCAGCATTTCACATATTTATAGATTATGTTCAGCATTTCACATATTTATAGATTATGTTCAGCATTTCACATTATTTTCAGATTTTGTTCAGAATTTCACATCATTTAAACAACGCATACCTTGCACACCATTTACGCAGTGTGTTTAAAGTACAGCATACTGGCCTTGACCTCATGTCACGTCAGGGTTTGGTACTTCTTCTTCTTCTTCTTCTTCTTCGTACGCTGGTTACAGCGATATACGTTGCACTGTGTTACTTTGTTAGGCCCGTGGGCCAGTGCATCCGATTTCAACAGGCGTTTTTGTAGGGATGCCCTTCTTAGCCTTTGGCTGTCCCCAGCCTATCTGCAAGGCAGCAGTTGTTTGTGGTCAGAGTTGTCTCTCTTAGGGAAGTTGTCTTGCAGGACTATCGAGTCCTCCCCACTCGTGTCTATAGGGTGTGGCAATAATATGATATGGACTATGTACTAGTTTGTACTATCCCGGAAGAGAGGCAGTCCAGTGTATATGTGTCCCAGGATCGTCACGTCCTGCCAGAAACGTAGCATATGCATGTGAGTGGGGTATCTCTTTGCTCCCTTCATTTTCTCGGCTCATCTGCAGTGATGGCACGCCTAGCATTCCACGCCACCCGGGAGGTTGTCACAATAGGGTAGGAGGTGCAATGTCCGCTGGACTGCATCTCTTCTGCGTCCATTGGGATGACTGATAGCAGACAGAGGTAGGAACGAGGCAGGAGTGCATTTAACCAGGGGATAAGCCTGGTCATGGACCGGAGATGTTGTTCGCCTGGTGTACGAGTATATCTCATGATCAAGGGCTGAGTCTCAACAGTTCGCAGTGAGGTGGCTGCTCTACTGTTTACGACACCCCGACCGAGAACTAAGTCTTCTACTAGTGGTTTCACACCTCATCGCCGTATGGCGGTGAATATCGAGCAGCTTCCCGCCCGCTTTGGTCGGCAGCGGCAGAGACCTCTTTCTGCGGCTCGACCGGGTCGGGCTGAGACGCGAGCCCCAGATCCCAACCAAATCGTAGCCTCCCATCGCAGTGGTGCTGAGATTTTTGGCGGGATTCCGGCTTAGAGGCGTTCGGCCGTAATCCCTAATATGGCAGCCTCGCACCATTGGCTTATCAGCCTAGCACGTGAACCAAATGTCTGCAAACTGCGATTCCTCTCGAATTGAGCAGGATTACCGTAGCAACGACCTGTCATTAGCAGGGTAAAACTGATGTGTCTTCCGAGGGTCTAGTACCAGCACCCGTTCACTATTAGACCCAACGAATCAAGAGAGGGCTTTTTAGTCAGTCAATGACCAGGTGTCTGAAACCTGCAATTCCTCTAGGGTTAAGCATGATTACGGTAGCAAAGCTCTTTCATTAAGAGGGTAAAACTGACCTGTCTTCCGAGGGTCTAATTCCAGCACACGTTCCCAATTAGACCCAACGGAAGTGCTCTCGGCCTGTCGATCATTTCATTGGCGTGTTGAGTCAATTTAAGCCGCAGGCTCCACTCCTGGTGGTGCCCTTCCGTCAATTCCTTTAAGTTTCAGCTTTGCAACCATACTTCCCCCGGAACTCAAACACTTTGGTTTCCCGGAAGCTGCCCACAGAGTCATCGAAGCAACTCATGCGGATCGGTAGTCGGCATCGTTTGTGGTCAGAACTACGACGGTATCTGATCGTCTTCGCGCCTCTGAATTTCGTTCTTGATTAATGAAAACATTCTTGACAAATGCTTTCGCAGTAGCTCGTCTTGCGGCGATCCGAGAATTTCACCTCTATCGCCGCAATACGAATGCCCCCGTTTGTCCCTGTTAATCATTACCTCCAGTTCCAAAAACCAACAAAATAGAACCGAGGTCCTATTCCATTATTCCATGCACCATTATTCAGGCAGCCGAGACCTGCTTTGAACACTAATTTTTTCAAAGTAAACGCGCCGGCCACCCGGGAAGCTCAGCGAAGAGTACCCGCGGGAGAGAGCCGGCAGACGGTAGGGCAGGAGACCAGTAAACCGGCTCGAGCCGGACCGCCCGCCTGCGCCTGAGATCGAATTACGAGATTCTAACTGCAACAACTTTAATTTACGCTATTGGAGCTGGAATTTCTGCGGCTGCTTTCACCAGACTTGCCCTCCAATAGATCCTCGTTAAGGGGTTTAAAGTGTACTCATTCCAATTACGGGGTCTCGAAAGAGTCCCGTATTGTTATTTTTCGTCACTACCTCCCCGTGCCGGGAGTGGGTAAGTTGCGCGCCTGCTGCCTTCCATGGATGGGGTAGCCGTTTCTCATGCTCTCTCTCCGGAATCGAACCATGATTCCTCGTTACCCGTTACAAACATGGTAGGCATGTCTCGTACCATCGAAATTTGATAGGGCAGACATTTGAAAGATGCGTCGCCGGCACATGAGGCCATGCGATCAGCACAAAGTTATCCAGAGTCACCAGTGGGGACGCTGCAACCCCGCGAGGGGAAACGACGATTGGTTTTGAACTAATAAAAGCGCTCATTCCACGAGGGTCGGAGCTTGGTAATCATGTATTAGCTCTAGAATTGGCACAGTTATCCAAGTAGGATCGTGTCATCTAAGGAACCTCGACTGATTTAATGAGCCATTCGCGGTTTCACCGTGAGACAGTGTGAACTTAAACATGCATGGCTTAATCTTTAAGACAAGCATATGACTACTGGCAGGATCAACCAGATATCTGTAGGAGACGGACGAACCACACACACCGGTCGGCGAAGGATGGATGTGTAAAAAGCCTCTCCAGGACGACCGCAAGGACCGACTGACGGACGGACGAGTGTTCCGTCTCTCACTCCGTCGACCTAGGACCGCCTTGCAGGGGCCCGTACACACACCAACCGACCGACCGGGCTCGCTCGGGGAGGGATGGCAGCGCTCTGTGCTGAACGGATCCCAACGGCCCCGGAGATGATTTTCACTCGGACTGGGGACGATTTTTGCCTGCCGGCCTGTCCTTCCCCGACCGGTTGGTCGGGCGAGGACAGGGCCTTTAGGCACGATTCCTGCTTTCCATTTGCCGGTCACAAGCTCTTTGCGAGAGAATGACCACAAGCGAGACGAACTGTCGAGATTGGCTATACGTCTTCGACGAAACACACACGGACTGACAAAGTTTCTCGATACGGACCACAGTAACGCACCGTTTCCAGCGGTACGACTCCAACAAAATGGTCCCGCTACAGTGCCGGGGAAAGGCGGGCGAGCGTGTTAGGCGAGCCCGCGCTTTGACTTCGCCTGGCGGAACTGAGATCGCTGTAGGAACACTTCATGAGAGTCAATCGTGCCACCGAGAGACCAGCCCCAGATGGGTTTGGTACAACATACTAGCCAAGACCTCCGTGTCAATTCATTGTTTGGTACAACATACTGGCCAAGGCCCCCGTGTCACTTCATTATTTGGTACAAGATATTGGCCTTGGTCTCATGTTATGTCAGGGTTTGGTACAACATACTGGCCAAGGCTCCCGTGTCACTTCATCGTTTGGTACAACATACTGGCTTTGGCCTCATGTCATGTCAGGGTTTGGTACAAGATACTGACAAAGGCCTACATGCCACATCATCTTGTAGAACTATTGATGCCTATCCCGATGAATGGATGCATGTATCGATAGATCTGCATTTAAAGCCAACACCACAACAGTTTGTGGCATTTATAAAGAATATCCAGACACATACAGCTGTTAGCTGCTTGCGGAAAGGTTTGCTTAAACATGAAGGTGAAATCACTGCACTTGAACCAGCTGAGGATAGATTTTGATGTCTTTCCCTCAAAGGCCCTAAATATTGCTATCTTCAGAGACATCCCTAAAAGAGTACACTGCACTATATGCAGATGACCTGACACTACAGAAATCCGAAAAGTCTACACCTGTATGCAAGAAACCAAATGCAGGAGGCTCTAAATAAAATATAGACATTGACAAAAGAATGTCAAATCACTATAAATTAAACCAAAACCACGTACACAATCTTCTCTCTATCTCCCAAGCCCCAAGAAGTAATCCTAAAAGTAAATGGCCAGACTCTCCCCTTTGACATGTCCAACTTATCTGGGAATAACAATGGACCCAATGTTGACAAGGAAAAATCAGATACAAAAATCCACCAACAAAGCTAAGAACAGAATGTCCATAATGAGAAAGATATCAGACTCAACATGGGAAGCTAACATGGGCGCCGTAAAGAAACTGTGCACAGGTTATGTGAGACCAGTGCTAGAATACGGGATAGCAGCATGGTCCACAGCAACAAAGAATAACTTTCACAAAATAAATACAACCCAAAACCAAGGAATACGTATCATCACTGGAGCTATGAGAACAACACCGATTAATGCAATGGAGAACATCACACAAATAAAAAATATGGAGACACGCAGAGACCAAAAATCACTCCAGCAGGTGGAGAAGTTCAAACGAATGCCTGATCACCAAACATCAGGTCAGGTCATCCCGTAACCGGTGAGGTCGTTGGGGCACACATGAAGACATCTTCACACCCCCCCCCCGCCATCCCTTTCTGTCAGATGCCGCTGCCTGTGCCTCTTCTGGTCGGAGACTGGTCCATTCTTTTATGTTGTCCTCCCATCTCTTTTTGGGCCGGCCTCTTCGTCGTCTGCCATGCACCTTTCCGTGGAGGATTGTATTTGCAAGACCACTTGATCTCGATATGTGACCGTACCAAGTGAGTTTCCTTCTTTTGACAGTTGCCAAGAGATCTTCGAAAGGCCCTATTGCTGTTGTAATTCTATCTCGTATTTCCTCGTTTGTAACTCGATCTTTGTACGTGACGTTTAAAAGTTTTCGGAAACATCTCATCTACAAGGCCTGTATCCTTCGTTGAAGGTCAGCTGTAACTGTCCATGTCTCACACGCATAGAGGAATATTGACAGGACCAGTGTACGCATTAATCTGATTTTCGTGCTTAGTGCTAACCGTTTATCTTGCCAGATTTTGTTAAGCCGTGCAAGCGCCGCTATTGTCTGTGCTATTCTGGCCAACACCTCACATTTTGATCCTTCATCACTGACAATCGACCCAAGATATTTAAAACGGTCAACCACTTCGAGTTTCTGACCGTTAGCTTTTATCTTGCTGTTTAAGCCCGTAGCGTTGTTGGTCATTAATTTGGTCTTTCCAGCGTTTATCTCTATACCATAGTCAAGAGCTGTTTCATCGAGTCTTCTGACCCATTCCTGGAGTTCTGCTTCTGAACCCGCCAACCCGTCGATATCATCTGTAAAACGAAGGTTGGTAATCGTTCGGCCCCCTATCTTGACAGTACCAACGTGACCTCCAAGTGCCTCACTCATAATTCCTTCAAGGAATATATTGAAAAGAGTTGAAGAGAGTGTACACCCCTGTCTCACACCAACTGATGTGCGAAACCAGTCTCCTCGCCTCCCATTCACAAGAACTGCGCTAGACGCCTTGTTATACAGGTGTTTAAGGACCGTTATATTATTGCCGTTGATATTATACATCCTCATGGTTGCCCAAAGCGCTTTATGCCATACCCTATCAAACGCCTTCTTAAAATCCACAAACACATGATACAGTGTTTGCTGCTGTTCTAGATGTTTCTCGATTAGCAGCCTTAAATTAAATATCTGTTCTGTAGTGCTTCTTCCCTGTCTGAACCCTGCTTGCTCCTCGGCAATAATGTTCTCTGCTTGGGGTTTCAATCGGTCGAGGATTACTCTAAGCATGACCTTGCTAGGGTCGCTGATGAGGCTTATTGTTCTGTAATTTTGGCACAGCTTTAGGTTTCCAGACTTATGTAGCGGTATAACTATAGATTTCGTCCATAAGTCCGGCCAGTTTCCTGTCGCCCATATTTTGTTACAGATGTGTGTCCGGCCGTCCACCACTACCTCTCCACCTGCTTGTAAGAGCTCTGCTGGTATATTGTCCACGCCGGCCGCCTTCCCTCTTCTCAATGTCTTTACCGCTCCAGCTACCTGTTCCTTCGTTATCAGTTGGTTATCCTCTATATTTGTTGGTGTTGGGGGGAATGTTTTCTCAGGTTTGTTTCGCCCTTCATAGTTGTATAGCTCGGAACAGTACTCTGTCCATCGTGCCAGGACGTCATTTCCCTCAATGAGACACTTGCCGTTTTTATCATGAATCATAAGGTTCCTGCTTTGTCTTGGTGTTACCAGTTCTTTGACCACCTTGTATGCTCCTTTAGAATCATTTCTGTTTGGTCTCTCTTCGATGTTTGCGCATTGCTCACATATCCACGCTTCTTTCGCCTCTCTCATCTTTTGTTGTATGGCTTTCTTGACCTCTTTATAACTGCTGACCTCCTCCGGTGGGTGATTGTGTTTTTTCAGTGACCTTCTTTTATCACAAATGTCTAGAATGTCTTTGGTCACCCACGGCTTCTTTTTTGTTTGGTGGCATTCCAGGATCTCTGTTGCAGTATCTATGAGAGCTGCGTTAAGAGACTCTGTAACTGTATCTGTATCCAGTTCCTCTCTGAGAGCTATCAGTGGCGCAAATCTCCCTCCCACCCTTGCTTGGAACACTACGGTGATATGACAGGATAAATCGCATGGGAAGAGGAAGATTAAAGAGAAACCACTTATTGTAATCTGAGATAAAGATATCCACCAAGAAAACATAGTATTCCTGACTGATGCCACGTCAGTATTAGCAGCGCTAAAACAATACAAAGATGAAGATCTCGAGCAATGTATGTTCTCCCTGACACAGCTCTCAGCAGAACACCCAAAGTTGGTCATACAGTGGATCCCATCCCATTGCAATATTGAAGGCAATGAAGCTGCAGACAAACTAGCAGAGTATGGAGGAGCATCCCCACAAACAGACCTGAATATCACATATAATATGGCCAGGACCATAATTAAAGCCAACTTCAGGGTAAAATGGGCTGATCAACACCCCGACTTCCGAAAAGAAGACAGCTACTAGAACTTAACTGGAGAAGAGCAAGTCATCATCTTCAGACTGAGAACTGGGCATGACAGACTCAAAGGTCATCTTTGCAACAAAATGAGGATTGGGACAGATGACAGGTGCCCATGTGGGGAGCATACCATGACATTGAAACCCATCCTGCAAAGCTGCATGCTTACGCAGGAAAAGAGAGAACAATACCGGCCTCTCGAGACAGATATGAGACAAAAGTTGAGCGCAAATAAAACAGCCTTACAAACAACAGTGTCCTTTGTGAGAGAAACCGGGACCTTGATCCGAGGATCAACGAAGAACAAAGGATCTTCAGACCCTATGCCCGTCTTTCAAGTATTAGAAGATCCTAGACATTACGGATCTGAGCGTATCCAAATATCTCTAGCCATTGACCACATCTTTACTCCCCATGTCGGGAAAATAGTTACACAATTAATCACTGGACACTCAAACAAACCTGCCAATGACAAGGCAGACCGACCAGCAAAGAAGGGATCAAGACAAGAACAGCCGCATACAGAAACAGCGGTGCAAACAGCCAAACAGCTCATTAGAACAGCCGCATACAGAAACAGCGGTGCAAACAGCCAAACAGCTCATTAGAACAGCCGCATACAGAAACAGCGGTGCAAACAGCCAAACAGCTCATTAGAACAGCCGCATACAGAAACAGCGGTGCAAACAGCCAAACAGCTCATTAGAACAGCCGCATACAGAAACAGCGGTGCAAACAGCCAAACAGCTCATTAGAACAGCCGCATACAGAAACAGTGGTGCAAACAGCCAAACAGCTCATTAGAACAGCCGCATACAGAAACAGCGGTGCAAACAGCCAAACAGCTCATTAGAACAGCCGCATACAGAAACAGCGGTGCAAACAGCCAAACAGCTCATTAGAACAGCCGCATACAGAAACAGCGGTGCAAACAGCCAAACAGCTCATTAGAACAGCCGCATACAGAAACAGCGGTGCAAACAGCCAAACAGCTCATTAGAACAGCCGCATACAGAAACAGCGGTGCAAACAGCCAAACAGCTCATTAGAACAGCCGCATACAGAAACAGCGGTGCAAACAGCCAAACAGCTCATTAGAACAGCCACCAAGAAAATGGCTCAACAGATGTAACATGGGAAACACGGAGAGGAAGGTCTACACACATACGGTAAGGTTCTACCCAAATGGGAGGTCTACACACATATGGTAAGGTTCTACCCAAATGGGAGGTCTACACACATATGGTAAGGTTCTACCCAAATGGGAGGTCTACACACATATGGTAAGGTTCTACCCAAATGGGAGGTCTACACACATATGGTAAGGTTCTACCCAAATGGGAGGTCTACACACATATGGTAAGGTTCTACCCAAATGGGAGGTCTACACACATATGGTAAGGTTCTACCCAAATGGGAGGTCTACACACATATGGTAAGGTTCTACCCAAATGGGAGGTCTACACACATATGGTAAGGTTCTACCCAAATGGGAGGTCTACACACATATGGTAAGGTTCTACCCAAATGGGAGGTCTACACACATATGGTAAGGTTCTACCCAAATAGGAGGTCTATAGGTATTGGAAAGCGCCAATCCGAATTCCAGTTTCAATCAAATAACAAGAGAAGGGATAAGAGCACCATATTTCAACTGAGAACCCAACACATCCCACTTAACAAGTACCTGAACAGAATCCAACCACAACCCACCTCAGAGTGCCATCTGTATACACAGACATAAGCAACCGTTGATCGTAATCTCTTTTAGTGCTCGGTCCTCAACCATATTTGGGAAATGCTTCTTCCTCCGAGATCAGAAGAATGGAACACTTTTTAGGGGACTAAACAACAACTAGCAAATACGTTCAGATACCATTACAAGGCGTTGGGTAGAAGGGCGAGATCTAGGATGCTGCTGGAACCGTAATAACTGTGGTAGCGTAAGGCTTTTAAGTTTAGTAGTTACTTATCTTAAGAGCTACACCATATCTTTACCACGAAACGACTTCGTCACAGTAGAACACAGTAAACCATATCCTGACCATAAAACAATTTAATATCATGTATTAACAAGAATAATTGTTGCACAATATCAACAAAAGAAAAGAGCATCTAAACTAAATAATCATAATACATATCGTTCACAAGATGTCCTGCACATGCAACACACATTCAGATCTCGCCCTCAGTCGATCTTTAAACTCGTAAAACAATAAGAACATACATTCAGTACGTGTCCCTCAGGCACCTCTTAAGCACGACTGGTCCAGCGCAAGGTGTATGATGGGACGACTGGTCCAGCTCGAGGTGATGGGACGACTGGTCCAGCTCGAGGTGTATGATGGGACGACTGGTCCAGCCCGAGGTGTATGAGGGGACGACTGGTCCAGCTCGAGGTGATGGGACGACTGGTCCAGCTCGAGGTGTATGATGTGACGACTGGTCCAGCTCGAGGTGTATGATGGGACGACTGGTCCAGCCCGAGGTGTATGATAGGACGACTGGTCCAGCTCGAGGTGATGGGACGACTGGTCCAGCCCGAAGTGTATGATGGGACGACTGGTCCAGCTCGAGGTGATGGGACGACTGGTCCAGCTCGAGGTGTATGATGGGACGACTGGTCCAGCCCGAGGTGTATGATGGGACGACTGGTCCAGCCCGAGGTGTATGATGGGACGACTGGTCCAGCTCGAGGTGATGGGATGACTGGTCCAGCTCGAGGTGAATGATGGGACGACTGGTCCAGCCCGAGGTGATGGGACGACTGGTCCAGCCCGAGGTGATGGGACGACTGGTCCAGCCTGAGGTGTATGATGGGACGACTGGTCCAGCCCGAGGTGTATGATGGGACGACTGGTCCAGCCCGAGGTGTATGATGGGACGACTGGTCCAGCCCGAGGTGTATGATGGGATGACTGGTCCAGCCCGAGGTGTATGATGGGACGACTGGTCCAGCCAGATGTGTATGATGGGACGATCACCGCATAAACACTCTCTCACCCAGACTCTCACCCAGACTCCCTCCCAGTCTCACAGCCAGTCTGCAGAGTTTATCTCTGCAGTGTATGTTGTACTGTCAAGCAACAGCATGGCTGGCCAATGGTCTTCTGTGGGTTGGTTGATTTAGCCATCACTCCAATTTGGAACTATCCCATTTAAAATGCTATTGTTTGTCTCTCCCCGAGTCACTGTCATTCTAAATATGGTAGCCTGTCGTGTTAAGTATCATGTTGTCAACAACTCCCCCCATCCTTGACAAGTCTGACGCCAGAGTTGTCAGTTGTAACACGCACCTCTGTACCAGACAAAGACCTCTACCTAACGTGTTCCTGATCCCTCGTTTCCTTGACGACCTAGTGTCGACACGGGCTTGACCCTGGCGTGACCTGCGTTCGTCCAACGCATCCAGTCAACCTTTAATTCTTAGCGAACACAGTCACCAGCCCAATCTCCTCTGCCCTAAACGTCCATGCTCCATCTGGAACTGTCACATTAGCTCGACTGGCAACCCTCTTTAGTCGCTTTTTGTGACGTGTTTGTGATAGAGAACAAAGAATATGTTTTGTTTGTTAGAGAACAAAGAATATGTTTTGTTTGATACGTTTGATAGAGAACAAAGAATATGTTTTGTTTGATACGTTTGATAGAGAATAATGAATATGTTTTGTTTGAAAGAGAACAATGAATATGTTTTGTTTGATAGAGAACAATGAATATGTTTTGTTTGATAGAGAACAATGAATATGTTTTGCACCTTCCCGCGCGAACCGACTGTGTCCGACAGAATTACTTAACAGTTAAAAGAATGTTATTCTAATATGTACCGACAGATGGTGCAACGACCTTCTCTAGCATGATCTCATGTGAGTTTTAGAAACTCATGAATATTTCAGAAACTCATGAATATTTCAGAAACTCATGAATATTTAAGAAACTCATGAATATTTCAGAAACTCATGACGATGTAAGAGACACATGCATATTTCAGAAACTCGTGAATATTTCAAAAACTGATGAATATTTAAGAAACTCATGAGTATTCTAGAACCTCATGAATATTTAAGAAACTCATGAATATTTAAGAAGCTCATGAGTATTTAAGAAACTCATGACGATCTGAAAGACACATAAATATTTAAGAAACTTGTGAATATTTAAGAAACTCATGAATATGTCTATATATATAGGGAGCCGCATAGCGCAGTGGTTAGCCCTCTGGCTTCGCATCTGAGCGGCAATGGCTCCCGCAATGGCTCCCGGGTGGGAGAGGAGAGGGCTACCGACCTCATATAACCGAGCCTTTGAAATGTGAGATCGCTAACACCTCACACCCCTACGGCAGTAATGCTATGGGATACTTCACTTGTTTTTTACATGAATGACAGAACCAAGGCAGGTCTAAATGACAGAAAAAAGAGAAGGTCTAGAATGACAGAACCAAGGCTAGGTCTAGAATGACTGAAGAAAGGTAAGGTCTAGAATGACAGAAGGAAGGCAAGGTCTAGAATGACTTAAAGGAGGCAAGGTGTAGAATGACCTAAGGAAGGCAATGTCTAGAATGACAGATCAAAGACAAGGTCTAAAATGACATGTCTAAAATTGCCCAAGGAAATAAAGGTGTAGAATGACCTACGGAAGGCAAGGTCTAGAATTACCTAACGAAGGCAATATCTAGAATGGCAGAGCCAAGACACGGTCTAGAATGACAGAGCCAAGACACGGTCTAGAATGACAGAGCCAAGACACGGTCTAAAATGACATAGCCAAAACTAGGTCTAGAATGACACGAGAAAGGCAAGCAAAAGAGAATTTGTCAAGTGAAGTAAACCAAAGATTAAGGCGAGAAATCTCTACGTCAAAACGTGCGCCCACTCATCAGCAAATCTAAAGAAAATCCTGACTTACCTGGTCAGGCTGAAAGTATTATGAGTACATATGTACCGTACCGCCCAGCGATTTTGCGCTCACGCGTTGTCGGGAATAGGGAACGATAGGCTTATAGTTCGACCACAATTAGAATACGGCACATTATAACATAGGTGTATCTTGTTTCACATACATCAATTGTAGTACACGGTCCTCATATGGTGTTCCGTAGGTAAAACACTTCTTGAATTCATTCGAGTTTTGGTAGAAGATAAAATATCACAGAATATCCGAAGCTGACGTGTAAGCGCTCGACCGGAAGCTAGATGTTTAATCTAATCAGAAATATTCAGCATTGATTTACTAGAGGGAGATCGTACTTAACAAATCTGTTAGATTTCACGGAGGAAGTTACTAAAATGATAGAAAAGGGGAACAAGTAGATGTTATTTATCTAGACTTTGCAAAAGCCTTTGATAGAGTACCTCAAGAAAAATTATTTAGGAAGTTAAAATCACGTGGAATATGTGGCGTAGTTGCCAAATGGATTGAAAATTGGTTAACGGGAAAAAGGCAGAGGGTGGGCATAAATAAGGAGTACTCTGAGTGGAGTGAAGTGAAAAGTGGAGTGCCACAGGGCTCAGTTTTGGGACCAATTTTGTTCTTGATATTTTAAAACGATTTGGACATTGGTATGGGATCCATAATTGCAAAATTCGCGAATGATACAAAACTATGCAGTAGTGTATCATCTAAAGCAGAAGTGGATATTTTTAGGTCTAATTGAGATAAAATTCGAAAATGGTATGTGAACTGCAAATGGAGTTTAATTGTAACACATCTAAATTTTGCAGTCCATATAGTATGTACGATTATAGAAATGATTTAGTGTTAACGATTTAGGAGTAATGCATTGAAACCATTTTCACTTTTATTAAACAAAGTGATGACCTTGAGTCAGTACAGATGAACTCAGTTCCACCAATATAGGATATATAATACCGGGTGGGCTCTGCCAGATCATTTAGAGAACAGCGAGCAGAGAGGGAGTTATGGTCCACCTGCTTCCCCAACATTGACCACTTAGAAAAGAGAGAGCAGAGAGGGAGGACTGGTCTTCCCAAGTCCCCATTGATTACTCATCAGCGAGAAAGCAGAGAGGGAGGACTGGTCTTCCCAAGTCCCCATTGATTACTCATCAGCGAGAAAGCAGAGAGGGAGGACTGGTCTTCCCAAGTCCCCATTGATTACTCATCAGCGAGAAAGCAGAGAGGGAGGACTGGTCTTCCCAAGTCCCCATTGATTACTCATCAGCGAGAAAGCAAGTCCCGGAAAGATATCACTTAAGATGACATTGAAGACTTAGCGTCGAGAAAAGCAAAGAGAGAGGACTTGACTACCCAAGTCATAGACATTAAGTACAGGAAGGGGAGCTAATAGCAAGTGTTCCAGTTTTGTTTAGCCAAATTCCGTACAATCGGCCGTCAAGGAGGCAGTGTGTATCATTTTTACAGGAAGCCAGTTGCAGGTCTGAGAAAAACCCAATCCAGTAGAGAGCAGAAGTGATAGCTGGTTGAGTTAGTTCAAGAGATCGAAAAACTTGGGTATAGTTTAGACGAGACATCCACCAGTGTTCAGTTCACCTAAAGACTCGGGTTAGAGTTTAGACAGATTACCTATACGATAGATTAACAGTTTTAGGTTCTAGTAGACAGGCAGGTGAGGGAGTTTGATGAGCATATGCAGATATCAATGTGTTTGGTTGTCAAATTAAAATGATTTGTTAGATGTGCTGGAAGCTTGTGTGTGTTAGCTTTTCCTTAATTAAATATAAGTTGTGTGAAGAGTTACTGCAGAAATAAATACTAGAAAAGCAGTGCTCTCTCCAGTCTACAAGTATTATCATTCTGGTACCAGACATCAGTGATGGGGGTTAGGCTGAGAACAAGGACTTGCACGATAGGCTATCACATTTAGAATGTTAGTGACTTGTGGATAGGGCAGACAATACTATTTTAGATGGCTACAATGAAATTAGATGGACGGCTAACCAGCCAACTGGGGAGAATCACTCGACAGTCATGTTTGTTGCTAGAGCCTTAATAAGAGAAGAGTCTATAACAGACAATTTAGAGATAAATTCTGGAGATTTTGACAGAGAGAGAGATAGAGAGAGAGAAATAGAGAGAGAGAGGGAGAGAGACGGGTTGGGGGGGGGGGGGTGCAAAGACAGAGAAGGAGAGAAACAGAGTTTACGATGTGGTTATTCCATCATACAACTGGAGCCTTGCATTTTTGCTCAAAGGTACAAATCATGGACATTCTGCAAACGCTAAGAGAAGGAGATCTGATCACATGCGAGTGTGAAGGTTTGTCTGGATGTCCGACAGGTCTGCGTCTTCGCCCCTGCACTTTTCTGCTGCGCCATTTACTGGATCCTCACACATTCCTCTGCACACAACCCAGGGGTTCTCGTCGGCGACTTCCGGATAACCGATCTCGTCTACACTAATGACGTTTT